>CM062815.1:721778956-722978956 GCA_031772625.1 Pinus tabuliformis
GAAAATGTGGATTGCATGCAGGCAAAAAGAAGCTTGAGTATCGTTGACTAAAAATAATAAGGAAGATGAAGAAGAAAACATCTTACTGTGTATTCCGCTCATCACAAGAAGAATGGAACCTTCAAGAAGTTCAAAGGACCAAACAAGAAAGTCGATCTATCCAAGATCGAATGTTACAATTGTCACAAGATGGGTCACTACAAAAGTCATTATCCAGAGAGTCCAAGGAATAAGAATAGAGATAGGGATCAAGCAAATATTGTCGATGAAGGTCCACCAAAGAAGAATAATATGGAAGAATCTAAAGTCAAAGACTTATTTGCTAGGGACTCTTAGGGACCCTATCCCTTACATATCTTTCTATTCTAAGCTTTGAATTGTTTCCTTTATGTTTTGATTTCTAGAGTTTGTAGATCTAACATGTCTTGTTATAACATTTTTCAATTTTTTTGATAAAGTTGTAGGTGTCCCTCTAAAATATTGAATTAAGAGGGAGTCTCCACCAATTTACCAAAAGATAAGTATTTTGTTCTTGGTTTTCATCTTTTCATGTTTGGTTTCCTCCTAACATCAATATTTGTTAGTATTGTATGTTAATAACTTTTTTATTTAATATTTTCCTTAGTTAGGAAAGTCTATTGAATACTCAAGGGTTATGAAGGAAACTTCAAAGGATAAACTTGAAGCATGGAAAAAGTTATGTTGCAAGGGAAGCCCTTCAAGAATTGATGTCCTACAAGGTTTGTTAAGAAACAACTCAAAGGTGTGTCTTAGGCTATAAGCTTTGTTATAAAGTTCTCTTCATGTAAAAGGTGTGATCATTCTTCTTTTGAAATTTGTTTTACATTACTAACGTCATTCTTTCTAGGATTTTGAATCATAAAATATTATTGTTAGGGTGATTAATCATTAGATTGAATCTACCCTCATTATATTATCATTCTTGTGGAACCCTAAAAAGGTTCATATAAAACCCTCACCTAAGGGTGATCCGGATTTAAGCAGGAACGCAAAAAATTATAGAGATAACCATAAATACAAAGATGTAGTGGAAATAATACTTCATTTCATTAATGTAAAATACTCAAATATGCTTACAAACAAAAATGGAAATAAACCAGCTAGGGCGATGGTAGCTTATCTCTGAGAAGAGATGTGGCATCTACATGCCTCTAAATTGTGTTACAATGAGGCTCGAAGGCCTATTTATTGTTGAGAAACTATGGAAAACCCTAAACATCCAAAAACCTAACCCTAGGAGATGAAACGCCAAATTGTGGGCCTCATTTTGGGTAAATTGGTACATCAACTTCTCGGGGTCGTAACTTTGGTACCCGATCTCTGTTTGACACGTACAATAGCTTGTTAGAAAGATCTATCCAAGCACTACAACCTTGAGAAGAGCAACATTGATCCATATACCCATGTTGCTCCCAGATTTCCCAAAAAACGTCGTTTAGGGCCTCAAAATGGCTCTGGAAGTTCAGGACCCGAAAAAACTGCTAAAAATACTAAATTGTGCTACAAATAAGGAAACTGAAAAACTAATAGAGACAGTTGTGGGGGTCCAAGTGGGATAGGTGGGTGGCCACCAACATCCACCTGGATCAAAGGGTATGCTGGTGTTATTTATGAAACCCTAGTCTACTTAGGGTTATTGATAAAATCTAGAAAACCTATTCATTTTATGTTTAGGGCTTTGGTATTGTTATGGAAACCCTAGTCCTTTAGGATTTATTGTTAACATATAAGTTATGTATTGAAACCCTAGATATTTAGGGTTTGGTAAATCAGGGTTTATAAGAAAAACCCTTATATTAACTAAATGAGGTCCTAGGAATGAATCTCTAGGTGTGTGATTGAAACCCTAGCATAGAGAAAATTTGTTGTATTTATAATTTTGATGCTTGTGTCTTGGGTTTACCTAGTACACATTGATGAGAAATGTTAGTACATGAATATGTGAGTATGCGAACCTAATTATTGATGCTCATGTTTGTGAACTCTAGGGTTTGTAACAAAAACCCTACTAGAGATTAATATTCTAGGATATGATGATATTGATTTTCGATATGATTTAGTTTTGATGATAAATCCTAGGATTGCAAAAAACCCTAGTAGAGTCTAACATGTATAGTAGAATTGTTATTTGATTGAATAGATGATATCTAAGGATTTGTGTCTCGAAAATGAAATCTAGGGTTTATTAGAGTTTGTCATATATCTTTGAAAGTAATATTGAAGCCCTAGATATAGTGAGACTAAAATCTTGAATGAGTTGGTTTAAGTTTTAATGATGTAGGGTTTATGACAACAACCCTAGCAAAAGGTATGCGTCTCTTTCTTATTATTTACCTAACTAGGTTTAGGTATTTGATGTCTAAAGTATTTGATTTTTTTGATGCTTCCATTATATTTGCATAACTTTAAGCCCTAAGGGTTAGCTCAACTAGTCAAATAAGTGCCTCGTCGTTCAAGAGGTCACAGGGTCAATTCTCCCCGAAGCCCTTGGGGTTAGGCCTAGCTATTGGCCGCAGGGCTTGATACCCTTAATCAAGCTCAAATATTTCCATGGACGTAGCGACCACCCAGCAACCGTGGGTGTCCGTGAACCACACGTGAAAAGAAAAAAATATTGGCATAACTTTGATACAGTTAACTTCATGTTTCTATATATGTATTTGGTTGTACTTGTTATTAAAGTTTTGCAGGTACACAATCTTCAAGATAATGAAGATGTATGTATGAGCATGATGACCTTAATACCATAAGAAGGAAAGGAATGGAGCAATCAAAGACTCTCTGATGTTATGGAAAAATGAAGTAGTTGATCTCCTTAAGTTGAGAGGAAGCCTCTATAGAAGAAAGGTTATATCTCCCCAATTGAGAGGGAGGGCATATTATGATGATCATGATGGATACTCTTAAGAAGAAATAAGAGAATAAATGAAATTACTACAATGTATTGAGGATGTCCTGATGTTGTTGAATAAATGAAAGAAGAAAATCTTTCGACTAGTTGCATATGAATAACTTTATATAAGAGGCATTAGGATGATTAAGGACCGTGAAGGTTTGTGTTTACTTGTATATGTATATTTGATCATTTATTGGCTATTGGTGTTTGTGTTTGTACAAATAAAGCTCCCATAAGAAGGATGAACACTTTGGAAGCATGCTTGGACAAATGGATATATCTAGTTTATTAGGGAGAGATGAAGCATCTAATGGAAGACGCTTGGGATGACATTTGGTTGGCCTATGTGTGTTGATGTCTAGATCTCAAATAGGGAGAGTGGTGTTTGTCTTAGAGCTCTGACCTTGGATACGAACCTAGATCCTTGGGTTGATGGTTAATTAGTAAGTCTGATGGTATCTAGACTGGTTGAAAGATTTAGTCCATCTTAGTCCCACCCGGATAAATTACCTTGGTCAAGAATCTAGTCCACAACACATAGTGTGCTAAAAGTCTTCGTAGTTCGTTTTGGAGATCTTCCACATACCTCTATAGATACAAGTAATTATGAATACCTCCCCAGTTAAGAGGGTGTTGAAGAATGTAACTAGTGTCGATCTTCATAATTGTACTTGAGTCATAATAAAATGTATTTATCAAAAGAAAGAAAAAAGAAATTTTATTATTAAATAAATTGAATTATTAAAGCATGGATTTGTTGGCATTATGGCTCAGTTTTTGGGTTGGCATTGATGTCAACCTAGTAGTATTGGTTTTGGAGGTTGCATTGGTGATTGGTTGGCATTGATGTATGTGATTGTGTATGCATATGGTCTCTAGTGTGTGTGTGTATGAATGAGTTTAGACATGTTTTATTAGTACAAGGTTGGGCTTATGCTAGTGAGGTGGTACTTGGCTTGTGCATTGGTTGCAGACCTTATCTTGGTGGTTGCAGATGTTAGTGCATATTATTGGCTTGTGTATAGATGCCTTGGTAGGATGTGGAGCTACTACACCTAGTTGACAGTATTGGAGACTGTTATGTCATGTTTATGGTACTAGGTGTGTCTATGGATAGTTTTCAACTTGTATGATTAGTTGCAGGGTCTATCATTGATGGTTGCAAATGTTGGAGTACCTGTGATGAAGTTTGATGGCTTAAGTCTTAGTGCAGCTAATGGATGGAATTGAAGTCAACCTAGTTTTACTTGTGATGATGATGGAGTTGCTACAGTGGATTGTTGGGATGTTGTAGAGGCTACAATGGCTTCCCGAGAAATTACTGATGATGATCAACTAGTGGAGCAATTTTGAGCAGGTTTTGAGCAGAGGAAAGATGATTTTGAGCATCCTCTGCCACAATCGCTTGCATGACAGTGTTATGGGAGAAACTAAAAGCTCCAGTCAGTGGCATGAAAACCTATGGGAGAAACTATGGAGTTCCAATCACATGGAGCCTGTGTTGTGGGAGAAACCAAGGTTTTTCATGAAAATTCCTCTGCATTCCTCGCACTCATCAGGTGTTTATTTGGTTTTCCGACTTGTCTTGTTTGGTATTCATCATGTAAAGGTACAAAAAAGGTTATTGTGCTTCTAGATGATGGTTAAAAGAGAATATCCATTAGTAAATAAAGTTAGTGGCTTTATTGAGTCAAGAAGCATTGAACTAAACCACGTTCAGCATATGAACATAGCTCCACTACATGATTGGAATTAATTGATTTAATCATCTTCAAAAATTACAAATATGTGGAGAAAGGTTGCTCATTTGGTTGGTTCTCTTGTATGAGAAAAGTGTCATAGTGTTTTGGAGAGCCATTGGTGAGGAGTGTGAATTGCTAAAGCAGAATGTGCATGGAGATATAGTTGTAGTGGAGACAGAAATATGCATGGTTGAAGACTATTCTTATGTGACGGAGCTACAATGGATTTTACTAATGCATTTGTGATTGCAGGGGTAGAGTTATTGTTTTAGATTATATGATTGTGATAGATTGGTTGCAATAGTGTCTCATTCTTTCATATGGTAGTTATGTATTGCATTCCTGAGTGTTTGCAGCTAGTTTTCTTGTAGAAAATGTATTGAGGCTATGTGAGTTGAGAATGATGTATGAATGTGAGAGAGGAGTATTATTTGAGTTTGATTCAGTGATTGATATTTTGTGCTATGAAGATATTGTTGTTGTGATGTTCATGTTGAGCAGCTCAAGTGTTCCAGTTTGAAAATGTATGAAAGGTGAACCGCATAGAGAAGTGGGGTGGGTGCTCCGACACAAAAAGTACTCAAAACAAATTTCTTCATAACTCCAATGGGTGTTGGGAAAGGCTTGTTGATCAAATGGGTGTCTGTAGAGTCGTAGATGGAGATCATAGTTCCTTTAAAATATTTTCCAATTTGTATTTCTGTGTAATGATTTGCTTAACAAATAATAAAATATATTGAGCGGCGCAGCTACAATAAGGGTGGTTTTTGCCCCGGAGGGGGCTTTTCCGTCATATATCATGTGTTCCTATGTGATGTGATGATTTGTGTCTCATTGTGAATGTTCATTTAATATGTTATGGATCTCAAGTGTTGATTCTAGATGAAGTTGCATTTTCATATATAATGCTTATTTATTAAGTGATGAATTGATTAATTTACTAGAGAAAAAGTTTAATTGTTGTGAAATTGTTATCACTCTTGATTCACTACCCCCTCTCAGTAGTGATCCTGGTTCAAACAATTGGTATCAGAGTGGGGTTCTCTTAGTGAAATTTAATCGCTTGAGAGAAGATTGTCAAATTATGGTGAAGAATAAGAAGAAGCAAACTCAGAAAAAGAAAATCTACAAACAATCCAAGCATGGTGAAAAACCCAGAGAACCTATTCTACTAGTAAAATGTATGGCCAACAGTATTTTCAGCCATGTACATTTTCCTATCCAATTTAATGACGACGATTTTGGGGTTATTGAAGAAGTTGATGATCAAAGTTTTGAAGTTGCTTCCTCAAGAAGTGAGCAAGGTGTATTTCCATTGCAGGAACCTTAAGTTTAAGACATTAAAAGAACAGTGAACCTTGTAGCCAAAAATAAAGCTCAAGCAAGGTTGATTGAAGATCTTAATATGGAGAACAAAGATCTGAAGAAACTTCTTCAGATTCTTGAAGAGAGAGAGAATGATTTCAAAGAAGATATTTCTGATTTGAAAAATCAGTTGGAGAAATCAAAGAAAATTGAAGAGGAGATTGGTAGTCAGCTCAAGAATCGAATCAGCCACTGTGAGAAACTAGAATCTAAATTAGAAAAGAGCATCAAGAGGACAAATGAGGCAGCAAATGAAGAACCCAAAGCAAAATGTTTGAGCAACAACAAAGGAAACCGCCAGCAAAATCAAGTGTCATGTCAAGAGCCCAAAAATGTGCCAAGGAAAGATATGAAAAATGTTAAGTGCTTTAACTATAAAAAAATTGGGCACATTTTAGGCAGTTGCAAGAAAAATATGATAAATCATCTCAAGCAAAATAATCATCCAAAGAAGGAGGATCCTCAAATATCAGCCCCATTAGTTTCCAAGTATAAAAAATTCTTTTATGGATATTGTTTCTTATGTAATGATTTTGGTCATAAAAGTGTTGATTGTAGGACCTATGGAGCAAGGAGTAGAAATCAGATCAACAAAAGATATGAAATTTTTCCTACATTTTTTGGGCACATTAGATGTTATGTTTATGATAATTTGGGCCATAAGGCCAAGGATTGCAAACTTCCCATGTGTTTCAGGCAACCAAATCAAAGGAAGAAAGTCATGCAAAAACCTATCAATCAAGAAGCCAAATAAGAATATGCATGCCAAGGATCAACCTCACAAAATTTGGAGAAGAAAGGAGTAGCAAAGCACTCCCACTAAAAACTGAGGCTTGCATGGTCTCAGGGGGAGCATATGGTTGCATTATGGATTGCATGTGGATCATTAAAAGTGTTGCCATATTGAAAGTTTGAATGAGAATTATGTTGCATGATTTTGTAGCATTGACAATTGTTTGTTGCAAGAGATTATTTAGAGATGGAACATGTGCAAGGGGAGCATCTCACATGCTTTCATTTTCTAGTGGTTTATTGATGGCATCATGGTCCATGAGATTGTTTGGAGGAGGTTGTTATGTTTCTCATGATGATATGTTTATCTAACATTGACTATTGTAGGAGCTATTAGAGATTCAGGAGAATTTCTTTGAGCTTATAAGACATATATGATTCTCCAAAGTCTTGTATGCATGCAACCGATTATTTTCATAGTGATAATTTATTTGAGCATTCATGCACAAGTTCCAATGATTAGGTGCCACAATATGTTTGCAGATGAGATAATTTTTGATTCAGCTATGTTGATGGTATTTATGCTTCATATGCATGCCTATGAATTTTATACTACTGATGGTTTTTGCCACATATGATGTGATGTATTGGTCACATTATTGCATGATCAATCACCTATGTCTTGTTGGTCGGCACCATTGAGGAGTTTAGTTGTTGTTACTATGTTTATGGTGTTTATGGTGTTTCTGGTAGGTCTCTTTATGGATCATTGTTGTTTGTCCTACTATTGATAAATTTTTCTGCAAGTTTTAGTGCTAGTTCAAGTTGACGACTATTAGTTGTTTCTTAATTGTTGGCATTATGCATATATGGATTGATGGTTACTAGAGACATGATATGCTAGATTGAGGTTTTGTTGATCATATTTATTGTTTCATGGATCCATGGTTTGGTGCCATAATAGTTTGAGGCATATCTTATGACGTGAGATGTGTTGATTTGGTTCTTGCCACTTTCAGTGGATGATTGTTGCTACAAATGATGAACATATTTTTGACATGTTTATTGTTGCCACCATATAGATGTGTTGGTTGATGTATTATGGATTATGTGAGAGGATGGTCATATGTTGTTGTTGGAATTTAATGAGTTATATTTATGTTGTTGCTACATATTGGAGTTTTATGTTGCTCAGTTGATGTCATGGTTATATGTTATTATTGCTCATTATTTCATATCTCATGATGATCAGTTACTGCTGCTATCACTTCATTTGTTGCTAGATGATGGCTCTATCTTATGCACTTGGATGGTTGTATGCATGATGAGATTTATATATTGTTGATCATTCATCATCTTGTTGATTGGCCAAAATGTTTGTAGTGTTGGTCAAGGAGCTTATTTGAGTATGTCTTGGGGAGAGGCATAAGTTTTGGTCATGTTGTGGTCCTAAGTTTTGGTCATGTAACAACCACATGCTTCATATTGTACTTCATCAGTTATTAGTCATGTATTTTTCTTATGAAGCCATGTAATCAAGTGTTCATGTCATTGAGTTCATGTTGTCATGAGTTGGTGATAGGAAGGTTATGAGTCATGACAAGTTGGTGTTTATTAATAGTTGTTGCAACCATCTTTGGGCTATTGTATATCATGTCATAGTCATTTTATAGCCTTGTATCTCATTATACATCCATCTACTACATTGTATTGTATATCATTGGTCATGGTCATGTTGGAGAAAGAGTCTTGATGTCTGGTATTCATCGATGAGGGCAACCATTCATATGAGCTTATGGGTGTTGTTTCAGTCATGTATTGTATATCAGTCATATTGTATAGTTAGTCCCTTGGTTCTTGAGGTGTAGCCTTCAACTAGAAGCATTGATTACTAGATGATCATCATCATGGGGAGCATATCCAATATTCTATTGTTGATTAGACATGGTTTGTTGTTGTTGTCGCTACACTATGTTACTGTTGGTTTGGATGAGAGTGAGGTTGATGTGGTTGGGGTTGTTCAGTTGAGTGTGTTACTGCTTATGATGTGTTGCTACTCAAATTGGATGCTGCTATTGGTTATGCTATGCTACTGCTACTCATGGTATTTGTTGTTGTTTCTCATGTTGTTTTTGAGTGTTGTGTTGCTTCTACTGGTTGAGAGTGGTGTTCATGGAGATTTTGTGGATGTTGCTTCAGGAGAGAGAGAGAGATATTACTGTTATTGTTTGATATCATGTTTCCATGAGGAGTATTGTTGTCTATTGATGCATTAAGATATGACCTTACTGGTGTATATGATGTGTTTCTATTTTTGTTGGTTATGGTATGTTTCTATCCACACTATGTTGATGGTTATAGTTGTTGTTGCTTGTTGAGACACAACTAGTGTCCAGGGGGATTAGGGTCTTTTCAGCTATTCTTACTTGGATGAGCTCAGCCCTTTGCAATTGATGTCAAAGCAGGATTGGATGAGGAGTTTTTCAGAGGCCAGTTGGTTGGTTTAGTTTGGGTTGCCATAAATGCCAAAGGGGAAGATTTTTGGCATTATGGCTTAGTCGTTTTGTTGGCATTGATGTCAACCTAGTAGTATAGGTTTTGGAGGTTGCATTGGTGATTGGTTGGCATTAATGTATGTGATTGTGTATGCATATGGTCTCATGTGTGTGTGTGTGTGTGTGTGTGTGTATGGATGAGATACTACATAGTTTATTAGTATAGGATTGGGCTTATTCTAGTGAGATGATACTTGGCTTATGCATTGGTTGCAGAACTTAGCTTGGTGGTTGCAGATTTTAGTGCAAATTATTGGCTTGTGTATGGATGCCTTGGCAAGATGTGGAGCTACTACACCTAGTTGACAGTATTGTAGACTATCAAGTCATGTTTATGCTACTAGGTGTGTGCATGGATAATTTTCAACTTGTATGATCAGTTGCAAGGTCTACCATTGATGGTTGCAGATGTTGGAGTACATGTGCTGAAGTTTAATGGCTTAAGTGTTAGTGCAACTGATGGATGGAATTCAAGCCAACCTATTTTGACTTGTGATGATGATGGAGTTGCTACAGTGGATTTTGGGCATGTTGTAGAGGCTACCATGGCTTCCTTATGATGATCAACTAATGGAGCAAGTTTGAGAAAGTTTTGAGTAGAGGAAAGATGATTTTGAGGATCCTCTACCTCAATTGCTTACGTGACAGTATTATGGGAGCGACTGAAAGCTCCAGTCGCAGGAAGGAAAGCCTATGGGAGTGATTGTGGAGTTCCAGTCGCATGGAGCCTGTGTTGTGGGAGTGATTGAGGCTTTTCATGAAAATTCCTTTGCATTCCTCGCGCTCATCAGGTGTTTATTTGGTTTTCTGACTTGTCTTGTTCAAGACTCATTATGTAAAGATCGGAAAAAGGTTATTGTGCTTCTATATCATGGTTAAAAGAGAATATTAATTAGTAAATGAAGTTAGTGGCTTTATTGAGTCAAGAAGCATTTAATCAAACCACTTTCAACATATGAACAGAGCTCCACTGCATGATTGGAATTAATTGATTTAATCGTCTTCAAAAACTACAAATATGTGGATATAGGTTGCTCATTTGGTTGGTTCTCTTACATGAGAAAAGTTTCATAGTGTTTTGGAAAGCCATTGGTGAGGAGTGTGAATTTGTTGACGCAGATTGTGCATGGTATAGTTGTAGCAAAGACAAAAATATGCATGGTTGAAGACTATTCTTATGTGACAGGGCTATAATGGATTTTGCTAATGTAATTGAGATTACAGGGGCAAAATTATTGTTTGAGATTATATGATTGTGATAGATTGGTTGCAATAGTGTCTCATGTTTTCATATGGCAATTATGTATTGCATTGTTGAGTTTCTGCATTTAGTTTGCTTGCAAAAAATGTATTGAAACTATGTGAGTTGAAAATGATGTATGAATGTGAGAGAGGAGTGTGATTTGAGTTTGATTCAGTGATTTTTGTTTTGTGCTATGAATATATTTTTGTTGTGATGTTCATGTTGAGCAGCTCAAGTGTTCCAGTTTGAAAATGCAGGAAAGGTGAACCCCATAAAGAAGTGGGGTGGGTGATCCGGCAAAACGAGTATTGAGAATAGACTTCTTCATAAGTCCAATGGGTGTTGGGCAAGGCTTGTTGATCAAATGGGTGTCTACAGAGTCGTAGATGGAGATCATAGTTCCTTTCAGATAGTTTCCATATTTTACTCTCTATGTAATGATTTTCTTAACACATAATAAAATATATTGAGTAGTGCAACAACAACAAGGGTGGTTTTTGGCCCAAGGGGGGTTTTCCAACAAATAGCATGTGTTCCTATGTGATGTGATGATTTGTATCTCATTATGCATGTTCATTTAATATGTTATGGCTCTCATGTTTTGATTCTAGATGAAGTTGCATTTTCATATTTAATGCTTATTTGTTAAGTGATGAGTTGATTAATTTACTAGAGAAAAAGTTTAATTATTGTGAAATTGTTATCACTACTGATTCACCCCCCCTACCCCTCTCAGTAGTGATCATGGTTCTAATAGGGTTTCATGTTTGGATCAATTGTTTTTAGGTCAAATTCTCCATTGAATACTTCTAGGGTTTATTTTAAGTGTCCTTGTTCATGTCATATTGTAAAGAACCCTTCTTGGGATTTATTTGTCAAAGGAGAAATTTATTTTATTATAAAATAGGTCGATTATGCCTCCTCCACAAAGTCGGCCTCAAGATGGACAAGTAGATCTAAACTGGGCAGAAAAATCACTATATAAAGGTAGTAGCTCGACCTCATTTGTCACTCACTCACAACAAGTCTGATCCGCTACTTTTGGGGCCAAAAAAAGTGTAAATTTCAAGGAAGAAGAAGAAGAAGTATAACAAAGGAGAAGGAGGTATCTCACAAACATAAGAAGTCAAAATTATCTCTCTTTTTCCCACACGTGTGAAGATGTGAAGTTACTGGAGGGGCCAAAATTATGCAATTGCCAGGGAGGCCAAAATTCTGCAGTTTCCAGGGAGGCCAAAATTCTAAAGCTAGGCAAAAATTCTGGTGAAGCTAGGGCCGAAATTTCTTTGTTGATGCTAGGTTGTAGCTGTTGGAAAAGAAAAGACAATTGAAGGTTGTCATATCTCATTGGAAGGTTGGTTTGGTGGATTAGGAAGGTCTATTAGTCTAGGGTCTTGGTTTATCTCATTTGAATTACTGAAGGAAGAGTTATTAATCGGGTTTTCCCCTATATAGGGGTTTTGCCGTGGCTATGCACGCACATCTGGTGTTCTTGATCTTCGTGGTTTGGTTTTGGAAATTGATTGATGAACTAAGATAAAGAGAAGAACATAAGAAATATAATAATAACTCAAGGAAATCACAAGTAATTATCAACAAAATAAAATCTTTCTTCCTTTTTTATTTTCTAACACTTTGTTTCCTCTTTCATGCTTGATTTCCTCCACACATCTAGATTTATTTGTATTACATACTCATAATCCTTTCTTTGTATTTATTTGGTAGGAAAGCTTGTAGGAATACACAAAGGTTATGGACAAAACTTCAAGAAAAGACTTGTGTCATGAAAGTAGGCTTATTTTTAAAGAAACTCTACAAGTTTTATTAAAGAACAATGCAAGGTATGTTTGATTTTATTTAACAAGTTGTAGAAGAAGGTATGAATATTCTTCATTTTGAAATTTGCTTCATATTAATAACTCTCTCATGTCTAGGTTTTTGAATCATAAGGATTCTTGTTAGGGTGGTTAATCGCATTGAATCTACCCTTATCATTTTATCTCATGTTATTTTGTTTTCATAAAACCATAGGGTATCCTAATGATGAAACCCTAATATTCTTAGGGTTCATTGATAAAGTTTAGATCTCTTGTTAAAAATCCTACTCTCTTAATGTTGAGGGTTTTGGTAATGTTATGGTAAAACCTTAGCCTTTTAGGGTTTGTTGTTGATGTCTAAAAACCCTAGTTTTCTTAGGGTTTAGTAAACTAGGGATTATGACCAAACCCTTGTAATAGTCAATATAAAATCCTATAAATGGATCTTTGGTGTATGTGCTTCCATATAATTGAAACCCTAGCATGGTAAAAATTTGTTGTATATCTAATTTTTGGAGTTTGATGTTTGTATTTAGAGTTTACAATAAAACCTTATTATGAGACTAATATAAGTTTCTAGGAAATAATAATGGAACCCTAGAGTTGAAATGTCAGTATGATAACTTAATTGTTCATCTAGGGTATGTAACAAAATGCTAGTAATTGATACTCTAGGGCATGTTAATGAAACCCTAGAAGTATTATGTTTTCGATTATTTATGTGATTTAGTTTTGATGATGAAATCTAGGGTTTGTGATGTAAACCTAGTAAATGTTGTTACAAGAAATCCAATGGATGAATCTCTTGATTGATTATAAAACCTAACTAGGATTAGGTCTTGAATGTCTAAAATTTGATTTATTGTTATCTTATTATAATGGCATGCTAACCCTATATGATAAAGTTGACTTCATGCTCTTTTACATATATATCTGTGTTTGGTTGCACTTGTTGTTAAAGGTTTACAAGTACATAGTCTTCAAGGTGATGAAGATGCTTACCTCTTATTTGATGATAATTTGTTTATGATGTGTATAATGGTGGAAATAGAGAGTTATATGACAACAAAGTTCGATAGATAACCTTTTTACCATGATGAAGTTTTGAAAGATCTAAATTCTTCGATGAATTATTAATGCAAAAGGAAGTACCTGTATGACTGTTGTCTAGGTAAATCCTCTCTGCAGACAGAGATGATCCCTCTAGCCCAATGAGTGGTTCTAGCAACCGAAGTGACAATCTACTAGACACTTCCCTAAGTTGCAATTAAAAAGAGAGACGAAGAAGATGGCCTACCTCGTTCTGATGCTATCTTGATCTCCTTTGTTGAAGACCTTGAATCACTCATGTCACAGGCTCGTTCTTGCTGCTCTCAGCATTTATGCACCTGCACAAGATATCAAGACACAACAAGGCATGCAAATACAAATAGCATATTCAAAAGAAACCTACTTAATTGATCAAGGAATGTTAAGCTAAATGATACATGAGCATATACATTTAGGGAAAATGAACCAGCAGTTGTGTATTAATAAAAAATAAGGGGAAGCATACAAGCAAGCCTTGATGTTGATGGGCTCTCCTTGAATGAATATCCAAATCCAAGCTAAGATCTCCAAGCCAAATGAGTAGCATATAGGCAACAATCTTAGCATAAGGTTGCAAATAGACATAGACCAACCATTTGGGAATGGGAGAAGATGAATATATAGGTTGGGAAAGGGAGTTAGGACCTCTCCAAAGATAGGATTAGGCCCTTATCTCAAGGAGGTAGCTCATAGGGATAAGACCAAGAGGCCAAGTTGGGAGAATTCGACCTCATCTATGCCAAACAACCTCCAGCTCGTTGCTCTAGAAGCTTCTAAATCATGAAGCTTCTCATCCTCTTTAGGAAAGTTTCCTTTTTGGGATCATCACGGGTATACAAGTGAACAGAGCGATGCCATCGCGGGTCAAGTGCAGTGCAACAGGTGATCATTGTTGTTTTGAGTCTCATAAGCGCGATGATGCTCAAATTAGGGTTTTAGAGCTATTTCTTCTAGGGAAGTCTCAAGGCATTTTCCAAGCAATGTCTAAGGGAGGATTTGAGCTACATATATGAATGAGTACACTACATGATGGTCATGTTTCAGGTAGTTCGAGGTATGACACAGGGAAGTGCAGGAGGTGTGACAAAATATTGTGTAACAGATTCCCCCTAAAGCATGAAGGTACAATGAGGAGTGATGGTTGAGATGCTTTATGAGATTTTGCAAGGACGAGGACAATCACCCCTAAGAGACCTGCAAATCAAGGACGCATATACATATACATATCTGAGATCAAGACATGAATCTACGGTATGGACGTAGCCATCCGAATGATAAGGACTATATGAAAAGATCCATGGTATGGGCACAACCATCCAAATGAGAAGGATCGTCTGTAAAGCTAAGATCCATGGTATGGTCACAGCCATCCGATATAGAAGGATCATCATAAATGTAAAGTCCCACGGTATGGTCACAACGATCTGTATAGCATAAACATGTGTACAATCATGAATAACATATAACTCCATGCAGCCTGAGTCATATTAGAAAAAACTCAAAGTCTTGCGCTCCATCTCGACCTGATCAAAGTACAAATTATAACATGTAAATACATGTGTTGAAGTCGAACATGCGAGAAAACCACCTGATTACTGGCCAATGACGTGGACCATTAACAGGTATGAGAGAAACCACCAATAATTACAATGGCCCTCAAGGTACGACAGTATAATCCGTGAATGTGATAATGAAACTAAAGTCAAACACTCGTGGAATCATCCAATTAGAAGCCAATGACGAAGACCTGTCGTTGGATGCAAAGAACTTTCCATTAGGGCATGCAAGCTCTAAGGTACTGAAAGGGAGTTTCTAAGTCATCTTCCTGGATAATGAGTTGAAGTCCACAGGAAGCGACCCATCGAAGGAGGGAAATTATGAGCCCCCCAAAATCGACATGAAACAAGGAATAAAATGGAATGAATAAGATCCAAGACTACAATAATGGATTAGACAATGTATATGTCAATAACTGTAGATAGGACTTCTCTTGAACACTGGTGACACAACTCGGAGTGTGGCAGCATTTGACTCAATATAGGACTAAAGTTCATGATGACAAAATGAAATAGTCAAATGTGAGGCAAAAATGGATCACCCAAACCCAGGAGGACAAGTGACTGAGTGAAGATATCCCAAACCCGACACGAAAGTAGAAGAGTGTCATATTCAAGAGCAACATGTTGCCTATACAAAGGATGTTTCATCTTCATTTTTCCCCGCTATTTCTAGCAAGTACCCAAATTATTTTTATCACAAGCTTGAAGGGGATATCATATGCTTGTCATGTAAATTCATTCTTCGAATGAATCCATCCTAGTAAGTTTTACGATTCCTAGGAAGGAGAAACTTGGTCTCATCATGGTGACAAGTCTTTCGTCGTAAAATTTTAACGAGTCCGACATAAGAATAACTTGGTGTCTTTTTCATATTTAGAGAGTTTGAAAAAGATACGAAAAAGAAAACTCCATCATGTCCCTTTTTGTAATTTGTCTCTCGAACCCGAAAATGTAGAAAACAATATCCGAGAGAACCTCTTGACCATGTCGATGAAGGTGTACCATTTTCATAAATAGTCAATCTCAGCCCAAAAAGGGGGTAAACGTGTATTGAGGTGACATAAATTCATTTAATTTAACGAGTTCGAAAAGATAAGTACTCGGCGATATTTTCATTTTTTGAGAGTCAGAAAAGGGGCTTAAAGACGACTCTAGGGGGGTTCCTTTTTCGCGAACCATTTGCAGCAGGTAAGAGGTTTGTCGTTGTTCTTGCATTTCATCATATTTTCAAAGAAAAATTTCTTGACTTCAATCCATGAAAAAGGTTATAATTGGTGTTAAATGATGTTTTGCAGGAGATCATGGTTATGGAATGGAAACAAAGAGGCCATGAGGCCAAAGATCACCAAGCAACCCAAAATCCAGAATGCATCAATGCCTTGAAAGAGTATAGGTTGCTGAAGTTCTTCAAGACCACAGGACTAAGGGCTCAGATGGAATTGCTGCCCTATTTGATCAGCCTTTGGGATGTGGATCGAAAGATCTTTATCATCAAAGGCCAGGAACTGGAAATAGAAGAATCAGACATCTATTTTATCACGAGATTGTCCCGAAGAGGAGAAAGAGTCCATCTCTTCGGATCTCACCCACGTGGTGAGAGTACTAATGCTCTGATTAGGAGGCATTGCCCAAGTACAGAGATGACGAGGGGTGGGAAGGTGAAGATCGCCACAATCACCAACAACCTTCCTTTACGAACCATTTTATTCACCATAGCTTGCATGTCTGGGATGCAAGCCTTGCATGAGAGTTCAAAATCCCAATTCCAGCATGGAGTTGAGTGTCTGACCCCCCACCATATTCAACTGGCGTGGAGGCCTTCTGGAAAATATGAAAAGACAACTGACAAAAGGGAAGCAAGGGAACCTAAGACTATTTGGGTTCGACTCAATACTATGACTTTCTTCTTAGAGCGGGTGCCCCTATTCTGGTATGAATGGGCAGAGGTACCAAATCCTGCCCCCCAAGACCCGAGGTTAGTGAGGTGGAGTCAACTCATGCCTCGAGGAGGGATGGGTCAACATATGCACTACCCTCCACAATTCTTTAGTTGGCTACAACACCAATTACTCATGGTGGACGACTATGCATATGCTAGTATAGATTTCCGTTAGGATCCATATCTACCTCTGCCACCGGGAGAACAGTGATCTGATGCAAGTAAAGACTTGTTTTTTGTATTTTTTCAAGTCTTATGATTTTTTTTGTAAAAGTGTAAACTAAGACTCGACTTATGATAAATGTGCATATGTAGGACCTGAAAGACCGCTTGGCATGTTGTCAATAGCACAACGGGCTGCTCATCAAATAGTGGGCGTTGACTATGAGGAAGGGGCAAACCCCTTAACTAAGATGGAGCGCAACCTAGAAGTGATTACTCAGGGAGTGCCGGAGTATGCTACTATAGATGATCTAGCACTGCGTTGGAAGAGACACATAGTGGGAGTATCCGCGAGACTACGTCGGATGTTAGGTCGAGTGATCAGAGCAGTCTCATGCTACCATGAGCACCGTGCAGGCTGATAGCCTTTCTATCTCTTTTACACATTTTGTAGGCTTTGAAAGCCAAGTGTCCCATAACACTTTATTTTTTGAGATTTTGATGTAAAACCTTCGACAGACTCAATATATATATATCTATATATATATATATATATATATATATATATATATATATATATATATGTTTTATTTCCTACTTATGTGTCCAGAATATGATCAGTTTTATAAATGACACAAATGTCGATCAAGAACATAATTGGCTAATGCATTTGTTAATGTATTCAAATTGCGTGGAATGTGTTTATATGTGATAAAATCAAAATTTCTTCCCAGTAACCGAACACGTAGATACATACGCGATATTTATGGATTTCTTACTAAATATTGATTGTTTAATTGTAACACAACGAGTTGTGAATCTAACTTGACAACTAAATCTCTAATGCCAAGAGCAATTGCTCCTGACAATAGCTCAATGACTGCACTATATTCAGAAATATTGTTAGTTGTCCGACCGAGTCATATACCTTGTAAGTCAATCAACTCACCATCAGGGGCAAAGAGTGCCCAAGCTGCAGAGGACAAATTATGTGTCCTACGACAAGCACCATCAACAAAACTGACATAATGACTTGACGACATCTACAAACCGAGTGGAACATAAGGTAAGCAAAAAAAACATGTTTTCAAAGCAAACAAACACACCAAAAATAAAAAAGTGCACACTAATGAATTCACACACTAATGTACAAAAAATCACACGAATTTCACGCATAATACTTCTTCAAATACAACCCATTTTGGGGTTGTGACAATGCATTTCCTTCGTAATCAACTAGCTCATAGGTGCCTTTTTGCAAAACACGTTTGACAATATATGGCCCATGCCACATAGGTTCGAACTTTCCAGCACCTAACTTATCGTTAGCCTGATCATAAAGGATGACCAGGTCACCTTTGGAAAAAGTGCGGGGAGAAACAGTTTGATCAAAATGAGCTTTGACACGTTTCTTTTGGGTTTCGATTACCATCACGGCAATGCGATGGGTCTCATCAAGCCTCTCAAGGTAGAGTAACCACTCCTCTTCAGGCGAGGTGTTAGGAAGGATTTCGACAGCTAATTTGAGTGAAGGGATCTCACATTCAATCGGAAGAGTTGCCTCTAAACCATAAACCAGCTGGAATGGAGTGAATCTAGTGGTCGTCTTAGCGGAAGTTCTGTAAGCCCATAGAGCTGAGAATAGCATCAAATGCTAGTCCTTTTTGTGCTTCCCAATGGTACTTTGAAGCATAGTAATCAAAGCTTTATTAATTGCTTCAAATTTTCCATTGGCCTGTGGATAGTAATGAGTTGAGCTATCATGACAAAGGCCCAACTGAGCAATCATCTTTGCCATCATGTATTGACGAAAATGTGATCCATGTTTAGTTACAATGGCTTGAGAAACACCAAAACATGTTATGATGTGGTTGAAGAGGAACTGAGCAGCAGCAATACTGTCAGCATTGTATGTGGGTATCGCCTCGGCCCATTTAGTGAAATAGTCGATGGCAACGATAATATAGCCATGCCCCCTGGCCGAAAGAGGGTTACATGTCATGAATTCTATGCTACATTTAGAAAATGGGCCAATGGTAACTATTGGGTGTAAGGGTGTTGGCGAGGTGTGCTGCTTGTGGTTAAAAATCTGGCATTCATGGAATTTCTGAAAAGCCATAATAAAATCCTTAAAGATAGAAGGCCAGAAATAATTAGCGCGGAGGATTTTCTACGCAGTGGCGTAGCCGGACATGTCCCCACCACAGGCACTAAAGTGGCAGCCATTCAAAACCTGTTCAGCCTCTTCAAGTGTTAGACATCTATGAAGAACAAAGTCCACACCAACTCGATATAATGTATCACTAAGAATCCGATAGGGTTGGGACTGATGACGAATGCAGCATCAGTCGAATTGAGACAACTCAGATCAAAAGGTATGGGTTTGAAGATAAATGATAATATCTCCATACCACGGGTCCAGAGTGGTGATGAGAAACAGAGTTTCATCGAGAATCTTCTTAGTAAAATTGGTAGGAGTTCTTGCAGACGAAAAGGCACATATCAATTCAGCAAAAACAAGTGATTTCTTTGATTTGCCAGTAAACTCCTGAAGGATAACAATCCACTTGGAGTATTTGCCCCCAAGTAATTGACGAGTCAATATATAGGTCATGGGGTTGCAATCGAAAATCACCGTGGTTTTCAGTAAAAGGATATAATTATAGAGTTCAGGCTTCTGTGATCCATATCAAGATTGTGAGAGATTTTTCAGCGAAAATCACATGGAGTATCATTTGTCGACGCGTTTCGAACCAACTAGTGTGGTTCATCGTCAGGACAAGTTGAAGAACAGATCCAGCTTAGCATGATAAATAGCCTGAGCAGAGTCTCCAACGGCTAGATTGATTAACGGCTAATTTTGACCTTAGGAGCCAGGTCAAAATTATAATTTATTAATTTAATATTTTTACTATTTTTATTATTATTTTTCTATGGAAATAAGTTAAATTAGGTAAATGGTTGGTTTTAAAAAGGAATTTATTTATAAAAATTAATAAATATAATTATAATACTAGGTTATTAAAAGTTAGGATTAATCATTTCAATGGTTGATTTGAAAAGAAAAGAAAATTTATTTATTTATTTAAATTATTTAATAATTAATATTGGTATTATACATATATATAGATATTTTTATACTTAAAAACATAATAATAGGTTGACGAGTATTTTTGTTCAATCATAATTTAATGGTTAGTTTATTCAAAAGATGTTACGTTAGTTAGAAAATTAGTTAAAAATAATTAGATTAGAAATTCAATGTAAAATTAGTTATATAAAGGACCTTAAGGTAATGTAAAATATATATAAAATTAATTGAAAAGGGCGCTGATTTCTAAGTACTATTAAAGTTAAAAGCAAATTGGAAAAAAGTAATATTAAAATTTTAAAATAAATAAAAGGGGAACAATAATTAAATAATATTAAATAAATAAAAACCAGTTCAAAATAATGTTAGCTAAAATAATAATAATAATAATAATAAATAAATAAATTAAAAATAAAATTAAAAATAATAATAATAATAATAAAATAATAATAAAAATATAAATAAAGAAATATAAATAATAAATAAATAAGTAAAAATGAAATAAAGTAATAATAATTAAAAATAAAGATAAAAGAAAAAACCTAAAGAGGAGGGCGAAAAAACGACTAGGACGAGAGTGGAGGGACCCAACACCTACTGACTTTCCAGCCATCCTCTCTATTGAGATTGCTTAGTCTCTTTTCAATCTCAAGCGCTTCCCTAAATTTTTGATGATGGAAATGCGAGACCTTAGCAATAACACTAGCCTCCTCAATACAAACATGATGATGAATCACACTAGTTGGTTCGAAACGCGTCAACAAATGATACTCCATGTGATTTTCGCTGAAAAGGATATAATGTCGAAATCTTTGGACAACATGGACCATTGCCAAGGCAAGCTTCTCGACATGGGCATATCAAGACTCAGTGTTAAGAAGATTTCGGCTTAAATAATAAACCACATGTTCGTTTCCATCGTCGTCATCTTGAACTAACACCATAGCAATGGTAGTATCAGTTGTAGCCAAGTATAGGAAATAATCGCGTCGATAATCAGGGGGATGCAGGAGAGGAGCACTGATAAGTGTGTCTTTGAAAGCATCGAAGTATTTTTGGGCAACTTCGTCCCAAATGAAAGGGACCCCCTTCTTAAGCAGAAGAGTAAAACCCTTGGCGAGTTCAGCATAATTAGGAATGAATCAACGAAGAAAGTTAGCCTTTCCTTGCAGGCTTTGCAGCTACAACAATGAGGTGGGGGGGGGGTAAGTTGACAATAGCCTCAACTTTTAAAGGATCGATTCAGATACCTTCGCAGGACACCACAAAACCCAAGAGTCGACCAGATTCAACACAAAAAATGCACTTGTGCGGATTGAGATGGATGTTATAATGTCAACATTGCAGGAAAATGGATCTTTAGTGGTCTAGATGGTCATGGCGCTTAGCAGAATGTGCTAGTAAGTCATTAGGGTAAGGTTGAAGAATGTGTTGAACATCGTGAAATGCATAAGACATTGCTCTCTGGAAGGTAGCACCAACATTTTTTAAACCGAAATGAAGCTTCTTGTAGGCAAAAGTGCCCATGGGTTGTCTTATGTTGATCAACAGGTGAAATGTTGATCTAGTTGTAGCCAGAAAAACCATCCATAAACAAGAAAATCTCACTCCTAGCACACTCATCAATGATTTGATCCATAAAAGGAATGGGATAATTGTCTTTTGGACATACGAGATTGATGTCGCGGTAATCAACACAGACACGGATCGTGCCCTACTTTTTAGCAACAAGGACAATATTAGACACCCAATATGTCAAAGGGATTGGACAGATAAAACCAACTTATAAAATATTTTCCACTTCTTTTTTAATAACAACAGCCTTTCGAGGATGCACGGGGCGAAGCCGTTGGTGAATAGGCTTGGCACCAGGATAGGTAGGTATTTCATGCTCCATTATTGTTGGGTCAATACCAAGCATTTCCTCGTATGACCACGTGAAAACATTTCGAAATTATTTGAAAAGTTGAGTGTAAAACCTGATCTCATTGGGAGAACAAGACACCCGTATATGAATGTTCGCAACAACTCCAGGCTTAATGGAAATGTCAAGAGTCTTAGCCGCAGTAATGTTTTCCATGTTACCCTCAGACAGGACTTAGTGCACCAAAACAGGTGTTTGAAGTGGATGTCTGGGGAAATGAGAAATAAATGCTTCAAGATAAGAAGGAATCTCACTGAAGCTGGGAAGAAATGAAGAACGATGATGGAGACCGTTCCAAGGAGTTTCATCCAAAGACATAACCTCAACGATACTCTTGTCAGTGGGGAATGTCTCGTTCAAAGGATCCGGAGAATCCCAAGAACCAATCCAAGGAGATGGAACATAAGTATCCAGGTTCACACTGAAAACAGAATGACTTTCTGAAGCGGTCATTGAAGCCAAGACAATTTCTTGATAATTTTGCTCTAATGGACTTAAAGGCATAGAATCGCCAAATGAATCAATTTGATCTACAATAGGAATAATCCAAGGATCTGTAGAAACCGAGATCATATTGATTCAAGTAACATTTGTAGGTGGGCGAGTAAAAGTACCCATTAAAGCAGAGCCTCTGAAAAGACCTACCCCCACACTCTCATAAGGAACCTCAATATTTCCCACAAAAGGGACATTGTCATTTGATGAACCGGAAGAGAAAAAAGACAGTTGGTCGACAGTGACAATTTTTCCTTCGTGAGGAAAACGAAGCACTCAGAACAAAGAAGAAACCACACAAAACATAGCGTGGGTCCAACTTCGCCCAAGAAGAAGGTTGTAGTTGAGATTCGCATCTACAACTTCTACTTCTAGCTCAACGGTCTTTCCTTCCAACGTGATCGGCAAGTTGGTGAGAATATCGTATGGACGAGAGCCTCTGCCATCAAAGGCCTCCAAAGTGTTCGGGGACTGGTTAAGAGAAGGAGAGCCAATGGCCTTCCAACACGAAACAGACATGATGCAGGTGGAAGCACATTCATCAATAACAGTCTGATGAATCGTCTTTCCTTTAATGAGAAACTGTATCAAAAAATCAATCTAATGAGGAAAACGAGGAACATAGTTTTCAAAATCAAAGGTAATTAAACTCGAATCGGCATGATCAATAGCACCTATAGTAGACAACAATGATTTTCGTTGCGTTGGAAAGGTTTGGAGAACCTCCAAAGCAGACATCGCCAAAGGTGCTTGAGCTAAATCCTCAACAATATTATAATGTTGTGCAGCTCTAGCATTCCGATTATAATATGATTTCTGAAGTACACCTTTCGGAGGTGGTCGGATTACGGACTCACTGTTAGGGCTCTCAATATGGAGCAGACTAGAACTGGATTGGGTGGAAGTAGAAGGTATATCAGTGACTTATTTCTCCATTGTTTTCTTGTGCGGGGTTTAATAGTCCTTTGTTCGAGTAGCAATAAATAGGTGATCAACCTTGCATCATGAAAACTTGGGAACCAGAGGAGGCAGAGGATTGCAATGGGTGTACCAATTGTGTCTGCTAAGATGGAAAAGGTTCTTTCAAAACAGTCGGAGTCCCTTACAATAAGCGGTTAACTTCATAACAATGGGGACAATCCTTGGTGTAATGATCTTCCTCAAATATGAGGCAAGGATATTTCGGATTTCTCTTAGACGCATCATCAACAGATGATTTAGGTGTATCCTTTTTCGAGGTATCAGTTTTAGCTCTAGATTTACCCTTTTTATTACCTTTGGAGGCCTTATCTGCTGCGGTAGACTGAACAACATGTACCTCAGAGGTTTTACCAAGATTTGATGAATTTTTTGAAGGATTATTGGAACCAATGTTTGAAACAGATTTTTTCTTTGAGGAAGTCTACTTCATGGAAGTCTGAGACACAAAACCAATTATACCATCAATAGGTGGTACATCGGAAGACTTTGATGCTGCCAGATCCGAAGATGGCCTTGGAGCATCAGGCAACATCTCATATAACATGCCAGATTATGAATATACTAAGTCTAGATACTGAGCACGGGCGAGAGCTTGCTCTTAAGTAACACATCCACCCATAGTTATATCCTTAGCAATCTTGTTAACGAATGATTTTGTGAACTATTCAGTCAACAACTCATCAGTAATCTCGAATTTGATGAGGCGACGCCAACGTCTCCATTCATGGATATGATCATAAATGTGGGTCACAGTATCTTGCTTAAGGGATGTGAGAAAATGAGTGCCAATTTCATACCGAACCAGCAATTGGAAGTGAGTGAGGAAGGCCATATCTACAGAGTTAAAGTCAGCATAGGTAGCTCGAGGCAACTCGATATACCATTTGGCAACAACACCTATTAAGGTTCTCTGAAAGAGGCGAAGACAGATATAATCGTCAATATATAAATTTGAAGAGCACCACAGGTGATATGTCATCACATGGGCTTGCGGGTCATGTTTAGACTTTCCCTTGAATTTAGGGCAATCGCTTGGAATTTTAGTTGGAATTGGAGGCCAATGAGGCGAATGAAGAATAGGATCATTTGTGAGCCTCGAGACATCAGGCAGTTCCAACGTAGCCAAGAAAGGTAATTGCATATTGAATGGCATGAAGGGCCTTTGAGGAGACCCAATTTGTGGGTTCCAACCTTGCTAGTAAGGATTTTTCCCCCACAGTGGAGGATTTTGTCCATACGGGACTTGATTTTGCCCCCACTAAGGGTTACCTTGACCATAAGGTGGATTTTTTCCAGGCTAGGTTTGATATTGACCTACCATAGGTCGTTGATAAGAATTATACGCGACATACGGATTATAAGGTTGTTGAACCTATTGACCCTGGACCTGAAGAGGTTGGCCCTACTGCTGCAGGGGTTGACCTTGTGCTTGCAAGGGTTGACCTTGTTGATATGCATATGAAGCTTGCTACTGCAAAGGTCAACCTTGTTTCTGCAAAGGCTGACTCTGCTACTGTAAAGGTTGGTCTTTTTGTTGCAAAGGTTGGCCTTGTGAGTAGAAAGGTTAAAACTGAGTTTGATGTTGCAAAGACTATTGAGGCTGCTGCAAAGGTTGCCCCTGTTGCTGCAACAGTTGCCCTTGCTGCTGCAACATTTGCCCTTGCTACTACAAAGGTTTCCCTTGCTGCTACAAAGGTTGCCCTTGCTGCTACAAAGGTTTCCCTTATTGCTGCAGGGGTTCTCCTTGTTGCTGGAAGTGTTGTTAGACAGTTCCTTGGGATATAACAGGGTATTGGTAATTTCCGAATTGAATATGACCATATAGACCAGGAATAGTGGATTGACCAGGTTGGACTTAAGCTCGTGCTTATAGAGTGTAAGGTGAGTTTACCAAGGCTTGCGAACCATAAGGGACATAAACCTGTTGGAGTGGAATCTAAGCCATATAAGACTGCTGGTACCGAACATTACCTGACCTTGACGGATCAACAGGGTTAGAAATACTGCCAGAATAAGGTTGATTAACTCCAACCATGTGAGTTTTTAATCCACTCACAGTGGTTTCACCTGACACAAGAGGAATATCCGGATTTTTCCCCCTAGGCAATGGTACATTCTGTCCACTTTACGGAGGGGTGGAAGAACTAATTGAAACCTAACCTGAAACAGTCGGTTGAACTGGAAGGGTCAGTTGAAACGATGATACAGGTTGTGATGGAATCGTAGGTTTAATGGGAACTGGCGTAACAACAGTTTGTAATGAAACTTGAGAGGTCACGTTTGGAATGAACAGACCAGAAGTACGCATGGTATTGGAAGACTAAATGGGATTTTGATACAAATATGAAGCACTAAGAGTTCCTTAAATTAACTAGGCTAGGGTTGTATAACCAAGCGGAAGCATGGATCCACTGGTCTCAAGGAGTGTGCAAGATGGGACTCTTCATGTAAAAGGAAAACCTTCTGGAGGAAATTCATACCCTTGTTCATCATCGACATGAGGAGTATGAGTAGCGGAAACTTTTGAATGACCCGGAGAAGAGGTTGGGATTTCACCCTCTAGCTCCACAGATGGAAACAACTGGTGACGAGGAATCCAAGATGTGCGAGGAGATAACTCCAAATGAATAACAAGCCGATCGTAAGGACTGTAAGGATCTAAGGAGATATCACAACAGAATCGAATAATGGATTCGACAGATGAATGACAAGCCTCTACAGACTCTCGGGGGTTTGCAGACTCTCAGGGGTCTATATAGGATTGTTTATGGTATCAGGATCAGATTCTTGAGGTGAGCTGGTATCGAATGGAGGTGGACTAGAATATAGGGGTTGGATACTTGGAATAATCCCAAGTTCAAAACCTTGATCTTCAAGCGACTGAGGAAGATCAGGATGAACTCCTTGGGAGGACCCTTCAGTATCAAATAATGAATGGGAACTGTGAGATGAACTCAATGGTTCAGCCGTGATGACTTTCTCTCAAGAGAGGAAAAGGAAAGGAGGTTCGTTGAGGGCTTATTAAAAATATTGAAATTAACAGGGAATTACTCAATATTGTTCCAGGAAGCAACTACTTAGATTTGACATGTTTATCGTAGGCAATTATTTTTAGAGCTGGAAATAAAAACTTTTCCTTTTCATCTTTTAAGAGTCGATAAAAGGATGAAAAGGTGACTCTAGTCACTTTTGATGGTTTAGGGAGCTTGAAAGGACAAGTGCTCGATGATCTTTTCAAATTTAAGGAGTCAGAAAAGATCAAAATGACCACTCGAGTAACTCTAGGCAAAAAGGAGTACCAAGTAACCGTGAACTGCAATATACACCTCAGCTAATAAATTTACCAAGGACTTAACATACGTGCAGGCAATCTCCCCAAATGTTGTGTTTGGTGTATCACGTTTATAGGGCGGTAGAATCAGCTTCCTATGGATAAAGGTTTACAACTTATGAGGGTCTCCCTTTAGTACGGGGAGCACAAGTCCGTGCTAGTGTTGTCTAATGCAAGAGTGAACAATAACTGCTAAGTTTTATAGATTCTGGAACACGTCTCTAGCCTAGACCACTAAGTATGAACGTTAATGTTTCAAATGCTCCTTAGATTAATTGATAGATTTTAAAGTTAATCTTGAAATTATGTTTTGATTTCAAGGGGTTAATGATGTCACATGTTCCTAAAATGCAACTAAATGATGAAATTGAAATCCTTTCATTCGATGAAGGCTACCTATTTAGGGAAGAGAAACACTCAAATCATGCATCAAACAAGCAACAATGCATTAATGATAATTTTCCAATGCTAAATGCCAAACATGAAATCTAATCTTTCATATGATAAGCAAATGCAATTCCAAAACAAAATCCTAAAGCGAGCTACTTTAATATATCAGGATGATTTCTTTTTCACTTTAATGCAATCAATGTAATCTAGTGCAAAAGAGCAAAAGAGAATGCAAAAAACTCAATAATCATGAAAATCTCTTTCACGTTAATTATTTTGAATGCAACAAATGCTTCAAAAACAACTAAAAAGATAAACACTTTCGTTTTCAGAACACAAAATTCAAAGCAAATATTTCCTTTCAGTTTAATCGAAAACAAACAATTTTGTAATCTATTGCTTGCCAAAGGGAATTAAAGTGACTTTCAAAGCATCTACTCAATTCGACACTAATGAGAACAACTTAATACCTAGGAACCAAAAGTGATTTGCAAAAGACGTCCAAACACAAAAAGACTATTTGAACAAGGGCAATTGATCTTTGAAAAGAAGACCAGTGAGTGAATGAAGGATGACCTAGAAGTCTTAAAACCCTAGAAGGTGAATCAAGCTCCAAACACACTTAAAACAAATCAACAGGCAATTGTAATGAGACAAACATGTCAAGCAAGACAAGAACACTAAAATCACACTGGTAAACAACTGTAAAAAGGAAAAACCTAAAAACAAGAAGGCAAACCCTAATTTTTTTTAACCTTTGTTATCATCGCACCTATTAAAATAAAAGCAGCAATCATCGCAAGTGTAATCAACATATCGGCGATGTCATCGCGAGTGTAAGATACAAACCCGTGATAGTCGAGAAAGACAAAGAAAAAACAAAAAATCTTCAAGAGTAGCACAAATCAAGAACCTTCAAGCAATTACCAAAAAGTGAAAATAGGTACAAAGAAACAAACAAGTCTGGGAATGGATGGTTGGTCAAACTCATCACAAAAACAAGGTGAAGGATTGGATGGAAAGGATCATAGGCTCCCTAGCAGAGTCACCATTTTGTTGTATAGGCAAATCCTCTCTACGGATAGAGATGATCCCTCTAGCCCAATAAGTGGGTCTAGCAACCGAAGTGACAATCTACTACACACTTCCCTAAGTTGCAATTGAAAAGAGAGATGAAGAAGATGGCCTATCTCATTCTGATGCTATCTAGATCTCCTTTGTTGAAGACCTTGAATCACTCGCGTCATGGGTTCATTCTTGTTGCTCTCAGCGTTTATGCACCTGCACAAAAGATCAAGACACAAAAAGGCATGCAAATACAAATAGCATATTCAAATGCAACCTACGTAACTGATTAAGGAATGTTAAGCTAAATGATACATGAGCATACACATTTATGGAAAATGAACCAACAATTGGATATTAATAGAAAATAAGGGGAAGCATACAACCAAGCCTTGATGTTGATGGGCTCTCCTTGAATGAATATCCAAGTCCAAGCTAATCTCTCCAAACACTCCTTCTCGAAGCCAAATGAGTAGCATAAGGGTGCAAATAGACATAGACCAACCATTTGGGAATGGGGGAAGATGAATATATAGGCTGGGAAAGGAAGTTAGGAGCTCTCCAAAGATAGTATTAGGCCTTTATCTCAAGAAGGTATCTCATAGGGATAAGACCAAGAGGCCAAGTTGGGAGAATTCGACCTCATCTATGCCAAACAACCTCTAGCTCGCAGCTTTGGAAGCTTCTAGATCATGAAGCTTCTCATCCGCTTTAGGAAAGTTGCCTTTTTGGAATCATCATGGGTATACAAGTGAACAGAGTGATGTCATCACGGATCAAGTCCAGTGCAAGAAGCGATCATCGTTGTTTTGAGTCTTATAAGCATGATGATGCTCAAATTAGGGTTTTAGAGCTATTTCTTCCAGGGAAGGCTCAAGGCATTTTTCAAGCAATGTATGAGGGAGGATCTCAGCTGCATATATGAATGAGTACACTGCATGATGGTCATGTTTTGGGCACTTCGGGGTATGTCACAGGGAAGTGCAGGAGGTGTGACAAAATATTGTGTAACAATGACTAGAAGAATAAGATAGTTAATGGAATTGTCCTTAGATAAAGGAAAGTGTATATCTCCCTAATTGAGAGGGAGCTTGAAGAAAAATGAATGACTTGCTGAAAAAGTCATGAGGATGTTTGAAATTGGAGAATAGTTGAAGCATTATTAATGGTTATTCATGATTGATAAAGTTGTGAATAAAACTTGGATTATTTTGAAAGAAGTAGTGAGGTTGAGTTGGGTGTTGTTGAAGAAGTTAAAGAAGATAGCTTCTGATGAAGATATGTTTAATACGATGATGACCTAAGTAGCATCAGTATATTTGAAAATCCCAGAGGTTTGTGTTAACTTGTATATACATTTTAAAGTTTGTTTCTAATTAGGATTGTGATTATAAAAGATCTCTCCATAAGAAGGTTGAATGTTTGAAGCATGCTTTTTTTGGTGGATATATATAGGAGAGATGAAACATCTTGGGGTGATAATATGCTTGGGAGGAAATCTGGGCGGCCTGTGATGGTGTTTAGATCCTGAAGTAGGGAGGGTGGCATTGGTCTTGGAGCTCTGACCTTGGATACACACCTATATCCTCAAGTTGGTGTTAGAGCTAAAATCCTGAAGGTACCTGGAGTGGATAAAGCTTGGAACACACCTTAGTGCCACCCACTTAGATACCCTGGTTAAGTATCTAATATGTAGCACTACATGTTCTATGACTCTTCATAGAGAATATCATTTTGAGATCTTCCATGCACCTCTATATATATGTAATTATGAATACCTCCCTAGTTAACAGGGAGTGTTGAAGAATTTAACTAGTGTCGATCTTCATAATTATATTTGAGTCATAATGAAATGTATTTTCCAAAAGAAATAGAAAGAAAATTATTTATTAAGCATGGATTTCATGCTCTTATTATTATATTTATAGGTCAAAGTCTCTATTGCAGGCTTCTAGGGTTTATGTCAAGAGTCCTTGTCCATGTCATCATGTAATAGACCCTTCTTGGGCTTTATCTATCAATAAATAAATAAATTTTGATACAAATTAAGTCATTTATGCCTCTTCCACTAGGTCAATCTCGAGTTCTACAAGTCGGCCTCAAACTAGAGTCAGAAACAACTATAAAGAGGCAGCTACTCGGCCTCATTTGGACATTCACTTAAACAATTTGATGTCCAGTTGCAGGAGAAAAAAAAGAAGTGTGAAATAGGAAGAATAAGGAACAAATAAGCCTAGAAGAAGAAGAAACCCTAAGTGATGAAGGAAGAACCTCTTTTTCCCTCTCTTTTGACTCACACGTGTGAAATTTTGGAGTTGCAGGAAGGCTGAATTTTAGATCTGTAGTAGGGCTGAAATTTTGGGAGCTAAGGACTTAAATTTTGTGTTGTAGTTGGTTTGAAGATGATGGACAAGAAGAGATTACTAAATTTTGCATAATCATATTATAAGGTTGACTTGGTGGAGTGAGGAAGGTCTTTTGGTCTAGTCTAAGGTCCCTGTTTGTCTCAATTTGATTTAAATCTACTAGTGGAAGAGTTTGAATGGGTTTCCCCTTCTTAGGGGTTTTAGTCTTTGATGAGTGCCTACTTTTGGTGTCATTGATCTCCATGATTTTAATTTGATGATTGCTTGATGAGAAGACGATAAAGAAGAAAACAAAGAAATATAATAAGAATACAATAATATCACTAGTAATTGTCAACATAAGAAAATCTTTTTGCCTTTTTGGTTTTCTAACATATCAAATGGCCCCCCGTTAGAGGAATAGGTCACAAGGCATTGAAGAGTAGTGCACGATTTTGAGAAATATAGGGTAGCGAGATAGGTGATATCTCTTATTTTGATAATTTTTTGTTCATATTTTTACTTATCTTGATTAACTTCTTCTTCGACTTGATTATTATTGTGTTCTTATCATCAAACAACTACTAAACAATAAAGAATGATGATACAATAGGACACAAGATATAGGCTATCAACCAGGGCCAAAACCTCTCCACTTTAGAGGAAAATCCGCAAGAATTATTATCTTCTTATAGAATATTTAATTGAAAAATTCCAAGACCTATGACCCTTGACCAAGACTCCTCCAAGTCCAAGTCAACCTTCCTTCTTGATTTGCATAGATTCCTACAACAAACTTCGACCTTCCAACAACTTCTTTAACAACTTTGATTTGGTAGATTCACATATTCAACCTTGATACATCTTCACAACTTCGACCTTGCAGCTTCATAGCATCGACCTAGAAGCAGTTTCACAACTTCAACGTTGTAGCTTCACAACTTTGACCTAGAATCAACTTCACAACTTCAACCTCATAGCTTCACAACTTCGACCTTGCAGCTTCACACCTTTGACCTAGAAGCAGTTTCACAACTTCAACGTTGTAGCTTCACAACTTTGACTTAGAATCAACTTCACAACTTCAACCTTGCAACTTCACGACTTCGACCAAGAAGTAGCTTCACAACTTCGATGCAGCTTCAAAATTTTGCCATACCCAGTAATTGTAGAAACCCTAACAAAAGAGAGAGAGAGAGAAAGAGACCCAAAACTTCAATCGTGTTCTTCTTCTTTGTCCTTTTGCAGCTTCTATCTTGAGGAGATTGAACTTGCTTGAGAGTGTGTCCAAATGAGGCCGAGTTCCTTCTAGTATATAGGGTTTTGAGGGGTATGAATTGCTATCTTTAGGTTGACTTGATCTTTGTTCCATGACGAGGTTGTGGAGGGTATTTTGCCTCTATTTTGACTCAAGTAATTTTTTTTTACAATATGTAACATGCCCAAATGGGTCTTCAATACATGAAAATGAATCAATTGACTTTATGACAAACCTATAAGCACTCAATGGGTGCTTAACCTAAAAATAAATTTCCCTTGAGCATGAAACCCATGTCTCAAGAATAACAATAATAAATCTATTTTTTTATTTTCATTAAATACATAAAATCATGATTACATATGTCATTCTGAAGACTGGAACTAATTACCTATTTCAACACTCCATCTTAACTAGGGAGGTATTCATAATCCATACAAGGTACTTGGACATTTTCAATTTGAATAATCTTGATAAGAAGAATCAGATTAGTAATCTGTATGTTTAGCATCATACCAATCAACATTGTCACAAAGCAAGGCCTTGACTAACAACTCTATCTCTCCATAAGATCATTGCACAATGCTGGCGAGACCAATGACTGACAAACACCATCATCATTGTCTCTCAAGGCACATACCCCACCCGAGTGTTCATAAGGTATGTCCTTCCAAGACTATTCTTATCTTAGATTCTCAGTCCTCAAAGAATATTCATCCTCTTTGACTACTCTTATATTGGATGCACTACCACATCCTCAAAGAGTATGGGATGTCATATGCTTACCCAATCCTCCATTCTTTCTTCTCAAAGTGAATACAAGAATGTTGTGTCTATATCTCCCTCCCAACTAGGGAGGATATACCCATTCCTATAAAAGGAATGTACCCCAAACTCCCTCTTATTCAGGGACTTGTCCAAGCTCCCTCTTAACCAAAGACTTGCTTCCAATCTCCCTCTTAATTAGGGACATGCTTCCAAGCTCCCTCTTAATTAGGGACTTGATTCCAACAAAAACTACTTACGTTTTAGTGGATATCATGGGATTTTTTGTTGCTTGTTGAGCTACTCTCTTCATTGTCATGAATTTCATCTTTATCTTTATGAAGCCTTCATATTGTAGGCCATCGAACATCCATCACTTTCCTTCACGAGCCATGTTAGTCATGTCATCCTTCTTTTCATCAGAAAGTTATCTCCTAGTCCACATCTAGCTTTCCTTCATACAACTACCTCTTTTACATCATGTTGCCTTGAGGATCTTCCATCCCAACACATGAGTGCTAGTTGTATGTGACATCTACAACTTATTTCTAGTAACCCTGTATTAACCCATCCAGATGTTGTTCAAAAATAAAAAATGAACATTAAATCAAAATTACCTTTTGTGGTGGCCTTTCATCATGACATATGTTGCGAGAGACATCAACATCTTGCATATTCATAGACACATCTCCCAGACTTTCAATGTCAAGGGTCTTCTTATCTTTTAGACTTTATCAAGGTCTTCATACGTTTCCCATGGACATGTCATATCAGATTCATCGAATGTTGATTCCTTGTGACCATAGTTGCAACTTTCACGATCTCTTCTTTCTTTCTTCACATATTGCTCCTCAAGAACGTCCATTCATAGTTCTTTCATCTTTGTCAACCACCTAATGTTCCATAAGAGGGAATATTATGTTGATTTCATCTTGTCAATATGTGAACCATGCCTTCGTGCATCTTTCCAAGGAAAGAGATCCCTTTTCTTCGATCATGCTCATGAGGTAGAGTATTCATCCATGTAATCTGCAACTATATGATGATATGACTCAATCTTATCAAATACATGCATGCATACCTCATTTCTTCTTTTTCGTCATCTAGACTTCCTTCGACAACTTCCTTGATTGAAATTAATTAAACAATATTGACCTGCTACACTCCTTTGTCATCATGCCATCATCCCATGAATCCCTTACAAGATGGAATCCTCGGCAAGACACTTGCTTCTTCCAAGAGAGGTGAACCTTCTGATGAAGATTCCAACAGAGGATATTGATTATCCTCATCCTGCAAAACCTCCTTCCTAATGATGAAGATGATACATGATGAGCTCTTTCTATGCTAGATGACTTTTCTTTTGCCATAAGTACTACTTTTCTTTCAATGAGGCTGCCAAGAGCTACTTCCTTACTGCTACAATCATGTAGACTTCTACATCATCTATCCTTTCAATCTTTTCTAATGAGATCTTGTTTTAATGGTATGATTATAATATGATGCCATCTTCTACTAAGATTCATCTAGTCATAATCATATTGGTTGCCACGGTAGAGATATTTTCACCTCCTACTTCTCCTTGTTATGCATTGGAGGAACCCTAATAGTGAAGATTTATCCCTTTGGATTTCGTCTCATCAAGTTCTTCCACTTTTTGGATGATAAGAGCTTCATTTCTTTCTTCCCTCTTGTTGTTTTCTTGAATTTCAGACAATCTCTCTTGTGATGGCCATATTCCTGACAATCATAACATTGGATCTTCGACATATCCTTCTTATTTTTTTGAGGACCAAATTCCCCAAACCTTCCTTTTCTCTTAGTCATGGAAACAAATGCTTGAACTTGTTCACCTAGTCCTACGTTGCTACATAATGACCATATTTAACTCAATTAGTTGGCTTCCTTCTTTCCATAAATGCTTGATACGAAGTTTCCCCATTCCTCCAGTAGTACATTGAGCACCACAATGATTATGTCCTTAATGGACATTATTTGCCCCAAATCTTGCAGTTGGTCTCGTATTTTTGACACCCTCATAAAGCATGAGGCTATTCCTTCTTCCTTTGATATCTTCACCTTGTAGAGTTCTTGTCTTAATGATATCACTTCTCTAGCAGTACTTAGGGTACTAGCTTCTCGTATATTTTCTTGATGTCTCCAACTTTGATACATATGGTATGAGGGAGTCTTTGATGGATTCCATAAGAATACTTTGAGTCCTTACTTCCCCTTTCATGTAATTTGCTAGAGCTTGAGCTTCTTATTTTAGTGACTGAACCCTTAACATGATCAATGACTTCATTTTCTATGATGATCAAATTTGTCCTATTCTTCCATGCAAGAAATTTTGATGACCCAACCAATTTGTTGCTTTCCTTGAAAAATTAAGTCATTTTGATAGATTCAACTATGGACATAAAGATACTTACTTATGAAGATACTCCTTGATGACAATATCTTCAACTTGATGCCTTCTTGGTTTTGATGATGGTGTTGATAATAGAAGATGTCTTCTTGATGAAGATGTCTCCCTTCAAAAGTGATCCTTTAAAGAGAGGGAGATCGCCTTGGTTCCTTGATGATGATGACAATTCTTTTCTCCTTATTGAGATTCCCTTTATCAAAGTCAACTTCAATAAAAATTTCATTCCTATAGTTGCAACTTCTTCTTCGACCTCTTTTTTGACCCTTGCAATTTATGATTGAAATTTCCAATGACTACAGAAACCCTAGTTTCTGCACATGTGGGATAAAGTCAGATATTTTACCCTTCTCTCTTCTTCACTTGGATATAGGATTCTTCTTTTGCAACTCAGTTTTCAAGATGGCTTGTCTTCCACTTGTTTTTGGCCTCCTTAGGTGATTGTAATAATTCGGCTTCTGCTACAACAAATGAGCCCTAAGCTCTTCACGTGTGTGAACAAGAATAGCCCAAAATTACTTCAATCCTTTTATCTTTTTAACAATTGATGCTCTTGATGGTATTCTAGTTCTTTGACCCATGAGTGTCCTTCTTTAAGATGCCTTTACTTGTATTTTCACCTTAGCGTTGATTCCATGTTGAGAAATCTAGGGTAGCTAGATATATGATTTTTCTTACTTTGATAATTGCATGTGATATATTTTTACTTATATTGATTAGGTTCTTCTTTCAATTGATTATTATTTTTTTCTTATCATAAAAAAACTACCAAACAATAAATAACAATGAGACAAGAGGACACAAGATATAGGCTATCAACTAGGGCCAAAACCTCTCCACTTGAGAGGAAAACCCACAAGAATTCTTCTTTTATTATGGAATCTTCAATTGACGAATTCGAAAACCTATGACCCTTGACCAAGACTCCCCCAAGACCAATTCAACCTTCCTTCATGATTTGCAGAACTTCCTACAACAAACTTCAACCTTCCAGCAACTTTGACCTGCTAGATTCACAACTTTGACCTTGATGCAACTTCACAGCTTCAACCTAGCAGCTTCGACCTAGAAGCATCTTCACAACTTTGACCTTTCACCTTCATAGCTTCGACCTAGAAGCAGCTTCACAACTTCGATGCAACTTCACAATTTCGATGCAGCTTCACAACTTTAATGCAGCTTCATAATTTCGCCATACCCAGTAACTGTAGAAACCCTAACAAAAGAGAGAGAGAGAGAGAGGGTACAAATTGAGGTTGAGTTCCTTCTTATATATATGCTTTTTAGGGGTAGGAATTGCTATCTTTAGGCCGACTTGATCTTTGTGCCATTATGAGGTCTTGGAGGGTCTTTTGACTCTATATTGACTCAAATAAATTTTCTTTACAATATGTAACATGCCCAAATGGGTCTTTAATACATGAAAATGACTCAATTGACTTTACGACAAACCTAGAAGCACTAAATGGGTGCTTGACCTAAAAATAAATTTCCCTCGAGCATGAAACCCATGCCTTAAGAATAACAATAATAAATTTATTTTCTCTTTTCATTAAATACATAAAATCATGATTACATGTGTCACTATGAAGACTAAACCTAGTTACATATTTCAACAGGGTTAATCACCCCTGGCACATTAGAATCTCGGGGTAATGTTTTACAAAGGCATGGCGCACACATCACCTGATAGCCCAAGATCCATCATTTTACAAGCTTAGGTGATAGAATAAATCACCAACAATTAATGAAAAATTGTAATCATCGGGCCCTCAAAGCCCTGAAATACTAGAGTGGTGTATTTATGAAAGAGTTATTGAGTGGTCACGATAACCTATGATCTTGATATGAAAAGTCCTTGGTCACAATGCATGGTTCTAGGTGCATGTTTTCTAAGTGCATGAGCGTTGAAGGGCACATCCGTGGGTGTTTACTCCTAAAGTTTGATAACCTGTATTCATTGATTGACGACCTATTAGGACAGAAAGATGGTCAAATCTTAATAGAAAAGGTTCCCTCCCACCACAGGTCCAAAAGAGAATTATTTTTGAAATATTGATTAATTTTAAAGAATTTCAGTATTCCTCAAATTCCCAGATATTTCCAAATTCCTAGTAAAGTTTGAATCCCAACATCTAAGTGTTAGTTAATCAAGCCCCGAAATCTTGTGGTTTCGAGGTTGAAACAAAAGGAGCATTTATAAATTACAAAGACATGAGAGAGACAATGATAAAAGAACAATGGATATACGTGTGTACATGGGTGATAAGAGGTGTGCAACAAGAAGCATCTACATAGGAAGAAGTTGGCAGTTTGCAATGAAGTACGAAAGCGAGAATGATCTACAATAAGGTGCAAGAGTGGTGAGCAATAGAGAAGAATCTACACAGTGAAGAGAGTGAAGTGTTTGGAGCAAAGTCGATGATGATAACATAGTTGTAGCAAACTAAAGAAGATCAAAGCGAACTAGAGAAGATTAGATTGTGAATTAGAGAGCAAAGGGAATGGTGTCTCATGTTTGTTGGTGCCCACAAAGTAATAGAATGGATTAGTGTCTCCTATAAGTTGGTGTCTACAAATAAGTAGAGGGGATTGGTGTCTCTTGTAGGTTGGTGCCTACAAATTGATGTAACAATAGATTGGTGCCTAGAAGATATTTTACATAAATTTTTTTTGTGGTTTCTTCCTATAAGGGTTTCCATGTTATCTTGTTTTACTTGTCCAGATTATGAGATTGATGTTTTATAATATTTAATTAGTTTTTAAAAAGTGAAAATTGTCATTATATTGATTCACCCCACCTCTCAATATAATTGTTAAGTCCACCACAACACTATTTGGAACTATGTTGATAGATACTCGAGATTGGATGAAGGTGGAGGATGATTACAAATAGTTATTATTGCAGATTATGGTTGATTTAGGAGTAGCTTGACCTGATGTCTTGCGAGGCCTTAGAGTGCATTGTAGTGAAGCAAAGTTGCACATAATAGTCATTTTGGATGTACTTTGGACAATCTTAGCTTCAAGAGTTGTTGAATGTAGCAGTACTTCTAAATATGGCATTGTATGGTGTTAGTTCCAGTCTTCGCAGCCTGTCACCAGGGATCAACATGAGCTCTTACTATGTTTGGTTTTGTTAGATGTTTTGCACATGATGTTCAGAACAAAACATGTCACAAGTGTGTCCATCAGAAGAAGCTCGGAAAAATATTTCCAACAGTATATCACACTCCCGTAACCGGCTCCTGGATTAGAAGATATGATCAAAATGAATGAGTGATTCTTGGTTATGCATGTTTTGAGGTCAGTTGCTGCACACAATGACAAGTTTAGTACAAAATCAATTTCTGAAATAATGGTAAGGAATTTTTCAAAAATGAAAGAGGTTTTTGTTCATCACATACCAAATAACAAAAACCTCCTTCAGTTTATGCACAAGTGCTACTATGTGGGATTTGGAGCCTACATTAAAACAAAGCAAATTTTTCATATTTTTTACTGTTTTAGTCATTTTAGTGCGGTGCCATTTTACAACAGATGGAAAGTAATTTTGAAAAACCCAAGGAGTTTTTTGTTAACCATGAGCCATATAAAAAAAAACATCTTTCAGTTTATTCACAGGTGTCATGAATTGGGATATGTGACTAGATCTTTACAGCTCATTTTCACAGATTTAAATTTTTAATGATTTTCTGTTTTAGAGATGATTTTGTGGCACAGATTACAAGAAACTGGAAACGAATTTCTAAAATTTGAGAGAGTTTTTTCTCCAAAATGACCTTATCTACAAAAACCTCTTTCAGTTTTGTAACAAGTGTTATGGTTTAGGAGATACGAGTTCATCTTCAACACCTATTTTCAGAAATTCAGTCCAAGTTTAATGTAACTGATTCTATTTTGAAGAAAATGGTTGAGCTCAATTCCCTTAGTACAAATATGAGAAAATGTATATATTTTATTAATTTCATAGTGTAGGGGTTGGAATTTGGCAGAAGTTTGGACTCTTGTGGATGCATTGAGCTACTTTGTACATCACTTCTGCAGTTTGGCAAGGAAATAAACCAGGGTTTTGCAGCATTTTGTGGGATTCTTGTGGTAATATGATTTAACATTGTGTTCTTCTTTGTAATTCATTTGATCTTATGTTTATGTGTGCCATGATATCTCTCTTTCTGCATAACTAAATGAATCAAGTTTAAAGGTGGAATTCATTGGTGTTTCAGTGCTCTACCTTGGGGTTTATTTAGTTCTACATGTTTTCTGTTGTTTGAAGAGGACTCATGACATTTGCATGCCCTCTCCAACTCCTCACCAGTCTTTATACTCACCATCACATTCATTTCAAAGTGCTAAAACACTTGCCTACCTCGCCCCACAGAAACCTCTACAAATCTGAGTTGATTTCCCGGACCCAAAGCTGCCTTCCCCATCTGATCCAGCAACCAACCATTAAAATCAAACAAAATCCTTTGAGCAAACATACCTAGCCTAAAATTATAATTCATATCAGTCATCTCAAGTCTTACTTGCCATATTTTCTTTGAGATTGACAAGGAGAGAGCCCTCTCCCGACCTGGTAGGGCTAGCTACCAGGTTAAGTGTGGTTTTATGTTACCCTAGACCTGCCTTTCTCAGCTTGAGGTAGATTTAAGCCCTAACATAGTGGCGACTCCACTGGGGACAAAAATTTTGTTGGTTTTTTTTTTTTGTTTGCTCTATAAACTATAAACGGATCCTGAAGTTAGCCAGGTAGCCTTCGAACCGCTCTTGCTCTGCAAGTGCATAGTAGATGAATGTTGCTTCAGTCAATCTCCGGTTTAGTTTATGAACTGAACTCAACTAGGGAAGAGGTGACAAATCTTCTCCAGGAAAGATCCTTCAAGTTGCAGATCTGATTGTTGATGGTGGACAGCAGTCAGACACATATGAAGGCTGAAATCATCTCCCTGGTAACTCCAATATTCGAAGTCTCAAGTTTCAAAGTATTGATGGTGGCTCCACTAGCTAAATGAAGGACTCAGATGTTGCTTCTATTTGTTCAAGGTATTAATGTATCGATTTTTATAATCTTCCTGGTTTTCCTAATCAATTACCAAAGGATGCATATATTTTGAGTAATGGCCCTAAATTCAATGGGGAAGATTTGACTTTGACTCTAGAACATATAGAAAATTTAAAACATTTGTGGAAATTCTTAGAGTTAAAAAGGAAGATGTCTTCATGAGATTGTTCTTTGATTCGTTTCAAGGCAAATGTAGAAAATGGATTGAAGGTTTTCCTATCAGATCTATTAAGTCCTTTGCAGATTTTTGGCATGTCTTTCTTGAAACATGGATGGAGAAAGAGGATGAATTCAAAATAGAGGTGCCCTCTATTCAAGGTTTTAGAGAATGGAAAGATATGTGCACGGATGATGAGGTAGATGATAACTTTGCTTCATCTCTTTCTTCTTATCTGAAATCATGTCGATGCAGCCATGAAGTTAAGCTCAATTTTTTGCAAGAGTTTGCCATCAAAATTGAAGGAGATCTAATTGAATTGGATACCCAAATACAGTCCCAGGATCTGGACTGTCGAGTCCCATTCCTTGGGGACCTTTTTCAGCAGAAGGAATAGAAGGTAAGGTTGGCCGTGGATATTTGCATTGATAATTTGCAGCTGGAAGCATGTATTGAGGAGTTGGGGCAGCAAACAGAGTCTGGTTTTTTCGATCCTATTGCAACGTACATGGATTTTTTTTTGATTTTTTTTTCACAGTTTGAATGATAGATCAAATTGTCTTTTACACAACCAAACTCGTTATGTGCATGTATGGCTGTCAGCATTTACATTTATGTCCTGGTTGAAGCACTTTCAAGCAGCATCCTTGTCACAGTTACTTGATTGGTTGATATGGCATTACAACATTACTTGATCTATCAATTTTGCAGCAAAGTGGGTTAGATTTGTACATAAATAAGCTGCCTGCGGCAGCATTTCAGTTTTCGGTATTTGTTTATGTACATGTTGCAGTATGTATATGTTTTTGGATTGGTATGAGTTGTTTTGGGTTTGCAGTTATTTGACCGTATTTCCCAATTAATGAGGCACTTGGTCTACGGTGTGCTTGACACCTCCAAGGAGCTGCCATCCCCAACGGAGCCGATGTTAGTTCCAGTCTTCGCAGCCTATCACCAGGGATCAACATGAGCTCTTACTATGTCTGGTTTTATTAGATGTTTTGCACATGATGTTCAGCACAAAACATGTCACAAGTGTGTCCATCAGAAGAAGCTCGGAAAAATATTTCCAACGGTATGTCACACTCCTGCAACTGGTTCCCAGATTAGAAGATATGATCGAAATGAATGAGTGATTCTTGGTTATGCATGTTTTGAGGTCAGTTGCTGCACACAATGACAAGTTTAATACAAAATCAGTTTCTGAAATAATGGTAAGGATTTTTTCAAAAGTGAAAGAGGTTTTTGTTCATCACATACCAAACAACAAAAACCTCCTTCAGTTTATGCACAGGTTCTACTATATGGGAGATATACAGTGATATTTGGAGCCTACATTAAAACAAAGCAAAATTTTCATATTTTTTACTGTTTTAGTCATTTTAGTGCGGTGCCATTTTACAACAGATGGAAAGTAATTTTGCAAAACCCAAGGAGATTTTGTTAATCACGAGTCATATAACAAAAATCTATTTCAGTCTATTCACAGGTGTCATGAATAGGGATATGTGACTAGATCTTTACAGCTCATTTTCGCAGATTTAAATTTTTAATGATTTTCTGTTTTAGAGGTGATTTTGTGGCACAAATTACGAGCATCTGGAAACGAATTTCCAAAATTTGAGAGAGGTTTTTTATTGAACATGACCTTATCTACAAAAACCTCTTTCAGTTTTGTAACGATTGCTATGGTTTAGGAGATACGAGTTCATATTCAACACCTATTTTTAGAAATTCAATCCAAGTTTAATGTAATTGATTCTATTTTGAAGAAAATGGTTGAGCTCAATTCCCTTAGTACAAATATGAGAAAATGTATATATTTTATGAATTTCATAGTGTAGGGGTTGGAATTTGGCAGAAGTTTGGACTCTTGTGGATGCATTGAGCTACTTTATACATCACTTCTGCAGTTTGGAAAGGAAATAAACCAGGGTTTTGCAGCATTTTGTGGGATTCTTGTGGTAATATGATTTAACATTGTGTTCTTCTTTGTAATTCAGTTGATCTTATGTTTATGTGTGCCATCATATCTCTCTTTCTGCATAACTAAATGAATCAAATTTAAAGGTGGAATTCATTGGTGTTTCAGTGCTCTACCTTGGGGTTTATTTAGTTCTACATGTTTTCTGTTGTTTGAAGAGGACTCATGACATTTTCATGCCCTCTCCAATTCCTCACCAGTCTTTATACTCACCATCACATTCATTTCAAAGTGCTAAAACACTTGCCTACCTCGCCCCACAGAAACCTCTACAAATCTGAGTTGATTTCCCAGACCCAAAGCTGCCTTCCCCATCTGATCCAGCAACCAACCATTAAAATCAAACAATATCCTTTGAGCAAACATACCTAGCCTAAAATTATAATTCATATTAGTCATCTCAAGTCTTACTTGCCATATTTTCTTTGAGATTGACAAGGAGAGAGCCCTCTCTCGACCTGGTAGGGCTAGCTACCAGGTTAAGCGTGGTTTGATGTTACCCTAGACCTGCCTTTCTCAACCTGAGGTAGATTTAAGCCCTAACATATGGCACTCATTAGCATTCCACTTCAAGTAGAGATACAAATTAGTTTATTCATGTTATAGTTTAAGTCCTTTGATAGATTGTACACAATTGGCTTCTATGATAGATGGAAGAAAAGTGTAAGGAATCCTTTGTAGAGAATAGGAACCTTAGAAAGAAACCAATGGTGAACAATAGATAACCTTTGTCATGTGTATTTTGTCAATAAAAGTCACATGAGGCACCAAAATCCATCGATGGCTACACCATTCTTTCATTGATAATCAAATCTGATTAACAAAGTTCATCTAGGCTAGTGAACTTCAACTTAGAGTTTAATTATGTAGTGCTTTAGTCAAGATGCCTAATTCTAATGCAAGGGTAACAATTGGGGTTGCATCCATAGTTCACATTTAATTGAATAAATGGAAGGGTTGTGCAGGCTTCATAAGTATGCAGATAGATGACTTTAAATTCATCCTTGGGTAGGACTTTCTAAGAGAAACACAATCAATCTCATGCCTTTTATAGATAAGTTGGTTATACTTGGTGGATGGAAGACCTATATTTTGTGCACAATAGCAATGAATCCTTACAAAAGGGTGCATGCGGTGTCTATACTTAGCATTGAGAGGGTGGCTTGGCACCCAAAGTCTCAAAATTATGTTGTAGCTGATTGAATGGAAAAGTGAATGAGGATGGAGTTGGGATGCATGTTCCATTAACAATTGCTAATGCATATGATGATTTTGTAGACCAAAATTCTAGGACTTTTCCTAAAGTAATCCCACTTAGGTGGATTATTGATCATGATATTGGGCTTGAACCAATGTTGCAACCTATAGCCATAACTCTCTAACAATTTTCTAGACTCGAGTTGTGTTGACATGGATGAATGACCTAGAAACAATCATAAAGGGTTCTCTCTAATACAGCGAGGTCCCAATTAGACCTCACACCATTTGGGATAAGAATGCTATCTAGATTTTGTCTTGGAAACCATGCTTGTTTTGTTGAATATTGCTAGTTATTGAATGATCATCACAACAAAGGGGGTATGCAAATTAAAACAAAACTATCTAATTACATAAATAAAGAGACAATAAATTAATTAAATGCTAGAATATAGATAAGTATAGGAAGAAATGAGTTAGGAAACAAAATAATGGATGTGTCAAGAAAGAAATTAGCTAATTTCCTAGTGTTAGTGTCAGTCTTTCCAGCCTTCCTCCAGTGATCAAATATGCTCTTACAAAGTGGTCTCAGAATGTCAAGGTCAAATTTTGTCATTTTAGTGAGTCTTCAAGCAAAATTTGGTCACTAGGCATTAGGTCTAGGGTTTTCTTTCACTCTTTTCAAAATTGCCCAAATGACAATCTATTTCACTATTCAGCTGAGTCTATCATCATTCATAGGGTTGTCATAATCATGTCAAGTTCTAATGAGTCATTTTACACCTTGTTCATGCTTCAGTTACGCCTAGGTAAGGTCATTTCCCTCTCTTAGGGTTTTGAAGGCAATTTCTCTTGGACGGTCAAATCATCGGCAAAACTTGTATCCAGATGTTCATACACCTTCCCCTATCCTTCATGTATCTTACCAAATGCTTCCCATCACTGAGATTCCCCAAATTCCTCATTTTCGCGCAAACCCTAGTTTCTTGCTACAACTTGGCAATTTTCTAGGTTGGGCCTGTGTTTTGCCCTTTTGGACCCCTTCCTCTCACTCGATCTCCGTGATTCAACTTTCCCCTACTTCCTAACATCCCTCCCTACTTTCAAAAATTTCCCCAAGAATTTAGAAGCCCCTTATCCCCTTCATTTCACTTCATTTCGACAAAATCTCTTGTTCCACACATCGGGATAGGTTTTACTCAAATGATGTTTCTGAGAAATAAAAGATGAATTTGGGAAAAATGAGAGAGTTTTTTGTCCACAACATGCCAAGGAATAGAAACCTCCTTCACTTTTTACACAGGTGTCATGGTTTAGAGAAATGTCAAAAATATCGTTGCCTCAGGAGAATCAAATCCACCTTTGAAGTGACCTTGGGAAAATCAAGTTTTCTTCTATCTTGGTTGGCCAAATGACTTTTTTTATGAGTCAAATGATAACTAGACACAAATATCTTTCCAATGAGCTATCATGAGCTCAATATGGAGTTGAGGAAGGCATTCAAAAGTTGACTGCAACAGCACTCTGCCTTGAGGCAGCCTCATTTGGCACATTTTGCCCAGTCTTGGGAGATTTGATTTTTGACAGGGAAAATGAACTCGAAATTGAAACATGCTAGTTTTTTTGGAAAGTAGACTCAAATACCTTTCCAACGAGCTATCCTGCGCCCAATTTGGACACCGGGAAGGCCTCCAAAAATCATCTGAAAGTCGCGCTACGCGTAGGGCTCATGCGCGCTACGCGTTAGGACGCGTAGCGCGCCGCGCGCTACCCTTAAGTTGGGAAAGTCCATTTCAGGAAAACTCAGCATTTTTGGATTTTGCATGACAAATTACAAATTCTCAGCCACTTCCAAGAAATTTCATGAATATTTGAGCCCCCAAAAGGTCAAAAAACATGCAAAATATGACCTTCTACCACTTTTTGGACACACAGGAAGCAGTCTTGGAAGATTGCAATTTTGGAGGGGAAAATGGCCACCAAATTGAGAAATTCCACTTGGGTTGGAAAGTATAAATCCATACCTTTCCAACAAGCCCACTTGTGCCTCATTTGGATGCCGGGAAGTGCCTCAAAAGTGGCCTTAAAGGCGCGCTACGCGTTGGGAAAATTTGCCAGTTTTGCACCTTCAGCTCAGGAATTCGCCCAGCTTTCACCAGTTTTGACTTGTGATGGGATTTTTCATCCTCATTGATTTAATTTATGTAATTTCATGTTGACATGACACTTATTTGCCTATTCTAAAAGATTCATTCATAAAATAGCAAACATTTAATGAATGAATTGGTTTCCTAGCTTATAGAGGCAAGTTGTTTTGACTGCCTAGATTATAGTGCTTTGTTTAGAATTGGTTGAAACAGCTCCTAGGATGATGAGCTCGACCCCTAGAGGCTAGGGAATGGGTTGGCATGGTCTATATTATGTATTTTATTAATCATTTTCAGGGGTTGGAGAGGTTGGACTCTTGAGGGATAAGCTTAGACTGTTTTACTCTTTGTATCTCTGCAATTTTGGCAAAGGAAAGACCAGGGTTTTGCAGCACTATTTGGGATTCATGTGGTGTTTTGTGTTGCTGGTGTGTTTCTCTCATGTACTTTTAAGTTTGTTATGTGTATCATTTCCTACTTCTCTTTTCTGCACATTAATTAAATGAAGTGTTAAGGTAGAATTCATAATTTATATGCTCTGCCTTTAAGTTTGCTTAATATCTATGTTTTCCTATGTCTAAAGAGAACTCTCGAATGTTTCTTGCTCTCTTTATCTCCTCACCGGTCATTTCCATCCATTCACTTAATTCAAAGGCATCAAGACAATCTCCTACCTTGCCCCAAAAAGACCTCTGCAAAAATTGTGTCTCATCCCCGCACCCAAAATTGTTGTGCTCAGTTTTCCAACAAAACTCTAAAAATTTAAAATCAAACTTTCCCTATCAGTTTACTAGCCTAAAATCAGTATTCTTTATTGGTCATCTCCGCCCTTTGAAGACCTTTTGCCGAGATAGACCCGGAAAGAGCCCTCTCCTGCCCCGTAGGGCTAGCTACGAGGCTAAGTGGTTTGATGTTGCCTTGGATTTTGTCTTTTTCAGCATGAGGCCAAATTCAAGCGCTAACACCTAGCACTTAAATGTTTAACTTATAGGAGCAAACAAAGAATAATCAATCTCTAATCTAGCAAGTGTTTGTTGAGCAAAGCAATAATGAAAAATTAGTAACAATGTAAGAAAGAGTTATCTAGTTCACATAATAGTTCATTAGCTAACAACAATAAATCTCACATAATGCACACACAAACAAAAGTGCTTAAGATTAGTCAAAAGAACAAGCACAATGTATTCTAAGTCATAATTCTAGTAGTCTTCAAGGCTTCTCCATATTAGTTGTAAAGGGACTCATAATACACCAACTTCCCACATCCTCCCTTTTAAACTTTGCAAAAATTTAATAGAGACTAGAAATTTCATAAATAAGAAGTATGGGCCTTCATAAGTCCTTCTTCCTAGGAGTTTGCATCATTTACAGATTACATTAGTAGTTGCCTTTAGGATTATTCGGCTTCCAATGGTTCACAATTATAGTCTCTTTAAATTCTCAATCTTTTTCACATGCAGTTAATGGAAATACTTTGTAACTCCTAGTGACTAAAAGGACAGTTACTACAATGTGATTGGATCTTGAAGAGGGACCCTCAGGACTTCCTGAAGACAAGATACCAAGATCTCATAATAGGAGTAGATCATCTTAACCCTGTTGGGTAATATCCCTTCCATGATGACATGGTATTTTGATGTGCTCTATGAGAGGGCTTATTCATCTTTATTCGGCAAGACCATGAAAGAGTTCAACACCGTTTGCTGCTTAGAGGGTTCCATAATGTGTTGCTCAAGGTTGTCTTTTAAATTTCTTTTGTGAAGACATTAAAAGACAATTATTTGGTAGTCAACATATATTTTAGCTCTTTATCTACTTATTCATCCTCTAATGGTTGTTTTCTTATTCATCTTGATTAATTCCTTGGCTAAGGAAAAATGTTGTTGACACAAAGCTATAGATCTAGAGATGTCTTTCTCTAGCTTTTCTAAATCTCATAGGCTTTGTTGACAAAGATAAAGTTGTATGTGAGTTCTTCTTCACTGATCTATGGGGGCTTTGATGGAGCTTGTGGATATTCCCTAGGCCATTGTTCTAGTTGGTTCATACCATTTTTTACTCCTTGTATTTGACTACCTCTTTCTTTAGCTAGTTCCCAAAGTGGTAGCAACTCAGTGGATATCTGCTCGAGATGTTGGAGGCATGGATAGACTTATTTGATCATGGGATTATAAAAATCATACACTTCATATGCACAAGACCTATAATCTTCCATGCTTGTGCCTTCCTGCTTCAAACTTCTATTATTCACCTTTAAAAGATTGGCCTGCTACTCAAGCTCCATTATGGGGCCATCCATCTTACCAAGGGAAAACCATGGTTTCTTTTCCAAAGTTAAATAGCTATAAAATAGGGAAAATGCTTAAAATGTTGAAGTATTCTAGGAAGTTCAAGTCTTTTAGTTTTCAGCTTCATCAAGTGCCATCCATGACTCTAAGAATTTATGAAATAGATGTCTTGGTACATATGAAAATTGCTCTAGTCTAGTATGTATTGTGGTCAGGATTTAGGAAAAAAATCTTGATTTTTAGGGTTTATGAATTTGTGAAATAGAGAAAATCAACATAACCAAGTAAAATTATCACCACATCATCCAATTCTTTTGTAGTTGCCTCGATTTTATTATAAATGTTTTTCTTTGTAACAACATAGAGAAAGTACATTGAAAACCATTTATCTTGAAGTGAATACATGATTTGTAGATCCATGAAATGGGTGTTTGTTGCATGGTTGTGTATGTTGTCAATGGCAATACTCAAGTCAATACATTAATGTTTTTGCAAGCCACTTGTATTTGGAATAATATGAATCAAGATTAATGAATTTCAATGGAAAGGAATTCCTAAGACACTTAAAAGAAACCAGGGAATCTATATGGCATGAATCAATTTGTGAGGAAAGATTATAATTTTTTATGTTGTTTTCATCCTCTTTGATGCACCCATATAATCCTTTCAACCAACCTTCGTTTGATAAGTTGCAGAGATGGTCTTTATATCAACAATTCCAAATATGAACGGGTTCTAGAGATTAACAAGTTCAACCCATGGAAGGTAGAGAAGCCCAAGAGCATAGATCACAAGGGTTGCAACAAAAACTATGAAATCTTAGACCAAAAGTCGGTCATGCATCGAGCAACATCCTAAGATCAACAATTGGATAAGTGGCGGGTTGTGACAGGTCATGACCTGAGGTTGGTAGTTGGACACATTGCAAGTTGCAAATGGATATGGACAAATAAAAGATTCCCCATAGACCTTCCCCATAAAACAACACCTTCAGCATAAATATGATATATATATATATATATAAATTCAAGTTCTTTTAAAAATCAAAATCGTTTTATGAGTTTGCATGTTAAGTTAAAAAGCATAAAATATAAATAATTAAAAATCTTTTTAAAATTCAAAATTGTTTTATTTTACTAGCCTAGATCCATCTTAACCCGAGATTATCAAGCGCCGAGAGGGATCAAATATCTCAAGGTACAAATCTTTCCTCAAGTTTTTCACTCAAAAAAGACATTTGCACCTCAATATATTTGATCCCTCTTGACACTTAATAGATCTGGGGTTAAGATGGATATAGGTTGGTTATATAATACTATATAATAATTATATTCGTATCTATGTGTCTCTTTCTCATTCCCTTTCTTTATCACCTCCAAACAACTCTCTCTCCATATCTCTCTCTCTCTCTCTCTCTCAGTCCCTCCCTCTTCCTCTCCCTCTTTCTCTCTTCCCCTTCTCTATCTCTCTCTTTCTTGACCTTCTCTCCCTCGTTTTCTCTCCTCTCTCTCTTCCCTCCCACTCTCCTCTCTCCCTCACTCTCTCTCCTGCTCTCCCTTGAGTCCTCCCTCTGCCATTCTCTACCACCTCCCTTTGTCCCCCCCCCCATCTCTCTCTCTCTCTCTTTTCCCTCTAGCTTTGTCACTATTTGCCTCCCTCTCCACCCTCCCCTGCCCTCTCTTAAAAGTGATCCCATTATATTATGTTTTAAGAATGTACCTAAATTAAAAAATAAATAGAAAATAAAAAGAAAGATAAAAATTGGTTGTAAAATATTAAACCTATATTTTGGATCAATCATAACAAATAAAATATGATAATGAAAAAGTTAAAATAATCATGCACTATCTTTCCTCTATTATTGTTAATCAATATGCTTGTTGTCATGGCTTTGATCTTTAGTTAAGATGGATCTACGTTGATTCTTAATAATATTATTTATATTATATAAATTTCACATATTTCTATATAAAAGTATTCTCATTTTTAATTTTATTAAAACCTTGATTTAATTTAGCAGTCGTGACAATAAAGGGTTTATATACATCTCCAAAGTAATTATAACCTTTTTCCTTTTAGATTTAATTTACAAAATGTTATAAAATATTTTTATTATGAAATAAGTTGTGTTTTTTGGGCATGTGGTATCGATATGCCATGGTATTGTAACAAAGCCTATATACATGTTAATAATATCCACGGGAAAGTGGGGGTAAATATCCATGGTTAAGCCTAGTGTCATATTGTTATAAATTATTTTGATTATGAAATATGTTATGGTTTTTGGGCATGTGGTATTGATAAGCCATGGTATTGTAACAAAGCCTATTCACAAGTTTTTTTGTTTTTTGTAAGTCAAATTTCTATTCATAGTTTCAAAAGGAAATACATCAGAGGAAAAACATAGGTAGTCTCACCCCGACCAGGTTTGTTGACTACCGCCGAAAGCATATGACAATGAAACAAAAAAACAAAGAGAGACACAATCCACAATTTCAAAGGCCATAGGCCCTAGTAAACAAACAGAACATATAAAACACATGTATCCATGCTAGTCGTCAGAGGTGATGGAGGTTAGGTTGTCCGAAGTTGTACCAGGAGGTGGCAGAGGACGAAAGGAGCATTGGACATGCTCCTCGAAATGGGTCATCTAGGCCTCCAGTTTCTCGACCTTCTTTGATAGAAAATTCTGGCTGCACCAGACCACCACAACATGCTCTCGGGTATGACATTGGAAATAATGCATTTTGTTCAGAGTTGTTATCAATTCGGTGTGCTCCTCCTGTCTAACCCGCTCTAAATTCTCTAGACGATCCATAATTGACTGAACCACATCTCGGCAGTGCTCCATGCAACAACCTTGTCATTGATCATGACCATCATGACGAACTAGCACACGACGCCCGAAACCACCACGACGAACTGAACCCCCTCACTGCAGAATGAGCGGAGCGAGGTGGCCCCGACTCCCAATTGAGCCCCTGAGTCTACCACCTTGAGTTCTTAACCCTGCGCATCCAAAACGCCCCGACCAGCCACCACCTATGTCTGCTGAAGCCGCGCAACTCGAACCCTCACTTAGACCTTCCAGACTCCCTCCACCACTGCTAGACACTAGCTCGAGCTGAGGCCGAGACTTAGCCACATCAGACTTGCTTGAATTAGACGACACCTAGGCTGAGGACCACCCTGAGCGAGGAACCAACTGCATGCTTGAAACCCTGACACCACCTAAGCGAGACAAAGACCACCCTTCCAATAGCTCCCAAACAATCCACGCAGGGGTCAAGACCACCAGCTCCGGCTGAACCTCCTCTCCCTCCGACACTGGGCATGGACAACTTACAAAGCTATTTCCCACCTCAAACCAACAACATACACCCCCCTGAAGCGACCCCTCACAATTCTAGCAAACCAAAACCCATGACAGGCTCGCCAATGGCACCACCCCACAGCCCAGGACCCTGTGAACTAGCTGGGGAGGCACACTTCAATAATCCTGCTCCACCAAAGGCAAATTCACAACCAACCCGGACTGAAACCGCACCAAACAAACTAGAAGCCACAACAAACCACCCCCATTAGATGCACATACACCACGTTCCTTGCAGACTTTCTCTTGCTAAGCCCAATTCGACAATTGACAGCTACCCACACCCACTAGCAAGGGTGGAACCTTCTACAACAATGTTGACCCTTCGACCGACCCAGAGCACCTCTGCAACACCCTCCTCTTCTCCCAACACTCCACACACAGGCTCCAAAACTCTCTCCGCTACAAAATGACCATCGAACACCCCCACCACCCTCCATAACATTAATGCACTCACCACCCTCCGCAAGACCCAATGTGACTTGAGGTTTCCCACGCCGGTATTTACTGTCTCTCGTACTCAAGGTAATATGGGAGGGTCGTGAGGCCAACCCACCATCCTGTAGCCACGTGCTTACCATAGGCACCCATGCGTTCCCTTGGGAACATCCTCCTCTTCGTTCCTCACCCCCATCGGAGAAAGCCTATTCACAAGTTTAAAAAACAAACAAAACAAAACAAAACTTTAACTTTTTATTATTAATTGAGCCAATATTTAAATGTTTACAACTTTATATTACTTTTAGCTTTACCCTTATTACTTTTAATGGTTTTGTTTTGTTTTGTTTTTTTTTTTTTTTTTTTTTTTTTTTTTGAGCCGACTTATAAATGTTAAATTTTAAACATTTACGCCTACACATCTACCTCAATACAGGGCCGAAATTAATGTTAAACATTTACGCTTGACATCTACCCTATACTGGGTTGTAAAGCACTTCTCAGGGCAATTAAATTTGTTAAATGTAAAACATTTACGTTTGACATCTACCCCATACTGGGTTGTAAAGTGCTTATCGAAGCAATTAAATTTGTTAAATGCTAAATGTTAAACATTTACGTTTGATATCTACCCCATATTAGGTTGTAGAGCACCTCTCGACATATCAAACGTAACAAGTGCAAGTGCAATGTAATAGAACATATCAAATTGCTCTTAGAATGTGAATTGAAATGTGAAGTGCATTGTAATAGAACATATTTACTTTCTTGTGAAATGCAATAGTATATTTACTTGCTAAACAAAAATAATCCATAATTAAGCCGAAGGCTTTTCTATGGTGAGGTTTATCCTCATGACATTGTTCAGATTCATCATCCCTGACATAATTTGAATAGGTGTCCCTCCCCTTCCATGCACTCGCCTCCGTTTAAAGGCGTCTGCTTTTCTTTGCACAGTAATGTGCAAATGCTAGTTGTATTCGTAGTAAACAAAGTTATAAAGCCATATGTTCATTGGTATTAAAAAAATAGCTCAACAATCGTTTAGAGTATATATCTTTTTCATAATTACTTATCTTCGTGCATATAACAACAAAGTATAACTTTTCCAAAATATTTACATAAAACAAGTACATATATCAACATGTTTATTTTCACAAAATTTATAAAGATAATGACGTCAAAAAAAATAAAGTTGTGATTAGTCCTCGGTCAGAAAAACAAAGTAATCCATTTTTCCAAGGAGAAAGTGTCAAATTTATGGAATGACCATCCTTCTAGAATGGAAATAATCCAAGCACCATGTTCCAATGCCAATCCAATTTTTGAAAGGCCATTAATTATGATGTTTTTATCCAAAGAGACATGTGAAAGTTGTCATTTATATATGTGTATCAACATAAATAGGATGTAAGGTGAAATTTATGATTTTTGCTTCTTTTGTAATTCATTTGATAACCAATAGAGAGTCACCAAAAAATTGAATTTGTTGGACCCCATGTTTTGGGCTAGTTGAAGAAGTAATTTAAGTTATATTAGCTCATATAAATTGTTAGATTCATAATCAATTCTTGCTTTGATGGAGATATGGTGTATGGATGGTAGATATAGAATTCCTCTTACACTTCCTTTAGAGGTATTTCCTTGCAAATCTCCATCAAAGTATGCAAATGGGAGAGCCTTGTTTATTACCTCTTCTCTGAGATCATGTTCTTCCACCCGTGGATAAGCATTGGTGATATTGAGGGATTAAACCACACATTTCAGAGGGAGAGTCCAACTTCCCTCAAATAAGTTCAAATTCCTAACAAGCCATACTCCCCAAGCCATGTTTAAGGGAAGGGTTTTGATATTATTTATGTCCTTACTCGAATACTAAGATTTTAAGGCTTATTCTACATATCCTCCTTTCTATGCATTTTTCTAGCCTATCATGCATTCCACCTCTTTTTCAACCTCTTTAATGAATGAACGTGTCTTAATTAAATGGCTTATAGTTTCATCTACTTGTTTACATAAAATACACCAACTTGGACCATTAAAATTCCTCTTCCCTAAAGCCTCCCACATAGGAGGCTTAAAATCAACCACATGAAGGTTCTATTTTTGGAAGGGCACTTACTTTCCAAATTTTTCTCCTTCACCAAGCCTGTTGTCCATTTATGCCTTCCTCAACTAGTGATCTATAGTTTAGCTTATGCGCATATTCCAAGGGGATTAAAGGACCTAATCAACTAATCATCAACATCTCAAATGTCTACATTGATGTCTTTTAGAACCTCCAAAAAACCCTTCCATTCTTTATTGAATTCTTCATTCATCCACATTCCTCCAAAAAAAATTCATTATTGTCACCATTTGTAAATCTCTTATAATTCATGATTTCTTTGAGATTATATTTATCCCTTATTTATGAGATCTTGGATTAGTCGAGGAGGAATTTATGCAAACATTTATTGTGTATGTAATGATCAAGGCCATTTTGAACTTTCTTGCCTTTCCCTACCTTCTAAATCAACCAATTTCTTACCAAATGAAAGGCTAAATTGATTGTTTTCTTTATCACTGAAACATTATGTAGTTGTTTATCTAGGTTTCTTGCCCGATATTTTGTTGTAGTTGGAGTTATATATGATGTTATGAATACTTGGAACCATAACCTTTTTCCCTATAAAATTCTCCAAACATTTTTTTCAGCAAGTGGTTTGGAGAAAAGAAAGGGAATTTTCAGTCCCTATCCCCCACTAGCCTTTGGAACAAACAATTTCTTCCATAAAGCCAACTCAAGTCCTTTGTTTTTTCTAGTCATTTTGACTAGATAAATTTGTAGCACAATTTCTTAATGGTCTCTAGCACACCTTTTGGAATCTATGCAATTGAAATCCAATATATTGGTATTTCTTTCAATATAGCCTTAATTAGAATTAGTGCACCCTTGCGAGACAACAATCAATTACACTAGGTATTTAGTCTCTTCTCCACCTTGGTAATGGGCCATTGCCAGCCACCTTTTTTTTGTATAGATTGAGTTTTGGGTGGAATCCCATATATTATAATACTTAGTCCAAACCAATCACCTGGTACAGGGTTAGTTAGGAGAAATAATCCTATTCTTATTTAATGACATTCCATATGGAAATACTGAATTTATAGTATTTATAACCATGCCACTGGATTATACAAAGGTACTCGAAGATGTTTTCAAATTTCTCAACCACCCTTTTAATGTCTTCGCATACAAGCAAAATATTATTCACAAATAAAAGGTTTGTATTGTTAACTGTTGAATTGACGCAAATTCCTTTGAAGCTACCATAAGCTACAACCTATTTAATTAATCTATTCAAACCTTTAGCCATGAGAAGGAAAATGGGACTGTATAGAGGGTAGTCTTGCCTTAAACCCCTACCCAGTTTGAAGAAGAGAGATGAAAACCCATTAATTAAAATAAAAAAGACACCAAGATAATGTGATTCACCACCCATACACCACAAATTGATAATAGACATCTTAGTGAATGAGCATCATGTATGTTTTAACCCCGTACAGAAATTACCTGCATACGAATTCTAAAACACAGAAAATAAACAATGCGAGAGCATAACACATAAAACACATATACACACAGATTTTCCCCTGGATCCCAAAACCAGGACTACCAGCTTAATTTTTCATTATGTTCCTTTCAATGTTACAATACATATTTATACATGCCGAAACATCCAATACCATGGACCGAAAACCATTGCGTCCAAAACCATGGACCGAAAACCATCGTGTCCAAAACCATGTGCGAAAATCATGCACAAAACCATAGGTAGGTCCGCCCAACCTAACATAGGGTCCAAAACCAAAATTTTCTGGGGCGCTGCCCTGGACCCCATAGAGTGGGGTTACCTGCAACCCTCAAACCCCATGTGACTCCCCCCACTACGCAATTGGCACAACGAATGGGGGGCTCCGCCCCCCTTCTAACCCCCCGTTGAACTACGTGGGCTAGTCGTGGAAAGAATATAACACAACCCAAAATTCTCCCACTTGTTGTTTTCTTTCCACTGGGGGCCACAAGAGAGCTTAGTCATTTATCCAACCCTGCAATGCCCATTGTTTCTCTACACCAAAAGAACTTCTCAGAGCTCACAGATTTTGTCAATGCATCTGCAGTATTATTCAAAGTGTCCACCTTTACCAGCAACACCTTTTTGTCTTCTATCATATCCCTCACAAAGTGATACTGAACATCAATGTTCTTTGTCTTTGAATGATATGCAGGGTTCTTTGCCAAGAAAATTTCACTTTGGCTGTCACAGTCTATCCTTATAGCTCCGTGTACTAACCCCATATTTGAACACAATCTCTGCAACCAAACTGCTTCCTTGCTTGCATGAGTGGTGTTTGGTCAATTTAGTGTCCTAAATTTACCTACATAAATTATCAATCCGGGTATCGTAAACTGATGAAGTGTAGTGCATTTTTTGTGCTAGATAACCCTTCTTACTTCATTGTTTTTGTGTTTTATGTTGTTTTGGGGGTTCTTGGTCTTTTAGTTCCTAATTATTTTCAATGTAATTATAAAAAACATAAATCTAACTTTCATAAAGACTGCTCAAAATCTAAAAATTAAAACAGAGCTCAAGAAAGAAATGAAAACAGAGCTAAGAAAGACTTGGAAGCAAAGCTTAAGCAAGAAATGAAAACAAAGTTTCTATTGTTGTTTTACCATTATTTCCAGATCATGAATTAAAATTGAAAGTGAAATTTGCAACTGATGTCTAACTAATTACAGAAATAAAACTAAATGAAATACTTAGTTACTCTGCCTCTCAATTTTGGGAGAAAGTCTCCTTGGGATGACATTTGAGGAATTATGTACTTCATTAATCTAAGAGAAAACAAATACAGAGATGTAGCAAAGAGTCATTGCATAAATGAAATGTTAAACCACTTAGTTAAGGATGAATTATCAACTCGAAGGGTTTTTCATAAACATTCATTAACACCATGAATCAGTAAACTAAAAATAAAATGGAAAAGACAGTAAATGACACTGATTAGTCTAATTGAGAATTTAAACTAGCAAAACAGTGAATGAATTAAACTAGATTACATTACTAAGTTTCATCTTCTAACTACTGATAAAAACTAAAAAGAGATCAAGCAAATGGAAGCTACTCTAAATTATGGACACTATTAATAAGAAAAGGATGGAAATTGCATTATAAACATTGTTAGTAAGAAAATGATTATAAACACTATGAAAGCAAATGATGAATTTACAGTTAACAAGAAGAAGAAAACTAAAATGAAATGAAACCTTCTTTAGTGCAGGGGCCCTCTGCAACTGAGTAGGCTACACTTGCTCAATCAACTCCAAGAAAACTCCTTCAGATTTTCATAAAACATGCAGTCTTCATATTAAAAATTGTGACACAAAATTCCCAGAAATTACGGAGTTTAGAACTTCGATTTCACAATAAAACTATCACTATTACCCTTCAGTCCTTTATACAGGTATTTATAAGAAAAACCATAAAACCATTTGTGGAGAAAAGCATGCTACAACCAAACACGTAGAAGACAGATATGCGGAATTTCTTCCTCGGCTGCTGGAGACATAAATCCAAGACATGGTGGCTGTTGGATTCGGTTGTATAGGTGGCTGTTGGAGTCCGTAAGTACAGGTAGTTGTTCCAGATAACACTTCCCATCACTGTGAAACATGTTAATTAACCACGAAACAGAGTCTTGTTACCTTTGGTCTCTGTGTTTGACTTATCTATTGACTGTAGTCTTATGCCATCTTCTTTGTCGACCTAGGCTAAGTGAATAAGATAGGGTCCATGTCACAATGATTTCCAAGCTGCCCATGTAGCTAGTTTCTCCTTCTGACACTTGGAACCTGTTAGAGAATGAAGGTAGCTGCGAAACAGCCGATTAGATGCAGAATAAGCTACGTTCCGTAGCTAATATACAAAAATTTATTCAAACAACAAAACATAAAAGCATAACATGTAAATCACTAAATGTCCTCCTCAAGACAATATATACTGGTCATTGGTGATGAGAATGCATCTTTCTCATGGAAAAAAAAAGAAAAGGAATGAGAAGAGTTGCTAGGGAAAGAGTAATTTTGAGGCTCAACATACCCCCACTACAAAATCATTGCATGTCCCCATGCAATTTTGCCAAAACTGTGAACTCTTTTTTCTATTGCATCTGCTCAGATACCTCTGCCAATACATCTAACTTTCTTCTCTTGCTCTTCTTTGAAGTGACAGCCATCCTTGGTTTCTTCATGAGAAGTTTGTATTTAAGGTTGATCACTGTCTTGTTCAAGTTTCTATTCTTCCTCTTCAACTTCCTATTTTTCTTGTACCATAGGCCTAGGTGCAATATGGTATTGTCATGAATGGATTTATCCAATTTGCTTTGTTCCTTTAGGGCTTCATTTTCTTTCTTAATATGCCTGTTCAATATCTCCAACTCATAGATTTCTTGTTTGAGTGAGTCAGTCAGAGGTTCCTATGGATTAACAGGTTGTTCTAGATTGGTTGAGGAACCCGGATCCCTTGAGGCATTTTTCTTTTCTAGTGATTCTATTTAATCATAAATTTGTTGTTGTATTGGATCTATGCCTGGGGATCCTCTGCTAGGGCTACCTTCAAAATACTGTCTAGGAGAGTTTTGAGGATTGTATGTAAATGGAATATTTTCACGAGATGATACTGGGGTTTCTCCTTCTAGATTGATGAACTTTGTTTCCTTTGATGATACCTTCTTTACCATTCCTCTGAGCCTAGAGCTTCTTCTAAGGGGTTTTATGTTCTCCTCCTTTGCACCCTTTTTCTCTTTTCCTATATTTTCTTTCCCCTTGATTTGTCTCTTAATCTCTGTCAATATTTCAGAGATTGGTTGTTCATCATTTGGTTGTAATGGAGATTCAGGTGTGTTCTCAGTAATTCCACCAGCTTTTTGTTTTATCTTCTTCCTCTGCTTGATTTTCTTTCTAATCTCTGTTAATTTTTCAAAGATTGGTTCTTCTTCATCATTTTTCTGTACTGAAGGCTCAGGGTTGCTTTGAATGGTGAGATTAGTCTTCTTTCTCCTACTCTTTCTGACACTATCTTTTTCAGGAGATTCTGGTGTCTCTTGGAAATGGTTTCTTATCAGAAAGTTTTCCCAGGTGTCCCCTATTTTCTTTAGATGATATTCAACCAGGATTTTGACCAATCCGTGGTGGTACATGGTTGTTTCCAGAAATTCTATTTTCTTCTGTACATTTGAAGCCATTCTCCTTAGACTATTTAGAAGGAAGAAAGGGAGGTTGATGTTTCCATTGTCTAGAAAGTTCATCAATAAATGTATATGATAAACATACATACATCTGAATCTTCCCTCACAAGTAATAAATTTTTGTAATATCAAAAGCATGCTTCTCCATTTATTTTTGAGTGCTGAAATAGGGATTCCTTTCCTAAACACAGTGACATCCATACCTGGGTTCCTGAGGAATACCTTCCATGATTCACTGTGAAATTCTTTGTTTTTGAACCACCTCTCACCAAGTCTTGGCAGTTCTGTAGCCTCTGCTATGTAAGATTTTGTTATTGCAAACTTGATGTCCCCAATCTCCACTTCTGTACCATCAAATGATCTAGCGAAAGATTTCATGATCTCCTTGTGATATCCATCAAACTTTTCAATGAACTTGAGCCATCCAGTCTTCTGCAGCATCTCCTTGAGTTGGGGGTACCCTTCCATAAATTTTTCCCCTACGGGCTCTGCCCTGATGATGAGTCCTATTGCTCTGTTTTGTAGAATTTACTAACCTTAAAATTACTCTCACTGTGTATAAAACGAGTGCTATTTAGGAAATGGAATGACTGTGTATATAGAAAATGGAAAGACTATGTATATGAAATGGTTGCGTGAATATGAGAGAAAAACTTAAGAGTTGGCATGTAATAAATAGACAGTAAGGGTTTAGAGAGTCGTAGATAGGTAGGTCACATCGTTATCTTGACCGTTAACAGGTGTAGTTGTGGAGGACCGTTTGAGTACAAGTTATGGAGTTTGAAGTAGAGATTTGTTATGAAAGAATCATTGAGACCGTTTGTCATTAAAGATGGAAGATATGGCAGAGACATCGTGGCGGTCAAATCAAATGATGGTTGATTAAGGAGACATGTGATTATACATACTATACAAACTTATGTTTTCAAATTGCTTTTTGAAATAAATTTTTGCATTTACCTTTGGAACCTTTACCTTTCGCTTGCTAATTTTTTTTTGATGTTGATCCACAGGTACCTTGAGCATGATTGGTCTTCAAAAATTGATTTTTCTTCAATTCCCTGCATACATGATTTTATTATGAACTGTACACTTGTGCTTGAACTGATAAACAAATTGTAGTTGCAGAATCAGATTAGTTGCAGAACAAAATCAGCTACAGAACGTGAAACAGAAAGTGAAATATGGCTTATGGATCATGAATGAAATGGAAATGGCTATGTAAGTGAAATGAAATGAGATGTAAGACAAGATGATAAATGAAAAGGATATGGAATGAATACTGAAAAAATGATAAATTTATTGATGAAAAATGACAATGGGATGAAGTGAAACTATAAAAATAAAACGGAGTGAGGTGAGGATGAGATGATGAATTTTGCAGAATCTAAACTACAAAGTGACTGTGGCTTTTGTCACTACTTATTACAGAAAGAAAATGGAAAATATAGGGTGTCAGAAACCTCTGATTTTCACCTTGTATTTTCTGTATAAGTATGCCAATCAATGATTGGTTTTCAACCTTATACAATTTATTATATATATATATATATATATATATATATATATATATATATATATATATATATATATATATATATATATATATATATATATAATTTTATTTTTCCATAGAAAAAATAAAGACTAAGTTAGTGGAGAAGAAGAATTCTTCTTCACTAGCTTCATTTCAGAATTGTCTTGGAAAATCTTAATGAACTCCTCTTTTGAAATGGGTTTCTGATATATCTTTAATCTATGACCATTCACAAGAAGAGGAGTTTTACTTTCATCTATTGTTCTCATCCCGACTGCTCCATTACTAAAGACTTTTTCAATCTCATATGGCCCAAGCCAATGTTTTTGAAACTTCCCTTGAAAAACTTTAAAATTTGAATCAAACAATAGCGCCCAATCTCCCACTTGAAACCTCTTGTCCTTGATATATTTGTCATGCCATTTAGCCCTCTGTTGTTGGCCTAAACCAATCCTTTGAACTGCATCTTGCCTAATTTCATCAAGTTCATTTAATTACTCCAGCCTATGCTTTTGTGCCTTTGATAAATCTAGTCCTAGTTGGACTACCATCTTGAAAGTTCTTATTTGGAACTCTATAGGGAACAGAACTTGTTTCCCATAAACAAGTTCATAAGGTGTATGTCCCGTTGTGTTCCTCCATGTAGTCCTATAGGCCCATAAGGCTTCAGGAAGCCTTTCTGCCCAATCTCTTCTATGTAGATGCATAGTCTTGGTGAGGATTCCTTCAATCACTTTATTTGTAGATTCCACTTGACCATTTGCTTGTGGATGATAGGGAGTAGATTTCCTATGCTTGATCTTGTATTCTTCCACAAGCCCTTCCACCATGTTAGATGTGAATTGAGATCCCTGATCTGTCACAATTTCTCTTGGAACACCAAAACAAGTGAAGATTTCCTCAAGAAGAAAATTAATTATCGATTTTTCATTAGCAAAAGGTAATGCTTTGGCTTCTACCCATTTAGTGACATAATCAGTGCATACCAATATATACTTTTTCTGCTTAGATGGAGGATTAATTGGTCCAATAAAATCTAAGGCCCACTTTTCAAAAGGTTCGATGAGTACCTGAATTTGTAATGGCATTTCATTTGAGGGAGCAGGTTTCCCTACCCTTTGGCAAGTGTCACATCTCTTGACATATTCTTTAGCATCTTGGAAGATGGATGGCCAATAATATTCTAAAGAAAGGATTTTATAAGTTTTCCTTTTGTCAACAAAGTGTCCACCACATGACTCATCATGACATGCCTTAAGAATCTTGGGCATTTCATCTTCCCTAACACACCTTCTAATCATAAGATCCAGCCCTGTTTTATACAATTTGTTAGTGATCCATGAATATCTTGCACTTTCCTGAATAATTTTTCTTTTCTCTCTAGGAAACAAATGTGAAGGTAACTTTCATGTGACCAAGTAGTTGGAAACATTTGCAAACCAAGGACTTTGAGTAGTTACTACAAAAAGATATTCATCAGGAAACTTATCTTCAACCGGAGAATCTTCTTTGATATTCTGAATCCTGGACAAGAAATCAGCAACTGTGTTTTATTTTCCAGGTCTATATAACACAGTAATGTTGAATTCTTGCAAAAGTAAAAGCCATCTTGTAACTCTGCCCCTAACTATAAATCTACCCCTAGAGTCTCTTTATCTATGCATCTCATTTTTTTTTAATGTAAGAGATAAGGCTACCTAGTTACACTTCCCCGGCAATGGCGCCAAAATGTTTGGTCAATTTAGTGTCCTAAATTGCTCTACATAAATTATCAATCCGGGTATCGTAAACTAATGAAGTGTAGTGCATTGTTTGTGCTATATAACCCTTCTTACTTCGTTGTTTTTGTGTTTTATGTTGTTTTTGGGGTTATTGGTCTTTTAGTTCTTAATGATTTTCAATGAAATTATCAAAAACTTAAATCTAACTTTCATAAAGACTTCTCAAAATCTAAAAATGAAAACAGAGCTAAGAAAGACTTGGAAGAAAAGCTTAAGCAAGAAATGAAAACAAAGTTTTTGTTCCTGTTTTACCATTATTTCCAGATCATGAATTAAAACTGAAAGTGAAATTTTCAACTGATGTCTAACTAATTACAGAAATAAACCTAAATGAAATACTTAGTTACTCTGCCTCTCAATTTTGGGAGAAAGTCTCCTTGGGATGACATTTGAGGAATTATGTACTTCATTAATCTAAGAGAAAACAAATACAGAGATGCAACAAAGAGTCATTGCATAATGAAATGTTCAACCACTTAATTTAAGGATGAATTATCAACTCGAAGGGTTTTTCAGAAACATTCATTAATACCATGAGTTAGTAAACTAAAAATAAAATGGCAAAGAAAGTAAATGGCACTCATCAATCTAATTGAGAATTTAAACTAGCAAAACAGTGAATGAAGTAAACTAGATTACATTACTGAGCTTCATCTTCTAAATACTGATAAAAACTAAAAAGAGATCAAGCAAATGGAAGCTACTCTAAATTATGGACATTATTAATAATAAAATGATGGAAATTGCATTATCGACGTTGTTAGTAAGAAAATGATTATAAACACTATGAAAGCAAATGATGAATTTACAGTTAACAAGAAGAAGAAAAATAAAATGAAATGAAACCTTCTTCAGTGCAGGGGCCCTCTGCAACTGAGTAGGCTACGCTTTCTCAATCAACTCCAAGAAAACTCCTTCAGATTTTCATAAAACATGCGGTCTTCATATTAAAAACAGGGACACAAAATGCCCAGAAATTACAGAGTTTAGAACTTCGATTTCACAATAAAACTATCACTATTACCACTAACTTCTTCGGTCCTTTACACAGGTATTTATAAGAAAAACCATACAACTATTTGTGGAGAAAAACATGCTACAGCCAAACACGTAGAAGACAGATATGCAAAATTTCTTCCTCGGCTGCTGGAGACATAAATCCAAGACATGGTGGCTATTGGATTCGGTTGTACAGGTGGCTGTTGGAGTCCGTAGGTATAGGTAGTTGTTCTAGATAATGCTTCCCATCACTGTGAAACGTGTTAATTAACCACGAAACAAAGTCATGTTACCTTCGGTCTCTGCGTTTGACTTATCCATTGACCGTAGTCTTATGCCATCTTCTTTGTCGACCTGGGCTAAGTGAATAGGACAGGGTCCATGTCACGATGATTTCCAAGCTGCCCATGTAGCTAGTTTCTCCTTCTGACACCTAGAACTTGTTAGAGCATGAAGGTAGTTGCGGAACAGCTAATTAGCTACATAATAGGTTGTGTTCCGTAACTAATATACAAAAATTTATTCAAACAGCAAAACATAAAAGCATAACATGTAAATCACTAAATTTCCTCCTCAAGACAGTATATACCGGTCATTGGTGATGAGAATGCATCTTTCTCATGGAAAAAAAAAGAAAAGGAATGAGAAGAGTTGCTAGGGAAAGAGTAATTTTGAGGCTCAACAAGTGGCTACCATGTATTCTACCTCTGTAGTTGATAGTACCACTACAGATTATTTCTTACTCATCCAACTGACTGCAGCTCCAAATAGGTTAAACACATACCCACTTGTAGATCTTCTCTGATCCAGATCTCTAGCCCAGTCTGCATCAACAAAGCCACGAATATCCAACACTCTGTCCAATCCCGATCTTCCTTGGTAGCACAAACCATAATCACTAGTGCCACGCAAATACCTGAAAACTCGCTTCACTGTTGTCCAGTGCTCCTTCCCTGGTTTTGACATAAGCCTGCTTAATACTCCCACTACATGTGCAATGTCTGGTCTAGTACAGACCATCGCATACATCAGGCTACCGGCTATACTTGCATATGGAACACGGGACATGTCCTCTTCCTCTTCTTGTGTCTTGGGACACTGTTCAGCAGATAACTTTACACCTACAGGAATAGGAACCTTCACCGGTTTACTATCCTTCATATTAAACCTCTACAATATTGTTTCGACATACTTCCTCTGGTTTAACTAGAGCTTCCTCTTTGTCTGATCTCTTTTAATTTCCATGCCCAAAATATAGTTTGCAACACCAAAATATTTCATGTCAAATTTGGAGGACAAATGGGTCTTTAAATCCTGGATAATTTCTTTGTCATTTCCAACCAGCAACATATCATCCACATACAAGACCAGATAAATAACATGGTCACCAATTAATTTAAAATACACACAATGATCTGCTTTGCTTCTGGTGAAGCCAAGTCCTCATATAAATGTATCAAAATTTTGGCACCACATCCTTGGTGATTGTTTTAACCCATATAGAGACTTCTTTAACTTGCATACCAGTTCTTTTTTACCCTTCACCACAAAGCCTTCAGGTTGCTTCATGTAGATCTCCTCTTCCAGATCCCCATGAAGAAATGATGTCTTCACATCCATTTGTTCTACCTCAAAATAAAAAGCAGCAGCAATAGATAAAAGTAATCTAATAGAAGTTACCTTGGCAATAGGAGAAAAAATATCACCAAAATCAATTCCCAGCACCTGGGAATAACCTTTTGCTACCAACCGAGCTTTGTATTTCTCCACCTTTCCTTCTGCATTTGTCTTCTTCTTGAACACCCATTTGCTGCCAATGGGTTTCCTTCCAACCGGCAACTCCACCAGATCCCAAGCCTCATTTTTGTGCAAAGATGCCATTTCATCAACCATGGCCTATTTCCAAAGTTTTCCATCATCTGAATCTACTACTTCCTTCACAATCCTGGGATCATCATTAGTAATAGATAAAGCAAAATTTGAACAGAAAGCAGATGGACTATACCTTTCTGGCTGCCTTCTTTCTTGAACTGATCTTGTCACACCCAGAGTTTGTGGCTTTTCATCTTCTGATTCCTCCTCTGTTGTAGAGTATGATTCTTCCTCCTTTAGATCAAACTCTATCTTCTCAGGTTCCTTTGGATGGACTTCATGTTTAATAACATCTTTCACCTCTCTTCACACCACATCTCGGTTGTACACAAGCTTCCTTGTTACTGGGTTCCAAAGCTTATAACCCTTTAAACCATCCTTATACCCAATAAATATGCACTTTTCAGATTTACTATCCAACTTGGTTCATTTCTCCTTTGGAACATCTACATATGCATCACATCCAAATACCCTCATACGTGAAAGAGAGGGTTTCTTACCAGTCCATACCTCTTGTGGAGTCTTATCCTCCAACGCTGATGAAGGTGATCTGTTGACCAGGTAACATGTTGTCTCCACTGCCTCTGCCCAGAATTCCTGTCCTAACCTGACACTACTAAGCATGCTTCTTTCGCTTTCCATCAATGTCTTGTTCATTCTTTCTACAACTCCATTTTTCTGAGGTGTATATGGAGTAGTCTTTTGTCGTATTGTACCACACTTCTTACAGAATTCTTCAAATTCCTTACTGCAAAACTCTACATCGTTATCTGTTCTCAGCACCTTTATCTTCTTCTTTGTATGGTTTTCCACCAGAGCCTTAAATTCTTTAAACCTGTCAAAGGCTTCAGATTTCTTCTTAAGGAAATATATCCATGTATTCCTTGAGAAGTTATCTATAAATGATACATAATACACAGACTTACCTAGTGGTGGAACCTTCACAGGTCCAAGCACATCATTGTGCACAAGCTCTAATATTTGTTTCGCCCTCTTACCACTAGAGGGGAAACTCACCCAATTTTGCTTCCCATATACACAATTTTCACAGAAATCAAAATCCAAAGAGATATTACTCATACCTTCTACCATACCTTTACCATGAAGTATTTAAATGCCCTTCTCTCCAATATGTCCAAACCTTTGATGCCACAACATGGTCTTCTCTCTAAAGACCACTAGATTTTCTACTCCACTTTTAGGAACCACAGAACTGTTGCACCCATCAACAACAATGCTACCTTGCAGCTTGTACAGAGTTCCAATCTGAACTCCCCACATCAATACCAGTGCTCCCCGAACCATCTTGCAGGTATCCTTCTCGAACACTGTTTTTACAACTGCATCATCCAGCTTGCTTATAGAAATCAGATTTCTGGCCAATGCAGGAATATGTAGGACACTCGGAAGTGTTCTAACTCTTCCACCTTGCAACTTCACCTTTACTTTTTCACGACCAATGATTCTAGCCTTCCTATCATCCCCTAAGAAGACATCACCACCATCGTATTTCTCATACTCGCAGAACCACTCTCTATGGGAAGTGAAGTGAAAGGATGCATCTGAGTCAATCAACCATGCCTCATGATCTACATGTGTACTTGAAGAAGCCAAGTACACATCCCTACCTTCATCTGATGTGGTTTTCGCCTCTGTAGAAGGAGCATCATCAGATCCCTTTCCTTTGTCAGGAGTTTTACATTTACAGTTCCTTTTGTAGTGCCCTTCCTTTCCGCATTTCCAGCACACAACCTTTACGGGTTTTCCTGGAGATTTAGATCTTCCTCTAGATTTAGATCCCCCACTCGATGACTTATTTTTATTTCTGTCCTGGGACCGTCCTCGTATAGACAAGGCATCACCATTCTGGCTCTCCATATTTTTCCGTCTCATCTCCTCCGTCAGCAAGGATGAGACTATTTCATCAAACTGCAAGGCAGTTGCACTGCTACCTATTGCAATAACCAGACTATCCCACCAATCTGGTATAGAACACAACAAACTAATGCACTTACCTTCATCTGAAATTTTGATATCAACAGACGATAACTAACTTACCACAGTATTAAACGCATTCAGAAATTACCTGCATACAAATTCTAAAACACAGAAAATAAACAATGCGAGAGCATAACACATAAAACACATATACACACATATTTTCCCTTGGATCCCAAAACCAGGACTACTAGCTTGATTTTTCATTATGTTCCTTTCAATGTTACAATACATATTTATACATGTTGAAGCATCCAATACCATGGACCAAAACCATCGTGTCCAAAACCATGCTCGAAAATCATGCACAAAACCATAGGTAGGTCCGCCCAACCTAACATAAGGTCCAAAACCAAAATTTTCTGGGGCACTGAGAGTGGGGTTACCTGCAAGCCTCAAACCCCCTGTGACTCCCCTCGCTACGCAATCGGCGCAACGAAGGGGGGGTTCCGCCTCCCTTCTAACCCCCCGGTTAACTACGTGGGCTAGTCGTGGAAAGAATATAACACAACCCAACACATCAATTGTAGGTAAATCCAACTTACTCTATTAAATGCTTGATCCGGATCCTGGGGGGAGTCCCCCAAGATCTAAAAAAAATGAAATGCCAGAAGAAAAGGGGAGAACACACAATAATAATAATAATAATAAACCACAAAGAAACTTTTTATTAAAATACAGAATAACTGTAAAAGCTACATTGTGGTGGACGATCTATACTTTTACAAAATGCAGCTTGTTACTTATATCCTTTTTTGGTTACAATACCACAAGTAAATTCCATGGGTGGGTAAATAACATGGGTGAATGAATACCATGGGTAAATTCCATGAGTGGATAAATACCATGGGAGGATGAATACCAAGGGTGGATGCCACTTACAATACCATGGGTGGATAAATACCATGGGTGGATGAATACCATGCCATTTTCCATTCAGATCATTCCTCCATCCTTAAGAAGCAATGATCCCCATTCCGTGAAGTTCCCTCCTAAGAAGCCTTTGTTAAATATGAAGAGCCACTAAAAAGAAGGGTTTTGTGTGGTTAACCCATAACCAAGATGAACGAAAATTTGAAGATAGAGATATCATGTAATGCTTGTGACCAACTATGATTCTAACAATGTGCGGCCCAGAAAATGGAGTTCGATGAAACGTGGGTTTGTGGATGACCCATAACCATGAAAAATGAAGATTAGAGGATAGAGATACCTTGTAATGCTCGTGACCAACTGTGATAATAACAATGTGTGACCTAGCAAACGGACTTCGATGACAAGGGTTTGTGCAGTTGACCCATAACTTTGATGCTAATTGTTGATGAAGTAGCAGGTGCCTACATAGCCTAGGTTGGGAGGGCATGTATCCAAAGAACCTAAGTCAAATGCTGCTATGTTGAAACTGGTGAATGTGAAGAAGGTGCCTACTAAAGCGGGGTGGGAGGGCGCGTCTCCAAAGGGAACCTGCTCTAAACGTTGCTCCATATATAAACACTCGTGGATTTTGGGTGGGGTACAGAAGCAAGCCACACTAGAGATGTATCTGAACTATAAATGTGTTGCATACTTGTAACAAAAGTGGCCATGGGTGCTACAGATTCTCCTATCCAATGAGATGTTGTGAATACTTTTTTGTTTGCAAATTACTGTGGTGTGATTTTTGAATGGAGTTCGGATTTTCCACAGTGTTCATGTTTTGAAGTCGACGTTTCGAGTCTGCAACTAGACTCATCATCAGGACAAAATGTGAGGAGAAAAGAAGGAAATTTTAGGTATAAATATGAAAACCCAGGATGTGAAGCCCAATGGCCGACTCTTTGTCTTATTTGATGATTTAATTTATTTGTTTTTGAGCTTTTTGATTTTACATTATACCTATTTTTAATAACTACCTTGTAATTTATTTTTAATAACTACCTTCTTTCACATTATAGACATCTTGCTACAACTTTGTTGATAACTTCTGCTACAGGCGATGAAATCAAATTCCGTCAAAGACCCATTTGGGGTATTGAAGAGATATTTTCATGGATATAAGACACTTGAAATTTGATTACTTTTGGAGGGAGAAAATGATTCCAGAAACTCATGGTACGCGTGGGCACAGAACGTTCTAGACATGTGTAACTTCAATTGTTCATATATCTCAAACCGGGAAACGAAATCGAATTCCGTAAAAAACCTATTTGAGCTAACGGAAAATACTTTCAAATGGGCTATTTTCCACCTTTTATAATGCTTTATGGAGGTTGTAGAACTTGAATGAAGTTTGTTGAAGGTTGGTGTAAAATTTTGAAACTGAAATATGCTTCAAACCCTCATTCCCATGGAGTTGTAACTTGAACCTGATACCACTAATCCGGATCTTGGGGGGAGGCCCCAAAGATCTAAAAAAAATGAATTAACATAAAAAAGAGGAAAAAAAAAAAACCACAAAGAAACTTTTTATTAAAATAGAGAATAATTGTAAAAGTTACATTATGGTGGACAATACGTTATTTTACAAAATTGTTACTTATAGCCTTTTTTGGTTACAATACCACACGTAAATTCCATGGGTGGGGAAATACCATGGGTGGATGTCACTTACAATACCATGGGTAAATTCCATGAGTGAATAAATACCATGCGAGGATGAATACCAAGGGTGGATGCCACTTACAATACCATGGGTGAATAAATAGGATGGATGGATGCCACTTACAATACCATGGGTAAATTCCATGGGTGGATAAATACCATGGTTGGATGACACTTACAATACCATGGGTAAATTCCATGGGTGGATGAATACCATGGGTGGATGCCACTTACAATACCATGAGTAAATTCCATGGGTGGATGAATTCCATGGGTGAATGCCATTTCTATTCAGATCAATGCTTTAGAGATATCCACTTTGGTGACAAATTTTCTTTGGCTTATGTCCTTAATTGAGTGTAGGATTTCGTGTGCTAACCTAACTACCTCATGAATTTTTCTTTCCTCTAAGAACCCAAACTACTCTACAAAGATTTGTCTTGATAGTTCCCTTTTAAGTCTTATGACAATGATTTTTGAGATGATTTTGTAGATACAATTACACAAGGATATTGGCTTGAATTATTCAAAAGAGATTGATTTGTCTTCTTTAGGAATCATGGCGATGAAGGTAGTGTTGAAAGTTACTAGCATTTTGCTAGTGGTTTTAGTGGTCTCCACTAGTTTTCTTAGATAATCTTCTATGTATTCATAGCATCCCAAAAACAATTTGATAGGGAGGGCATCTTCCCTTGGATATTTAACCCTTTGGAAGCTTTGTAAAGTTTGTAGTTATTCCTCTTTCCCCACTTCTTTCATCAATTCATGGTTGGCCTCCCGGTGAACCAAACCAAGGAATGAGTTGGATAAACCTAATAACTTCAACAATAATAGCTTGAGAGTCCTCCCCAATTTGAGAAATAGTTGACTCCTTCTACAATGTCTTTAAAATATTTTGCTCAATTGTTAGTTTCTTTGCCAATTTTCCATATATTTGCATATCTTTGAAAGAACTTGGTATTTTCAATGTATGTTAAAAGTCAAGGCTTTACTATTAATCCTCCATTTGTTTTTTTTCTAGCAACAAGTTCCTCCATTTTGCTTTCAATAGCTTCGCCTCCATCTTTCGGGCCACATTGAGATGCCCAAAACTTGCACTGTTGTATTTGTCTCCAACCCTTCTCCTAGTTTTATAGGGAGCTTGTCATCTTTTTGTTTTTTGTTTATCTCTAGTCCATTGAGTTGCGACCTTATTTGCCTCTTTCATATTTTTTTATAGCTTTTTACTAGAGTTGATTCCCTTGAGGACAAATCATAGGATTTTTAGCAAGAATCTATCTTGTTTACAAATTCCTCCATCTTCATCCACTTTGGATCTAGTTTAAAGGGACTAGCTAGTTTTCCTATTCAACAATGATTTCAAATACAACTAGAGGGTGGATAGATCCCCTTCTGAGGTGACTCATTGTTTTACTTAAGTAACTTCCTACATAAATCATTTAGAGAGTATAAAAAGTTCTAGCCTCTTTGTGTTTATATCAACCCTGGTTCTTTTGTTTCTAAAGGTTGGACACAAATTTGTAGGTTCGATGTATAGTAGGTCCATTTCCTCAAATTTTCTAAAGAAATACCATGGTAGACAATCTACTTGGGTTACCAGTCCCCATATTTTAGAGGCTACTAACATAAAAACCACAAGTCCATTCCATATGCATTATGAGTTGAAAACCTTTTACTAGTATGACCCACAACATTTAGAATAGAGAGTTCTTTCTCATATCCATGGGCAAAAGGGAAACCCCTAAGCTTGAGGAAAACACTAGGAATTAGTTAGAGTGAAGGAGCACCTCTAACATCTAGTTATATTCCCACCAAATCTCCCAACAACATTGATAATGCTAAAATCCCACCCACTCAAAAATTTAGAAAGTCTCAAATTGTTTTCTCTTCTTCACTAATAATTTCTTGAAGTATGATTATAGAGGGTTTTAATGACTTTATTAGCCTCTTAATCCCCAATTTCTTAGATCATTTGGTCAACCCTCAATAGCTTAATGTCAAATAGATCACTTGAGACCTTCACAAGAGACGTTTGGTTTAAGGGACCCTATTAATGAAAACTACTTTCCATGTTGGATCTCTGAGGATGCTTGTCCATGGATAAATGATATTTTCTCCCTCTTTGATTAGGTTTTTGACCTTTCTATTAAAAAAACCCAAAACCTCTCACCACTCTTTCAAGGAAGTCAAGTGTTCCTTTACCCCTAGCCCTTAGGTTGTACTTGGAAGATTCTTGGAGAGTAAAATATTTAAAAATAACTCTTGCTTCTATTCCTTTCCCAAGGGATGCAAATGTCCCTGACTGGACATTAACTTTTTCTAGAGGACTTTCAACCATAGGTAAAAGAATAAGAGTTAGGGAGACATGGATTTTGATGCCTGGAAACCTAGGGAAGAATTCACTAATAGATTCCAAACCCTCAGGTTTTATCTCTAGCCCCTGAGATCTAAAAATAGAATTTTCTATTGAGTTTCTTTTATGGGGTGAGGAATTTGAGGGGACTTACCCAAATATTTTTTATCACTTTGTTGTCACTATCTACATCCAAACTCTGATTCTTGTGGACACTTGATGTCGATGTTGCTCCTCTAATTCTAGTGGGATAACAAGAGGCGTTTCATAACCCTCTTAATCCTAGTTACCTAAAATATTTTCCAAGTGATGGAGGTTTTTGCTAGTTCCACTACCAACACTTTTGTTAAGTTATGGTATGTTCTATGCTTATAACAGTTTACTTCTTTTTCTTATTATATTCCACCGATTAGCAAACACATGTACATAAAGTAAAGTGCAGATAGAACATTAAACGATCGACAGAAAACAAGCCAAGACAAGAGACACAAGATGTGGCGGCTAGCGAGGGACAAACCCCACAATGTGTGGGAAAACCCTTTGATCAAATCTTCTTTTATCTTCAATAATTCAGCAGAGAGAAATAGTACAATAAATCTGATTCATATCAGCAGTAGCAAACCCTAGATCAGTAGCATCAACATTAGTGACTTCATTATCAAACTACGGCAGACCATATCTCACAAACCGATAGTCGGATTGACTTCATTCCACCACCAAAAGTTTTGGCTTCCAAAGGAGGTTCAGATGAACCCACAGTGCAGTTCAGATGAGGAGATCCTCTAGGCCACGCAAGTCAATCTTTGCTTCTGCAGTTGCAGCTTCAGTTTCAACAGTTTCCGGCTTCAAACTAGGGCAGTCGATATCTTGCAAACCGTTCGTCGGATTGACTTCATTCCACCACCAAAAGTTGCGGTTTTCAGAGGAGGTTCAGATGAACCTACAGCGCAGTTCCAAAGAGGAGATCTTCTATGCCACGTAAGTCAATCTTTGCTTCTTCAGTTGCAGCTTCAGTTTCAGCAGTTTCCGGCTTCAAACTAGGGCAGTCGATATCTTGCAAACCGTTCGTCGGATTGACTTCATTCCACCACCAAAAGTTGCGGCTTTCAGAGGAGGTTTAGATGAACCTACAACACAGTTCCAAAGAGGAGATATTCTAGGCCACGCAAGTCAATCTTTACTTCTGCAGTTGCAGCTTCAAATTCAACAGCTTCCGGCTTCACATGTGTGAGAGAGAGAGACCCATTTCAGCGCAGTAGAGAAGAGACTCATATCTGCGCAGTAGAGAGAGAGAGAGATGTGATGAGATGAGTGAGTCTAAATGAGGAAAATTCCTCTTATATTTATACACAACAATGGTGGGTGAATAGATGCGACTGTTGGGCTTCTGAGCCTACATGAGTTGTAGGTCGGCTTGATAATAATTCCATAATCAAAATAAATTCATATCTCCATGAATACTTATCGGAATTGGATGATCTTTATATCAATCCTACACCTGGTTGCCAATTTTAACAACTTTTAGTGAGGTTTTCTACATATGTACATGTTGACGGTGCTGGACCCGCCAACATGTCAAGGGGATCTCCCCAATAAGAAGTCCCAATTAGACCTCAGACCATTTGGTGTAGGAGTCCCAACAGTGAGTTATAAGGTAATGCCTTGACCGCGATGTCGCACAGGGGCAAGTAAGATAACTCTGTCAGTAGCAAGGGTGTGACTGATGCAGTGAGTCAAGGAATGTGTATGAGAGGTTACAACACTTCAAAGGGGGGAAGGAGGTGAAGGTGAGTTCTAAATTGAAAGGGATCAGTCCCAACTCGGCTAGGAACACACAACACAAAGGACATGCACAGCTTCCAACAGAGTAGTCGACATAGATGCGGAAGTCACAACATACAAGGTAAGATAACACGAACAACACTCACGGATCAGTCTGAGATGAGTGTGCTGGTTGATATAACAAGGTTCATGAGAAAGGTTTATCTGATGTCTGGCAGAGAAGTCGACACGGACGATGACAACATTAACAACATATGCAACACATTAACAACAAGATTCATATAATTGCATACAAATCAGTTCATATATAAGTATGTAAGTTAAACAACATATATCATTAAGGCAACTGGAGTAGTCCAACTACAATAACAACATATGCATGAAAATGTGTTGGATTTTATTATATAAAGAAGTGTAAGTCACAATCATACAATACACCATGTAAACCTACTAGCCCCATCAGTGGAACGTTAAAACCACATCCGCTTGCTCCTCCAAAGAGATGAACTAGCTCTGTCCAGTGGAGAAGCCAAGGTGCGTTACAATACTGTCCAAGCCTTCTTCAAAATAGTCTTAGTAGAAGCTTGGCTGACCAAAAGCCCTTACAAGGAGTTATGAGGGACTATTTATAGCAAAGGGTGAGGTGACCCTTGACATTCCCCTTTGTGACAGTTCAACTACCCTCATGACTCTTCACCTACTCTATGATTGTTACATCCAACTATTGACACTTGACTTACACTTGACATGACTCAACACTACAATGCACATGTACTCATGTGAGACAACATGGCTTGAGCAAGCCTTGCAAGACATCATTGACACTCGGTTTGTTATGATGAGACCAACTCTTTGACATGCTTGTGATGGTGAAGTTGGTGAGTTGATGCCAATCTTGGTCGTCTGTGATGGTGTGCATGCACCTCATGGTGACATCTTGCTGAAGTGAACTCTTGCCTCCGTTGTAACCGGTGCACTGGTTCGGCCCCTTTCATCCAACTCATCTGCTAACATGTGCATGGTCTTCTTGGGTACGGTTGAACCGACAACACAATGATGCATAGTATCTGTGCTAATCTTCAAGTGTGTGCCAGTGGTCATGCACATCAACTTGTCGAAGTACATGTTCAGCCTCAGTTGGATTTGTTTCTCGTCTTCGCCTTGGTGAGTGTGTTGAATGGGTTGGATTGCATGCATGCGCTCAACGACATGCATGCTATTGGATCCCTTGCATGTGATCAACAACACTGCTCACCATGTCTGCTCTGTGTCAGCTACTGAGATGGATCCTTAACTTGTACTAGAAAAGTTCATGTGTGACGGCATGTTGGGCCCACTGTTGTTCTTGTTCCTGCTGCAACTCATTGGACTGTCTGCGTAGCTTCATGTTCTTCCTGAGTTTTTGCTTCAACACATGCAACTCCTTCTTTGTTCCATCTTCTGGTTTCGTGCGATCTTCAAGTCGTGTCATCACTTCATAGCCCGAGTCTCCAAAGTTGCTTTCATTATCAGTGGATCTGCTTGATCTTGCAACTTTTCTTACCTCTATGTTGTCAACAACCTTCCTCTTGCATTCGCTACGTTTGTTTTATTCGGTATGCCGCCTTCACCTATTGTTCATGATGTTGCTCGATGTGATGTTGCTGCTTGATGTTCTTGTCCACGAACAACTTGATGTCTTCATGAGTAGGAAAGCTCATAGAAACTTGATCAACTGCATCCCCAAGCGTGCTCTGAATGGTGTCTTCGTCTCTACTCTCCTGGAAACCATTGTACCTGTACTACTAAGAGGTAGATGAACACCTGCGATACCTGGAGACATGGCAACACTCATAGCAAGCAATATGTCAGTGGAAATCCAAAATGAACATGAGAACTAACTTGCAACATACCTTGGTGAATGATCATGAAGGTTATGCAATTTTGGCCCGGAGCTCAGGAGACCGACTGCCAAGATTGAAAAAGGCATAGTCTGGGCTGCTGAGAGACTGACTAACTGCTGGAATTGTGCAATGCACAGTCCAGTTTGGCTGCTGACTGCTGGGATTGCGCATTGCACAATTCCAGCTGGGAAGGACTGCTGGCCTAGGGACAAATTTGTGCAATTCTTGTGCCAAGTAGCCACTGTCCTCCAGAAATGCACAAAACAATCCTGGAGGCCAGTGTTGGGTAGGAATGCACAAATCTGGAGAGGAAGGTGAGCCTTCCTTTCCCAAATTACACAATGCAGCCTTGGTGAAAGCAGAGCCCGGGCCGAGGTTGGTCCGACTCGCCGATGGACAACTGAAGGAAAGTAAGTCAATGAATGCATGGCGACACGAAGTGATAGTAGAAGTGATTAACAGCGCATGCAAAACATGAATGAAATATTTAGCAAGAAGATCAACATGCATGTGGGTGAGGCAGTTCGCCGGTTGGGCGAACATCCATGCAAAACAGTTTCATGCATGCGACAACAGTGAGATAGCAACAAAAACTGAAACAAAGCTAGGACAAGCTAGTATACATGTAAACGATAACAAGCGTTCAAAGAAATCAAGCAAATAGTACTCCCACAAGCGAAAACACAAAAAGCGATAGAAATGTAGCACAAGGCATGTGAAGCGAGCTTACCCCAAAACAGTTGAGTTGAATGTGCCGACTGATCCTAGATGTGATGTGGGATGTCAGAGCTCCAAGGTTGATGTGAGGAATGAGCTCTGTAGCATCTGGTTGATGATTTTTGATAACATCGAGGTTGTGATGCGCATGCTACAAATCTAGGGGAAGTGACACTTGGTGGGAGGTTTCTGAAATGATCCTTGCATGTAACCTCCAATTGTTAAACATGGATCCCTGAAACAAGGGATGCCTTTGCATGTTGCCTTGGGAGAAGCGACCCATGCATGCAAGTTAGTTTTGCTTGGTCTCGGAGGGAAACGGTCAACTCAGCTGCACATGCAAGAGACTGCTCGATTGGTGGAGAAAAATGCGCATTTATGGCTGGGAGCTGGGCTAGCTTCCCAGGAGATTTGTGCAATTTCTGGGCAGAGCAGCTGACTGCTGCCCAGATTTGTGCAAATCCCGGGCTGAACAACCTGTTGCTAAGAAAATTTGCGTGAATCCTGTTGGGAGGGTTGGCTGGCAGGATTACGCAATCCTGGAGCCCAACAGGCTGTCAAAGAGGATTGTGTAATTTCTGGAGGGAAGGTTGGTTGCCCTCCAGACATGCGCAATTTTCAAGGGGAATTTGCTCAACCTGTAGCTAGACCAAGTCTAGGTGAGCATCCTGTGAAGGGAAAATATCAAATTGTGATCAACAGGCTGCCTTTGAGTAAGAAAGACATTGAAGCTTGAGGACTTGACAAAGTAAGGCAAGCTGTTGTGAAGGTTGGTAGGGAGGCTCCAAAACAAGCTAAGGCAAAATTTTGGAGGGCGGTTATAGCCGCTACAACACTTGGCGACACACTGGTAGAACTCCAGCTCTCTGAATGGACCTTGTTCGTGAAAAGCAAGTCTAACACCTCTGGAAGTATATTTCAGCTCTTAGCTCATCTTGACTTCACATTAGCTTAATTGTAAGATGTAGCATCTGCCAGAATCTTGGTCGATTGACACACATTCCAAGCCAAGGCAACATAGTTGTTTCAATTGGGGTTGAGGGGTATATAAGTGCACAAGCACTATAGTCGTCAAAGTCTAGGTTTCATCTCTGGTGTTGCTCCACTGCCAGCAAGCCTAGATAGTACCCCGGTGGAGTCACATAGGAACACAAACATGGCTTCACTGCCAACGAGCCTGGTTAGTACCCTGACAGAGTTACTTGCATCACCTCCCTACGCAGGAAGCCTTTCTCTTCTTTCACCTTATTCATCTTTAATTTTTTAATTTTTTGACTTTTAATTTTTTTTCATCTTCACTATGCATAACACTTATTCGTTTTAGAGGCGGAAGAGGGATCCTGACTTATTGAGAGCAGAGGAGGTTTTTCTAGCAAAGAAGTAGTTTATTGTATCTCTGACGTGTTTGTTAAGGTTTTCCCCTCGTCTTACTCTACTTGAATGAGCTTACAGGGGTTAACCCAAAAACACCGAATAGAGAAGGTGACACTAGTTAGCACGCAAGCATTATGTTTTCACCAAGGTTCACTTCGAACAATACATATTTTCCTTCGACGTATCGTGTACTAAAAGCAACAAGTTCATCATACAAAGGCAAGATGACAGATAACCAAGTAGTGATATTTGTACAAGCCCTCTTGTACCTTACCCAGCTCGTTTCAAGAGCCACACATGGTTTCATGCAAAACTAACCTATGAACGAAACAAGCAAACAAACTAACAATCAACAAAGCAAAGCAAGATCAGAAGCAAAAATGAAAGCGAGGCAAGTAAACAAACAAGCAAGCAAATATACAAGCAAACAAAGCATGTAAGCAAACAAGCATGCAAGCAAACAACTGAAAGCAAACACTACTCCTACTCCTACACTAACGGTGCATGGGCCTGATCACGTGAAGTGATACTTCCAATGCAGCCACCGACACATTGGTAGACCCATGTTGGTGAAGGCTTGGTCCGTGAGTAACCCAGTTGTGCGAACCAGAAACCAAGAAAGATATAACAATGAAGACAACAACACTTCGTGTTTCAAAGTGTCCATGGGACGTAAGTGAGTGCATGTGCATGATGGGCAGTCTGCGGACTTATCGTGGTGTTGTGTGACACTACGTTCGACTTTGAAGCAAAAGCACACTCTTGACTGAGACATGCAAGCAAACGAAAGGAACAAAGATAACTTGTGTCACACATGAGTGCTTGCAACGTAAAACTCCTCCAATGTACGAGCAATGGGATCATGCAGTTCGGGTGAAGGAAGCGAAATCTGAGTGGTAGATTGATCTTGAGTTCATACAGATGAGTGATGAGGAGCCTTGACTGTCTGAACAATTTCTTGATTGGAAGTGAAACCAACCTCAGGACAACAAGGGTCTGACATAACCATCAACTCAGGCTGAAGTGCCTCAACGGTCTGTGGGGTTTCAACTGCGTTGACAGATGGATCTTTGTAGACTAGTGGCTTAGATGGATTAACAGCAAGTGAATCAACATCGTGATTGGATGATGAGGTGAAGAGATCACGACAACCAAGATCATAAAAATTCAGGATGTTGGTTGGCATCCTCATGAGTCGATGAATCACATAGAGGGGTAGATGAGAAGGAAGGATGTTCACCCTCTAAGTTTCCAGAAAGAGCAGATGAAATATCAAGTGGATTTTCAATGAATGATTGGTCCTCTTCGTTGTTGGATGATGGGCTAACAAACAGTGTGTCCTGCGAAAGATTAACAATGGGTGCATCCATGGATGAAGACACACATGCAAAATCATGGATGGCAAGTTCACCAACGATGTTAGGAAAGAATAGAGGGGGCTCGGATGGAAGGGAGTCATCCTTCACCGAGTGTTGATGGTCAAGCTCCCACTCATACTCTTCATGAATGACAACGCATGTTGGTTTTGCAACACCAACTCCATCAATGGGTTGTTCCTCATTCACAACAAGTGAAGAGTCTGGAATGGATGAACACAAGACAAAATCATCCAGAGGAACACCTGGGTGCGAAGACGGAGGTCGAAAAAAGGAATGCATATGAGAACTCGAAGGACTCACAACCAAATCTGTGCGAAAATTGTGTGGAGTGATGTTGGGAGGGTGTGAAGGTTGAATAGGTGTGTGAACATGATCCTCAACATCACAGGGCGATGGTGGAACTGTTGAATGAGAGGGAGGCGAACAGTCCATTGAGACAGTGCTTGCTCCCACATGAGATTGCGTAGTTCCATCAACAAAGAAGGTTGAGCGAGGCTTGATCTCAAGCTTTCTCTTGGGACGGGAAGATTTCTTAAGGCAATACTTGAACCAGTCCTAAAGATAAGCAAATTTCATCTAGCTCCTCGGAGCTTGAAACTGCAATTCACGGAAACGCTGCCAAAAATCAATAACAGATTCATGTAGAGCCCTCTGTTGCTGTAACAACTTCCGGTCAAGATGGTCTGGATCAAAATGATAGAACGTGTTTTCAATAAGATCACATAGGCTTTTTTAAATCCATTGGCCCTCGAATGGGCTAGTTGAGTAGTCTTGGGTTTCCTTTTTTGTTGCCAAATCTAATGTCACATCTTCCACACCCATAAACATAAAATTTCCTTATCTTGAAATCAATGGGAGAAATAGTTTGCTCCTATAGAAACCCTTCTTCATATCCCACTACCAACGTACTCAAATGCTTTCTCGCTTTAAACCAACCATGTTCCAGCTTCTTCAAGAGATATCTAAATGAATTTGACTACAAAATGCTTCAATTTAACTTATTCTGTAATGTAAACTTAAAGATTATAATCCTTTACTTTAATTTCCTAAATAGAACCTACATAAACACCAGATTTGAGTAATAACACACTTAGATGAATCATTTGAGAAGTTATTGTGTCAAATTTCACACACACACATTTCTCAACTTTAGAAACAATGTCGTTAATAAGCCATTAAATGAGCATTAAGGTAAAGAGATTTAAATTCTAGTTAAGGTATAAAATTGATGGACACTCCTACTCGTCAAGTAATTTTGTACGACAATTTTTTTATTTTTTTATTTTTATATAAACTATTATTCTCATAATTTTTTTTGTAACCTAGAGAGATCGACAACTGGGTTAGTCTCGTACTCATGTGACACGAGGTCGATTCTGGCCACTATCACTATACCAATGAGAGCCTATGACATGTTGTCCTCTCAGTAAACCAAGTCACGACCAGGGGATTGAACCTTGAATTTTTTTAGTTTGCACGACTTCACATCACTTCAATCACAAATTAAGTTGCCCCCCTTTGACATTCTCATGCCATTCCATATTTATTTTGGTGTGTTATTTAAATATAATGTATTACATATGTTTTTGTTAGTTTTGTTGTAAATAAAAAAGCAATTTTCCTTGTGAATACAAAGGTAGCCCGTGCATAACATAAAATTATTATGGAAATACATTTAACATAACATTATATAACTCTTGATACATTTAAACTTTGATAAAATTTAATAGATTATCTTGATAGACCAACTTGCAAACCATTCAAATTTTGAAAAGCATCAAATAAGAGGTTCCAACTTACTATGCCTCAATTCTTCATAAATCCAATAATTGAATATGAATAATCCTAGGATGCATGCAATGATACCAATATAACTACAAACTACGTAGAAAGAAAAATTGCTTGAAGATGTAATTCAGATAGAGATTAAACCCACCTTTAAAAACTCACCACTCGCTTGGGAAGAATCGCTCTCAATGGTAGTTATCCCTAGCCTCAATCATTATTCGAGTCCACATAGAGTATCTTGACAGTTTAGACATTTTTGTATAATACTAAAAAACTATTAGACATGAAACAAAGTAAGTGAAAAAAATGAATCATTTAACCAAGTAAAGCATCTCGTTATGAAAACAAATTAATTACCAATTATGACTAAGCAATTAATTTGAATATGCGTAGGGACCAATCCTAATTTAAAAGTATTTATATTTAAAAAAAAAAAGGATTTGGAGACACTACCTTCTAGGAAGGAAGTTTGATCATAGGATTGACCATTGTGGGCTACAACACATATTCACTCAAGACCACTTAAATGCAAGACAAAGATGATGGTCTGAGCTAATTAGTGAATATGATTTTGATATCACTTACTTAAAAGGAACAATGAATAAGGTGGTTGATGCTTTAAGTAGGAGGCCTCAAATATTTTCAGTGATTCCCTTAAAGACAAATTTGAGGGAGAAACTGCTTGATTTACAATTTAAAGATGCCTGGTACCAGGAGGTTAGCAAAAGTTTGAGGGAGGATGAAATGAGGGTCCCAAAATATGAAGAATACTCCCTTGATAATGATGGGCTACTACGATTTCGGGGAAGGATATATGTACCATAAATGAAGATATACACCATTTAATCTTGAATGAAGCACATCGCGCAATATACATGGTACACCCTGGTGTTAAGAAGATGAGTGCGGACCTAAAACCACTCTTCTTTTGGAAAGGGATGAAGAAGGACATCGTGAACTTGGTAGCAAGATGCTTAGAGTGTCAATGAGTAAAAGCTGAACACAGACATCCAACAGGGTTATTGCAACCCCATGAGATACCAAAATCTAAATGGGAAGTTATATCAATGGACTTCATTGTGGGACTACCAATGACCTCAAGAAGACATGATTCCATATTTGTAGTGGTGGACACGTTGACCAAGAGTGCCCATTTCGTACCAATTAAGACTACATATAAGGCACCAGAAATAGCAAGAGTTTCTATTAATGAGATTATGAGATTGCATGTAGTGCCTAGGAAGATCATATTTGATAGGGGAGCAGTGTTTATAGGAAGGTTTTGGACCAGTTTCCAAGAAGCTTTGGGAAACCAGTTGAACTTCAGCATTGCTTATCACCCTGAGACAGATGGGCAAACATAGAGGACTAATCAAATCCTTGAAGACATGCTTCAGATGTATGTGATGGACCAAAAAAAGAGATGGGAGGAGTTTTTACCCCTCGTGGAATTTGCTTACAATAATAGTTATTAGAGTTCCATCAAGATGGCGCCATTTGAATTCTTATATGGAAGAACTTGCCAAACACCTCTGAGTTGGGACCTAGAGGACTGAGTATTAATAGGACCATAAGTGGTGCAAGAGATGGAAGAACAAATGACTATGATTAGGAAGAGGCTAAAAGAAGCACAAGATCGAAAAAAGAGCTATGTTGATTCTCATTAGGTAGACCGAAGTTATGAAGTGGGAGATAGGGTGTTCCTGAGAGTAAGGCCCCAAAAAAGCTTTATAAGATTTGGAAAGGGAGAAAAATTGTCTCCACGGTTTGTGGGACCTTTTTAAATCTTAGAAAAAAAAGGATCGATGGCGTATAAGCTTGCCTTACCTCCATCTTTAGCGTGTGTGCATGATGTGTTTCATGTTTCTGTTTTGCATCATTATATTTCAGATCCTTCGCATGTTATTGACTTGGGTCATTTGCAGGTTTCGGACGAGGGAACAGTGATGGCCGAATCAGTTCGCATACTGGACCAACAAACTTTGCAGCTTAGACGACGGTTAGTGGACCAGGTTAAGGTTTAGTGGGACAATTATAGTCCCAATTCAACTACTTGGGATGACGCCGAGGAGATGCATCACCATTTTCCTTACCTATTCCAAGGATTTCAAGACGAAGTCAAGTATTAAGAGGGGGTGTATGTAGTGCCCCACTCTAGTTGGCTGACAGTGATATGACATTAACATTTATTTAGCCCTAAGGCCCACATATTATTCTTTGAGGACCTCAGGTTGAGGATCCAGGCACATGACTCTATTATTAGTGGTTGAGATATTAGTGGTTGTGATGTTTATGTATGTTCTTCATTGATATTATGATGAAGATAACATTAATGGTTATGTATGTTCTCTATTGGTATTATGATGATTGTAGCATTAATGGTTATGCATATTCTCTATTGATATTATGATGATTGTGGCATAAATGGTATATTTGGTCTCTATTGAATTTATGATAATGATAGCAGTAAAGGATATGTATGCTCTCTATTGATATCACGATGTTGATAGCTTTGATGGATATGTATGTTTCCATTGATGTTATGACGATGATAGCCATGATGGATGTGTCCCCTATGTTACCTACTTGCATTAATTATGGTTCACAATGAACAATGATGCGAATGACTAGGTGATGTTGATGATGCTATTATGACTCAATGAGAAACCTTGTTACTGACGATTATTGAGTATGGCAGGAAACCACCAGAGGCACTTGCATATGACGAGTTGACGACACCTGGTTTGATAAAATTTATATTTTGTCTTTGAAATTCTATGTCAATTTTGAAACCTGCTATATATGTTTATCTATATTCTAATGATATGTTAGTGGTTGCAAGCACAAATTAGTTGCTTGGCCGAATGACTCACATATGGGTGATGGGGATATACAATTGGATGGCACTACATGGGAGGGGTGGGGCAGTGTCTCTGATCTCACCCACTAGCACTCCCACCGTGACTTGGGCTGGAAAGGTTGAAACACCTTCGCCTTGAAGATCACGATGTCATGAGGGCAAGTCCCAAAGTTGGGTCACTCATGAGGATTTTACCGAGGGGTGCGCATCAAGGCAAATTCCTTGATCCCTAACACAATTAGTATCACTATAACAGGCAACATAAGAGATGATAGTGGTCTCTCTTGTTGCACCTATGCTTTCCCCTCGTAGTCATTGAATGCTCGAAGGGCAAGTGGCGTGGCACCCTTGGAACTTCAAAGGAATTTCTTGAAGGGCACGACCAACTTGGCACCCTTGGCATCACAAATAAACAATTAGGCGTGGCACCCTTGGAACTTCATGGGAAGTTCTTGAAGGGCACGACCAAATTTGGCACCTTTGGAATCATTAAAAATAAAAAAAATTAATAAATATAATCAAGATATGAAAACCAGGCAAATTCACATAAAGAGTAAATGATGTTAGAAACTGAGGTAATTAAATCAAGAGTAAAACTTGGGTTAAGAGGATCATAGGAAGAAATAAAATATTTTACCTTAAAAACTCTACATTTCCCATGTTGGAAAATATTAGGTAGATAATGTAGTTTAATTAGGTAAAAAAGGGAAAAGGGGACATAAATGTAAGGATATATATTAATCTTAAAATAGTTAAAACTAATTAAGAGAAGAGGATGGTGAATTAAAATAAGATTAATAAATTAAATCTTAGAGAAATTTAGAGAACCTCCTTGTGGCAACAACCAACATAAGTATATCCATCTAAGAGATAACTTGAGTTAAATTAGGGAGTAGATAAGGGATCAAATCTTGACTTATCAATTGACTTTAGTAATGAACACAAATTAAGGAGTAAAAAGGGGGATCAAGAGACAACTAGGAGAAGAAATAGGAATCTTGTTGAGGTGAGGAAAAATATTAGTTTTAAATTAAAATTTAAGTAAATAATTTTGGAGACCCTTGATGAGAGAGTGACATATGGGTGGGTGAATAATCAAGCTATTGAATTATAAAAAATAATTAATTATGCATGAAATGCCAAATGTCATCTATGAAGACTCCTATAAAAGAAGGGGCAGGCCATGGGAGAAAGGACTTTTTTTCTTTACCCTATTGTTGGATGGATGAGACTATGTCAGAGTAGTGACTACGAGCTATAGTGATTTTGGTGAGGTAGAGGACTTTAGAGAGGGGACTCTTGAGCCAAAGAGTGCTCTCCTCTACCAGCTAATACATTCCTCCATTATACAACCCCATTGCAGCTTGGGGGTCTGCGGGGAAGGAGAGTACCCAAGGAGTAGGCTGGGAGGTCAATTGGTGGGTCATTACATTCGGATTAAGCATGTCGACATTCACACTTGGAGGCGACCAACAACAAAGGAGGGCAAACAACGACAAGTCAAGTTTGAATCTCGTCTCCTGGTGAACGGTACCTATGTTGTTATAATATTCTTTTGTATGACTTCATTATGGTTTTAGTTAATAACATGTAATTAGATGATATGTTCAATGAAGTGAAATTCAGAAAAGTGTTATATAATGCTTAATAATTTTTGAGTTCCCAATGTTATTTTTCTTATGGCTGTATTTTAGTATTTTTTAAAAAATAAAAAATAAAAATTAGGATTGGTCCCTACAATATGTAATTGAAATTTATAAGATTTTTGCACGGAGAGGCGCTCTCCAGTCCAATATGAGAGAGATGTTGTAATGTTTAGCATTTTGACATAGTCAAAACAAAATAGAACAAAATAAAATAAAAATAAAAATAAAGTAAAATAAAAAGCATAATTTTTTTGAATGAAGGCTTTTGTGAGTAGAGTTAATCAATGATATGTCTTCCAAATCCATCACATAAATCTTTTAGATTGCCGACGCGTTTCAAACCAACTAATATGGTTCATCTTGAGGACGATTATATGAACCACATTAGCGAGTTCAAAATGCGTCGACAATATAAAAAAATTATATGATGGATTCAGAAGACATATCTTTGAACATCAAATTCTCTATTCCATGTTTTTTCCCATGGTATTCTTTTGTAATGTGGCCTATTTAAAAGGCTAATAATTAAAATAGCCTAGATACATCTTAACTCCATATCTACCAAGTGTCGAGAGAGATCAAATCTCTCTCTTGACATGCAAATATATTTTAGAGTGAAAAGAGTTTTAATCCCTCTCTACGCTTGATAGATCCAAAGTTAAAATGGATCTAGATTGTTTCTTACAAATTTACTTTGGTTAAATATTACAAATAATTCTTTTATGAAAACATATAATATATATAAAAATAAAGGTATTTATAAATGTAAGTTTCAATATTAACACAACCATATACATTAATAGCTAGTAAATATCAATAAGCATCAAATTATTATAAATATCAAAACATTTTATGATATCTCCCACAATATCAAAATTAAATAAAATTATAAAAATCAAATGAATTATAATTTTATTTTTAATTAGTATTATATTATTAATTATTAAAAAATAATATATGAATTAAGAAAATATATATTTTAAAATATGTAGTAAGATTTTTAATCATAAATATTCGCTCCACCTTATTATGAAGTTTTTTAATTTATAAATAGTTACAATACTATGGATGAATATCATGGGTTATGTATACTACATGTCCAATAAATCATAATGATCATTTTATAGGAGAATCATTTCTATGATCATTTTTAATTAATCAATCTAATTAAAAGAATATAAATCACACAACTTTTTTTTTGACATAAATTTTAAGTTTTAAAATGTAGTTGTTATTAAAAATATTTCAATATATTTTTATAGAAATTAAATCTTTACTATCTACCCAATAGTTAAATTAAAACTCTTGATATCTTATTTCAAAATAAACACACTTAATATTATGTTAATAATAATAAACAATTTTATCCTCGATGGCGGTGACGATTGGCAACAGGGTTGGTTCGATGGGGGCCTTGTCACCCTCATGCTTGTGGCACTTAGCTTAATGGAGTGTGCCATGCATGTTTCCCTCGGAAAAGGTGCACCGAAGTTTTTGGATACGATGTAGGTTATATCAACTTGAGCATTTAGGGTTGTGCACTATTGTTTTTTGAAGGTTATGGGACTGGGGTGGTGGAAGTTCTTGGGCACTTGTTTTGGTAGGGTGGCATTCTGGTTGTGCCGTCCCCTGCTTGCCAAGCTACAAAGGATGACAAAGGCGATCAAGTTGACACTTGCATAGTTGTGAATGTTAGCCGGGAGATTCAATGTGAGAAAATGTGGGATCCAGGCTCGAGGTGGTGACCTCCTTCTATTCATGGTGTTGTAGTCGCTTGGTTGAATTAGCAGTGGCCTGGTGAGGACAGAAAGGTAGACCATTGGGGATATGCTTCGAGCACTTGCTCCTTGGTAATTTCAAGCTAACTTGAATTAAGGAGGGCGCCTGTATGTTTTTTTTCATTGGGTAGTCACAAGGGAGCTCGTTGATAAGAATTGGAGAGTGTCTTAGGTGTTTGACTCTCTGGGTTCATATCTTGTTGTTAAAGGTGGGTTCAGATGCATCTTTTGGCTATGGACAAAGGTCATCCTTGCGACACCGTTTGTAGTCTAGAGTGTCGTGGGCTTTCGCTGGATAGCTAATTGGCCTCTAACCGTGGGTAGCAAGTTGCAAGCTATGGGCCTTATCTTTGTATGCACGGTTTGTGGTGTGTTGGGGACGGAGTATATGTGGTAGCTTGGAGGGTGCATTGGAGGTGGTATCTACTAGAAAATTGATGCAATTTGAACTATTCTAGCTCCATGCTACGAAAACGAGGACGAGCTTGTCGGAGCATAGGACCACGAGGCCATGAGGTGATTCATCATAGAGATAATCGTGACCTGGTGGAAGAGGTTGATCCACCTACTATGCACTCTCTAGACATAATTGAGATGCCTCCCCCCTTCGATTATTTGGATGAACACCTTCAACAAATTTTATCGCTCTTGGAACAACTTGCTAGTGTCAGGCATGAAGACAAGAACGAGGCCATTAGATTCATGAATGACCTCTAGCAAAATCAGTGATGTATGATGGACAAGCTGGATTCTCTCCATCGCGAGAAAAAATGATACATGAAAGACTTGCGCGAATGGAAGGTATACTGGAGCATATGGAAGGTTATGTCCATGATGCTTTCCATCCTCCTTCGTCTCCAAGCAATGGTCTGGGTGACCCAACTCCAACTCTCCTTCCTGATCAAGGATGAAAAGTGGGTGTTTTTAGGTTCTTGGGATTTTTGGGTCACTTTGGGTTATCCATTTATGGCCATCTAATTCACTTTGTTTGTTTGTAATGTGGTTCTGCTTTTACTTATGGGCCAACAAATCTAGTCAAAATGAGGCCCATAACTTTTTGATATGTAGCCCCTCACGATGTTTCATTGTTCTAATCTAATAGAAAATGTCAACCCCAAAGAGAAAAAAATTAAAATAAAAAATAAAATAAAAAATTATACATATATGTTATAATAAGTACTTCAAATTTAACAACTGATTTTTTGTGAGGTACAGTTGGTTGAGCATACTATACCTATCGAACAACATGTTTAGGTCGATAGACCTTTCTTTTGAATCAGTGCACCTCTCATTTTTGTCTACACTTCTCGTCTGACATCTGTGCATAGATTTTTACGGCCACCCTTCTGCTCTCCACTTGACATCTACGTGCACCATTTTTATGTTGGAGTTCTAAGAGGGTACAACAGATCAAAGCGTGCGTAGAAGATGAAACTGTTAGGCACTTATGCTCCCTGTTAACACTATGTTGAATACTCAAGAATTATCATATACATCCTCTCAGCAGCTCAATCATATTGTTTCCACCACTACCTCCTCCTCCACCTCCCTTTATGTTCAATAGTAGCGGAGCAATGAGAGTATATTCCGATGAATTATGTGAGGAAGATGTGCAGTCACGAAAATTTCTGATGTCCACCATTAGGCTATGGAATCCAAGATGTCTTAAGCCAAAACCAGTGGTGCCGAGATCATGCAATGCTATGACACTCTGGTTTGCCACGTGTCATGCCATCCGATGATGTGGGCCTTCCACACAATGGGATAGAATAAACTTTGAGAAAAGGTATATGCTAGGTATTGTTTGACGTGGTGTTCATTTTGTGGTTGGAGTTGCGTGTGCAAGTTGATTAGAAGCAAAGTGAAATTTCTTTGTCAGATCCTGTTTCAACCATATTTGAAACCCAACTATTTTAACAAAAGAAACATATGATTTTGAAACACAAATATTATGATAAGAAAAACATATGATTTTGATATTTTAATAAACAAAATATATGATTTAATTATATCTTTTGGGGGGATGGAATGTATATTTGGGTATCTTTTTGCCATTATGGTATTCTAGCTAAACCTCTTATGATATATTTAATTTTTTCAGGGTTGGAATAGGTATTTTGATGGAATTTTCTATTTTGATGTTTTTCTTGGTACAGGATATGGTACAAAAATTTCCTTGGTTTCAATTGTGTTATATTAAATAACACATTTGGGGAAAATATGTTATTACAGTGTTTGGTAATTAGGCTGATAGGCCTTTCTTTTGAATCAGTGCACCTCTTATTTTCATCTGCACTTCTCATTTCCGTTTGACATCTGTGCAAAAAATTTTATGCCCACCCTTCTGCTCTCCACTTGACATCTGCGCGCACCATTTTTACGTCGGAGTTCCAAGAGGGTCCGTCTGAATTCTTCATGGAGTTTATGGCAGTGAACATGAGTTTTATGGTGCATGAATGCACGACGAAGACTCTATCAATGGCAACAAACATCCAAAACTGCCAATACACCTGCCATTTCCATTTGCTGCATTCTTCTCCTCTCCACTTGATATCCTTGCTCATCATTTTCTCTTCAACCCTGCTACCACCATAATTTCAGCTAAAAATGGAGATGTGTGACCCTGCAATTGCGAACTGTGGTTTAATGATGGTCAAGAGATGTTCAATATCTATTACAAATATCATAATATCTGTAAGCTTTGTCTCAAAAGGCCCCTTCGTTAATTTATGCAGTTTATTTTCTCGAATTTGGAGTTTGATTTGTTTTTGTGCCAGATTTATGTTGCATTAATATTGTCTAAATCCAATGAAGTTTGAAATTTTGCTTCTCTTAATACTCTGAAAGAATTTTGCTTCTCTTAAAATTTTGAAATGAGGTGGTTGTGGGAATTTGAAACTTGCAAGTCCATATGAGAAATTCACGAGAGTAACACTCATGTTACTGCTCTTGGGAGCTCAATACTCTAAAAAAGTGAGCAAAGGGTGTAAATTAGATTGGGAAGCTGCATGCATATATGGCAAAGCTAAAGCCAAGGTGATTAAGTAGTTTAAGGAGATTTTTCTTAAGGACTAGAATTCCTCCCCTGGTTCCTCCATTTTACTATTTGCCTATCGAGCCGGTGGTATGTATGATCAATATCTCATCCTACATAATTCATAATCTCTTGTTTCGGTCTGTCTATGGAAGGACATTGATTAATTAGTTTGTGTTGGTAGATTGCGTTCTCTAAATATGGTTTGATTCCCGAGAAGGCCACAATAGTGAAAATTCGTTGTATGGGAATATATGAAAATTTTGCATTGATACAGTTTGGAAGTTGCAGTGATCCATATGTTTGTTTTTAGTTTGTGCATTGGGTGCATTGAATGTGGACAATAATACAACCATATGAACTTCAAGGCTAAAAGGTGACGATGGATATGTAAAATTTCACAAAATATTGGAATATTGAAATCGCCATATTTTCAACCTTGAAACGTGGAGGTTCTAAACATGGAAATGCATCTTTATTTGATCAATTCCATTAAAAAACCCTTTCTCAACCACATATCAGACTAAGATTTAAATGGGTCTATGCTGGATCTATGAACTCCACTGTAAGAAGCAGAAACCACCCTTCCAATTTTTGGTCGAAACAAGATTGAAACTCCTAAGACCTATTTCTTTAGGGATTCTCAAGTAAATTTTAGATAGAAATATTGAAATCCTTGGATTCTCTAACTTTGAAACCCTGAGCTTCTGAACATGGAAATGCTTTCTCAATTAATGGATTCTATTAAAAATCCTTTCTCAACCATTTACCAAACTGAAAAAAATAGAGATAGATGATTAATTGAAATTGTCGTTGGTTAGAAAGTTTGGGAAATAATTCATCCCATAGTGGGATTCATTGTTTTTTTTTTAATCTCTGTCAATTTTAAAGAAGAAAAGGAGCAGAAAACCATGTAAGGGTTTCTCACTTTTCCTTTCTAAATTGGGCTCACCTTGCATTTCATCCTTCGTCCCCAACTTCTGTTCAAGAAAAGTGGCCCAACACAAGAACGACTCTTGAAAATAGCGGGTCATCCATATAGTGCTCCTTATGGCAGTTGCTTGTTTTATTTGAGGCAATTTAATGTAAAATTTATGTGGATCAAGCAACACTATAAACGATGAGCTCGATGTCCAAAATCGACTTGCTCTTATCAAGTATAATTATTAGTTTTTGACAAAGTCTGTTGTTGCCATTTGCTTTTTCGTTTTCTTGACTTGCTCATATCAAGTATAATTATAAGTTTTTGACAAACTTTATTGTTGCCATTTGCGTTTTGTTTTCTTGTATGCCATAGTTTAAGTTGCCTTTTGAAAAGCCCTTTTATGGCCTTTGTTCATCCAAGGCTTAATCCTCATTACAAAATTTCATTATTTTGGTTTAAAAAATAATTTTGGTAGGGGTAATTTAATGGGCTTTTTGTTTGTTATATTTTGTAGGCTATGTTTCCAAAGTCTTTAGTTTTGTTGGGACATAAATAATTTTTTTTATTTTTATTTTTTTGCATACTATTCGAGGGCTTAGTTTTCAGCTTAGGCAATTATCGTTTTTGACAAACTTTGTTGTTGCCAATTGAGTTTTAGTTTTCTTGTATGCCCAATTTAAGATAATCTGGGTGTTTTCATTGGAGGAAATGTACACATAATTGCCTTTTGAAAAGCCTTTTTATGGCTTTTGTTCATTCAAGGCTTAATCTTCATTACAAAATTTCATTATTCTGGTTAATTTGTTTTGGTACGGGTAATTTAATGATATTTTTTATTGGTTACATTTTGCACACAATGTTTTTATTCCTTATTTTGGGTATTTTGTGAGTGGTGTATCAACTCTGTTTTTTTAATTTGGATTATATATGAAGTTAAAATAACACCACTTATCATTCATATACAAATTAAGGTAAATAGATTTTAATTAATTTTAGAAAAACATAGTATTAATTAATGATATAATTAATTTGGATTATATATGAAATTAAAATAGCACCACTTATCATTCATATACAAATTAAGGTAAATAGATTTTAATTAATTTTAGAAAAAAATAGTATTAATTAATAATATAATCTAGACTGTAGATTGCCAACAACTGTTTTATGATACATCATATATCATTGATGGTTTTCCTTTATGTATTTTTGAATCTATTTTCAGAACTATATTATGTAGATATTATTTTGTATTTCACTTTTTATTAGTTACGATTTTTCTTTGGGAAAAAAAATTTAAACTATAAATTTTATAATATAATTATTTAAATTAAATTTAAATGATAATTTCTAACACTTATTATTTTCTATTTTTAATATTTTGTTAAAAATATATCAAAATAATATTTTTAATTTGAGCTTTATAAATTATATATAATTTATTATATATAATAAAAATCCAGAAAACTAAAATATCATTCTCATAATTTTGTCCCATTTAAAAAATTTATCCTCCTATTGGAAAAAAATTTATCATCCTCTCTGCACTTGTGAGGTAATTAATAGTTAATACGCACTTTTGGGATAATTGCTGGTTAATACTTTTGAGGTAATTGCTAGTTAATATTTACTTGAAGTCGTTAACCTAGTTGTGGGTCAATCCACAACGCCAATTATGATCCATCGTAAGCTCGCTGGAATCTACTAGGGCGGCAATTTCTCCTTCTACAGATTTCGAACCTGAAACCCTCGCTGGCACTTTCAACTGCAGAAGTGTCAACGGATTCATTCGGCTTGGTTATTATTACAGTTGCTGTGCGAATTAAGGGAGCTGCCGTGTAAATCATACGGAGACACGGCGCTGCCGTGTTATCATCGAGGAAGCCATCGATGGTCATGGAGGGAGCCATCGTCTAATCAGAGTGAGCACTTGAGTTTACCAGTGATAAAGAAGGAGCTACCTGACCGCAGTCTGCCGCGGAACGGTAAACACCGCAGACCCCATCCTCCGCATCCTCTCCGAAATGCAATAGAACATATTTGCTTGGGCTTGAAATTGCATGAGTATGAGATGTATGACTAGAATTAGGCCCACGACCTTTTGAGCACAGTAAACCTTTTCTTCCATATATATTCAATAAACAAAATTACTCGTTTCCTTCAGCATTAATGAAAATTTGCTAAGTCCTCATTGGCCATTTCGTCATCTAGTGCACTGTCATACCTGCATTCAACTGCAATCTAAGAAATTTGAGAAATCTAAGAAGAGGAGGGTCAGGGTTATTGTTTTACTCTATTGTATGTTTTTTGTAGCGATTTCCTTTCCTTTCAGTGCATGACAGGATGGGGAGAGGTCGGAAAAACTCGAAGAAAGAAGCTCTTGAAGGCTGCTTTGAAATACCAGAAGGGCAAACTGTAATGCAAGTTGTCTCCAGTCGAGGGTCGAATCTCATAGAGGTATTCTACTTGAAACTTCAATTGTTGACTGTTTGAGATTGTCAGAGAGTCTGCAACATAATTGTCTTCAACATGGACATGTTTTGTGCTTCGTACAATGATGTGTTTTTTTTCACAATCATGACATTTCATGTATGCCGTTGGCTGAGATGCATTTTTTTAACATTGCTGTTTGTCTCTATCTTTACATATTAAACTTGAGTTGTCTGTAGCTGATGGACGATACGGGTTTCAAAACTTTGGCTCTCTTTCCAGCCAAATTTCACAAAAGTCTCTGGATAAAACGAGGTTTGGGGTTTTCCTTGTTTCCTATTTTTGAGCTCCACGTTTTTTTACAGAGTTCAAACTTTGTCTCGTTACCTTCTTTTATCTTTTACAGCCATACACTTGTTTATTTCTTTTTGAATTTACTGACTAGGAAACACTTTCAGCATGGCGTTATTTTTACCTGCTTCACGTGGAATATCTTTAAATTATGCTGATACCAATTTACTTCATTTAGGTAATTATGTTTTGGTGGAGGAAAGTGACAGAGAAAGAGCTTTAGAAGCAGGCAGCAAAGTTACTTGTGTGATTTTACAAGTTCTTTTTGAAGAGCAAGTGCGCACCCTTCGAAAATCTTCTAGCTGGTAGTGCATCTTGCCCTTTGATCTGTCAAAGTAGCAATGCGTTATGGTTTTTTTTTTTCCAGTATACCCTATATTCTTTTAATGCTTTTAATAAATATTATTTAAATGCTATAAACACAGTCAGCCTGTTTTGGCCATAGGTGGCTCAGTCCAGGTGAGAATCGGTTGAACGCCAGTTTAAAATACAACTTGCTGAATCAACTAGTCTGACCAATTGGAACCGATCAGACTGGCTAGCTCAACCAGTTGTGTTCTGAACTTGCCTAGGCCACCCACGGGAAAAAACAGGACCAAAAAAAGAAAAGAAAAACTAAGGCCTCCCCTCACCCCAGCTGGTTCCTTATGGAGCCAATCAGGCTGGCTAGTTCAACCAGTTGTGTTATGAACTGCTCTGGGCCACCGACAGTAAAGAAAATATTTAAAAAGGGAAACCAAAGCCTCCCCTCACCCCAGCTGGTTTGGTATGGAACCAATCAGACTGGCTGGCTCAGCCAGTTCGGTATGAACTGGCTATGGAACTGGTCAGACTGGCTGGATCTATTGGTTATTCATTGAACTGGCCTAGGTCACCCATGGCTTAAAAAATAACTAAGCCTTCCCCTCATCCCCAGCCTCCTAAAACAATCTTTTTATTTTTATTTTTATTTTTAAACAGAACGGGTAGCATTTGTATTAAAATAACTGGTTGCATTGCTAGAACCATTTACATGCTTCAGTAATTTCAGAGGCTTCCATATTCTAGTATATCCACAATATAATTTTCTTGCCTTTGCGAATTTTCTGGACTACAATTTTACATTGGAATCTCCCATATACTCTGCAAAACTATCCCAAAAAAAGTGCATATTTGCAATACATAAAAACACATGAAAATTAAAAAACCCCGGAAGGCCCAACTTATGTCGTAGGATCCAAATTTCCTTCATTGCTGCGAGCTGGGCCTTCACCAGTTGCTTTGACTCCAACTTCAGCAGCTTGGCTGCCGGTTCCTTGTTCCAAATTGTCCAGCTTGAATCGAAGTTCAACTATGGCCAGGGCGTCCCCACTGACACGCAGTTTTAGCATAAGCAATTCAGCGTCCAGACTTGCAATTTTTTGTCCATTCTCAACTGCAGCCATTTGCATCATTTCTCCAAAACTGCAGCCATTCGCATGATTTCTCCAAAAGGTTGTCTATTCTCAACTGCAGCCATTCGCATCATTTCTCCGAAAGATGGAACCTTGCTTCCTTCTCGCTTTCCACTAGCTCCAGGCTTTTGGTTGAAATTTCCACCATGCTCATTAAAACCTTAAATAGATTTTCAACTGACTGTTTCTAACCCTCCAGATCATTCTTAGGAGCATGATCCCCAGAGGAGGCCATTTCCAATCCTCCCAAACTCAAACTGTGAAACCACTTTAAAAGCCGCAGTGCAGGATAAAATGATGAGGAATTCTTGGGGAGCCCCTGAATACATAACAACTGTTCATCAAACTTGAGGAGGTGATGCTTGAGGAGAAACATTAATTTTGGATTGACCCAGATCCAGGGACTTCTAAATGGAATGTAATCTGCCATGAAGTTAAAGACTGGACTAGGTGAACAGTGCAAGGCATTAAAGACTAACGCCATGAAGAAGAGAGGATGGATCATCGACAAGGATTTGCATGTCAATTCCCATTTAAAACCAATCTAATAACCCAACCATCTGTCTGGTCGACAAAATTTTGAATTCAATGGACGAGATGTGTTGTATTCGCCACCTCCACACATTGTATCTGAATTACTGCCAATGCCAAGTGTGAGGAACACAAATACAACTATAACACTGGTGACAAGACCTTCGAATTTGATGCCTCTCCCGAGGGACAAGGAGTGACCGAATTGGCCCTGCCAATTCGAGAGAAAACAAGTGGATGTGTCCCATGGAAGCGCAAAGAAAATCCTCTGACCTTGATTTGATTCTAGTATACCTTGCCTAAGCGTTGCCCTTTGATTGACATGTTTGTCTGCTTCCATGTTTAGATGTCTGAATATGTGGAAGAGAGAAATTTCCTCAAAATTCTTTAATTGCAAGGCTATTATGTTCATACTAGCGGGATTGGGGTGCCTCTTTCATTCTTATATTTGGAGATTAGCCTTATGACAATCATCGAATCTTTTAAGACGATTATTCTTCTTTTGCCTTTACTTATGGCGAGCTCCAGACCTTTCCATAGAACCAAAAATTCAACCTGGTTTTTAGTTGATGTACCTAAACCCCAAGCATATCTGATCTCTGATTGTTCTTTGAAGCAAAGGATCATCCCTCCCGCTCCTGCCACCCCTCTCATAAAACAATCTAATAGAAGCAAAACATTGCATATTTGGTATCCAATAGTTTGGATTTACAATGCCATACATAAACATGTGTATTTTAATTAATTTTTTTTTTACAATGCCATACATGAACATGTGTATTTTCATTAAATTTTTCATATTTGATATATTTTTAGCAAACTGGGTGCTCCCCATTTTAGATGAGTTTCCGATTCCTATCCAGTTGGATCCTTGGTTGGTTTTGATTTTTAAAACATTGTTTAGGACTCAAATCATATTCAAGTTTGGCACTAGATAAAGCCCAAAATTTTACAAATTTATCTGTAAGACAGAATTGCCAATTTGTGTACAATTTTTATATATAAAGGTGCTATGGCTGAACCATTTAGTGACCCCACCTTGACATTCCTCTCTAGATATTGTTGGTGAGAGATAGCCATAAACGTAAATAATTCCTTTTTTGACTCTTTGAGTTCTAGCAATTGTGTTGTCATTTCTATGGCACACGAGTCTCTTATCCTTTTATCTGCCGTTATCTTCCACTCCAAATCCTCTTGCCAATGACTTTGTATTTGTAGTGGAGTTAACCATAGTAATCTATACCTTAGTCATATTTCAATCATATTTCTCTTGCATCTTTTGAAGCCAATCTGGACCTCTTTGAGGTCACACAAAATGCAATAGCGATTCCTACAATTGCAATGGCTTTGTGATGCTGAAAACAATATGCATAAATCAAGCATGATAAATATTGTTTCCATTGAGGGGTTGCGTAATCAACATGAGGAACGAGTCATACTTGAAATTTGAATGATTGAGCTCTCGCTATTAGCTTTAGATGAGCCACAATCAACAACCACAACCATGAGTGGGGGATGGCTCTCCTCCCAAATGATCTCTTAGTTATCATCATTGAGAGCCCAATAAGACGTCAATCAACTAACTTCTCATCCTTCCGCATCAAGATTGCCCAAGAAAAAGATATCCCACTCCCTTCTTCATGTTCATTAAATAGAATTTTTAATGTCCATATATGCAAAAAGCTCCATGCATAGATTCCACTTGCCATCAAGTAATTTATCATGATTGTTTTAAAATTTTCTTGGTTTAGCTCTTCCTTCAGTGATTATTTAGTATTTTATATTCTTTTTGCATTTTCTTCTTTTATAATTCTTAGTTTTTTTATTATCATATTATTATTTATTACTATCCTTTTTACTTCAATTATTATCATCGATTTATTATTTTAAGACCATTTATTTACATACACCTCCCGTTCAATTATCTTCTTCTCGAAGTCAATTTTATTTATGTTAACAGTTACATATAGGTTTTCCCTTTTTCCTTGTATCTTCCACATCACCCTTTGCTGTAACTAGTAGAAGAGCCACCCAAGTGACCACAATAGACATCAAAAGACCACATCAAAACTCTGTGGAAGATGAGTGCAATTCTAGCCCTCTTCCCAACTTTTAGTATTAGGCCTAAAGCCTATCGGTCTAATTGGGGCTCCAAGGTTTGAGACCTCATCTTTCCAAATAGAATCCAGTTTGGTACACTATTTGCATTCCCAAGCACATCGAAAGGAGACCTTAAACTTCCTCCACAATTCCTATTAGGTACTCAACCCCCTGTTATCTCAAAAGGCTGACTAAAACTTCCTCCACAATTCCAACTGGGTACTCAGCCCCAAGTTTTGAAGTCCAACCCCACAACTCCATCAATGAGTACTACTTTAGTCCTTCTTTTGGACTTAGGCATCATATCTGCAATATTGGGCACTTTGGTCTTTTCAAGATGGTCCCACATCCCATCGAGAATTATACAAGGCAAAAGAATCATTGACATAGGATAGTTGATTGTGTTTATCTAGAGCCCAGAAAGTGTTAATTTGTAGATACTCTCTTTTGTAGGTATGGGCTTCCACGAGATCATTGAATAAACTGACCCTCTCTGTCCACTAATAGATTTCCTGTGAGTCACCACTTCACAATATGAAACCAATGCGTTAATTGAATTCATAACATCATCATCTCATAGAAGATAATACATGTGCTAATTGTCACATATCATCATGAGAGCACAACACTGTTGTCATCCCAACATCCTGAATAGCCATATGCTCATGCATGCCATCATAAAACATCTCATCATAAAAAATTGCATGTAAGTTCCACATGTCGTTGCATCTTGAAATACTATCATAAAAATATAACCTCAACATATCTTTGTTGAAGATTTAACATTACATCAACACATAATGTGCATGCAAAGCAATAACTGTGAACATTCTTATCGTGACTCATCAAAAAAATCAAATTCACTAGCTTGCATGAATTTATAAACAACGAATATTAGCTATTACATATAATGCAAGAATTATGATCAAACATCCATCTAGTATACGGATCTACGCAATTTTGTCTATTGAGGCCGACTCTACAAAGGATTATCAATACTACGAATGCCATGTGATTGTTGATTTTTTTTTTCCTTGGAAAAAAGTCACAATTTTCATTCATAAAGATGTAAAACATTTTGTAGACACATTCGAATGTGTTGTCATAGGAGTCTATAAACACCCTTGTTTGAGATTCAAGAGCTTCCTCTATCAGCATATGATTGTTTTCATACCAAGGAAGGAAATTGTCCTTTATTGTCTTCATTTTGTACATAATTCAAAAAAAGGAGAAATCTGTCACAAGTGCCATGTGATTGTTGATATATCGATTGTTTTCTAATTATCATTTCTTCTTCTTACAACAAAGATTTTGACAATCTATTCAGAATATATAATCACCCATATCAATATGCTAATTTTTTTCATATATTTTTCTTGTTGGAACACTCTGTTAGACTTCCAAGTAACCCCCCCATCATCTAGAGCCACAATCTCTAGGCATGTGGTCTTTCCTGCATAGGGAAATTCAATGAAATTTAGCACTGAGTTATTATTGGCCTTTTAACATTTCTTTATTTGTGGATATCAAAATTAATTTTCTTGGTGTTGTATATCTTTTGATTACTGCTCAAAGTTCTTACATCCCTTGTATCTTTGGCTTGACTCATTTCAAGGATTGCTATACCCAATAGCATGCAAAGACTAGGTTATCGTCAAGTTTTCTGTCATGTTTAATCGACTTGCAGCACACAGTGCCCCAGGGGACAAACAACAAAACCAACCTTTTTTACTATAAACACGTCATTAATTTTCCACTCCTTACTATGTTGGGGATAGAATATTATGTAGTCGATATAACCATTCCTAATTAAAGGAGGATACACTTGGAGATATGCACCTGAAATTATCACAGCTGCCCCATAATTAAAGCCTGATTTTAACACTAATTCTGAGACAACCTTCGACCACTTTGGCTTTGTACAATTAAATTTTATACTGCAAAGGATTTTGCCAAGGATTCCGACTATTACCAACCTGTAACAGATTAGTGCGGGCCCACTCTATGTCGCCTTTAGGAACTATAATTGCTCCCTTTTGCCACTAGCAATTGACCAGGATCGAGTGTCTAATAGCGACAGTTTCCTTGAGGAGTTTGTCCCAAGGGTTGCTCCAGATGTTGTTGAGCCGAATGACATAACAATGGATCGCTGCCAAATAGAAATAAACCTCTTTGAGACCTCACCAATCACCCATCAATTTAGACTTGAATGGAAGATGCCTCATTTGAGGTGAATTATTGATTTTTCATAGGTGGAGTCTTGTCACTTGGCCTACTATCGTAGATGGCGACCAAGCTCCCTTATTGCACGCCTTCAGGATTGACATCATTGCTTGCCTGCACATTAACGCCCCATATTCTTCTTCTTACTGCCACTTAACTCTTCTCACCGTTTTACGCTCAAGATGGGCTAAGGTCCTCCTTATATGATTGAGGAGTGCATGCATACTTTGGGGATGGGAGGCCATATATAGTGCGGACTTCCCTTGCCACCTTTTAATATTTTTTTATTGTAGCTATTCATTGATCTTATGGGATCGAGTTTAAACCCAAATACCCATTTTGAACTAGGACACTTGCTTGCAACTTCGAGCCCTCATTGGCTAACCTATTCGCTTCATTATTGTGCCTTCTTAGGATGTGATAGAACCGAACTGAGGAGAAGGATCACATTATGGCCTTTGTTCTTTCAATTATGCCCCTCAGTATGTTGTCTTTTGACAATATTTCATTCACCACATTTTGAATGATCATTTAAGAATCTCCAATTACCACCAAATCATCAATCCTAGTTGTTTTAACCAACAATACTCCTTGAAGCATGCCATATGCCTTTGCGTGGTTATTGGCCATGTGTCCCAAGCCCTAAGAATATTCTATTAGCTTGTTTTCTTCGGGGTTGACTCTTGAGAATGACCCTCTTGCTCTTGCCACCCCTATATTATAGCGATAATATCAAAAGGTCAAATAATCACGATATATACTAGCGCTATTATTGTAGAGTTTGGTTTTGGTCATATTATCATGATAATTTTGATAATATTGCGATAAATGCAACATTGCTATGAAGTTCCCTTCACGATATTCTCCTTTATCCATTTCCAGATTTGGCCCGATCTTTTAATTATTGTTTTCTATTCATTAGGCAATTAAGAGACAACAATTGTTTTGACCATAATCAATTCAATCATTTTTATTGAATGTATAATTTGTTACCAACTACCTCTAGAGTTCTTGGAAGAAATCCCTGTATGTAATGGCTTACTTCAATCTATACGATAGTCCTTGTTCATTACAAAGATAAGATTGAGATAAATGCAACATTGCTATGATGTTCCCTTCACGATATTCTCCTTTATCCATTTCCAGATTTGGCTCGATCTTTTAATTATTGTTTTCTATTCATTAGGCAATTAAGACACAACAATTGTTTTGACCATAATCAATTCAATCATTTTTATTGAATGTATAATTTGTTACCAACTACCTCTAGAGTTCTTGGAAGAAATCCTTGTATGTAATGGCTTACTTCAATCTCTACGATAGTCCTTGTTCATTACAAAGATAAGATTGATATATAGGGATCAATATATGTGAGTTAAATTCTACTTAAGACAATTTGTAGTTTTGATGAGAAGCCAGATCAGGAGAATTTTTCTTGAGCATGTTTTATTGGTCATGTTTATCATGTCAATATACAAAATGCATGTGGTTATCACCTACTGACTTTTAGAGCAAGCCAAGTTCTTTGTACCATACTTGTGCACTAGATTTAGAACCAAATAGATTTAGTTTAATCACAGGAACCATGAACATAAGTAGGCTTGACCAACCCCAAGGGCCAGCTCAGTTGGTCGAGTTCCCGTTGCTAAGTACCTCGCTAGTTGGGAGGTCACAGTGTCAAATCTATCCGACGCCCTTGGGGTTAGGCCCTGCTTGTTTGGCCGGCGGGTAGATCCCTTCAGGTTGATCTACCTAAATTTTTCCCGTGGATGTAGCGACCACCCAGTGTCGGTGAAGCACCCTTGAAAAAAAGTAGGCTCGACCATTGCTATTTTTGATTATGTTATTTCTTTTATACTGCTTCCTTGATTATCTCAAAGATTGTTTGAATTATTTTAATGCAGTTATTAGCAGGGGACCTATTATGGGTGTATCTAAAAACACCAAGAGTACAACAACAAAGCCAAACAACTAACCTAGAATGTGAAGATGTCCAAAACAAGATATAACACCCTTGTCTTCCCAATATAAGGGCTATAATAGGAAATCTGTTTCATAAACCCACGCTAAAAGAATGCCTTAATGAGGGAAGAACCATTGACATTTGTAGGTCATTGGACATGTTGGATGTTTGATTTATAGGTTCATTGAGATCTTTTACTTGGTATTTCACAATGGGCTCCCTATATAAGATAAATGGTTTTCCACCAAGGGTAGGGATAGTGGCATAAAACAAATCCATTTGTAAATTTTCTCCCAAGGTTGTATACCACTTCCTATATATAAGAGCATACCCCACACATCAGGTACATCTATGACAGCAAAATCCGTTAGCATAGATATATTAGGATAAGCAACAAGTTTATCTTTTAGATCCTTGATGAGACTACAAAATTGAATAGCTCAAGTCAAAACACCACACATTCCTACAAGGCCCTGTGATTTGAAATTCTAATTGGGTTCATGACCTTTAAAGACATCACATTAGCACCAAAATCAAGCATACAATTATGAAGAAGCAAATTGTTCACAACTAATGTGAGGAAAAAAGGTGCATGCCCTCCACTCTTTGATCATAGTGCATATTTTGTAATATTAGTGGAGGATCCTTTGGTTCTTTATCAATTCTAAAGTATTGCTTCACTAGTGAGGAGAAAACTTAGTCAATTAATGAATAGGTATAAGAACATTCACTTTAGCAAGGACATTAGCCATGTCAACATTCAAAGAAACATCATCATCCTTTTGGGTTGGCCGGGAGTTAGGGTCTTCCAAATGTGCACTAATCAAATTAGGCTCGAACTTCTCTTATTTATATGAGGGAAACCAAGCACCTTACCTCCCTATGGCTAATATCCAATAAAAACCCCTAAAAACATAGTAAGCCATGATACAAGGTGGATAGGTCTCATGCCTGTTGCCACAAAATCTAGCAGACCTTGGTGAGGAGTACCCGACAAGGCTAATACTAGAACAAGTGACAACAATAGGGTGATGGCCCACTGTCACCTTAGCCAAAACCCACTACTTTTTATGGATTTTCACCAGTGGGAGGAGCCTCGGTGATATGGGGTCACCTATGATGGATATTCAAAGGATAAAGGTGGATAATGATTATTGCCGCAAAATCTAGCAGGCCTAAGAAGGGGATAGTCAACTAGGCTAACACTAGACAAAGAGACAACAATGAGGTAGTGGTCCGCTGTCACCAGAGCCAAAACCCCTTGCTCTTTACTGACTTTCATCAATGGGAGGAGTCTTGATATGAAAGAGGTCATTGAAAATAGGTATTCTATACAATCTCCAAAGAAAGGCACAATTTGGGTTCAAGGTTCCACTAGGAGGCGATCCACTTTCTATAGAGAGACCTACCATACACGGCACAAGACGTAGGGTTTGATAGATTTAATGACCGTTGCAGTAACCCAATATCAAGGCTATGGGAAAGCATTCTTTACAATGTATAAGCAATGCCAAGGCTCATGAAACCGTCAACAAGCCCCTAAGTTGAAGCAAAAGTAGACTAGAGTTCCCTTTTAGGGAAAAATATTTGGGCAAAGAAATTTATAGACAAGATCGAAGTGGATGCCCACCAAAAGGATAGATTTTGTGGCAACTACAATCCTCTTGATTTTTAGGCTCTCCAATCTCGAAAATTTGCCTTGCCTAGGGATTCACACCAAGCCCTAGTTAGAAAGCTTGGCCTTAAAGGGGCCGAATTTAGAGAAAGAGATTTCATGGATAAAAATGAGGTGTGATCACCAACTATATGGACCAGTCCCTTGTTCCTTACGTAATTGGAGTTTGTGATGTGATAGATTTGTGAAAAGGTTACTAGGGAGGCCATGATCTTGATGCTCTAGCACCAAGACCTTGAACAATTACCTATGCAATAGAAATCAATTTTTCATGGGAGAGCTAATGAAAGATCACCACTAGGACATTCAGTTCACATGTCATGTATGAGTAATGCATGCGATAGTTCATCTAGACAACATTCAATTTATTCAACAATTAGGGCACCATAGCATAAATTGGAAGTGACAAGATTCCATACATTAGACTTAGAAATATAGATCTTCAAAAATAATAGCCTTACAAGAAACATGCAAAAAGATTCCATTATTGATTTCAAACAATAGTTCCAAAGTAAGATGTTTTAGCTCCAAATGTCAAAGTGCATCAATAGATCCGAATTTGTCACAAGAAAAGAAGGCCGAAAACAGCTCAAGCGGCTGAAATCCAAGTGATGTGATGATGAATTACAAGAAGTAACCCTCCTCTATTTATATGAGGAGTCTGAACTCTAATTTAGCGTACTAGCCCCCTAAAAAAGATAAAATAATGTGCTAATACAAGCTAGGTCACAAGCTGACCTAGTAGCTCATGAAAATAAACTCAAACAACCCACACATGTGAGCCAAAATAGTGATAATGCTGATGTCATGCTAGTGCAGGCCTCCTCTAGGCAAGCATTGAGGGTCAAGGGTGCCTTTTTTTTTATAAATTGTGTAGAAGGCGAAGCCCTCTAAAATCGTCTTCTAGGGGTTGGCCCCTAGATATCTCTCAATCTCCCTCTGTGGACCCCAATTTTGACTTTGGGGCACAAAAGTGGTCTCATGGGTCTCCAAGTGGCCAAAATGTTTATCTCTGCTCCAACGTTGAGGGTTCTCAAGGTGCTACTAGCCCTCCCATGTCTCAATATGTGAGATCATCCTCATCTGGGCCTCAGATTAGCTGCCATCCCATCTGATCAGTGCTAAATCAAATGGGGGCATGCTGGTCCAGGTGCATCACCCCAATTTTGACTTCGGGGCAAAAAAGTGGTCTCATGGGTCTCCAAGTGGCCAAAATGCTTGTCTCTGCTCCAACATTGAGGGCTATGAAGGTGCTGCTAGCTCTCCCATGTCTCAATATGTGAGACCATCCTCATCTGGGCCTTGGATTAGCTGCCATCCCATCTGATCAGTGCGAAGTCGGTTGGGGGCATGCTGGTCTAGGTGCATCCCATAAAAGTCAACAATGTGGGGCAAAGTGCTGGAACGCTGTGGGTGCTGGAGGTGCCCAAGGGTGCAAGTATATGCCAAGATATTTTTCAATTCTCAGCAATAAAAAACACAACACAAAGTAATGGCACATACGTTCAAGCTTCAGAAAATAAGACAGAATAACTTTCTGAATGTATCTTCGACATAACAAATAAACACAAACCCAAAAGAGAAGATCGGTTGGGAGAGCTTACAAAATTCTCTCCATCTAGTGTATAGTTGAAAAGGAATAACCAACCCAAACAAAGGATCAGTTGGGAGAACTTACTAATTTTTTTCCTTCGTCTAGTAGATATTCTTTAGCAATATGAGCTGAAATGGAAGAATGAATTCCTGAAATAAGCTTGTACAGAACCGACCTCTCTGTAGAAGCATCCCCTGGTAAATCTACAACATACATAGATATAAAACAAACAAGGAGAAATAAAAAATACCAATAACACAATCATTCAGAAATATTACAAAGACCTCAACAATAACATAAAATTCTTGATGAATTGGTGATATCACATATTGTCTATTATTTTATGTGAAGCAAATAAGCTCCCAAAAAATGGGTTATCTAAAGAAACACAACGATTCTTTTATTTTGATGGAATGTACATCATGGGGAAACTTAACAGGCACTTCCTCTCATTCCAAGGATGGTATTTAAGGTAAATTGACCAGTTGCAGTTTTTGCAACCTAACCTGATGGGGACATCAACTGAGGGCCACAATATTCATAGAGGTAAGCAACCTGGGGACTTGACCCTGTGACCTCATGCTTATAATTCACAACACTCTATTACTCGAGCTAGCCCACTGGGATAAATAAACTTGAAGGTTCTGCTAAATATTAATAGGAGTGTCTGAAGGTTCTGCGAAATATTAATAGGAGTGTCTGGCATAATATGCACATCTGCTAAATAGACAAAGTCATGAGTGTGGGTGTAAAACCGTTGTAAGCCCTCAAAATTTAACTGAATTATGGGAAACCAATACTTGACATCTTTCAGGGAAGCAATGTATTTTGTCATATAAAACTATACGTCATGTAGTTGTGTAAACTCATTTTTCAGACAATGTTTTTTGTATATCATCTCCCATATCCTTCAAGCTGATGGCCCCATGTTTCCAGTGCAATGTTCAGGATTTAGTAGAAGATTCCCATACGTCATTTCCGCTACATAAAAAGAACCAAAAATAAGCTTATTATTATGAAGGTATCTTTATGTTGCCAAAATGTTCTAGCCTTAATTGTTAATAGTATTTGGTTATTCCCAAATTGGGGATATTTTGCTGCTGTCAAGTTACATATATCATCATCACCTCCAAACTCCTAAAAAAGAGAACTAATACCCATAGTTATCCGTCTCATCATCATAGGTCCAGGGATTGTCTCTTTCCATCCAGCCTCTAAAAGTCTTTTTATCTAGAGTTTGGTCAACCATAGCTTGGGGTTTTCCCTCCAGGCATTTTAAGTGCCGTCCACTTGGTCCTCTAAAAGTCTCAGGGAACTCATGTTCTGGACACTTACAAACACTACAATCTCTGAGATGGCACATTCCATCATCAGGCCAGAATGGACAATCACGCCTTAACTTTACCTAAATACAATAGTCAATATAGAAACAATCATTAAAATTTCTGTAGAACATCTCATGGTAAAATTTAACCATAAGTAAATCTTTATAAATGATGATATTTGTACAGTAATTTATGTTGAAAATAAGGGTACCAAGGAGGTGCTTTCTAGTGCATTTATCTTTTTGGCCTAATAACACACATTAATGATCCTTTTGTCTAGTGACATTATGAGTTTTATTAATTTCAAGGGGCAAAATAGTTTTTATGAGATATGTACTATGTACTTTAAATTATTAAAGTCACTTGTGTTATAAAAGTGACTTTATGAGAAAAGTACTAAGTACACTTTATAATATTAAAATGACTTTTATGTTTTAAAAGTGACTTTATGAGAGAAAAAATGCACATGGTACAAAACATTAAAAAGTACTAGGAGGCTCATTAATTGAGGGGGACCACATGAGGGAGGGGGTCAAGTGGGGGACTTGATCTCATCCATTGATCTCATGGGCTGAGATTTAATCCCAACCCTTGATTTCTAAGGGTTAGGGTTCTCATCTTTTGAAGAGGCAAAAAGGGAAAAAGGAGAGAAGAGAGGCTCATTATTCTCATGAGACTTGAGGAGAGCAAGGAGTAAGGAGGTTCAAATTGCAGAGAAAGGAGGCAAAGTACAACTCAAGGGAAACCCGAGTTTTCAGCGTTAAATGATTGTCACGAATCGCGAGATTATTGGGTAGAGGTTTCGGGCGGAGTTTCTACATGTTACAGGCCGAGACTTAAGGAGAATTCAAATTGAAACTCAAGGAGAGATACTAGGTCGAGACTAAAGGGAAACCCGATTGAGTTTCTAAGAGGAACCAGACTGAGAATAAAGGAGAGTTACCAAGTCGAGTTTCGGGGGTAGGAGTGTTGGCATGTTTGTGTTGCCATTGATGTCACCTGTTGTAAGTCATGTACTCATGAGTCACTATGTATCATCTTGAGTTTGTTGTATACTTGTTGAAGGCTGTCATGATGATGTAAAATGTTGTCATAGTCTCAGAAGGTCTGTAGAAGAGGTGTCATGATGTAACAAGGCCTCATCTGAAGTTGAGCTACAACTTTGATAGAGGTCAAGTTGATGTTGTATGTTGAGTCTTGTAGATGGTTTCATGATGTCAAGATGGGCTTTGAAGGATGTTTTACAGGTCATATCAACCTCTGAAGCTCTGTTGCAAGTTTGAGGGCAAGATTTTTTGTTTTACACCATGCACTACCCTAGCTGCATGGATAATGGCTTATGCGTGCGGTTGAAAGGCTTTGACTGTTTTGTGACAGTTCTCTGAGTGCTGTTGCAACTGGAATTTTACAGGCATGTCTGTGCGGTTGAAAGGAAACTCAAATTTTGCTTTGGATTTCATGTGCACAATTGATATTATTTTGTATTTGACGAAGCTCAGGATCGAAATTTTCAAGAAAAAGGTCAAGACAAGTTGTGGGGCCTCTAGAAGTCGATCCAAGTTGAAAATATCAAATGGTTAGTTGAGTAAGTGGCTTGATTAGGTCAAGATGCCTATCTCAATCAAATTTGAAGTGTGTGAAAAGGTTTTGGGTGAGCTCCATCATCTGAAGAATTTATTGACTTAACCATTTCCAGAAATTACAAATATGAGAAGAAAAGTTGCTCATTTGGTTGGTTCTCTAGTAGTGTGAGTGAGTGAGTGTGCATGGAGAGAAAGTGCACAAACCAGTGATTATAGCAGAGAGTTCAGAGCTTTAGTATTGTAGTGTGCTTAAAAAATTATTCATCAATAGTGTTTCAACTTTCAGAGTTGTGTGCAGAGATTGAAGATTAGTTTGGAGGGAGTGTGTGTGGAGATTTGTTCTCTCATTTGGAGTGTGAAATTGTGGCTGCATGAGTGTTCTCATTTGATGCTATTTTTGTTTTATGCAACAATGTTTCTAGTTCTGAATCATATTGTCTTGTTGCAAAAATGTTTGTACTTGGAGTAGGGGCTTCAAGCTAAGTGCATGTTGATTGTCTATTGTAGGAGTGGGTGCTCCAAGTTGGTTGTGGCCAACATTTCTCATTTTAGTCAAGGAGTGGGTGCTCCATTGCTAGTGGTGGCTAGCTGATGTAATGTAAATGAGAATATTTTGAAGCAATAGATAATAAGAAGCAACAAACAATTCGGTGGTTTTTTGCTCTAGAGGGGGGTTTTTCCACCTAAAATCCAAGTGTCTACATGTGATGATTGTTTGTGTTTTTCATGTGCATGTGAATGATCTTGTTGCATCTTTTTGAAGTGAATTTCTGAATAAGTTTTATTTGCATAAATTTTATAATATTTTCGTAACACTGATTCACCCCCCCCCAGTGTTACCTATGTCTAACAATTAGTATCAGAGTTAGCTCCTTTGCTGCAGCTTGACCGCTGAGAGATTGAGAAGGGACAATGGCTGGCCATGATGTGAGGCTTCCAATTTTTGATGGTGAGAACTACAATTTATGGAAGATGAGAATGCAGGGCACCTCATGAGTTTAGGTTTTGATGTTTATTCTACTGTGGTGTTCGGATAGGCTGTTCTTGATGCCCTTCCATCAGACCCCGGGGAAATAAGATTTTCCAAAACAATGCCAGGGCCAGAAATGCGATTTTGGCAAGGGCTTAGTGAGAATGAGCTGATAAAAGTCATGCATTATAAATAAGCCAAAGAAGTTTGGGACAAACTTGAGAATAGCTATGAAGGTGATAAGAAAGTGAAGAAAGCGAAACTCCAAACCTATAGGATGAGGTTTGAGAGTTTGAGAATGAAGGAAGATGAAACTATTGGAGAGTATTTCCGAAGGGTTGAAACAGTAACAAATCTGATCAAGAGCATAGATGAAAAATTTGAAGATGAGGTCATTATTTAGAAAATCTTGAGGTCTTTACTAGCAAGATTTAATCCAAAGGTTTCTGCTATTGAGGAGATGTCTGACTTGAGCACTCTCACTATGGAGCAATTGCTTGGAATTCTTACAGCTTATGAGATGTGCATTGCAGAAGAGAAATCTGAGCCTAGTGAAGCAGCATTCAAGGCCTCCAAGAAGGTCAAGGCTCTCACCAAAAAGCTCAAGAAACTTCCAAAGAAAATCAAGGAAGAGGAAGATTATTCTAGTAGTGAATCTGATGAAGAATTTGCTCAGTTTGCCAGTAAATTAAAGAGAGGTTCCGGAAAGTATAAAGGCAAGCTTCCCTTCAAGTGCTTTGAATGTGGAGAAGTTGGACATTTCGCTGCAAAGTGTCCACATAAAAGAGGTGAAAAGGAGGAGAAGAAGGAGATGAAAAGCAAGGATAGAACTCAGAAATTTTGAAAAGGTAAAGCCCAAAAGAGGAGTTACTACTCCAAAGAAGAAAGTGGTACTTCAGAAGAAAGCAGTGAGAAATCTTCATCCGAAGAAGAAGGGCACAATGAATGTGTTCTTATGGCTTTTGAGTCCAAAGATGAATCAGATCTTGAGGATGGAGAGATTGATTATGAAGGTGAGCTCATTATTGCACTTGATGAGCTAAGCAAGGCTAGAAACAAAAACAAGTTGCTGAAGGAAGAAATACGCAAACTAAAGGAGAATAAGCCTCCTTTGGCTGATAATTCTTTAAAGACCCAGTTGGATGAGCTTGAGAAATTCAAAGAAAATTTGCTGCAACAAATTGTGATTCAACAAAACAATATGGCTGAGTTGGAAAGAGAAAATGAATCCTTGAAGCAGAATATTGGTGGAGCTCCAATTGCATGCACCCATGAAGAGGACATCATCTGTCTAAGGAGAGAATTGGAAGAGCCAAAAATGAAAGAAAATGTGCTTACCAATCAGCTGGAAGAATGGAAAGAAAATTGTCATAAACTTGAGGAAGAAGTTGTTGCATTAAGGGCTAATCTATCAAAATAAGAATCTAAAGCATGTCTAAATCAGAAATTTATCAAGGGATCTGAAACCTTGCAAGATATTCTTAACATGCAAAGGTCACCAGAAGACAAAATTGGTTTGGGCTTCAAGCCTCCTCTACAAAATGTCAAAGACCAACCAAGTACCAGTTGCAGCAACCAAAAATCGTGTGCAAGATAATGGAGCTGAAATCAAATCAGCAGGAAATCATCAAGTGAAGCAAGCAAGATCCTCAAATTCCACTCCTTCATGGCTAAGCACCCCAATTATAGTAATACCAGATTATGGTTTAACAGTCAACCCAGTCAACTTTATTTTATATTATTCGAGGTGGCCAAGGCCGACCTATGCATTGACGTGGGTCCATAACCACCTCATGGGGAATACTCCCCACCTGGCTGATGCACTTCCAATTAATCTTAAGTACAGCTCAATTATAACCCAGCCTAACCACTTAGCTAGTTCCAACTTCCACCTACTACATTGTTTCAGGAGAAATGTAAGTGAGAATATACAATTATGAAATATTCAGAATAACTAATGGTTTAGGCTGGTCAAACCTAAATACAAGTCATACTGAAAACTCTGATTAATTATCACAATAAAACTCAAAATTCCATGAAATGCTAAGAAATAAGTGAGAATATTGGCACATATAGGCCCTTGTGCTCAGCAGTGAACTAGAGAATAATAACAAATTGGTATAGATTTCTACTTCAAGTTAAATCTTTACGAAGATAAATGAGAATATGAGCCAAGGGTGGGCCTTTGTGGGGGCTCATCACTGAACTAGATAATAATAACAAACTGGTGTACATTTGTGTTTTGAGTTAAATTCCCCCTGTTTCTCTAATTCTAACCCTTCAGGAAATCAATGAAGATAAAATTTGTTATCTTCTGTTGGCAGATTGTTTATGGAGTGTACATCCAAAATCCTTCTACTTTCGTTCAACACTCGCGCATTAAATAATTTTCAGCATGCAAAAGCGTGCTTTGGTGCATTTTAAAGAAGTGGTATTGTCTACATGGGCATCAACACACACACACACATATTTTTCAGTGTGCATTAATGCATTTTAAAGAAGTGATACTATCTACATTGGCATCAACACACACACACATCTGCCAAATTGTTTGTATGCTTTTCTTAAATCACTCATGATGTGAATGTAAATAGCCACAGTTAGAAAAGTTGAATTTGCAGAGTGTGTTCACTAACAAGCTATGGGATTTTGAATGGTTTTGTGTATAGGCCTCAAGGATTTAATGTTGATAAGAGGTCTACAGTGACTGCTACGTCTGGGAGTGATGCAAATGTGCACAAAATTGATTTACATTCTGAGAAAGAACAGTATGAAGAATACTCAAGTGATGAAGGCTTGCCCCCTCTTGAAGCCAACTGCAACAGGCGTTATCCTCAAGAGTTGCATGTGACATCTAATGAAGAAGAGACATCAGATTCTGATTCATAAGTCACACAATTTTGCTTTCTTTTGAAGCCCTGGCACAGTAGATAACAATTCCTACTTTGAATGCATTGAGAGACATTTTCAAGTGATATATTTGCCCTTACATTATCATGTCAGGTAGCCTTCTTTTTGTCATGTTTATTGTATTGAGATTCAGTGGTCATTTAGAAAATGTTAATGCGGTCTCATATGATCTACATTGTGTGCAAATAATCAATTCTGCTCTCTCCAAAAGGAGAGGAGGACCAAAATTTTTGTTATTATTTACCCAAATTCATTCATAGCTTTGATTTTTGGAATTCAAACATGACTTGAATTTTTGAACACTGAACAGTGAAGAAGAAAGTCTGATTTTGCAAAGAACATTTAAATTTTAATTGAAGAAGAGTATAGTGAAGTGCCTTTGTCATCTATAGTCAATACTATGTAGTTTTTGACTGCATAGTCTCTATGCATGTCTTTTATGGATAATGCCAGCAAAGCTGCAGTAAAGTCATGGTTTGAACTGTATATACTATATATCAATGGGCTTTAAACTTTATAGAAAGTAAGATGTCCTTGCAATGACAGACCTTAACTAGGAATTTCAATGAAATTGAAATATTGATCTTTTTGTTTGGATTTCTTTCATTGGTAGTCTGTTGGTGTTAGTAGCTTGGGTAAGTACTTTTGCACAGGCCTAAGTGTCTAGGCATGTGGAAGTTGCCAAATTGATCCTAAATCTTAGGTACTTTAATAATTAAAGTAATTGACTTTTATAAGATAAAGTCAGTTGATCTAATGAAATGAAAAAGTTATTTGCATTAGTGAATTAAAAGAATCTCAACTGTTGAGCTCAAATGATGTTGAGATCTAATCTCAACTGTCAATCACTTTGGAGGTTAAGGTTGTGGATTCGATCAAGAACTCTTATAAAAGAATGGCTAGGCTAAGGGAGAGCACACATCTTAAGCACAGGACACGGAGAGAGTCAGATCTCAGTGATTGGATGGAGAAGGACTTCCATTGAAGTGTTCAGGGTTCGGGGAAGAGTAGAAGGGGCAGCAAGGAAAGGATCTGGATCAGGTAGTAGTTTGAAGGACAAATCAAGGGTTTAATCAGCTGGATCAAATTCCAGGTTTACTGTTGCATGTATTTTTCCTCAGAGGGATATTATACCAAGAAAGGAGCCCTTATAAGTTTCTGAAGTTATTTGCATGAAGAACTGATTTGAAGGGCAGAAACTCTTTGTGTACATGTGAGATTGGTGTGTGATTTAATTTGCTTCTGTTTATTTAAAATTTTATTTACGTGTTAAAATCCCAGCCGTGCTTTTATATAGTAGATCTGTGTAATAAATATTTTACTTCAAGGAAATCTCCTAGGTAATAAATTGCTGGGTTGCTGGGGTTGAAAAATTAACATGGTCTACATAGATGCCTATGGAAGAGAGGTTGTGTGTTGAGTACAGTGTATCATGACTAAACTTGTCAAAAGTTTCGTTAACAATCATGGCCGTTCTTATTAATTTTTTTCCATCGTAAGATTGGCTTAAATAAAAAATTCATCTGTTTCTGTTCCATTACTTATGTTATTTGACAACTCAGATTTATAACATAGTCTTGTTACTGCTAACTTGCTAATAAATCATACCTTTTCAGGAAAAAATAGTGATTATCAATTGTCACTTTCGTTGTACTTTTCCAATCAACAAATTCTATTGAATTCTCATATGCTCTTAAAACTAAGCACTTACCATAACAAACTAAACTGCTGGCATAAGGTTAATCACTAGAAACTTGATCTACTTTCATAATGGAGCTCATCTTGGAACATTCTTACAAAAACAAGTGTAAAATGGTGCCTCTTCTTAAGAATCCTCTGAACCAAAACTGGTTGATGACTAGGTGAGTCAATGATTTCAAACTCTTTGCAAGAATGAGAATCCTGTGAACCAAAACTGGTTGATGACTAGGTGAGTCAATGATTTCAAACTCTTTGCAAGAATGATGTCAATGTCTGTCTCCTGTTGTGTCCAGGTGATGTATTTATTTACTTAATAATTTAACATTCACCAAGGCCATGATGGCCTATCAAACTCAAGAGGATTATCTGTTTAATAATTAATATGTTATGGTCAAAGTATTTTAGCTTGAATGGTTTAGTGAATAATTTGTTTTCCGAGCTGCGTGGGTTCAAGTCTCCGGAGACATGCCCGTGGGTGCAGAGCAGTGGGTTTCCCTCTGTGCAACTATTGAGGGTGAGGACAATTTCAGTTGCGCCTCACCATTGTCCTATCTGTTTGGGTGCCATAACTATTGGCCTCTTGGCTGCTGGGGGGCTCATTCCCAGGGATTCATGGAACAAATGTTGAGCTAAACCTGCCATACTAAACTGCCTGCATCCAATCAAACAACACCCAATACAATACAAATCATAAGGGAACACAACCATTAATACATAAGAAAAAAATACAGTTTTCTTTATAGTGATTTCTCTTCTTTATTGTTCTTTCTTCGCTAACTCACCGTCCGGTTCATTGGCATTATTAACAACCCATCATCTAACGCAATAAAACTATTTAAATGATGACGGATTCCTTGGATGGCTGAGATTCATGATGCTGATATAACCAAGCAGGTGGAGGAATGAAGCTAGTAGGCAGCCCCTTTGCTTTGGATAGTTATGGAAAACGACCTAGATCTCTCTCTCTATGCATTCAATGTAGGTGAAATGTTCTTGATGCCTGCCGTTGTAAGGTATCCCCACATTTAATGAAAATGAGCGTGTGTGCGTTTATTTCAGTCCAATTTGTCAACAATTTCCATTGGCTGACACACTGGCAACAGGTGAGGACCACACACAGGTTGGAGCAAGTCATTCTGTTAGCTGATCTGCTTATATAACGAGGGATGCTTCACTGTTACTGTGACACAGAATATCACTCTGTAGAACTGGACAAATACCCTTGAAGTGCTCTCGATGTGAATCTTGGTTCATCTGCATATGATGGTCAGGCAAACCAATTATTCATATAAAATATGTGTCATAGCCAATTGTTCTGTTCATTTTCTCTTTTATAATGGACATGGACACGGTATTCTGAAGAACAATAAAAGAAATAGGCAAAAACATTCTAGGATCTGTGATTTAGGCATAATACAACAAAAAGGGAGCATAATCTAATCATAAGATTATTTTTTTACAAAATTAGTTGCTGTTTCTGCAATCTATGGTGAAGATCACACCTGGCAAGATTAACCAGTAAATTCACTAGCAGATCTGGAAAGTCCGCTCTCAATAAATTGGTCCAAACAATGTCCTAGTAAGGCATATTGTATTGAGCTGCAATGATTGCAGACCATGCCCGCCTTGGTCTTTGGCAAGGGATTGGCAACAAAGAATGTCAGCCCAAGCCTTTGGAATTCTAAATAACTTGCCTTCTTCCTTGCTGTTTCAACCAGCCTATTCAAAAAGGTGGAATAAACTGAAGCCTTTTTTCTGCAAAGCTCACAAGCTGTTTCAAATAAAGCAAAATAACTGGTATAGGTGCCATGTTTCTGTAAGGTTATCCAACATAACGTTACACAACTGGTAACAAAAGTTTTGACGAAAATTTTCCTAGTAGAGATCCCAAGCACTACTGTGCACCATTCAATGATCCTTATGCCCTTAAATATATATTAGAGGTGATTGCTTTCTCTAGATTTGAAATAAGGTACAGGTATTATTTTGATCACCCTAGCTTCGTACTGGTTTCCACACATCTACCATTGTGCACTTCGCCAATTTAGTCATACACTTGTTTTACATGCATTGCTCATGTGTCCAGTCGGCATTCGTATTGCCCATGTCTTCACTAGCAACTTTTCTTCACTTTATCTCTTTATATCATATGCATGTTTCCTGCTTTTCAAATCCATCACTTCATTTTTCAACGATTTTCAATTACCTTTTTCCCACGACCTATTTACAGTTATTTCATGTTTTTTTCCAATTTCCCATCTCGTGGGTTTCCCCATCAATGGACCTTTGTTTTCACTTGTAACCATTTTATAGTCAAATATTTTGCAGACTATTTGTTAAAATTCATCAAATCAGCCTCTCGAAAACACTGGAACCAATTGCACTCCTCTTTTCTGCAATGCTCACAATCTGTTTCAAACGAGACAAAATAAATGACATAGGTACCATGTTTCTACAAGGCAATTCAACTTAATGTTACTCAATTGGGTAAAGAAGTTCTGTTGAAAAACTCCCAGTAGAGATTCCAATCACTGCGGTGCACCATTAAATGGTCCTTGTGATCTTAAATATATACAAGAGGCGATTGTTTTCTCTAGATTTGAAATAAGGTGCAGGTATTGTTTTGATTCACCTTTCATTCCCACTGCTTTCCAACCCCTTTCCAATTGTGCACTACAACTAATTTAGTCATCCAATTGGAATTTTACATGCATTGCCCATGTGTTTAGTTGGCATTTGTATTGTCTGTCTCTTCATTGGCAACCTACCTTCACCTCATCTCGCTATCTCTACTCGTGTTGGGTTGTGTTATATTCTTTCTACGACTAGCTCCCCTAGTTAAACTGGGGGGTTAGAAGCGGGGTAGAGCCCCCCCTTTTGTTGCGTCAACTGCGTAGCGGGTTTGAGGGGCGTGGTTAGTCTCCCTCTACAGGGTCTGGGATAGCGACTCAGATTTTTTTTTTTTTTGGACCCTATATTAGGTGGGTGGACCTATCTATGGTTTTGTGCATAGTTTTTGCACATGGTTTTGGGCTCGATGGTTTTTGGTCTACAATATTTGATGCTTCAACATGTATATATATGTATTATAACATTGAAATGAACATAATGAAAAATCAATTTGGTAGTCTTGATTTTGAGATCTAGGGGAAAATATCAGTATATTTGTTTTATGTGTTATTCTTTTGCTATTGTTTATTTTCTGTGTTTTAGAATTCGTATGCAGGTAATTTCTGTATGGAGTTAAAACCTACATTTGGTATCAGTGCTGTTTTGGCTTCAAGGGGACACTTTTGTTGCTGAGGGGTTTCGCTTGGGCCTGTGGTAGACCCTGTTCAGTGGGAGATCTGCGGATCAATTCTGTTAGTGAAAGAAGATGGTGAGCAGTGGAAAGATAGAGGTCAGAGTTTTGAGTTATGGAAACTCAAGATGGAGGGTCTGTTGGTAGATAAAGATCAGTGGATCGCAGTAGATCTGGGTACTAAACCAACGAGAGTGTTTGATAAAGAATGGAAGAAGTTGGATCGGAAGGCAAAGAGCACAATACGATTGTGTGTTTTAGATTCAATATTGCTGAATGTATCAGGGGAAGCTACGACTAAGGCTTTGTGGGACAAGTTAGGGACTTTGTACCAATCTAAGTCTCTGATGAATAAACTGTTCCTACGGAAAAAGATGTATAACCTGAGGATGAAAGATGGAGATTCAGTGACAGAGTATCTAAATGCATTTAATATTGTGGTAAGTCAATTATTATTTGTTGATATTAAAATTTTAGATAAAAATAAATGCATCAGTTTGTTGTGTTCTCTACCAAATTCGTGGGATAGTCTGGTTATTGCAATAGGTAGCAATGCAACTGCATTGCATTTTGATGAAATAGTTTCATCCTTACTGACGGAGGAGATGAGATGGAAAAATATGGAGAACCAGAATGATGATGCCTTGTTTGTACGAGGAAAGTCCCAGACCTGAAACAAAAATAAGTCATCAAGTTGGAGATCTAAATTTAGAGGGAGATTTAAATCTCCAGAAAAACTTGTAAATGTGTGTTGGAAATGCGGAAAGGAAGGGCACTACAAAAGGGATTGTAAATCTAAAGCTCTTGTCAAAGGAAAGGGATCTGATGATGCGCCTTCTGCAGAAGCGAAAACCACCTCAGATGAAGGTGGGGATGTGTACTTGGCTTCTTCAAGTACACATGTAGATCATGAGGCATGGTTGATTGATTCAGATGCATCCTTTCACTTCACTCCCCATAGAGAGTGGTTCTGTGAGTATGAGAAATATGATGGTGGTGATGTCTTCTTGGGGGATGAAATGAAGGCTAAAATCGTTGGTAGTGGAAAAGTTAAGTTGAATTCGCAAGGTGGAAGGATTAGAACACTTCCGGGTGTTTTGCATATTCTTGCATTGGCCAGAAATTTTATTTCTGTAAGTAAGCTGGATGATGCAGGTGTAAAAACAGTGTTCGAGAAGGATACCTGCAAGATGGTTCGGGGAGCACTGGTATTGATGCGGGGACTTCAGATTGGAACTCTGTACAAGCTGCAAGGTAGCATTGTTGTTGATGGGTGCAACAGTTTTATGGTTCCTGAAAGTGGGGCAGAAAATCTAGTGGTCTCTGGAGAAAGACCATGCTATGGCATCAAAGGCTTGGACATATTGAAAATAATGGCCTTCAAATGTTTTATGGTAAAGGTATGGTAGAAGGTGTTATCTCAAAATCAGACCCTGATAGGCTGCTGGTCAGGTTGACTCTAAGTAACTAATTCAAACCAACTTTTGGCTGAGGCTTAGCCTCCTCAACCTCAGAGGGCTCTCTCAAAGGTTAATGATTTTGATAAAGATTTAGATGGCTAACTCTTATAGAACAAATGTGACAAATATGAATGCTGGAAACACATTAAACAACTATCCATTGGGCTTATGGAGTCAACAACACCTCAATATAATAGTGAACTCAACCGTACATAGAAGTCAGGACACTCAGCATTTAGACATTCAGAACATAACTCATATGGGACCACAGTTTATAAATGCATACAGGAAATCAGAGCACATTCAGTGAATTCTGAGTGATTATACATCTATACCACTGTAAAAATTATGGAAATGACAAGATCATACATTCTGAACATAAGAAATCCCTCATGAATCCTGAGAAGTAAAGTCAAAATTATATTACTGACAATGAGTCTTTACATAAACCAAATACCAGCTGTATCATAAAATTTTCCAGCCCTTATTACCTTTCATTTTCTTCTATATATAGCCTTTTTCTACTTGACTGAGATTCCTCCTCAAGCATGAGGGGAGGTCGAAGTCTACTTCTAATGACACCTATTAACCCTTTAACTAACTAATAAATACAACTGACTACTAATTGACAGCTTTAGAAACCTAAAACAATTAGGATTCTAATTCTACATCATGCTGAACATAGCATTTATTACAATCAAGATTTATTCCCTGACAAGTGGTCTCTTTTAGTTTGGCTGTGATAGGTGTCTGTAGCTGCTTGCTGGCCTTTAATATCGTATCCTTTTACCTCTGTTGAGAAACAGGAAACTGCCCCGTTACTATGCTTTTGGTTTCCTTAAAATTATTCGGAAGTAATTAGCCACGTTGATTTTCTTGAATGAGTAATGAGTGCCACGTCCTTGGTGTGTTGTAAGCCTTTCCCATGTACCTGTGTGATGACAAAACCTTTTAAAAAGATTTGTTGCTTTGTCAATCATAATTGATCAACTCAATTGTAATATGCAGCTACAGCAGTTTCGTAGCGCGCTACGAAACTGCTGTGTAATTTCAAAAGCACAGTCTTCCTTTCATAGCTAGATGATCGCCACTGTTTATGGCTTAAGACTGCTCTTCTCTAATTACAAAATTTGGATGTTTGACCTCATTACAGCTGGCATTTCCATAATGCAAAAACAACAACCATCTTATTCAAGCTTACTCTGTCCAAATCACTAAGAATCTCGTCACACTGGATAATGTGACGCATAAAGTTATCAGCGTATAGCTTTGAAGACTTTGATTCAACAATATGAACAATATCCTCATCAATATAAAAATCAACATCCGCATTTGATATAATTCTTCCATCATGATCAATTGCATGAGTCTTATGCTTGTATGTCATAAGAGTTGTCCTTAAGGTAGACTCATCAACGTCCATAAAATTCGCGAGCTTTTCCATTGAGATGGATGTATACAACTTCAAGAAGCTCCGTAGACCTGACAAAAGCTGTTGTTGTCTTACTTCTGATAAGAACAGCTTCAATTGAAGCCTATATGCATCCTGGTTATAATTTACAAGAGCTTCATCATAGTTTGGTACTGAAGGAGTAATAAATTTAGGACAGGCATATGAAAAAAAAAAAATATGGTCATACACAGCCTCATCACTTCTCTGCATTCTTGCCATCTTCTCTCCATACTTCTCAGTCCACTGAATCTTCAACAACGATCTGCACAAGGTTCTTCTCTAACTTGTCTGCAGCTTCTAATACATGAACACTTTCAGGTGTCAGTGTTATGACACCTGACAAGAACTGCTTCAAATCCCGGCAGACCCTGATCAATGACACATAACGACCTAAAACACAGCGGATTCTGATAAGTATGACAGCTGGGTGAGATTTGCTATGGATCAGCACAAAATCACCTAGACCGGGTTTCTGCGCTATGAAATCACATGAAACATGTTGTGCTGCGAAAACACCTAAAACTGACTTATGCGCTACGAAATCACCTAAGGAGCTTTGTAGCACATAATAACTTTTGAACAAAACTGACACATGGAAATTGTGTGAATTATGAGACTAGTGGTGAATGAGGATGCACAGTGGACTCCTAAGACTCAGACTCTAAGGCAAACAAAAACTCAAACCTAGACTAGCACCGAATTTTTTACCATCAAACTAATGTGAGCGGTTTTGAAATTAGAATTCTTAAGTGATAACAGTGGCTCCACTTGGGATAGTGTGCTCCTGTAGTACACTAAGAACTCACAGGTCCAGTGCCTAATCCATTTATGACAAACAGAAATTTGCTTGACAAGCATCCCCTTCAAGATTCTGGGGGCTTCACCTCAGGCTTGAGCTTGATGATCACCGTAGGAGAGAGAAGTCTATATCTACTAAAAAAACAAAAATGCTCAGTCAACCATGAGCTTATTTGCATTTTCCTACCTACCTACCCTATCAATTCAAACTTCTTTCAGCTCAATCAATGTGAAATTTCCAATCTAGCCAATCATTTGTCTTATCTGATTTTTGAGTTTTTTGATTGCATCGGAGTTCAGAGCCACTATGATATTGCGATGACCACTGCCACTGAAATTGCCTCTGATCTTCATAGAAAAACTGAAACACTGGAAAGTAAAATTCTTCCATATATTTGGCTATAGGATCCCAGAATACATGATCAGCTTGATGATTCTTGTAACTTTCTGGTTGTGCAAACTGATCTTCAACAACAGTGTACACTTCCTCAATCATGAAAAAGAAAGGAACCAACACTCTCTCCTTGTGTTCTGCCATAGAAAGCTTCTGAAAATAACGATCATGATTATGAAGACTATATGCCTGAATTTGACCTTGTAAATCTTCAATGTCTTTCTCAATGTCCTCAACAACTTCATCCAAAAATTTCATCTTATCCTCTGCCTTACACTCAAATGATTTTAGATACGAGGACAAGGACAAAGAAAAACTTTCATTTGTATCTCCATTACTATGATCATTATTCCATTGTTTGAAACCTTGAACTGAAGGAGAATTTGCCACCACCTCTGATCTATCTATCCATTCCTCCAAAAACATAAACCAAAAGTCTTCAAATGACTTGATGGATTTGGCAGGAAAGCTTTCAATCCACCGTTTACATTTCCCTTGAAATGAATCATAGAACAACATAATGCAAACATCCTCATGTTTAACTCTAAGAAGCTCTGTAAAATCACAAAAATCTGATATATGCTTCAAAGTTAAACTCAAATCTTCTCCATTGAATTTTGGACCATTCCTTAGAAAATATGCATCCTTGGGAAAATGATTTGGGAAACCATGAATTCCTGAAAAATTTATGCATGCATACCTTGAAATAAGAATGGTAGCATCTGGGTCCTTCATAACTCAAGTGGAATCACCATGAATCTATGAATTTCGAATTCTTCAACAATGGAGTTGCCAAGGTAGATTTGCAGCCTCGAAAACCTTCTGAGCCCCTGCTACCTTCAGAAGTTCAGCTTCATGATTTCGGGAATGAATAATCTTCAGGATCCCGGCAGACGCACCAAAATGTTATCTCAAAATCAGACCCTGATAGGCTGCTGGTCAGGTTGACTCTAAGTAACTATTTCAAACCAACTTTTGGCTGAGGCTTAGCCTCCTCAACCCGAGAGGGCTCTCTCAAAGGTTAATGATTTTGATAAAGATTTAGATGGCTAACTCTTATAGAACAAATGTGACAAATATGAATGCTGGAAACACATTAAACAACTATCCATTGGGCTTATGGGGTCAACAACACCTCAATATAATAGTGAACTCAACCTTACATAGAAGTCAGGGCACTCAGCATTTAGACATTCAGAACATAACTCATATGGGATCACAGTTTATAAATGCATACAGGAAATCAGAGCACATTCAGTGAATTCTGAGTGATTATACATCTATACCACTGTAAAAATTATGGAAAGGACAAGATCATACATTCTGAACATAAGAAATCCCTCATGAATCCTGAGAAGTAAAGTCAAAATTATATTACTGACAATGAGTCTTTACATAAACCAAATACCAGCTGTATCATAAAATTTTCCAGCCCTTATTACCTTTCATTTTCTTCTATATATAGCCTTTTTCTACCTGACTGAGATTCCTCCTCAAGCATGAGGGGAAGTCGAAGTCTACTTCTAATGACACCTATTAACCCTTTAACTAACTAATAAATACAACTGACTACTAATTGACAGCTTTAGAAACCTAAAACAATTAGGATTCTAATTCTACATCATGCTGAACATAGCATTTATTACAATCAAGATTTATTCCCTGATAAGTGGTCTCTTTTAGTTTCGCTGTGATAGGTGTCTGTAGCTGCTTGCTGGCCTTTAATGTCATATCCTTTTACCTCTGCTGAGAAACATGAAACTGCCCCGGTACTATGCTTTTGGTTTCCTTAAAATTACTCGGAAGTAATTAGCCACGTTGATTTTCTTGAATGAGTAATGAGTGCCACGTCCTTGGTGTGTTGTAAGCCTTTCCCATGTACCTGTGTGATGACAAAACCTTTTAAAAAGATTTGCTGCTTTGTCAATCATAATTGATCAACTCAATTGTAATATGCAGCTACAGCAGTTTCGTAGCGCGCTACGAAACTGCTGTGTAATTTCAAAAGCACAGTCTTCCTTTCATAGCTAGATGATCGCCACTGTTTATGGCTTAAGACTGCTCTTCTCTAATTACAAAATTTGGATGTTTGACCTCATTACAGCTGGCATTTCCATAATGCAAAAACAACAACCATCTTATTCAAGCTTACTCTGTTCAAATCACTAATAATCTCTTCACACTTGATAATGTGACGCATAAAGTTATCAGCGTATAGCTTTGAAGACTTTGATTCAACAATATGAACAATATCCTCATCAATATAAAAATCAACATCCGCATTTGATATAATTTTTCCATCATGATCAATTTAATGAGTCTTATGCTTGTATGTCATAAGAGTTGTCCTTAAGGTAGACTCATCAACGTCCATAAAATTCGCGAGCTTTTCCATTGAGATGGATGTATACAACTTCAAGAAGCTCCGTAGACCTGACAAAAGCTGTTGTTGTCTTACTTTTGATAAGAACAGCTTCAACTGAAGCCTATATGCATCCTGGTTATAATTTACAAGAGCTTCATCATAGTTTGGTACTGAAGGAGTAATAAATTTAGGACAGGCATATGGAAAAAAAAAATTCGTCATACACAACCTCATCACTTCTCTGCATTTTTGCCATCTTCTCTCCATACTTCTCAGTCCACTGAATCTTCAACAACGATCTGCACAAGGTCCTTCTCTAACTTGTCTGCAGCTTCTAATACATGAACACTTTCAGGTGTCAATGCTATGACACCTGACAAGAACTGCTTCAAATCCCGGCAGACCCTGATCAAATGACACCTAACGACCTAAAACACAGCGGATTCTGATAAGTATGACAGCTGGGTGAGATTTGCTATGGATCAGCACAAAATCACCTAAACCGGGTTTCTGCGCTATGAAATCACATGAAACATTTTGTGCTGCGAAAACACCTAAAACTGACTTATGCGCTACGAAATCACCTAAGGAGCTTTGTAGCACATAATAACTTTTGAACAAAACTGACACATGGAAATTGTGTGAATTATGAGACCAGTGGTGAATGAGGATGCACAGTGGACTCCTAAGACTCAGACTCTAAGGCAAACAAAAACTCAAACCTAGACTAGCACCGAATTTTTTACCATCAAACTAATGTGAGCGATTTTGAAATTAGAATTCTTAAGTGATAACAGAAGGTATGACTAATAACTTTCTGGATCTTGATTTATGTGAAAATTGTGTATATGGGAAGCAAAATCAGGTGAGTTTCTCCTCTGGTAGTAAGAGGGCGAAACAGAGATTAGAGCTTTTGCACATTGATGTGTTTGGACCTGTGAAGGTTCCATCGATGGGTAAGTCTGTGTACTATGTATTATTTATAGATGATTTCCCAAGGAATACATGGATATATTTCCTTAGGAAGAGATCTGAAGTCTTTGACAGGGTTAAAGAATTTAAGGCTTTGGTGGAAAACTAGACACATAAGAAGATAAAGGCGCTGATGACAGATAATGGTGGAGAGTTTTGCAAGAAATAATTTGAAGAATTATGTAAGAAGTGTGGTATAACACGACAGAAGACTACTCCATACACACTTGAGAAAAATGAAGCTGCAGAAAGAATGAACAAGACGTTGAAGGAAAGAACAAGAAGCATGTTCAGTGGTGTTGGGTCAGGACATGAATTCTGGGCAGAGGCGGTGGAGACAACGTGTTATCCAGTCAACAAATCACCTCCATCAGCGTTGCAAGATAGGACTCGACAAGAGGTATGGACTGGTAAGAAACCCTCTCTTTCACATCTGAGGGCTTTTGGATGTGATGCATATGTACATGTTCCAAAGGAGAAAAAAACAAAATCTGAAAAGTGCATCTTTATTGGATGTAAGGATGGTTTATAGGGTTATAAACTTTGTAACCCAATAACAAGGAAGGTTGTGTACAATCGAGATGTGGTGTTCAGAGATGTGAAAGATGTTATTAAACATGAAGTCCAACCAAAAGAATTTGAGAAGATAGAGTTTGAGTTGGAGGAAGAATCAGACTCTACAGCAGAAGAGGAATCAAAAGATGAACATCCACAAATTTCGGTTGTGAGAAGATCAGTTCGAGAAAGAAGGCAACCAGAAAGGTATAGTCCATCTGCTTTCTGTTCAAATTTTGCTTTATCTATTACTAATGATGATCTCAGAACTGTGAAAGAAACAGTGGATTCAGAGGATGACAAACTCTAGAAAGAGGCCATGGTTGATGAAATGGCATCTTTGCACAAAAATGAGGCTTGGGATTTGGAGAAGCTGATTGGAAGGAAACCCATTGGCAGCAAATGGGTGTTCAAGAAGAAGACAAATGCAGAAGGAAAGATGGAGAAATACAAAGCTCGGTTGGTAGAAAAAGGTTATTCATAGGTGCCGAGAATTGATTTTGGTGATATTTTTTTTCCTGTTGCCAAGATAGCTTCTATTTGATTACTTTTATCTGTTGCTGTTGCTTTTGATTTTGAGGTAGAACAGATGGATGTGAAGACGACATTTCTTCACAGGGATCTGGAAGAGGAGATCTACATGAAACAACCTGAAGGCTTTATAGTGAAGGGTAAGAAAGAGCTGGTGTGCAAGTTAAAAAAGTCTTTGTATGGGTTAAAACAGTCACCAAGGATGTGGTATCAGAAATTTGATACATTTATACAGGGACTTGGCTTCACCAGAAGCAAAGCAGATCACTATGTGTTTTAAATTAATTGGCAACCATGTTATTTATCTGGTTTTGTTTGTGAATGATATGTTGTTGGTTGGAAATGATAAAGAAATTATCCAGGATTTAAAGACCCAATTGTCCTCCAAATTCGACATGAAAGATCTTGGTGCTGCAAACTATATTCTGGGCATGGAAATTAAAAGAAATCGGGCAAAGAGGAAGCTTTGGTTAAACCAGAGAAATTATGTCGAGACAATACTGCAGAGGTTTAATATGTAGGATAGTAAACCGATGAAGGTTCCTATTCATGTAGGTGAAGTTATCTGCTGAACAGTGTCACAAGACACAAGAAGAGGAAGAGGACATGTCCTGTGTTCCATATGCAAGTGCAGTTGGTAACCTGATGTATGCGATGGTCTGTACTAGACCAGACATTGCACATGCAGTGGGAATATTGAGCAGGTTTATGTCAAAATCAGGGAAGGAGCATTGGACAACAATGAAGCAGGTTTTCAGGTATTTGCGTGGCACTAGTGATCATGGTTTGTGCTACCAAGGAAGGCTAGGATTGGACAGAGTGTTGGATATTTGTGACTTTGTTGATGTAGTCTGGGCTGGAGATCTAGATCAGAAAAGATCTACAAGTGGGTATGTGTTCAACCTATTTGGAGGTGCAGTTAGTTGGATGAGTAAAAAACAATCCGTAGTGGCACTATCAACTACAGAGGCAGAATACATGGCAACCACTCATGCAAGGAACACAACAGTTTGGTTACAGAGATTGTGTTCAAGTATGGGGTTAGTACAAGGAGCTATAAAGATAGACTGTGACAACCAAAGTGCAATTTTCTTGGCAAAAGAACCCCGCTTATCATTCAAAGACAAATCACATTGATGTTTAGTATCACTTTTTGAGGGATATGATAGAAGACAAAAAGGTGGACACTTTGAAGAATATTGGAGATGCATTGACAAAATCTGTGAGCTTTGAGAAGTTCTCTTGGTGTAGAGAAACGATGGGCGTTGTCGGGTTGGATAAATGACTAAGCTTTCATGTGGAAAGAAAACAACAAGTGGGAGAATGTTGGGTTGTGTTATATTCTTTCCACGATTAGCTCCCCTAATTAAACTGGGAGGTTAAAGGTGGGGCAAAGCCCCCCTTTTTTTGCGCGACTGCACAGTGGGGGGGTCACAGGGGCTTTGAGGGGGGCGGTTAGCCCCTCTCTATGGGGTTCAGAGAAACTTTTTTTGGACCCTATATTAGGTGGATGGATCTACCTATAATTTTGTGCATGGTTTTTGCACATGGTTTTGGACGTGATGGTATTCGGTCCATGGTATAGGACGCTTCGGCATGTATATATATGCATTGTAACATTGAAAGCAACATAATGAAAAATCAATCTGGTAGTCCTGGTTTTGGGATTCAAGGGAAAATCTGTGTATATTTGTTTTATGTGTTATGCTTTCGTTATTGTTTATTTTTTGTGTTTTAGAATTCGTATGCAGGTAATTTCTGTACGGGGTTAAAACCTATATCATGTTTTCTCCTTTCCAATCACAACACTTCATTCTTCAACGACTTTTGAATTACGTTTTCTCCATATCCTAGCTAGCATTCCCTGCCACTTAGTTTAATTATTGAACTTTGAAATGTATGAACCTGCTCCCACATTTGAACCAAGGCAGAGTAACTACTCTAACTTAGTTTAGATATAGTTAAATTAGAGTAAAAACCAATAAAAACATACAACTTTATATTAATAAAAAATTACAATTAAAATAACAAGATAATTCATGATTGTATTATCTCTGGCTAAGCAGAGATAATAAGAACTCTATTTGTGGATAGTTTTTTTATAAACTTTAATATCATATTTGTTCATTTTAATCTATTATTTGTGTAGGGGATAAAATATATTGTATCATGAAGATACTTCTAAAACATCTTTTCATTAGCCAACGAAAGAAGCCATGGGCATGGTTAAACTATCAAGTTTTTGGGTAATGACATTATTTCCATGTAGAAAGGGGTAATTCACAAGTCATTAAAGTAAAACTTCATTTTAAGAGGATGTCAAAATATTTTATGTTTGGCAGAATCTCCATGGAATTTATAAAATCTATAAAAATATATTATTGATTTAAACTATTTTATATTTGAGATGATATTCATGGAATTTATAAACCTCCAAACCCTATAAAGAGATATTATTGATTTGAAGTAAATAAGTTTGTATAACATAACCAACTATGCATATAGAGAAAACTTTACATTATTGTCCAAATAAATAATTACAATTTATTGGGAAGCAAATCTATGGCAAAGACAAAGCATCCCTGCTTTTGCAAAAATTAGTAACATTCCGCACGGTTTTGCATCTAAGTTTAGCATCACGTTTTAATAGGTTATCAAATCTTACATAGTAACACAAAAACACAAAAAAATATGTTTGTGTGATTAGGAACGATCATTTGAGAGGGAATGAGAATAAAAGAAAAAGACAATAGCTTTGACGGAAATGATAATAAATTTATTAAAAACTAAATAATTTATTAGTTTCTTGTATTAGGATATACTTATTTTTGCTATAAGGATTTTTTTTTGGAATTTGGAAGAGCCTCTCGAGAATTTCTAATAGCTTTAGAAATAATGTGGAATTTCTAATAGTTTTAGAAATAGAAATCCTACATCACCCTCGATGACAATGTATGGTTCCATTATTATTGCCAAATCGACAAAGGTATTTTTATGGATGCGTTGTTGTATAAGAGCTCATGCTCTATAATGAATATAAATTAGTTTTTGTTTTCGAATTATTCATCAATATTATGCTTCATTATTAATGATTGGACTCTTATTAAGTTGCCAAGGAATATCGGAAAGGTGAGAAACGATCCAACTAATTGCCACTGACTCTAAGAGATCTAAAACTCCGGTAAACTAGAGTGATTTGGAGCAATTTAACTGTCCCCAAATCTTATGCTTATTACAAAAGTCCTCTTTAATTAGTGTGAAATAGATAAAATTTAAATCCCTATAAAATGATTGTGAAAACTTTGCATATGAATTTTGCTAATTTCAAACTGACCAAAATCATCAACTTTTTTGAAAAATCAATAAAAACATAAATTTTTTTGGATGGACCAAAATGGGACTTTTTTTAATGTGAGGTAATAGAAACATGAATAATCGCGCACCATAATCTTGTGGCACGAACAAAAGTAGTCGCTGTCACACAACTCATCATTATGAACGTAATCGAATTTAGATATGATTCATGAGCAATGATAGGATGACACGAGCGAAAGTCGCCGCCACTACAAGTCATCATGATTGGAAGTGAGGCAGAGTAGTACGTTTCTGCTTCTTTAAACACCATCATTCCTGACAAGCCTTATTTAACATGCTCTCAATCATAAATGCCCGCAGGGAACAAAGTTTGCAGCAGCTACACGATGACCGCTGAAACAATGACGACGGAATAAGTGTCAAACGGCTTGAACCAATCAAATTGTTAAAAAATAAAATAAAAATATTAAACAAAATAATTTTATTTCATATACAAAGTTAACTTTATAAATGGATTTTTAATTTTTAGTCAATTGAGATTCAATGTCACAAACAAACTCATTATGAATGCGTTATTACCCTGCCGCGGCAGGGAATAATAAGTGCTATCTTATTGCAAGAGTTGAAACTGCTTATTTTCTTTTATTATTTTTTGAAAATCCAACAATCTAAATAAATTTAAAATTAGTTATAATGTATATAACAAAATTTAAATATATGTAAAGATTTAGCTATTATTATAATTTCTATACAATTTAACGATTAATTTCACCATTAAAAAACATATGCTAACCTTTCAAAAAGTTTTCAAGTAATGATGCTATGATTCCACCTGTTAGCGTCACTTGCCAAAAATAGGAACGGTGTCAGCGTCGAGCGCGGATTATGGAACGTGGGAGTGGGAAAAGCAACAACGTGGTAGAGTAGTAGGTGCCTACTTCTAGGTGTGTAGTTTACAATCCATGTTCCCATGTTGTTTACAATCCTGTCTGAAGTGGGCATAACTCGAATTGGCTCTCGCTGATGAGAGCAGTCCAGGTTTGTGCTGTTCATCATGGCAGGCGCAATTCTGAGATCAATGCGGATGGAAATAACAAAGGAACAATAGCCAAGGCTGTATCTAGTCTTGTTGGGAGAGGGAGGGAGACTGGGTTCTCAAAGAGGAGTTCAGGGCTGGAATCAATCCTCAGGAGAATATGGATGCCTCAAGGCTGGAGCCTAGAGTTAGAGGAGAGGAATGGATAAGAGGAGTTCAGGGCTGGAATCAATCCTAAGGAGAAAGTGAGATTCCCAATTGAGCTATTCCTGCGTTGTCAATAAATTATCTATTTTCTTATTCATTTTGAAAAGCATTTCACAAGCTTGCAGAGGTAATCAGAATTTAATGACTGCGTGTTTGGCTTTGGCCAATTAGCGAGGCAAGACTGGAAGCATATCCCCATCTATTGTTATCTGCTCAAACCAAGAACTATGATACTGCCAAATTCTTGTTTGGTCAAAACAAGAACTAAGGTACTGTCAATTTCTATGACAGATGGTATCACTTTAGAAAGAAAACTAAACTGGATATGGATCTTATAGGTTATCTGGATAAAATTTAAATCCCAATATGTTATAGCCCTGCTCTTAAGGTTTTGCGTGCGCTGGTGGGCGCCTTGTTTGTATTCAAACTTTAAATCCGAATATGTTGTAGTCATGCTCTTAAGGTTTTGCTTGTGTTGGTGGGCGCTCTGTACTGACATGTAATATAACATGTATTATTACTGAAATTCCCTGCTCGATGAATTTATTGTTGAAATTCCCTGCTCGAATCTATTAACCGGATTTGTTTGCATGTATTTACTTACCATTTACTTATTCAGGAGAAGCTTGAATTATAAATTAGAATTCCTGCAAATGTAATCGTATTTTTTCAATGTCTTGCAGAAACAAATTACTATCAATGACTTGTGCCTTTACATGCAATCCTGAAATGAAATGCAAATACGCAGGATAGCACAAGCGGAAGTCGTCGCCACTACAGGTCATCATGATGTGAAGTGAGGCAAAGCAGTATGTTTCTACTTCTTTAAACACCATCATTCCTGACAAGCCTCATTTAACATGCTCTCTATCATAAATGCCCGCGGGAAACAAAGTCTGCAGCAGCTGCACGATGACGGCTCAAACAATGATGGCGGAATCAGAGTCAAGTGATTTGAACTAATAAAATTGTTAAAAAAATAAAATAAAAATATTAAAAAAATTTAATTTTATTTCACTTACAAAGTTAACTTTATAAATGGCTTTTTATTTTTTAATTAATTGAGATTTAAAGTCACAATAAAACACATTCTGAATGCGTTATTACCTTGCTGCGACAGGGAATAATAATAAAAATAAAAATTCTGAATGCTTTATTACCTTGTTGCGACAGGGAATAATAATAAAAATAAAAATAAAATCTTCCATGCGCATTCCTAATACTGAAATATTCTGACGTGTGGATTTGTACATCGAAAACAAACATAGACTTGTGAAATCTTCCGGTTAACATTAAAGTAATCAAATTTCTTTATCCACTAAGGTTTAGTGAAACCCATGGGTTAAGATTTGAAAGAATGGACTAGACTATTCTTTTTATTTTTCTTCACTTCTCTTGATGATGGAATGCTTATGTATGGTTATAAACGTAAATAATAATCTCCTACCGAACAAAATTTGAAGGTTGTAAATGTAAGCAATAATCTCCTACTAATGGGAAATTTGAAAACCGCGAAAACCGATAATGTAAATCCCTCCTACTAATGGGAAATTTGAAAACCGCGAAAACCGATAATGTAAATCCGTCACAATGATTGAATAAATAATCTATTTATTGTTACTCTAGTCAAAAGATGGAATAAATAAATAGATTATTGTTACTCTTGTCAAAAGATGGAATAAATAAATAGATTATTGTGTTATCTAGTTCATTGTGAGTTAAAAACCAATGACCTCGTGTTAATTAGTTGGTTGTGAGTTAAAAACTAGCGTAGCCACCAAAGGTGGGCTCTCAAATGTGAATACCAAGCCATTGTCCTTTTATGTTTGTGTTTTTTTTGGTTTTAATGATTTCTTTTATTTTATTTCAAATTTAAGTATTTTAATTTCAATTCAAAGTTTAAGTATTTTAAAATTTAAGTTAATTATTTAAAAATAGGAATTTTGTTATTTCATAATTTGTATCATAATTTCTTTCTAATTTATATCGACAAAGGTATTCAATGGATGCGTTGTTGTATAAGAGCTTATACTCTATAATTCATATAAATTAGTTTTTGTTTTCGAATTATTCATCAATATTATGCTTCATTATTAATGATTGGAGTCTTATTAAGTGTAGGTTTTAACCCCGTACAGAAATTACCTGCATACGAATTCTAAAATACAGAAAATAAACAATGTGAGCGCATAACACATAAAACACATATACACAGAGATTTTCTCCTGGATCCCAAAATCGGGACTACCAGCTTGATTTTTCATTATGTTCCTTTCAATGTTACAATACATATTTATACATGTCGAAACATTCAATACCATGAACCGAAAACTATCACGTCCAAAACCATGGAGCGAAAACCATCATGTCCAAAATCATGTGCGAAAATCATGCACAAAACCATAGGTAGGTCCGCCCAACCTAAAATAGGGTCCAAAACCAAAATTTTCCAGGGCGCTATCTTGGACCCCATAGAGTGGGGTTACTTGCACCCCTCAAACCCCCTGTGACTCCCCCCGCTACGCAATCGGCGCAACGAAAAGGGGGGGGGGGGTGCGGGTTCCGCCCCCCTTATAACCCCTCGGTTAACTACGTGGGCTAGTCGTGGAAAGAATATAACACAACCCAACATTAAGCTGCCAAGGAATATCTGAAAGGTAAGAAACGATCGAACTAAATACCCACTGCCTCTAAGAGATCTAAAACTCCGGTAAACTAGAATGATTTGGAGCAATTTAACTGTCCCCAAATCCTATGCTCATTACAAAAGTCCTCTTTAATTTCACACCCTATGCTCATTACAAAAGTCCTCTTTAATTAGTGTGAAATAGATAAAATTTAAATCCCCATAAAATTGATTGTGAAAACTTTGCATATGAATTTTGCTAATTTCAAACTCACCAAAATCATCAACTTTTTTGAAAAATCAATAAAACATAATTTTTTCTGGTCGGACCAAAATGGGACCTTTTTCTAATGTGAGGTAATAGAAACATGAACAATCGCGCACCATAATCTTGTGGCACGACAAAAAGTAGCCGCTGACACACAACTCATCGTTATGAATGTAATCGAATTTATATATGATTCATGAGCAACAACAAGATGACACGAGTGGAAGTCGTCACACTACAAGTCATTATGATGCAAATTGAGGCAGAGCAATACATTTATGCTTCTTTAAACACCATCATTCCCGACAAGCCTTATTTAACATGCTCTCGATCATAAATGCCCGTGAGGAACAAAGTTTGTAGCAGCTGCACGATGATGGCTGAAACAATGATGGAGGAATAAGAGTCAAGCGGCTTGAACCAATCAAATTGTTAAAAAATAAAATAAAAATATAAAAAGAATATTTTTATTTCACTTACAAAGTTAACTTTATAAATGGATTTTTAATTTTTAGTCAATTGAGATTTAATGTCACAATCAAATGCATTCTGAATGCATTATTACCGTGCTGTGACAGGGAATAATAAGTGCTATCTTATTGCAAGAGTCAAAACTACTTATTTTTTTATTATTTTTTGAAAATCCAACAATCTAAATAAATTTAAAATTAATTATAATGTATATAACAAAATTTAAATATATGTAAAAATTTAATTATTATTATAATTTCTATACGATTTAACGATTAATTTCACCATAAAAACATAAGCTACCCTTTCAAAGTTTTCAAGTAATGATGCTATGATTCCACCTGTCAGCGTCACTTGCCAAAAATAACAACGGTGTCAGCGTTGAGCGCGGATTATGGAACGTGGGAGTGGGAAAAGCAGTGATGTGGTAGAGTAGTAGGTGTCTACTTCTAGGTGTGTAGTTTACAATCCATGTTCCCATGTTGTTTACAATCCTGTTTGCAGTGGGCATAAGCTGAATTGGCTCTAGCTGATGAGAATATGCATATCATTATTATTTATTATTTAAATATAAAGATTTATTAATTTTTATGTTAATTTAGTTTATATATTTATATATTAATATAGATATATTTTAAAATTTTGAATACTTTTTATAAAATAAAAGATAATTTAATCAAAAATATTTTTTAATATTTTCAAACTTAATAAAAAAATTTATAATTTTATCAAAATTCAATCATAAAAATTATCTAATATTTTAAATATATTTAAAACCTTTTTCAAAGTATCAAAATTATATATAGTTTAAATAATTCTATAATCACTCCGTAAACTCTATTATCCTCGCCTTCTAAACTTTACAAATATTTCGAACAATCATTCTAACTCTTATATCCGAGCACTTGATTGCAACCCTATCAGCGAAACGGGCCCATTACTATTTATATGAGTAGAATGAAATTTCTTTTGAACATTGTTCACGTAAGCCCCTTTTTATATGGGCATACATTTTGGGAGGCTGATACTCATCGAATTGAGTGTTTACTTTATATTTTTTTGTCATATATATATATTAAAGTTTTAGTCGTTATAAGTTAATAACTAGCAATTGTCCCAAAAGGTACAAAGAAAGGCCGATAGGATTATTAAAAGGAAGAAATCTCTATAGATAGGCAAGCATATATAAAGCTCACTAGTGACGAAGGCAATAACCACGATGACTATCCCGTACCAGTAGATTTGATATTAAAAGAACAAAACCAAAACCAAACCATTCATATTTAAATAAAAAGTGAATTACAGCGTTTTACATGGTAATTGAGAAGTGGCGAAATTTGTGATTTGCAAATATTAAAACAAATCACTTACAATCTTCCAAAGTTACCATGCAAAAGCATTAGTTGTAGAACGAAAACCCACACATGGAAATGCACTTCACAATCGACTAACTTAAACAAAACAAAAGTAACATTTGTCATTCTCTATTGTTGTTATGCACAAAAGTGGTTTTGAGGGGAATATCAAAGGAAGAAGGCTAAACACTATGTTTTTATCCTTTTCCAGTTTGCCATCAGCCAAATCGAGCCAGTCAATCTTTGTCAAAATTGCAAGTTTGAATCAATAAAATTGTTCGTTTTAATGCAGAAATGGATTTGGCACCCTTTAACACTTCTACTGCAAACAAATTGTAAAAATTTAACACTTCTACTGCAAACATATTGTAAAAATTAACATCTGATATGTGCAATTCCATCAAAACCAAAACGATTCTTGCTGGATTTTGGGATAAAAATACTGGTTTCCCTTATTGCTACTTTAAGCAGCCAGAAAAGGACCATTTCATAGCACATTTAGACTAGAGCATAGTAAAGTCAAAAGATTTCACTAAAGACAGAAATTTAGAAATGGTGCATAATCTAGATTCCTAAGGTGATCGATATCTCAGATGATAAAATGAGAAATATATTTTACTTTTCAGTCCATCAATATATGTTAATTTTCTTCCAATATCTCCTAAAATGGCAAATGAAATGCTACCAAAGTGGAGTTGGCTTTTATGCCCCAAGCAAAGCCACTCCAACTCTAAACAAAGGGCAACAGGTACTACTGTTTCTCAAGCCATGAAGTGTCAGACATTCTGAATGGATTGACAGAGTATCATGTTATTGGAAGTGGACATGCTGGCAAAGTCTACAAGGTGGCACTGGAAAATGGTAATATTGTTGCTGTGAAAAGGATCTGGAATAACGAGAACCCACGATCTGTCCAAGAAAAGAGATTTCAAGCAGAGATAGAGCTTCTAGGAAAGATTAGGCATACCAACGTTGTAAAGCTGCTTTGCTGCATCTCTGGTTCGGATTCTAAGTTGTCAGGCAAGAAATTGATTGTGGTGGACAGGTAAAAAAGAATAAACAGAGGGTTTTTATTTCCCTTTTTGAGGCTAGATCTTCAAGGTAGAGATGTTCAGTGTTGGGCTTCTCATGTCCATCATGTCCATTTATACTTACTGCTCCTCTGTTCTAAAGAGATGATCAACTATTTGGTGAGTGATACTTCGGGCATCTGTAACTTTGTAATGTCTATCAAACTGCTTGAGGCGAACCTGGGACCTCTCTATGGCAGATCTCTGCACTATTGATGTGGACTAAGAGGAGAATATATGCAGGAAAACCCATCGTTTGCTTGACTGGCTGTAACTGTCAAAATGTGATATGATGGGTATCTACAATTTGTACAGTAAATAATGTTCTCAACGTGCATGCATGCAGGCCTAATCTGGAAAATGTCAGAGATCTATTACGTTCCAGCCATGTAAATAAATAGAAAGGACCTTTTATAGATTGAAGGATCAGTTCTCTGGTTTGAGTTTGACATGTTTTGGCCTTTGTGTCTGTGAAATGCATCTGGTGCTTTTACGTTCAGTGGGGGATGAAAGGATATGTGTAGCATTGTAAATAGGTAGATCATATAGCAAATTATGTACAGAATGATCAGTTTTCTTGCTGAATTTAATACCAGACAAGCTTTCAGTCTGCAGAACATTTTCCTCAACTTCTAACACGGCGTTAAATGCTCACATGGACCACTGTCTTGCTGTCGAACCAAATAAGGAGAAAACTGTAAGTTCCAAGTTTACAAAACATAAAATGAAGGCAAGGAAGAAGCGTTCAATGGCAGATATATGTGCTGTCGCTCCTACTCGCACACTGGAGGATTTGGAACACAGTACTGCAGAACAGTTGGCCTTGGATGATGCTAATCCCTTAGAGTTGGATAGTTTTAAATGGAATGACAGTGATATAAGGAGGCAACCTCGGACATCTCTTTACCGAGCGGCCAAAAAATATATTAGCTATATAGATCCGAAGGAAAGTAACCGTGAGAATTCCCAGAACATGAAAATGGAATGCCAGCCTCTTTTGCAGAAGGAAAAGCAAAATGAATGCCCACCATTATTACAGAAGGAAAAGCAGAAGGAATGCCCACCTTTTGAGGTCAAGCTTGACCAACCACACGGCATGAGGAAAAACAAACGGTCCAGTTTGGGTGATTTCACAGGAGCAAGCCAAAGTTCGCATTCTCATACTCTCATAAAGGTTAAGGTATGCTATTTGATTTCCAGCCTTTATAATTTTATGTCGACAAATTGTAGAATTGAAATAAGGCTGTTCGCTAGCATGTATCATCATTGCTGGTTTTACATTCCCTTTAATCCCAATCTCAGTGTCTTAGTTACAATCATGCAAATGTTTTAAGGAGCCTATCCCTTTTGAAAGGTCACTGTTTCATTTATTTCTGCAAATTGTGGGCACCAAAACATTTGTTCTGTAAATGTATATGATATGATAGTTAATTTTATTTAAAACGATGTTAGTTTTTGTCTTTTCAGGTTCCAAAAGCTTCACCAGCTAATCGCCTAAATGAATGCATACCCCAGCACAAGTCTCGAATTCAAACACATGAAACTGCAATGGAGGAGAAACTCCCAAGTTCTGTGAATGCATCTGCATGGACTTGCTTAAACAAACAGGGAAGTTTGAGAACAAAGAAATTCAAGCAGAAGCTGGTCAGATTGAGTTTAACAGGATTTGGAAAACGGCATTGCAATGAGCAACATGGTGTGCCAATGGATATGTTGGGACTCAAGGATAAAAGTCATTTAGAGGGGTTAACACTTTCTCAAGGACCTGTTGTTGAATCGAAGGAGTCACCTCGAAGATCTATATCTCATTTATCTGATAAGGAACATGATTCGCCTTTTATTATTCCATCAAAAAGAAATAGAGCAAAACAGACAACAAAAGTTCAGGGAATTAATTGTACTCCATCTGTGGAAGTTGAGGAGTTTTATACTTCCAAAAGGATGAAGAACTTGTCAAGCTTGAATTTCTAAAAGATGTCAGCATGCACAGATACAAGAGGCCAATCATCAGTCAGCCTGAGAAAGTCACCTACCTCAGAAAAGGGCCAAGGTGAACAAGAGGTAAGTTTTTTGTATCAGAGTTCAATTGAGAAAGTACGACAGGATCCATCTGACTCAGATCAGCTGTCTGTCGATAAAACATTAATTTCTCAAAAATCTGGGAGTGTTGCAGCGTCAAAGCTTTTGGAGAATAAGGCAGGTTCATCTGTACATGTAACACAATCATCAGTGCACAGTCATGGTAGAAGGATAAAATCAAGAGCACTTTTCACAAGAAAGACGTTTCTCAAATCTGAAGACCTTAAAACTATCAAAATCAACACAATCAGCTGCAGGATTATCTTTGAAAAGGTCTGGCTTGGGGTTTTCCAATATGGAACTGAAACGACTGAGACATTTTAAAGGTAGCCTTAGTTCACAGAAAATGAAAAAAGTTGCATATATAATGCATGACTCAATGAACGTTGAAGATGATACTAAGGATGATGTTTGGAAGACAGCTCATAATCCCGATTCTAGCAGGGAATCTCACGAGTTTATTTATGATGCTGGATCCACCAGCAATCGAGCTTATAGCATAAAGCTTGGGGATTGCGTGAGCTTTAAAGCTCAACAGTTTTGTGCAACAGAAATCTCTTCTCTGGATGGGGAACCAAGGGCAAGCCCTGATTTACAGTCAGTAGCAATGTCAGCCAGTGAATATGTGCCAAACCGTTTAGGAACCTCTTCAAAGATTGACGGAGCTGAACTGCCAAATGAAATTCAAGCTCAGCTTGATTCCACAGTTTCCACTATTTGTGAAGCTTCACAGATGTCCTGTGCAGGTGGAGCAGTTGCCATTGATGAAAATATGCAGCATTGCATGCTTAAACATACAACTGTTGATTTAATAGGTGTTGCCTCACGTTCATTAGAATCTATGAGTAACCAACCATTAGATCAACAAGATGCTGTAATTGAAGGTATAGGCAACGAAGTTATTGTCAATCAATCACTTGGCCAAAATAAATGTTCAACTGAATTCTGTGGAGCTATTAAATATGAATTAAATCCATGTTTTTCAGGGGAACATGCAGATATATATGCAGATTATTGTCTGGGAAAAAGAACTGGGTCTCAAAGCAATTCACAGGCACAACCTATTTCTGTGAAGGATGCATTAAAGGAGAGAGTATCATCCATACCTTTAGAAAATCTGAGGCACAACTTATCTATGCAAATGGACATATCCTGTGCTGATTCTGAGAATGCTGCTGCTGCAACATTGAAGCCATTTTATAAGAATCCTGGATCAGATTCAACAGACCATATCACAGATAAAACTAATATTTGTTCAACGGCGTCCAAGTCTTTTGAGAGCCACTCTACTGTTCATCACTTCAAAACCCCCGAGGCACCTACAATTTCAAATGAAATTAATGCCTTGAACACAGATGGTATCAGAGTTACTTTAATATCTAATGATACTTATTCTGCTGACAAACCTATCATATCATCTGAAATGAGAGCTGAAAATGAAGGAGTTTCAATGCCAAGTTTGAGAAACTTAAATGAGGGGCCTCTTTCAATGCCTCAAAGTTCTGGATTTTTGCAAAGACCTATATTTGATCATTCCATCCAGACATCTTCCTGTGCTACCTCTGTAGGTCTCCCTCTGACATCACAAGGAAGCTTATTTCAGGAAAGAGCCATGTTACTGGAGGACCCTCAACCTGTTGGAAATGGGCACTACTCTTTGGGTACGAGGATGAGCTTGGATTCAGTGGAAAAGCCTCAAGTTATTGCGCCTTCGCTTCTTTCAGTGAATTCAGGAGAAATAAATACAGCAGGGGAGGTTATACATGGTTTGAGCAATTGGGCACTACCATACACCAATGCAAACTCAGGAATTCGTGGGAAAAGGCAGGTCAATATCAAAAAACAGAACCTGCGCCTATCTCCCCTGTTACAGGAAAGACCATATGCAGCAGTGTAGCTTGAATTTTATGGTAAACTTCACTTAAACCTGCATCGCAGCAAACCCAAGCAGTTTAGTTTTCAAATCATAGACCTCGAAAGAACGACAGAAAGAGCATCACATGTTATATTTGAAATACAGGGAAGTTGTAAGAAACAAATATTTAATTGAAAACTGAGACTCCAAAACAGAAAAAGAACAAGGTTCTAAAACATGCATTTCATGGTGGTCTAAAAAGCATGGAAAAAGAACAGAAAGAACCCTCCTTAAATTGGAATGGATTATGCACAGAGAGCAGATGCAATAATGCAAAGCTTTTTTTAAACACCCATACACAAAGCTACAAGCAGGCCGCTTGCAAAAGAGAAAATTTCACACAAGGCGTATTTTTTAAACAATAGCATACAAGAATTAAGAGGCAGGGAAAAGATGATAATCTTCCACTGGAGAAACAAATTCGGGATGCTGTAATTTCTCAAATAAAAATGCATGAAGAGGCCACCATTGATTCTGATTCCTTACAGCTTACATATGCGATATAGACAGTTACACGCAAAGCCAAATATCTTAATGGGAAAGTAAATATAAACTTGAATATCGCCGCAGAACCGCGTTCATGACTATCCATGAACACACGACGATATTTCAGAATTCTGCGGTTATGCCCGCGATATTTCAGAACTCTGCGGTTATGCCCGCGATATTCTTGACGCCGCGTGTCACATGAGAATCAATCCTGCACAAAGACGAAGTTAATTGTCAGTTCGCCAGGTGTCAACGTCAGAATGAAAAAGACGACGAAAGGTCCCTTTCAAAGGAAGGCCTATCGGCCTAAATATAATTTAAGTTGTATATGAAAAGTGTTAAAAAATAAAAATAGGAAATTAGAATCAAATTGTTGTTGGTAAATGTTTAGTTAATGAGGAATGCAAAATGGCAAAGAGAATTTTAAAAAATAAGTAGGGAGAAGAATAATATAAAGTTATATAAGCATATTTAAAAGGAAAGAAAGATGAGTTCATGCAAACAAAGAAAGTAGAGTTAATATATCTAGGAAATAATAACCCAAAGTTTCCTTGGAATGAAGTTCAACCAAGGAAGAAACAAACTAAAATAATAGTATAGCCAATCAATAGTTTGACTATGCAAGACAACTTTATGAGAAAGAATCGGAAATTGAGCCTCCCCCAAGATCAACACAACTACAAAGTTTTTCACGTTGCAAGAGGTGGAGATTGGTATTAAGAAGTTGAGGATAGGAAAAACAAAGGACTTGGTTGAACTTCAAGTGGAATATCTAAAATGGGGAATGTACACTCTTGCACCACACATCATGGAAATATTCAACAACATCATTCAACAAGGATTCCCAAGAGATTGGACAACTAACCCAGAAATACCCCTTTTTATAAGCAGAGAAATTAATAATCCTTCCAATTATAGAACCATTATGATAAGTCATTTGTTTGCAAAGCTTTTTGATAGTATGGTAGAAAATAGAATCAGTAAGTGGGCAGAGTAAAGGAAAAGAGTGCGAAAGGGAACGCATGTTTTACACTGAAACATTCTGTAGTGGATCATGGTATCATGTTGCAACGCATTATTGAAAAGGTTTGGGGGGACAGAGAAGAAGTATTTTTTGTTTTTTTTACTTCAAAAATCATTTGACATGGTCCCTAGAGATAAGTTGTGGCGTAGAATGGAAGAATTGGAAATTCTTTTGCATTATGAAGCCGTTGTCCATAGGCTCTATGAAGAGGTGAAAGACAAAATTAGAACTTCAACAGACATTTCGGGAAGTTTTAGAAGTGACATTGGATTCAAGCAAGGTTTCCCTTTATCCCCTACTCTTTGTGGTTTATATATTGACAAACTAGAATAGTGGCTAGATCTGCAAGGCGGAGATGGTGGCCATTTGGGGGAGTTTGTGATAAGGCTTCTTTTACATGTTGATGACCTTGTGTCGATTGCAAAATTGGCCCATGGATTGCATATGCATCTATGTGCCCTTAAGAATTTTTGTAGAGAAGTCGGGATGCAAGTCAATACCAACAAGACACAAATAATGATTTTCTCTAATAAAAGGAAGCGGAGCCAGCATACATCTTCTTTTAGTGCAATACTCTTGCAAAAGTAAATGAGTACAAGCACCTCAGGATTTCAACAACAAGCTTAATTGGGAGGACTGCAGAAAGAAGAGAATTTTAGGAGAGTGGAAAGCATGATATGCTCTTCAAAATAGATGTAAAGAGGCAGATCTATGGGATTGGAAAATGACTAAAGTGCATTTTGGGCTCCTAATTCATCTCGTGATGTTTTGTGGGTGTAAATTGTGGGCTAGAAACACCCCTATTTCAAGATGGAAACAAATTAAGAAAATCCAAAAACGTTGGATCATGAGCAAGTTCAAAATAAAAAGTTTGGGTCCTTTTGAGATAATGTTGAGTGAAATAGGGGCAACTCCCATTGAAGTAATTGCTATGGTACATCTCATAAGACATCTAAAAAGAATTGAGCAAATGAGAGTAGGTATATAGCCTAAAGTTATCTTTAATGAAGGCATAAGTGAAAGAAAGAAAACATGGATGAGACAAAACAGTGAATGGATGCATATATGGAATATCTACCTCAATGTTTGTCCCAAAAATAGCAAGGAGTTAAAGAATTTTGTTATGGATAAGTTCCGAAAGTGCATATGGAGAAAAGAGTTGGGTAAAAAGAAGAAGTACTATGTTGAGGAATTCAACCTTACTTGTGATCTCCAACAAATAGTACATTGGAGCTAACATTATGTGGAGAATAAAGATTCTTATTGTTCGATTCAAAGCTAACTAGCATAAACTCTGATGTGAAAGCAGAAGGTGGAAAAGACCTAAAGAAGCATGGGAAGAAGTGTGTATTTGTTTCGCTTTTGGGGCAGTGAAATGAGAAAAAAAAATCATTTTGGAATATGATGCTCTCAAGGACATCATGGACAATTATGGCAATATGTTAGCAATCATTTCTTGTCGTTGTCTTTTCAACAAGGGGAATATCAGAAGGATAACTCAGCTCATCATCAATTTGAATAAGAAAAAGATTGAATTACAAAAAGTAAAAGACATAGAAGTTGATGATCCCATGGACTATTTTTTTTTTTTTGTAAGCTTAGGTGGGACCTTCTCATTTTCGAGTTTTTACATGTCCGTTATCCACCCCATTTCCAGGGAGGGTAGCACAAGAATCGAACCCAAGATCTCCAGTTCGGTGAGACTTCATTTCCACGGCCATTGCCACTTGAGCTACCCCATGCGGACGATCCCATGGACTATTTTTAGTCAAATGTTAAAATCTCATTTATTCATTCATATATATATATATATATTATATGATACAATTACAAAGTTATATATCAATCTCTATGTGGGCATTTAGGCATGGAATAATCTGATAGAGGCATTATCTTTCATGTAATAATGAGCGGTAGGAATTATCAGTGAGTGATGTGATTTTGTTCTTGTGTTTAATTTTATTTTACAATTTAATTATAAATTTATATAAATAGTATCTTATTTTAATTAATTTTATTTATTAAAAAATAGTTATTTAATTTTTTTCCTTATTTTAATTACATTTATTTATTAAAAAATTGTTATTTAATTATTATTTTTAAATTAAATATAAAATATATAATTATTATAAATTTTATAGAAATAATAATTATTTAAGATAATATTTTAATGTTATTAAATTTAATTTAATAAAATAAATTTATAAAATGAACAATATTAATAAATAATTAAGGTTGTGAGGGATAACTCAATTGGGGATGGTCGTGTTATGAAGTACTACTTAAATTATGATATTCAAGTTCAAATCCTCTCTAAGTTTTCACCTCATAAATAATAATAATAATAAATCAAGAAAAATTGTTGTATAAATAAGATAAGATATTGCATAAAGTGTATATCATTCTCATACATACATATGTGTATGCTTGTGTGTGGAAAGAGAGATTGTGATTTTTTAAAAATATTTATTATAATTTAGTTGTTAAATGATAATAAAGATAATTATTTAGTTATTAATAAATGTAAAACTAACTCATTGTTATTATTAAAAAAAAAATCATAATCACAAAAATAATAATTCAATGGTGGTTTATAAGAAGGCGTGATGGTTTATAAGGAGGCAGAGTTTCACTCTCTCTAGATGTCTTAGGATCTTAGATAGTTAAATTATTTTCCTGCATTTGAGGAAGAGGAATATGAGCTCTTAATCAATCGCAAGTAGGTTTAGGTCTTACTCCAACATTAAAAGGAGGGTTTAGTTTACATAATATCTGCAAAAAAGTCAATATCACAAGATTAGAGAAATTACCTTTAATGAAATCATATGTATTTTAATGACATTTAACCTTGATTGTCTCAAGTTCTAGCTTAGGTGATTAAGAACATGGTTTGTTTTTCCCTCCACCCTAGTTCAATTCCTGCAAAGGGACATGTTGGCTCTTTGTGATAAGGTTATCCCTAAATAGAAGTTCACACCCCTGCTGTGTCTAAGATGTCTCAACCCTTAATTATTGGCACTGGTTGATGCCTCAACCTTAATTGTTGGCATTGACGTAAACGTTCTAAAAAGAGTAGCCAATAATTACCTTTGAACCTGAGTATTTTACACATAATCTTGATAATCACTGATTTTCTAAAAAAAATACCACCACCTTCATTCTATAGGTGATATATATATATATATATATATATATATATATATATATATATATATATATATATATATATATATATATAATGTCAACACATCTCTTGTTCATTAGAATGTCCATCGCCTATCTCAAGTGTTGCGTAGTAAAACTATGGTGCAATAGAGAATTTAAATAAAAATAGTATTTTTATTAGAAAATTTGAAATGTTTGTGTATTAAACACATGCATATTAACTTTTTTTATTAATTCATTATTTTATAATGATTATTAAAAATATTAAAACTTTAGTTTGTGGTAAGTTATAGATTATATTGGGATTGCGAAAGTGAGTGATTTATTTATAGTTTGAAAGAATGAGTTGAAACAACTTATTCATGGAGTTTAGACACAACATCACATAAGTAAGTTGAGTAGTATGCCCTGATGCATAGTGTTGATTTTTTTTTTTTTAACAACATCGTCTACTTGTATATTATAAAACTTGTAATTCAAATCTCTATTACAATAAGGGGGGAGTTCCGGGAGTTGATATTCAAAATTGGGTTCGCAGACCCATAGTTCTCTAGACTCCTCTTAGCTATACTTAAAACTGAACATAAACGGCTATATTGCCTTACGAAGGATCCTGCTATCCAGCTATAGTTGCACTGCATGAGCGTTAAGGGGAGTGTTGGGTGACCGAGTCATCAGGGAGGGGTTCCCTCATGCTCACTCTTGTTGAAGCTTCTCCTTGCTGACTTTCTGTTAAGGTGCGGAGATGATCTATTACTGCTTCCATGTGAATGCAGCGGTCCTTGAGGTCTTCAATGTCTTTTTTTCCTCTTCTCCAACTTCTTTCGTTTGGAGTTTTCTGTCCGCATGAAAGTCCTCCGTTAGTTCATTCACCTGTTTCTTCAGGGCGTTTATCATAACTACGTGAGCCTTGCACATATGACAGTCTCTATTATTGAAGATGTTGTCCATTGGGTTCCTTGGTTGCTGCTGGTTGGCTTGTTGGTTATTCTGGTCAGCCATCTTACAAGAAGCGATGTCTGCTTTGTCGAAAGCTGATGATTTGGGCGGCTTGCCGTTTATGTGGCTGGACTGATTGGCTAGAGCAGAGTGTAGATAAGGGCCCTGTTGCTGGTTGCGAACACTGCTTGGAACACAAGCCCAATAGTTAGTTTTATAAAAACCACAGATAAGAGGAGGAGTGTTTACCCTGCGCTGAGAGAGGCCGGTTGTGTCTCCGCTCGAAGTGAAGTGCCACAGATGATACCGGCTGCCACAGTGTGCTGAGAAATTCCGTCGATTGTTGTCCGCTGAGGGGGTCTCAGAGTTTCTTTGATCCTCAGTGCTGGCCTCGCTGCAGTGAAGGAGACCTCCTTGGCCCTTCCACCGATTCAAAAGTGCTCTCTGTCTCTCTCTGAGATTGTGATGAATTGTGAGAACCTTGGTGTGCTTGCTGAGATTGAAAAGGCTGAAGCGGGCTTTCTCCCACTCGTGCTTGAGAGTAATGGATCTGATCTTGTCTGTCAAGAAAGGATTTGAGGTGATATGCCTCAGTCCTTGAAATCTGACGCAGGCATGGGTGCGATCACTTCTTCTATCAATTCCTGGTGTATGTCGTGAAGAGCCCCTTTTGATTGCTTCCCTGCTCGGATCCTGAGGCCGATTCCCCGTCCTGATTCCCCAGTTGTGGCAGTCAAGAGAGATTTTGAAAGCAGAAGATCGCTGATGCCCTGATCTATTATCACGAGTTGGATGCCTGAGGTGACCCATAGTCAGAAACATGAGGATCAAGAGGTGACTAAGGAATATCGTACTCATAGGTTTTCTCATTCTCCCTCACCTGGCCCGTGGGTCTTCTTATGGCCTTGTTGGCCAACTCATCTGCCGTCGTGTTGTGTATTCTGAGGACGTGTTTATATGTCACCTTGCTCATACCCCTGACTTGTTCCAGAATTCTGTCCTTTATTCTGTTCAGTGCGCATTGTTTGAAGTTGTTTCCTGTGTTCATGGCTGCTATAAGGATAGCTGAGTCCCCCAACGCGAGAAGGTCGTGAATGCCCATCTTCCAAGCTATGGAGACCCCCAGAAGGAGGCTATATGCCTCTGCTTTGTTGTTTGACAAATTCCCCAAACTCCATTCATAAGTGGCCATCGTTCTCCCTTGGGGGTCCCTTATTACTCCCCCTGCTCCAGCTATGCCTGGGTTGTTTTTAGAAGCCCCATCAAAGTGGAGCGTGTGCATCTTTTGCCTTTGAATCCAATTGTTTACTTCCTCTTTTGACCCTCTGATCTTCCATTCCTTCTGTCCAGATCCTTTGATTAGCTTGCATTTTGGAATTATCCTGTAATTGAATCTTTGTACCCATTCCTTCACCTGCTCAACTGTGTAGTCCGGATCTGCATGTTGGATCCCATTTGCTTCAATGGTTTCAGTTATAAGCGCAATAGTTTTGGCCAAGATACTTTGGACACTAGGCTTTTTATCTTTGAAAATGCTTGAGTTTCTGGCTAGCCATAACTGCCAGCAGAGGTTGGAAGGTATGCTGGACCAGAGTCTCTTGGCGAGGGACATGTTTTTGTTTGTGAAAGGGAAGAGTCTTCCCCAGCCTTTCTGAAGGAGAGGGACTTGATTTGGTAGATCCCCAATCTCAAGAGGACTGGTAATGAGTTTCTAGCAGGATGAGGCAATTGGGCACTCTATGAATAAATGGTTAAGACTTTCTTCCTCTTTCTTGCACATAAAGCAGATTGAAGGCCCCTGGATCCCCTTTTTTCTCAGGTTTTCTGCTGTGAGGAGCTTGCCATGAAGCAAGGTCCAATTGAAGAATTTGATCTTCGGTAGGCTCTCGATTTTCCAGGCTTTCTTGTGATATTGCCAATTGTTTAACACTGCTTGGTTTTGGAGCGCTTTATACCCTTCCTTGACCGAATAATTGCCTCCATTAGGATCCCATATGTAGCTGTCCTCTTTTCCTCTGCTTGAGGGAGCTGCCCCTGCCAATGAGAGTTTGAGGTTATTCCAAAGTTCCTTTAGACCATCCGGTAGGTGCCTAATATTCCATCCTTTCCATCTGTCATGGTCCCAATTTGAGATGTCAAAGAGGTTTATATGATTTGTGTCCAACATCCACTGTTGCAGCGGCCTCAGGTGGGGGAGCTTTTCCTTGGCTTCCTGGCCCATTATTCTATCCCTCCATATGCTGGTTTGTTTCCCGTTGCCTGGGACTTTGGAGATGTGAGACTTGAGGAGAGGCAGAGTTTTCTTGATCAGCTTCCAGACCGGGGTGCACTGCCTTTCTATGATTGTGTCTGAGAGTATATTGCTATTGCTCCCACTCAGGTATTTCTTTTTGAGAACCTCTGCCCACCAGGTGCCCTTCTCGGTTAAAATTCTCCATATTAACTTGAATCCCATTGCCAAGTTTGCAAGTCTAGGGACTCTAATTCCCAAGCCTCCTTTTTCTATGGGGAGGATGACCTTTTCCCATTTCACAAGGCTGAATTTTTTCGTTTCTTGCTTTCCTCCCTTCCAAAGGAAGCTTCTGAGAATCAACTCCATATGTTTGTGTATGCTTGAAGGGGCAAGCATTATGGCGAATTGGTAGATAGGGAGGGCAGAAAGGATGGATTTGATTAGGATAGTTCTACCAGCCAGATTGAGCCAGTGCATCCCCCAACCTTGAAGCTTCCCTCTCATCTTCTCCACTAGTTTGACCCATACTTCGCTTTTGATTGTCTCTCTTGCAAGCGGAAGTCCTAAGTACATGAAGTGTGACCAGCTTGATTGGGCTGGGATTTCTAAAATCAAAGAGATTCTTTGAGTTATATATCTTGGGACGTTCCATGTATAAATCTTGCATTTGTTGTTGTTTAATTTACCCCCCGAGGCTTGAAGGAAGAGGTCCAGGATGGCCTTGAATCTCCTTGCCATAAGACTAGAGGCTCTACCTATTAGCAGCGTGTCATCTGCAAATAGGGAATGGTTGATCCCTTTAGCTCCTCTTATTATGTCCACTCCAGTTATTTCCTTCAGTCTTCTTTTGTTTTCCAGATGTAGACTTAAGGTTTCCGCCATGATAATGTAGAGGAAGGGGGAGAGAGGGCAGCCTTGCCGCAATCCTCTAGTGCTTTTGAAGGCCCTGCAAGGCCTCCCATTGATTAGCGGGGCTGTCCAATTCTGAGAGACACATTCCATGACCTTATTGATGAAGAGCCTTGAAACCCCGAATTTTGTAAGCACATTCTCCAAAAAGGAGTGGTTTACCCTGTCAAAAGCGTTGGCCATGTCCAGCTTTATTATCATGCCTTTCTCCTTTCTAGCTATACTGCTATGTATTGCCTCTTGTATCAGAATTACATTATCAGTTATGTGTCTCTTGGGGAGGAACCCACCTTGGTTGTCCGAGATAATTGAGGGTAGGATTTGTTTCAGCCTGTTTGCCAGAATCTTTGAGATTATTTTATAAGAGACATTGCATAAAGAGATAGGTCTGAACCTATCAAAGGATTGAGGGCTTGGCTCTTTTGGGATGAGAGCTAGAAAAGAGGATTTAACGCTGCTGCCCAATTTGTTTTTCCGGTGGAAGTTTCTCACCATTTTGAGAAAATCTTTTTTGATGATTTCCCAATGAGTTTTATAGAAACTTACCGTGAAACCGTCCGAACCCTGGAGCTTTGTCAAGGGGCATGCTGTTGATGGACCATTCCACCTCTTCTATGGATATTTCTTTGTCCAAATCGCTGTTCTGAGCTTCTGTAACCTTCTTTTCGATGATGTTGATGAACTCTGGATTGTCTTCATACTGCGGGTCTTCTGAGAGCAGCGATTGAAAATGATTTGAGGCAGCGTCCTTAATTTCCTCTCTGTCTGATATCTCTTTCTCGTTGAAGGTTATCTTGCCTATATTATTTCCAGCTCTTCGTACCTTGAGACAGTTATGAAAGAACGATGTGTTTTTGTCCCCCGAGTTGAGCCAGAGGCATCTGGACTTTTGCCTTAACTCTTCCTCTTCATTTCGATGCTGGTTGTATAAAGCTTTGTGTAGCTCACCTTCTATTCTTTGGTCCTCCTCCGTTTCTTGGACTGTCTCCTTTTCCTGGTTCCATTTCTCCAAATTTCTTTGCAGCTCGTTTTTTGCCCTCCTTTCCTCATTTGCGTAGTTTCTCGCCCATTTTTTTATGGCCATCCTTAGTTGTTTAATCTTTGATTCCCAAACAAAATGTGGAGATCCTATTATCTCTGTCCTCCATGTTTCTTTCACCAGGGTTTTAAAATCCTCGTTGGCATCCCATACCTTGTTATATTTGAATGGAAGCGGCCCCAGGTCCTCCTCTTTCTCTAAGTGCAGTGCAACAGGCTTATGGTCTGAAATGTATCCCTGTATGATTGAACTGTGGATCCTTTGAAAATTGATTGCTGCACTCTCCTGAACAAGAATTCTGTCAAGTCTCTCTTTGATATTACTCCTTCCCGTCCTTTTGTTTGACCACGTGTATCGCCCATTTTGTGGAGGGATATCTATGAGTTTGTGAGCTTGGATGATTTCCTCCAATTTGTCTCTGAATGGATCAGTGAAATACTTCCCTCCTAGTTTTTCCTCTGCGTTCCTGATTAGATTCAAGTCTCCTCCAAGAAAGATTTTCTCCCCTTGTGAGGTCTCGATGTCTGCTTTCAGAGAATCCCAACATGCGGCTTTGTCTCTGAAGTGGGGAGGTGCATACACATTGTAGATTGTGAATTCCTCCTTCTGGTCTGAACTTTGCATGTCAATTCTAATCCACCATCTGTTTTGATTGTTACTGATGAGAGTCCACTTGTTTTTTTTCCATAAAACTCCTATGCCTCCTGAAGCTCCTGAGGCGCTCGTGGCTATTCCTTCATACCTTCTGCTTTTTAAAATGCTGTGTTGAAATTCTTGGTCGCTGATTTTGGTCTCCTGGAGTAGGAGGAAGTCTGGTTGTTCTGAATTGATTAGGTCTCGGACTGCGTTTGTCTTAAGGGAGGAGCCCATCCCCCTACAGTTCCAAGAGACCAAAATCATCATTTACCTGTTTTATTGTGGTTCCCACTTTTCTCCTTCATCTTCTCGCCACTTCCCCTATTCTTGTCCAAGTATGTGTCTATTGGTTGTTGAGTTCCTGTGGTCATCTCTTTTGCTGTATTCTCATCTCTTATTTCCTTGTTCGATTTTCTTCCAACTTTCCTTGGAGGATCCGTGGCTGCAATGTTTTCCTTTGTTTTGTTTCTTGTTAAGATCCTTTCCACGGTATGAGGAGGGGAGGCCTGAGGGGGGGAGGAGGGGGGGGTTCTGATGCATGCATAGTGTTGATTTATTTACTTAAAAAACACCTAATGCATAGGTTAATCCTAGTTGGATCCTTAAATAATATCATCTGTCATTCTAATTTTGAAACTAGCCCATTGTAACTTATACATAGGAGGATAAAATTAAGTTTGGACTCCATTCCATAATACATGGCATTCCATGTCCTATGAATTGAATGCATAAGCAAATTTATTAGAAAACCTAGCCACCAAGAAACTCTTTGGAACCTTGACTATAGAAGGAACCATGTAGACATACCTGATTTCATGACAATGGGTTGGAAATTTGCAAAATGCCAAATGTTGAAATTGGACATACATGAATATGGGTCCTTAGAGTCATCATTATGTTGATTTTTGGGTAGTTGTAGGAGGTATTTCCTAGCTACACAAGTTAAAAGAAAGAAAAAATAAATTTTCAATTAGAAGAAAGAAAATTAAATTTAAATTTAAATTTAATTTGCAAAGAGATGTGCCTATTGGGCATTTTAACATGTAAAAAGGCATTTGAACTTCTCATTTGCTCACACACTCATCATTCGCTCATCACTTACATTTTTTCTCTTTCTCTCTCACGTGGGAAGTAATCTAAGGAAGAGGCCAAGTTTCCAAGGAGTGTAATTTCATGGAGAATTTTATGAGTGTAATTACCTAATGATGTTTTGGAGTGTGTTAACATAATATCATATACCATTGGAACTAATTATCAGTGGTAGAAAATTGTGCTCGCCTGACTAGCACTAAAGAAATCAACATAGTATAAGGCCTAAATTGAGTGTTAAATTTTTGGGGTTGTTACAATCTTTATGTACAACATATATACTTAAATAATCCTACCTAAATTTAGGCAAAGAATAACATAAATTATGATGGGCACTAATTCATAGTAAATAATTAATTACCAAAATATAAAGAATGTAATGCATATTTACTTTTTACTTCTACCTAAATTTATGCAATGAATCACATAAATTATGGAGGAACAATTTAACAACGTCAAACACTATGTGGGTGGATTATAACCTAATTCCAATGGAGTAAAAAGTAAATTTTAGTATGAGGAGAGATTTAACCTCATAACATCAATAAGTAAATAGTTGGTGGATATGTGTGGGGTGAATAGTGACATAGATTCACTAGTGTTCATAATAAAATAACTTAGGAGATTTAAATGGCATCTCAAAGGATTCTCCCGGGATCATGCATAAACTAAGCAAGAGTGATTTGTTTTCGAGAGGGAGAAATTGTACAAACATAAAGAACTATGGCATATGACTGAAAGATATTCTAGTTCAGAGGGAGTAGATTATCAAGTAGAGTGGAAGAATGTAACCTACTAGAAATCCAAATGCTCTCTCATGATGATGAGGGGCAAGAGGCTCCCAAGGATGTGGATGTAGGTCCTTTTATATCTTTGGAACATCCTTTATATCATCAAGAAGACCCAGAAGGGCCCATTTAGCTAGTGGACCCACTTAGGGTCATTGTTCCATAATCTAGGAAGAGGCTAGCATGGATTCAAAGTACATTGCAGGATGAAGAGGGGTATGGATCTCCCTGTGGAACTTTTAGGGAAAGAAAATGCCTTAAGAAGTACTCAGGATGTGCAACATTGATGAATCACGTCATTGATTTTGAGCCATCCACATGGTTGAGTGGTTGTTGATCGAATGATCTATTCGATTCAGCCCAGGCGTTTCCCTATAACAAAGAAATCGAAATTAGCCATTAAAAATAACAGAAAACTCAATACACATATAACTTTTAATTATGCCCTAAGACCTTTTAATTTTAATTAAGTGGCATTTTATAATAATAATAATAGTGACCAGAGAAGGAGTGACATGTGGCAAGAGATTAGTGGTATTGTTGGTATGGATATCGAAAGCTTCAACAATGGCTACACTGTAAAACGTCAATATTGGGAGGCTGCGATATGGGGCGGATGTGACATCTTATTGAACTTGCTTTAATAACTTTATCGTACCCATAATATCGGAGGTTAGGGTGGAAATTAGACACGATATTATATTAAATAAATTCTTTAACTATATCGGGTCCGAAGGTGATGACGTCGGCGGAGATCGGTGATCAGAGAGATAATCATGTCGGAGATCAGAAGGAGACACGTCGCAAGTCATAAGTCGGAGGGGTATGACGTATAGGAATATCGGTAGGATATGAATATCAGAGTTTTAAATATGTGTCACAGTTGAAAACCTCTAATTGTCGATACTCGGGAATGAACAACCCTGATATAAAGTTTTGTGGGTGACGTGGCAAGCGGGGACCATAAATAATGACTATGAAATGGTTATGTTGCGTAAACCCTTTATTAAACCTCGTTAAATTATTTATCAAGCGGAACAGAGGTGGGGACATATCGGGGTTTTAATAAATCGTAACATTAAAAGTTATAACTTTGATATGTGACATTTTTTATATGCATAAACCACATCCACTTGTTACATAAGATTAAGGCCTTGGATATCAGAACATTGGATATCAGAAGGGCTTATATCGTATCTTTTTGGTTGAGCCTCCCCGATATCCAAAATATCTAGGGTTCCGATATGTGTAAGTTTCATTTCCACTTGTGTGCATCTTGAATGTTCCAAAACAACTAGCCACTTATAATATAAAGGGTTTAGCACTAATATTACTTTGAAATAATAAAGCCACTTTATCATTGAAGCTTGGTCTCGAGGGCTATGTAAGTGATAAAATAACACAAAATAATGTACATTATATAGATCTTACAAGGCCAAAGCGGTGAAAAATGTCCAATCTTGAATTAAGTGCCATTTACAAACCAAGCAACCAAATGAGATCAAATGATTTTTGTTAGGAAGAAAAAAACAATTCAAACCCATTGAAGCAATCCAAACTCATAAAATTAGAAAGTGACATGACCAAGTTTTAATCAAAGGGTCCCCATAATGATAATTAAGTGAATAATGGGGGGTATTGTTTTTACCACAACACCAATGTAGACAACGCAGAACTTAAAACAGTGCACATATAATCCAAGGATAAATTCACTATTTAATAAAACGTTCAATGCAAAGATGGATGCTTAATTCATCATTCTAGCATCAATTAAATGCATCACCATTGTCCCTTCAACTTACATTAGGCCTTCCATCGGAGTTATCCAAGAATTTATGCAGGGACAGGTCTGAGTGAGAGAAGAGAAGAAAGGCATGAGATAGGAGCTACATGGCAGAGAAATGTTAAAATGTGACCTGTGCTCTAATACCATGTCAGGACAGGAGTAACTCCATGAATGTAACTGTTATTTTACATTAAGAGAAAGATTGGATATATACAAGGAGATGGAGACTATTGGGTTTCATCTCCCAATGTCTCTTCATCTTCCAATATCTTTTATTTTGTTATTTACAATATGTACATGCATTTTCCTAAGTCCAAAATTATTAGTCTCTGGTCTCCCCTAAAGGAAACTAAACCGAAGATTGAATTTTAGAATATTAATATTGTGGAGAGTGTTTTTTTACTATTGTATTTTATTAACAAAAATCATAGCACATAGGTTGGTTGTTGTGATACATAGGTCGGTTATTTCTTAACTGACAAAAGCATGAAACAAAAAGATGAAACTTCATAAGAAATAGAGATTAGAGCAGTCGTGTTTAGCAACTTGCTAGTAAGTTGTTGCATTTCTTGGAGGAGAGTTATTATGGAAAATTCTTAGGAGAATGTTGAGTTTATTATCTATGTGTTGAAGGTTGGAACTTGACTACCTCAACATTGGGGAATACCATCCGGTCGGGAGCTTAAAGACACTCTGTTTCTGTTGAAATTGGTGGGTCTGACTGGGTATAAAGGGACCAATTTCTTGTCTTAAAGAGATTTATTATAATAATAGAATGAAACTAATGAAATGATTTTATCGCTGACGATAAAACTACTAAATAAACTTATTCTACCTATTTCTGAGGATAGCTCTTCTTTATATGTGACTCAAAGAAAGATTTCACAAAGTATATAACAATGTAGATCATTCAAAACATTTATGAAGAGAAAGCATATATGATAAACTAAATTAATTAAATATTTAATTAATTTAGTTGGTTAAAACTCAATCAAATAAAATGTCTCGTTATCTCATACATAATCACAAATCATTCAATTTTGCACATCAATAGTGATAATGACTGATTGTTTTCAAAGCATTTATATAACAAAATAACGTATAAGAAATTTACTATCTAATTCAATAACACATTGCGGTAAAATAAAGATAATATGTTTTGTTAGGAGTATATCCAATTCTAATGCATCCTTGCAAACTTCATTTATCTCTGGATTTTCCCTCAGCCGGTTTATCCTTTGTTGCAATTGTAGTATTTGTTCATCTTTTTCCTTCAGTTCAAATTCAAATTGTAGTTTTAAATCACTAAAACTTTTTTGTAACTCGCTAACGTTTGCTTGTCATTGTTGCTCGATTGCTTGCTTTTCAACCTAGAAACTTTGTTCTAATTGAACAATCCTTTGATCTTTTTCTTTTATCAGCAATTGTATTTCCACAGCTTTATCAATGGTAGCACTAGCGTAAGCTCCTGTGAACTGAGATAGTTTGTTCAATTCCTCATTATGGGTTGTTTGATCTCCTTTCCAAAGAACTTGAAAAGGAGTTTCATTTGAAAATCACTTGTGATTGTTCTAACTTTCTTTTCTTTCTTGACCTGCTCATCACTGCTTTATGTTTTGGACTGTAAAATACGTCCAAAGGCAGGATTTCTTCAATCTTGAGGACTATCTCAGCAGTAGGGAATGCAGGAATTATTTCCATATCATCGGAAATAGTGGATTTATCGACAATTTCAACATCAATGTTCTTCTCGGGAGTCTCAAGAATAGTATTCCCTTGGGAAGCCTCAACAGTAAATGAGGTTGTCCCTGTAGTTTCTAGAACCTGTTCTGTCTCTTTGTTGATTGTAACCTGTTCTGCTTGTATATTGGCTGACATACCTATAACCCAAGTTTCTTTGGCTGTCAAAAAATGATTAAACTCCTCCCATATTTCATTCAATTTGTTCTCCTCTTTAATTTCGCTTGTTTGCTCAACAAATATAGTAGTTGTTTCGAAGACTTGGGAAATAATTGGAGCTTTTGAATAGGAGGTTGATGTATCTGAAACTTCTGAGTTTTGTCAAGATTGTTTTAATGGTTTATTCTTCGTTGACAATATTAATTGAATCTAATCAATTCGTCAAGACTTAGATGATTTGCTGCCAATTTTTCTACCATATAATACTCTGGAACCATTTCAAACAAATCATCGAACTTGTCAGGCTTGCTTGAAAACTGTTTGAGCTTAGCCTATGTTGTAACATCTTTCGTGACCCCATTAGGGTCATATGGCCTGTTTGGTATGGTTGGAAAACTAAAGGCTTTTAATTGTTCAATTTCAAGTAGGGAATGCTTGAAATTCTCTAAGGCATAGGTACCACAAGGGATAGGAAAAGATGGCCAGGAAATTTTCTTGGCATCTTTAAGCACTTTAGTCAAGCCCTTACCAACTGTTTGATAAGAAATTTCCTTGGCCAACAATTTATCTGGGACAAAAAAGGGGAAAAACATGAGGATGGGCAAGGCTACCAAAAACTCGAATGTAAGTAAATGACTCTTCCCCAAACCACTTTCCTAATGGCTTTAAGTCTCTATTGGCTTCTGCAATGAGTCTAGGGGCTTTACTTCCAAAGACATATTGGTGGATAGGGAGCATGATCTCATGACATATTTTATAGAAGTGAGCATGGTATTTGGTTTCCCAAAGGATATCAATATAAACAGATATAGGACTAGGAAATTGGTTTGTCCATTTCCATCCTAGAGATGGAAAATCATAAGAAAATAAAATTGTGTCCATGAAATAGGCTCTCATAAAGAAAGGAGGATTTGTTCTCTCAAGAACATTGCGCTTTTGTCTATAATTGTGGATTTGAGTGGTCAAATTGTTGGACAAAATAGTTGCCCAATCCATGATATAGCCATCAGCAACAGCTTCTATTAATGGCACCCATTCTTCAGAGAATTTCTATGTATTTGGATAACCATAGAGGTGACATAACATAGCAGCAATATGAGAGAAAGGGCCAACAATAGAGGCTAATGAATACATACCCCTGTCCTCACACTTATGTTTGTTTGGGTCCCTTCTCCATTCTCTAATCAGCTCCGCAGGATTCAGATTCTCTTGCATGAATTTCTGGATGAATTGTGTATCATATTTCTTTTGAGGTTGAGGTAGATGATACATTTTCCTTAAATCCTCAGCTTTAAAAGACCCAATAATTGTCTTCTTCGGAGTTATAAACATTATGTCTGTAATGTCCATATGATCAATAACCCATCTTATCATATATGTATATGGCATAATTTTTGGGTCAGCATCAATTATGTGGAGAAATGAGTTGGCCACATCATTCCATGCGTCATTATTATTTTGAGGAGAATCATCAGCAGTAGCAGCCTGTTTCACGATTATTCTTGGATTTTCATCCTCGAATAGTTTGTATATTGCCTTCCAGGAGGAGGAACCTGCATTCGGAGTGCATGTAGTATATGTAAACAAAGGAGACATCTCGGACAGATATTCAAGGGACAATATTGGTTCTTGTTGAATTACGGACTTTCTTCTCGACTTAATTATCCTTGACATGTCCTTTAACTGCTCTTTATTGGAATTTACCTATTAAGAAACAAACCAAGATAAACAGCAAGAAATCGAAAAATGCAAATAGTCATATAAATTCAATGCGAGCCTTATGGAAAATCCTTTCACATTAACTCAAAATTATTACAAATCATCAAACAACCTTGAAATTAGAACTACACAGAGTGGTCATTTAATTTTCAAACATTTGTTCACGTGACGCCGACACTTGCCATTATATCAGGAAATCCTTTATCAGCATTTGGTATCGGGTGATGTTGACATAACTTAGTGATCTGTGATTTTCGAAAAACATAAAGGTGTAGGATTCATATTTAGCGAAATATCGAGGTTTTAAAAAATGCGATATCGGTTTTCGTCAACTGACAGAATGCGATATCAATATTTGACAGATTGCAATATCCGTTTCAACGTTTATCTATCGAAGTTTTGCTAATATTTCTATTGGGATTTCGTAATCAGCTTTTCGCTATTTCGCAATCGGTTTTTCGTTATTTCGCAGTCAGCTTTTCGTTGTTTCGTAATCGGCTTTTCGTTGTTTCGCAATCAACTTTTCATTGTTAGCTTTTCTTTGAAACCATCGATACTACATGTGGGTTTTAATAAGACCAATATTTTTATGATATTTCCATTTATTTGTTACAATTTCGGGATTTGTAAGACTTGCAATTTATTTCCTAAAAACTATAGAAGGTTTCCTAAAATGGTTTTATGCCCCTTTCATAAATTTTCTTATTTTATTCAAAAAATAAAAGAGTAAATATAAAACTTATCCTATTTTATCTAAATAGCAAAGGATTCTATCCTAAAATTTTAAAAGGGTCCCCATTGTTCTTTCTCCTAAGTCTAAAGATAATGGGGGTTCGTTGAGTACCATAACACTATGTTTTCCAATTTCTCCTCCAACTTTGCCAACTTATGGCCATTATCTTGTTGAGCCTGATTGTTGTCAACAAGGATGTGCCCAAGCATGATTTTGGTGTGCCAATAAACATTTACATCTTGCATGTAACCTGAGTAGTGAGAGCGAGAGGAGGTTCCCAAATTGGGGATTGAGTCCATAATTTGGGGTTGGACGTGATGATAAGGGGTGCAACGTGTTTCTTGTAAAACCACTTCTTCAACTTATTCAATTTAATATCTAACAAGTTTGGGGATGAGTTGCTCATATCAAGCCATAGTTCATCTGGCATGAGCATGAGCATATAACTGAGCGATCGATCCTGCTAATGAGTACTTGGAGAGGAGGCAGAGGGACGACCTCTGCCTCTTCCTCTGTGAGGGGTAATGGTGCCAATTCTAGCCACATTGATGTTGGCGAGTGAGAGTGCGGCTCAGATCAAGACAAGGATGTGGAGGGGTTATGGTCAAGGGGTTAAAATGATGGGTAATCTTGATTTGGGAACAGGGGGTCGCATCCAGAGTTTAAAATTGAGACAATGTTTCAGGAAAAACGTCGAGAGGGGGTTGATGATGGTGAATTGGTTGTGGATGCGGAGTGCTATGTGATGGAGTGAGGTTAGAAGCTCTTCGAGATGGAAAAGACGCCAAATAGGATCACGATTTGAAGGAGGGTTATAGAGAGCCAAATGCTAACAATTCAAATATGGAACCACAAAGACACAATACAACATTGAAACTGCTAAATTAGAAAGCCAAGAGTCTTACCTGCCACACAAAAGAACTGATGACCAAGTCAAGCGCAATCATTATGGATCGGGTCTGTCAGAATTCTCAGACCACTATCATAACACTCTGGATGGTCCTCATAACGGAATTGAGGGATCTTAGGTTGCACGATATTGCCAAATTCGATCCCAATTTATTATTATTATATATTAGCATACATTTTCTTTAAGTTTAGATTTAGTAAATGTTGAGAATAATCAAATTTCTAGAAATGCAAATATTTTCTTAATTTTTATATTTAAAAGGATATTTGTATCTTGAAACATTAGATCCCTCTCAAAACTTAATAGATCCAAAGTTAAAATGGATCTATGCTGGTATATATTTCACAAATTTATATATAAAAATATTCTTATTTCTAGTTCTATTAAAACCCTCATCATATATATTGTAGTTACGTCCATGGAAACTATTTGGGAAAATCCACTCGAAGGGATCACTTCCCATCGGCTTATAAGCAAAGCCTAACCCCAAGAACATCCAGGAGAATCCTCCAATTAGCAAGGTGCCTCATCATATACATAGATATATACATATTCATATGACATTGTTTTTCACATGTTTTATAATCTCCATCTTTTTATTTTTCTTTTTTCAAAATTATAATGTGTTATACATAGCATAGATTTTATATATAGCTTAAAAAATAGTTTATCATAAATATTAAGTTCTTATATAATTATTCATTAATTTTAAACATGAAGTTTTTAAATATCATGTTATATAAATATAAAACATCATTATTTTTATTTTTAAAATGTAACATACGTATTATGATTTTTTTTTTAAGAAATTATTTTCTATTTTATTAATAAAAACAAAATTGCAATATAACCAATCCTAGATCCATCTTAACCCTAGATCTATCAAACGCTAAGAGGGATCAAAAACCTTGAGGTGAAAATCTCTTTTTTGAGTGAAAAACTTGAGGAAAGGTTTTCACCTCAAGAGATTTGATTCCTCTCAGCGCTTGATAAATTTGGGGTTAACATGGATCTAGGCTAGTTTTTATACACACACACCATATTTAGGTTAGATGCATCTCTCTTTATCTCTCTCTTTTCCCTCTTTCTCTACTCTCTCTCTCCACCTTTCTCTCTTTAATTGTTTTTTCTTCCCTCCCTCTTTCTCCCCCTCAAATTCCATCTCTCTCTCCCTTCATCTCTCCTTCTCTCTCACAAGTCCTTTATCTCCCATTATCTCCCACCTCTCCCCATCACTCTCTCTCATCTCCCCATCTCTATCTCTCTCTCTCTCACTCTCTCTCTCTCTCCCCGCTCCATCTCTATGTCTCCCTCTCTCTCTTTCCCTTATCTCCCTCTCTTTATCCTCTCTCTCTATTCCCTCCTCTCCTCTCTCTCTCACTCACTCTCTCTCCATCTCTCTCTTGTCACTCCCTCTCTCTTTTCACCTCTATCTCTCTATGTCTTTGTTCTTCCCTCTCTCTCTTCCCCCCTCAAACTCCATCTCTCGCTCCCTCCATCTTTTCTTCTCTCTCTCTCTCAAGTACCCTCTCTCTTCCATCCTCTCTCTCTCTTTCTCTCCCTTTCTCTCCCCTCTCCTTCTCTTTGTCTTCCCTCCTCTCCTCTCTCCCTCTCTCTCCATATCTTCCTTGTCACTCCCTCTCTATCTTCCTCTATCTCTCTATGCCTTTGTTTTGCTCTCCCTCTCTCCCCCCTCCAACACCATCTCTCTCTCTCTCCCTCTCTCATATCCGTCCCCTCCTCTCTATCTTCATTCCTCTCTCTCCCTCTCTCATATCCGTCCCCTCCTCTCTCTCTTCATTCCTCTCTCTCCCTCTCTCTCTCCTCCCCATCGCTCTCTCTCTATACCCTCCAACTCTATCAATATTTCCATCGCTCTCTCCTTCTCTTGCCCCCCCTCCTTGCTCTCTCTCTCTCTCTCCATCCATATGATGGAGAATTATCAGTATATGTAATCAATGCTATATGTAATATCTAAAATATTTTACATTTTAATTTTTCATCGTGAAATGAGTTAGGGTTTTTTGGTATTCGGTATTGATAAGCCATGGTATTGGCCCATGGTATTGTAATAAAACATATTTACAAGTTAATAATATCCATGGTAAAGTGGGGGTGGATATCTATGGTTAAGAAACTTGTTATATTGTAATTTTATTGGAAGTATTAAGTTTTTATGTTTTTATTAATTAAATTTAAATATGGTTATAGAATCATTATTAGTCTATGCCAAAGCATAACTCTAACAATCTATCACTATCAATTTAGCATTAACTAATGCAAATTATAATGTTTACCTTTGAAAAAAAAATCTTTCAATATATATATATATATATATATATATATATATATATATATATATATATTGTCAAGTTGTCTGTGGTCCATCAGGCTTGACCTGTGGCTTGAGGAGTCGCAATCCATGGGCATCTAATCCGTCAAAGTCACCCAAGGATCGCACCCGACTTGGGCCACAGCAGCCCTATGCTAACTGGATTTTTTAGCATGTCTCCATGAGGTTTGATCCTGGGTCACCTTGCTAATGAGGCCCATCCTCAACTGGTTGTGCTAGTGGGACTTACTTATTTTTCAATATTATTAAAATAATAATTTTCAAACATTTGATTGGACCATAACTTGAAGGTCTCATTGTGGCCTTTGTAGAATATAATGCCATGTGGATAATTGTCTTACATATTTTATGCCATAATTTATGGATATGGTTACAATATTCATGCGAATAAGATGTAAAAAACATACTTACAGGGGTCACTTCCCACCATTATTTATGTTTTCTTTAGCACTTATGTAAGAGTAAAATTGTAAATGTGTAGTACCCACCAAAATTTATGCAAGTTCTTCTACTTGAGCAAGCAATTTACTTATCCATTTCACATCTCATTTTATTAGTTACTACCAAAGCAAGACTATGGGATGATTTGTCTATCAACCATTATTAATTTAGCATTAACAAATGTAAAAACAAAATTACAATATTAAGAAAAAAAAATGAATTTTATTATTTTTATACTTTTAACTTTTATTATTAATTGAGTCAAGATGATTATTACTAGCATTTGCACCTAATGTTGCAAAGGAAACGCCATAAGGCACAGTGTGTGGAAGAATATTGAAATGTGAATGGGATTTTTTGAAAGCAAGGGTTGATGATAATGAGTTTGAATTGAGGAAGCCATGCCGAAAACCATATTCGGGGTTAAAGTGGCTATGAAATGGAATAAAAGTAGTCATAAATATCCATTGAACTTGTTTAGATACCTTAAAGATTGCCTAGTTGAAGGTGAAGTTAAACAAATGAATTCACGCGAACAACAACTGGATATCCATATCGATATACAAAATTTTAAGGAGAGGTATGTTAATCTTTTCAAACAACATTCTAATGTATTTGCCTAGAAATATGAAGACCTTAAACCATATCACATTGTGATGAACTGAATCCCTGCCAGGATATATTCCTTATGACACAGAGAAGCTACAAGAGGTTGATAAGGAGGTGAAAACAAATGCTTGGGCTCATGAAGGAGCTCTGTATTGTCCTCCAGCCCACACTATTCCTATGCCTATTATATTCCATAGCAACATCGTACACAGAAACATCTCTTGCTGATAAAATTGAATAACTCTGCCTGTGTCACAAATCATATAAAAATGGATTTCAGTTAGCTTTGTGGTCCTTAGAGAATAATAATATATACAACTTTCATCCATCATGGCCTCTCAACGGTCCAATTACTTAGCTAATTGTAGACCTATCTTGAAGCATTCTATATGATGCCACTTTTATTACAGGGATGCAGAAATTAGATTTTAGAATGGGAATTGTGCTTCAGCGTTATTTTCATTCAAGCAACATTTGTGCCAGTTATGTCTTTTGGACAATTATGGTTATTCTAAATGGTAATGTTGTGTTAAGTAGTATGTGCTAGTATTTTTATTTTTATGATGAAAGCTGCATATTATGTCAGTTTAAACAAGCATAATTTGATTTTCATGCTACACTGCAATTTTTTTTATAGGCATTGAATTTTTTTTTTTCTGCAGAGTATCCAGAAGTCTGAATGCCCTAAAGAATTGGAGCCAGCAGACAGGAGGGTTCCAGTACATGTCAATCTGATCAGGAGGGATGAAGACTGTCCTGTATGTTTTCATTCCATTGTCCAATTCATGGCGTGCTAGTTTTTCTAAGGTTATGGTGTTCAGGCATGTGTTGTTATACTAATTGTAAAATGGGGGAATTTAGTTGTTTCATACATTGTTTTTATGATCCTTGCAAAACCAAACCCAGTGGAGAAATCAAACAATGTACGAAGATACAGTTTTTTATATTTATCATAAGCCTCAATGTTCAATTCAAGCTCTGGTGTGATATGAAGACCTTAAACCATATCACATTGTTATCTGAAACTCTATTGTCAGCTAGTATGGTAATATTGACTAACTCTGCCTGTGTCACAAATCATATAAAAATGGATTTCAGTTAGCTCCGTGGTCCTTGGAGAATAATAATATATACAACTTTCATCCATCATGGCCTCTCAACGGTCCAATTACTTAGCTAATTGCAAATTTATCTTGAAGCATTCTATATGATGCCACTTTTATTACAGGGATGCAGAAATTAGATTTTAGAATGGGAATTGTGCTTCAGCGTTATTTTCATTCAAGCAACATTTGTGCCAGTTATGTCTTTTGGACAATTATGGTTATTATAAATGGTAATGTTGTGTCAAGTAGTATGTGCTAGCATTTTTATTTTTATGATGAAAGCTGCATATTATGTCAGTTTAAACAAGCATAATCTGGTTTTCATGCTACATTGCAATTTTTTTTATAGGCATTGAATTGTTTTTCTGCATAGTATCCAGAAGTCTGAATTCCCTAAAGAATTGGAGCTAGCAGACAGGAGGGTTCCAATGCATGTCAATCTGATCAAGAGGGATGAAGACTGTCCTGTATGTTTTCATTCCATTGCCAAATTCATGGCGTGCTAGTTTTTCTAATGTTATGGTGTTCATGCATGTGTTGTTATACTAATTGTGAAATGGGGGAATTTAGTTTTTTCATACATTATTTTTATGACATTTAAACTCGATAAAGATCAAATCATTGTCCTAGATATATTGTCTGTGTGTCAAACGTCAGTGGCTTTGCAGCTGTTGAATTTTTTTCTGTTTGCTTAGGTGGTCCAATGCATGTTCTGAATGTAGGGAAGTTTGAAATTCTGTTGACTATCATTCAATGCGCTTAGGAAGTTCTGTTGTTGGAAAGTTTGATTGGGTTGCATTGAATTAAGCAAGGCTGGAACATTATTGTTAACATTGTAGTTGTAGTTGTTCTGCATGTTGTTGAATCTCTTTGCAGGGTTGGTTTCATCATCCCCATATGCTAAGGAGAGGGTCCTCTTGAGAGAATTGAATTTGTTGTCATTCTCCATTGCTAATTCTTCTTTTTTTGGGACAACTTCATATCGGCAATCGCTATTGTTGTCATTGTTATTGTTGAAATTGTTGTGAGAGAGGTTGGAGGACTGGACTTGAGTTAGTCTGTTGTTGTTTTCATTGCCATCCATGGCTTCATCGTTTAAAAAACCATCTATGAAAGGATCGTCACTCTCCAACAACCCACTGAAAGAGGCAATTTTGGGCAGTTGCAGTTTGTTTTGCTGATCAATATCAGGCAAAGAAGCCATCACTTCATCCGCACTTGGTGATTCATCTCGTTCTACCCCTTGTACTCTTTGAGAATGACCATTTTTTTTGTAAATTCGGTACAACACCCAATCGTCAAGCTGGAGAACAGAAGTGCCATCAAAATCAACAATATCAATTTTAGTTGAATGAATCAATTCCTATTCATAAAGAATCAAAACATAAGAACTGTGAAAGGAAAATCATTCATATTGATCAATATTCAATAAGACATCACTTTGTAGGGTGTGTTATTTGTATTTACACAATTGATTTTTTTATTAAATCAACTATGCCATTCTCTGTGCTTTTGTTGGGTTCCTTCATCACCACCATCACTGGAAAATTCATTTCCCTCTTGAAGTATGAAACGAGTAGCAATTCCCAATTGATCTCACACTACCACCACAAAGAAGCTAGCAATCCTGATATACAAATCGAACCAGCCATCCTATCAAGCAATCCATGTAGTTCTAAATCTATAGCTTTGATAACCCAAAACTCAAATCTTTTAGATCTAATATGCACATAAATTTTCACATTAATATGTCTAGATCTCATTCTAAGATCTTTACAAATCTGATACAGAGGTAAACTAGATTTTTCATACTATGACAAGCAATATTAGCAAGTCTTGGAGTCTCTCTTATGTAATGTCTCCTCCTTATTTGATAGAGTTGAAGCTATATGAGCATCGACTGCACTGAAGGGATCATCTAATAGATAAATGTCAGCATCGTTATATACTGCTCTAGCCAACTGAATCCTCTGTTTTTTTCCTCCACTCATATTCAATCCTCTCTCCCCAATCTTCGTCATATCTCCATGAGAAAAACTCTCTATATGCTTGTCTAATGCACAAGCTTTTATTGCCTTCTTGTATTGAATTTTGTCCATTGGTTTCCCATAGAGTATGTTATCTCTGACAGTACCACTCTGAATCCAAGCTGTTTGTGCCACGTAGGCAACATTTCCATATACTTCCACCTGCACATAGTCACATCAAAAAGTTTATGGAAGAATTTATGTATATAGAAAGCAAAAAAGTTGCATCTACAATCTTGTTGAACTATGAAATGGTTACTTTTTCTCAAGAAGAGTAGTTAATGTTCAACTTACATCTCTAGAAATTTTTGGGATTTCTCCAAGAATTGTATATAGCAGAGCAGATTTCCCTGATCCCACTGATCCACAAATTGCTACCTTTTCTCCAGTTTTAATGTGCAGATTTATTCCCTTCAATGTTGGCTTTGTCAACGAAGATTCTGGATCCCAACTGAGTATGGCTTGATGAATTTCGACGGTATACTGGGATCCGGCAAGTGCTTTCCTCACAACAAAATCTGGTCTCAGCTCATCATCTTGTAAGAACTTGTCCAGGCGATCTAAGGAGACTTTAACCTAAATTAATATAGCCAAAACTTCTGGTAGCATTCTCACTGGATCTTGTATCACACGGAATGTTGCAAGCACTATAAATATGGTTGTGCCAGTTAACAGTAGATCCCCTATGATAGCACACCCGGCAAAAACTATAGATGCAGTAATGATGGGTGACATCCAGTAGAGTATGGTATCATATGTTCTATTAAACTATGCTAAAGACAACCATTTGAACTCCACAGCTCAGATATTTTCTATCAACGCTTTAAATTTTTATTCCCATGCTTGTAGTTTGATTATTTTCATACTATTAAGAATTTTAGATTTTATTCTGAGTCTTTCATCCTGTGAATTCATGAACTCAGCTTGGCACTTCTGGAGGGTTTTGGCTAGAGGTTTGTTTAGAATGAGAGTAAGAATGATGATGAGCAAACCTGGAATAGCTGCCCATCCAACTGTGGCAAAAAGGATGCCAATTGCTACACATATTTTCAAAGGGACGGTCCAACCCCAATGCAGCCACCACAGAAACTCTCCAAAATGATATGCATCTACAGCTATGTAGTTTACAATCTCACCAATGACATGTCTTCGTCTTCCTAGACTGGACAGCCGAAGTTGTTTCTGATATACAGCTGCCATCAAGGCTGAACGCATTCGCATACCTGTGCTTCTGGAATTGAAGTATTTTTTGTTTTGTTTGCTTAGGTGGTCCAATGCATGTTCGGAACGTAGGGAAGTCTGAAATCTTGTTGACTGTCATTCAATGCGCTTAGGAAGTTTTGTTGTTGGAATGTTTGATTGGGCTGCATTGAATTAAGAAAGGCTGAAACATTATTGTTGACGTTGTAGCTGTAGTTGCTCTGCATGTTGTTGAATCTCTTTGCAGGGTTGGTTTCATCGTCCCCATATGCTAAGGAGAGGGTCCTCTTGAGAGAATTGAATTTGTTGCATTCTCCACTGCTAATTCTTCTTGTTTTGGGACAACTTCGTATCAACAATATGTTGTTGTCATTGTTATTACTAAAATTGTTGTGAGAGAGGTTGGAGGACTGGACTTGAGGTAGCCTGTTGTTGTTTCCATTGTCGTCCATGGCTTCATCGTTTAAAAAACCATCTATGAAAGGATCGTCACTCTCCAACAACCCATTGAAAGAGGCAATTTTGGGCAGTTGCAGTTTGTTTTGCTGATCAATATCAGGCAAAGAAACCATCACTTCATTTGCACTTGGTGATTCATCTCGTTCTACTCCTTGTACTCTTTGAGAATGACCATTTTTCTTGTAAATTCTGCACAGCACCCAATCATCAAGATGGAGAACAAAAGTGCCATCAAAATCAACAATACCAATTTTAGTTGAATGAACATAAAGAATCAAAACACAAGAAATGTGAAAGTAAAATCATTCATATTGATCAATATTCAAGAAGACGTCACTTTGTAGGGTGTGTTATTTGTATTTACACAATTGATTTTTTTATTCAATCAACTATGCTATTCTCTGTGCTTTTGCTGGGTTCCTTCATCACCACCATCATTGGGAAATTCATTTCCCTCTTGAAGTATGAAATGAGTAGCAAATCCCAATTGATCTCACACTACCACCACAAAGAAGTTAGCAATCCTGATATACAAATCGAACTAGCCATCCTATCAAGCAATCCATGTAGTTCTCAATCTATAGCTTTGATAAGCCAAAACTCAAATCTTTTATATCTAATATGCACAAAATTTTTCACATTAATATGTCTGGATCTCATTCTAAGATCTTTACAGATCTTATATAGAGGTAAACTAGATTTTTCATACTATTACAAGCAATATTAGCAAGTCTTGGAGTCTCACTTATGTAATGTCTCCTCCTTATTTGATAGAGTTGAAGTTGTATGAGCATCGACTGCACTGAAGGGATCATCCAATAGATAAATGTCAGCATCGTTATATACTGCTCTAGCCAATTGAATCCTCTGTTTTTGTCCTCCACTCATATTCAATCCTCTCTCCCCAATCTCCAACATATCTCCATGAGCAAAACTCTCTATATCCTTGTCTAATGCACAAGATTTTATTGCCTTCTTGTATTGAATTTTGTCCATTGGTTTCCCATAAAGTATGTTATCACTAACAGTACCACTCTGAATCCAAGTTGTTTGTGCCACGTAGGCAACATTGCCATATACTTCAACCTGCACGTAGTCCAATCAAAAAATTTATGGAAGAATTTATGTATATAGAAAGCAAAAAAGTTGCATCTACAATCTTTTTGAACTATGAAATGGTTACTTTTGCTCAAGAAAAGTAGTTAATGTTCAACTTACATCTCCAGAAATTTTTGGGATTTCTCCAAGAATTGTATATAGCAGAGCAGATTTCCCTGATCCCACAAAGCCACAAATTGCTACCTTTTCTCTAGTTTTAATTTGCAGATTTATTCCCTTCAATGTTGGCTTTGTCAATGAAGATTCTGGACCCCAGCTGAGTATGGCTTGATGAATTTTGATGGTATACTAGGATCCAACAAGTGATTTCCTCACAACAGAATCTGGTCTCAGCTCATCATCTTGTAAGAACTTGTCCAGACGATCTAAGGAGACTTTAACCTGAATTAATATAGCCAAAACTTCAAGTAGCATTCTCGCTGGATCTTGTATCACACGGAATGTTGCAAGCACTGTAAATATGGTTGTGGCAGTTAACGGTGGATCCCCTATGATAGCACACCCGGCAAAAACTATAGATGCAGTAATGATGGGTGACATCCAGTAGAGTGTGGTACCATATGTTCTATTAAACTGTGCTGAAGACAACCATTTGAACTCCACAACTCGGAGATTTTCTATCAACTCTTTAAATTTTTCTTCCCATGCTTGTAGTTTGATTATTTTCATACTATTAAGAATTTCAGATGTTATTCTGAGTCTTTCATCTTGTGCAGTCATGAACTCAGCTTGGCACTTCTGGAGGGTTTTGGCCAGAGGTTTGTTTAGAATGAGAGTAAGAATGATGATAAGAAAACCTGGAATAGTTGCCCATCCAACTGTGGCAAAAAGGATGCCAATTGCTACACAGATTTACAAAGGGACGATCCAACCCCAATGCAGCCACCATGGAAACTCTCCAAAACGATATGCATCTACAACTATGTAGTTTACAATCTCACCAGTGGCATGTCTTCGTCTTCCTAGACTGGACAGCCGAAGTTGTTTCTGATATACAGATGCCATCAAGGCCGAACGCACTCACATACCTGTGCGTCTAGAATTGAAGTACCAATGCCTTCGAGAGGATCTATGAGCTTAACTACAAATAAACCTCCAACAAGAATAATTTTTTCATTTTGGAAAGATTGTTCTCTACCTGCTAGCTGTACAAAGGACCGCATAAACAGAGGTGCAGAAATTGTTGTTGTTGATCTCATAAATGAAAATACTCTCGTGACTACCATATCTTTCCAGTAGAATTTTGATAATGCTTTGAATATTGTCTGTTTGTTTAATGGGTCTTGTTTTTTCTGAAGATCCCATGCTTCTGCAAATGCCTTTTGAGCTGTGAATGCTTCATCTTCAGAGGGTAAATGCGGTATATCTTTGAGTTCCAATGTTTTTGAATAGCCTAGACGTAGTAAAGGATCCAAGCATTTGAAATTCAGACGGCTCAAAAACCCTGCTTTACTCAATGGAGTAACTTGGATCTCTTCTTCTGCAGTTTCCTTTAACAGGGGATCTGATAAATCCTTAGTGTTGATGAAGGTATGGCATCTAACAGCTTTGATAGCACAGCAAAGTAGAAGAAAACAGTTTACCCATGTAGTAATATCTAGGATTGTTTTAGCTGAGAATGTTTCAATTGAGAAAACTTTTGCTATAGAGGAAAGGGCTAATAGTGATCCTAAAACAAATTCGATGGTCCACCAGGTAATGGCAACAATGGCTGGTGGTTTCTTGAGATTTAGCTTTAACGAAATAGCTAACACAAACAAACCATGTAAGAGCTTCTGCAGTGATATCCAAGATGCAGAAGAAGACCAGACATATTATAAACACTGCACATTTTTGAAATTTTAGCAAACAGGAAGAGTACATGGAGTCCTGGAGCAGACCTTGTATTCACCAAAATTGTTGAACGCACTCGCAGATTCGATGGAAGATGTTGCTTACCATCAAATTTCCTGTCTTCTGGTTTTGATTTTGAGATTCCCTCGGCCTGGGTCTCTTCAAGTTAAATAGGGAATTACAAGATTCAGAAGGCACTGGACTCTGCATCCTCCAATCTAACGCACAGAAAATGAATCTGCCAGAGCGGCCTGGAGGGATCCAGGGGAGGGGCTGTCACCAAATTAGCTACATAATTCTTCACAAAATCCAAACTACAATTGTCCACCTCCGTAACCAATTTGTAACTATTTCCAACGAATTTGTAACTGTTTTGATCAACGGTTCAAGTTTTTGTAATCGTCTAACATCTAATCGTACGGTGTCCAAGAATGACAGGTAGGCAAAAAGGGGGATGGATTTTAGAGGGAAACGCCTTACGACGTAATTATTATTATTATTTACTACAAATCTCCCTATAATAAAGTAAACATATTTTGTTTCATTTAATTTAAATTTAATGTCTTATTAATCTAATACTCCACTACAACATCTCCAATGTAAATTTTTATAAAGAATCTTTCAACACAACAAATTAACCATAAATACATTTTTTTTATATATATACATACATATATAATATTTTATTATACATTTAAAAAAAATATTTTTAAATATTTTCATTCCACTTTGGATTTAAATTGATTTTATTATACATTAAAAAATGTTTTTAAATATTTTCATTCCACTTTGGATTTAAAAAAAAAAAAAAAAAATTATATTGGATTTATGTTACTAACACGTGAATTGAATATTGTGAGAACTATTAGAGATTTAACCAATTGGTGGGTTATCATTGAATATTTTGAGAGTGTTTGTTATGATAATTATTAGAGATTTAATCAATTATTTGGTTACGTATGGTGATGATATTTATGTCATGAAAGTTTAATTTCTTAAAAGTGTGTAATATGTTTAAGGTATAATCAAATTAATAGATAGAATCGTTTTTTTTAATTAGAATTTGGTGATATTATTTCAAGTAAGATTGTGTCCTTTTGTTCTTTAAATTACATTTTGAATCCATAAATGGATTCAATGCCCTTAAAAAACATGGGGCACTCAAATTTTGGAGATTAAACAACTTAAATTCAAAATATTTATAAATCTCCTTCGATTTTTAGTTAAAATTAATTGGAAGAAAGTCATTTCTTCTATTAATTAAAATAGAACTGTGTTTAGTCCTCTAAAAGATTAAGAGACATCAAAACATATAAATGGTCCAAATGTGGAAATAAGCATAGATCCCAGTCTTATTGTCACCTTCCATTCTATCTCCATGTTGAATCAACATCCATAGTTATTAAAAATTTTACTTAAATGTTGTAAGCCATTACAACATGTTGATCACATTGCAACAAATGAAAATTTAAGGAAAAAAAGTGAGTTTCATACATTATTGATAACCAATAAAGAAAACCACAAAAAATAAATATCATTCCATTTTTTTCTTAAGGAAAAGAATTAGTAATTTTATTGGGTCAAAAGGCATTCACAAGCTCAGTATAGTAGTGATATTGTAATGACCTATAAACATTTTGACTACAGTAAAATTAGCCCTAAGTTAAAATAAAACATAACTTCAAACTTAATTAATAAAAAGAAAATTTCCATGATATTATCATTTTTATTCATTTTTGTTCTGCAGTTAAGGTAAACTTGACTTGGTCAAGTTACCGGCAGTTTTTGAGCTCCAGGTTTATGAGGACTCATGGTATTCATGTGGAATATAGCCTATTTAAAGGGGGGGATTAAAACAACCTATATCAATCTTAACTCTAAATCTCCGATGGTTTTTGAGCTCCAGGTTTATGAGAACTCATGGTATTCATGTGGAATATAGTCTATTTAAAGGGGGGAATTAAAATGGCCTATATCAATCTTAACTATGAATCTACCAAGTGTCGAGAAGGATCAAATCGCTTGAGATGCAAACCTCTTTTAAATTGAAAAGAGATTTGATATCTCTTGGTGCTTATTGCACCGAGAGGCACTCTCTAGCCCAATATGGTAGAGTTGTTGTAATATCATGTAAGCATTTTGACTCAATCAAAATAAAATAAAAATAACCTTATGTTAAAAGAAAAATAACTTCAATTTAAAATAATAAAAATAAAAGTTCTATGTTACTGTTATTATTATTATTATTATTTTGATTTGTGGTTTTTAGGCTCCGGGTTTATGAGAACACTTGGTATTGACCCATAGTATTTAGGTGGAATATAGCTTATTTAAAGAGGAAAATTAGACTAGCTTAGATCCATCTTAACTCTCCCAAATGCCGAGAGGGTTCAAATCTCTTCAAATGAAAACCTCTTCTAGAATGAAAAGAGATTTTATTCCTAAACCTCTTCTAGAGTGAACATAGATTTTATTCCTCTTCACACTTCATAGATGAGTTAAGATGGATCTAGGCTTGTTTATAAAAACAAAATTACAATAGTACAATTAAGAGAGCATTCAAAACTCTCAGCTTGTAGCATTTCTGAAAAGTGTTACTTATTGTTCCAAAATTTTCTATAAAAACAAAATTACAGTAGTACACATTGAGAGAGCATTCAAAACTCTCAGCTTGTAGCATTTCTGAAAAGTGTTACTTATTGTTCCAAAAATTTCAATAAAAACAAAATTATAATAGTACACATTGAGAGAACATTCAAAGCTCTCTTTAATGCCTTGTAGCATTTTGAAAAGTGTTCCTTATCATTCCAAAATTTTCTTTCAAATAAAGATAGATTAAAATCTATACTAGTGAAATATGACATATATAACTCATCAAAATTTCCAATAATGTATAGACATCTTTATACATTTTTTTCAAGGATAAACAACTTTATGCATTGAGAGAGTTCGCCACTTCTTCGTGAAGTAGTTCATTTTGTTTTTTCATGAAAAGACATCAATCACAAAGCTCATTAGTTAGCAAGTGAAACTTAGAACCAAGGACCATGAACATATTCAAAGAAGTGATTAGGGGTGTTATAAGCTATCTTCCAAATCCAAATATCATTTATCTTGTCTTTAAAATTAAACGAATTTCATCTATATTCCATATATCATATGCATAGATAAATCATTGTTTTTGTATTTGGTCCGTTCACTCAGGGAGTAATTCTCCATATCCAAATATCATTCATCTTGTCTCTAGAGTTGTACGAATTTTATCTATATTTCATATATCATATGCATAAATAAATCATTGTTTTGGTATCTAGTTGGCGTTCACTGAGACAGTAATCCTCTATCAAAGGCGGCCTAATACCAAAAGCATCAAAATACTTAGCAACAAAAGCTTCACCAATTAAACTATCCCTTAAGTCTTAAAATATATAAAATTTATATATATCTTATTAATGTTTTCCTCATATTCTAAAAATTTTCATCATAATTTTAACTCTAAACATCCCCCTACTAAAATAACAATATTATTATTTAAAATACATACCATATTCACGCTCAACAAACCAACAAAATTTAATTTGAATCTTTATAGGTTTGACTTATATAAAAATTTATTAATTTTTATGTTAATTTCATTTATGTAGTTATATATTAATATCTATATATTAAAATTTTGAATACTTTTTATAAAATAAAAGATAATTTAATCAAAAAAATATTTTCGAACTTAATAAAAAATTAATATATAAATTGTATAATTTTATCAAAATTCAATCATAAAAAATTATCTAATATTCTTAATATATTTTAAACCATTTTTTAAAATATCAAAATTATATATAGTTTATATAATTATATAGTCACTCCGTAAACGCTATTATCCTCGCCTTCTAAACTTTACAAATATTTCGAACAATCATTCTAACTCTTATATCCAATCACTTGATTGCAACCGTATCTACGAAACGGGCCCATTACTATTTATATCAGTTAGAATGAAATTTCTTTCGAAGGTTCACGTAAGCCCCTTTTTATATGAGCATACATTTTGGTAGCGTGATACTCATCGAATTGAGTGTTTACTCTTTTTATATATATTATATATATATAGATATATATATATATATATTCTAAAGTCTTAATCGTTATAAGTTAATAAATATAATTTAAATTGTATTTGAAAAGTGTTAAAAAAAAATAGGAAATTAGAATCAAATTGTTTTTGGTAAATGTTTAGTTAATGAGGAATGTAAAATGGCAAAGAGAACTTTAAAATAAATAAGCAAGAGAAGAATAATGTAAAGTTATATAAGCATATTTAAAAGGAAAAAAAGACAAGTTCATGCAAACAAAGAAAGTAGAGTTAATATATCTAGGAAATAATAACTTAAAGTTTTCTTGGAATGAACTTCAACCAAGGAAGAAGCAAACTAAAATAATATTTTAGCCAATCAATAGTTTGACTATGCAAGACAACTTTATGAGAAAGAATCGACAATTGAGCCTCCCCCAAGATCAACACAACTACTAAGTTTTTCACGTTGCAGGAGGTGGAGATTGGTATTAAGAAGTTGAGAATAGGAAAAACAAAGGACTTGGTTGAACTTCAAGTGGAATATCTAAAACGGGGAATGTACACTCTTGTACCACACATCATGGAAATATTCAACAACATCATTCAACAAGGATTCCCAAGAGACTAGACAACTAACCTAGAAATACCCCTTTTTAAAAGTGGAGACATTAATAATCCTCCAATTGTAGAACCATTATGATAAATCATTTGTTTGCAAAGCTTTTTGATAGTATGGTAGAAAATAGAATCAGTAAGTGGGCAGAAGTAAATGAAAAGAGGGCAAAAGGGAAAGCATGTTTTATGCCGAAACATTCTATAGTGGATCATGGTATCATGTTGCGACGCATTATTGAAAAGGTTTGGGGGGACAGAGAAGAAGTATTTTTTGTTTTTTTTACTTCAAAAACCATTTGACATGGTCCCTAAAGATAAGTTGTGGCGTAGAATGGAAGAATTGGAAATTCTTTTGCATTATAAAGTTGTTGTCCATAGGCTCTAGGAAGAGGTGAAAGACAAAATTAGAACTTCAATGGATATTTCAGAAAGTTTTAGAAGTGACATTGGATTCAAGCAAGGTTTCCCTTTATCCCCTACTCTTGTTGGTTTATATATTGGCAAACTAGAATAGTGACTAGATCTGCATGGCGAAGATGGTGCCCATTTGGGGGAGTTTGTGATAAGGCTTCTTTTACATGTTAATGACCTTGTGTCGATTGCTAAATCGACCCATGGATCGCATATGCATCTATATGCCCTTAAGAATTTTTGTAGAGCAGTGGGGGTGCAAGTCAATACCAACAAGACACAAATAATGATTTTCTATAATAAAAGGAAGTGAAGCCAGCATACATTCTTCTTTTAAGGCAATACTCTTGAAGAAGTAAATGAGTACAAGCACCTCAGGATTGATTTCAACAACAAGCATAATTGGGAGGACTGTAGAAAGAAGAGAATTTTAGGAGAGTGGAAATCATTATATGCTCTTCAAAATATATGTAAAGAGGCAGATGCATTTTGGGCTCCTAATTCATCTCGTGATGTTTTATGGGTGTAAATTGTGGGCTAGCAACACCCCTGTTTCAAAAAGGAAACAAATTAAGAAAATCCAAAAACGTTGCATCATGAGCAAGTTCAAAATATAAATTTTGGTTCCTTATGAGATAACGTTGAGTGAAATAGGGGCAACTCCCATTGAAGCAATTGCTATGGTACATCTCATAATATATCTAAAAAGAATTGAGCAAATGAGAGTAGGTATATAGCCTAAAGTTATCTTTAATGAAGGCATAAGTGAAAGAAAGAAAACATGGATGAGACAAAACAGCAAATGGATGCATATATGGAATATCTGCCTCAATGTTTGTCCCAAAAATAGCAAGGAGTTAAAGAATTTTGTTATGGATAAGTTCCGAAAGTGTATATGGAGAAAAGAGTTGGGTAAAAAGAAGAAGTAGTATGTTGAGGAATTCAACCTTACTTGTGATCTCCAACAAATAGTACATTGGAGCTAACATTATGTGGAGAACAAAGATTCTTATTGTTCAATTCAAAACTAACTAGCATAAACATACCTAAAGAAGCATGGGAAGAAGTGTGTATTTGTTTCACTTTTGGAGCAATGAAATGAGAAAAAAAATATGATGCTTTCAAGGACATCAGGGACAATTATGGCAATATGTTAGCAATCATTTCTTATCATTATCTTTTTAGCGATGTGACTATTAGAGGGATAGCTCAGTTCATCATCAATTTGAATAAGAAAAAGATTGAATTACAAAAAGTAAGACATAGAAGTTGATGATCCCATGGACTATTTTTAGTCAAATGTATATATATATATATATAGAGAGAGAGAGAGAGAGAGAGAGAGAGAGAGAGAGAGAGAGAGAGATTTTAACATTTGAAATATATATATATATATATATATATATATATAGAAAGAAACAATTACAAAGTTATATATCAATCTCTATGTGGGCGTTTAGGCATGGAATATTCTGATAGAAACGTTATCTTTCATGTAATAATGAGCAGTAGGCATTATTGGTGAGTGATGTGATTTTGTTTTTGTGTTTAATTTTATTTTACAATTTAATTATAAATTTTTATAAATAGTATCTTATTTTAATTAATTTTGTTTATTAAAAAGTAGTTATTTAATTATTGTTTCTCATTTTAATTAATTTTATTTATTAAAAAATAGTTATTTAATTATTATTTTTAATTAAATATAAAATATATAAGTATTATAAATTTTATAGAAATAATAATTATTTAAGATAATATTTTAATGTTATTAAATTTAATTTAATAAAATAATTTTATAAAATGAATAATATTAATAACTAAATAAGGTTATGAGGGACAACTCAATTGAGGATGGTCGTGTTATGAAGTACTACTTAAATTATGAGATTCAAGTTTAAATCCTCTCTAAGTTTTCACTTCATAAATAATAATAATAATAAATCAAGAAAAATTGTTGTATAAATAAGATACGATATTGCACAAAGTGTATATCATTCTCATATATACATGTGTGTGTGCGTGTGTGTGGAAAGAGATATTTATTTATTTGATTGTGATTTTTTAAAAATATTTATTATAATTTAGTTGTTAATTGATAATAAAGATAATTATTTAGTTATTAATAAATGTAAACTTAATTCATTGTTATGATTTAAAAAAATAAATTCATAATCACAAAAAATAGTTCAATGGCGGTTTATAAGAAGACATGATGGTTTATAAGCAAGCATATTTTCACTCTCTAGATGTCTTAGGATCTTAGGTGGCTAAAATATTTCTCTGCATTTGAGGAAGAGGAATATGAGATCTTAATCAATTGTAGGTAGGTTTAGGTCTTACTCCAACATTAAAAGGACGGTTTAGTTCACATAATATTTGTAAAAAAAGTCAATATCACAAGATTAGAGAAATTACCTTTAATGAAATCATATGTATTTTAATAACATTTACCTTGATTGTCCCAAGTTCTAACTTAGGTGATTAAGAACATCGTTTGTTTTTCCCTCCACCCAAGTTCAATTCCCGAAAAGGGACATGTTGGCTCTTTGTGATAAGGTTATTCCTAAATAGAAGTTCACACCCCCGGTGTGTCTAGGATGACTCAACCCTTAATTATTGGCATTGGTTGATGCCTCAACCTTAATTGTTGGCATTGACCTAAAATTTCTAACAACAGTAATCAATTACCTTTGATTTACACATAATCTTGACAATCACTGATTTTCTAAAAAAAAATACCACCACCTTCACTCTATAGGTGACAATATATATATATATATATATATATATATATATATATATATGTTAGTTATTTCAACACCTCTTCTTCACTAGAATGCCCATCGCCTATCTCAAGTGTTGCGTTGTGAAACTATGGTGCAATAGAGAATTTAAATAAAAATGGTATTTTTATTAGAAAATTTGAAATGTTTGTGTATTAAACACATGCATATTAGTTTTTTATTAATTCATTATTTTATAATGATTATTAAAATATTAAAACTTTAGTTAGTGGTAAGTTATAGATTATTATTGGGATTGCGAGAGTGAGTGAGTTATTTATAGCTTGAAAGGATGAGTTGAAACAACTTATACATGGATTTTAGACACAACATCACATAATTAAGTTGAGTGGTATGCCGTGATGCATAGTGTTGATTTATTTAATTAAAAAACACCTAGTGCATAGGTTAATCCTAGTTGGATCCTTAAATAATATCATTTGTCATTCTAATTTTGAAACTAGCCCATTGTATTTAAAATTGTAACTTATACATAAGAGGATCAAATTAAGTTTGGACTCCATTCCAGAATATAGGGCATTCCATGTCCTAACCCTCATTGGATCCTTAAATAATATCATTTGTCATTCTAATTTTGAAACTAGCCCATTGTAACTTATACATAAGAGGATCAAATAAGTTTGGACTCCATTCTAGAATACAGGGCATTCCATGTCCTATGAACTAAATGCATAAGAAAATTTATTAGCAAACCTAGCCACCAAGCAACTCTTTGGAACCTTGACTATAGAAGGAACCGTGTATACATACATTTCATGACAATTGGTTGGAAATTTGCAAAATGTGAAATGTTGAAATTGGACATACATGAATATGGGTACTTAGAGTCATCATTATGTTGATTTTTGGGTAGTTGTAGGAGGTATTCCCCAACTACACAAGTTAAAAGAAAGGAAAATTAAATTTTAAATTAGAAGAAAGAAAATTCTATTTAAATTTAAATTTAATTTGCAAAGAGATGTGCCTATTGGGCACTTTAACATGTAAAAAGGCATTTGAAATTCTCATTTACTCACACACTCATCATTCACTCATCACTTACATTTTCTCTCTCTCTCTCTCTCTTGGGTGGGAAGTAATCTATGGAAGAGGCCAAGTTTCGAAGCAGTGTAATTTCATAGACATTCAATATTTCTCTAGTTGAATTTTATGAGTGTAATTACCTAATGATGTTTTGGAGTGTGTTAACATAATATCATATATCATTGGAACTGATTATCAATATTCGACTAGTTGAATTTTATGAGTGTAATTACTTAATGATGTTTTGGAGTGTGTTAACATAATATCATATACCATTGGAACTAATTATCAGTGGTAGAAAATTGTGCCTCTAAAAAAATCAACATAGTATAAGGCCTCAACTAAGTGTTAAATTTTTGGGGTTGTTACAATCTTTATGTACAACATATATACTTAAATAATCCTACCAAAATTTATGCAAAGAATAACATAAATTATGGTGGCATTAATTCGTAGTAAATATTTAGTTACCAAAATATAAAGAATGTATTGCATGTTTACTTTTTACTTCTACCTAAATATATGCAAATAATCGCATAAATTATGGAGGAACAATTTAACAAAGTCAAACACTATGTGGGTGGATTATAACCTAATTCCAATGGAGTAAAAAAAAAATTAATATGAGGAGAGATTTAACCTCATAACATCAATAAGTAAATAGTTGGTGAATATGTATGGGGTGAATAGCGACATAAATCCACTAGTGTTCATAATAAATTAACATAGGAGATTCAAAGGGAATCTCAAAGGATTCTCCCAGGATCATGCATAAACTAAGCAAGAATGATTTGTTTTCGAGAGGGATAAATTGTACAAACATCAAGAACTATGCCATATGACTTAAAGAGATTCTAGTTCAGATGGAGTATACTATCAGGTAGAGTGGAAGGATGTAGCCTACTGGAGATTCAAAGGCTCTCTCATGATGATGAGGAACAAGAGGCTCCCAAGGATGTGGATGTAGGTCCTTTTGTATATGTGGAACATCCTTTATATCATCAAGAAGACCCAGAAGGGCCCATTGATCCGGTGGACCCACTTAGGGTCATTGTTCCATAATCTAAGAAGAAGCTTGCATGGATTCGAAGTACATTGCAGGATGCAGAGGGGCATGGATCTCCCTATGGAACTGTTAGGGAAAGAAAACGTCCTAAGAAGTACTCAGGATGTGCAACATTGATGAATCAAATCATTGATTTTGAGCCATCCAACTATAAGGAAGCAGTTGGCTAGAAAGTTTGGAAGGATGCCATGATGGAGGATTATCAATCTATCATGAAGAATGATGTGTGGGAAACTGTGTTGAGACCTTAGGGGAAGTCAGTGGTGACTTCCAAGTGGATCTACAAGATCAAGCATGTGGTAGATGGAAACATAGAGAAGTGCAAAGCGAGATTCGTGGAAAGAGGGTTCTCTTAGAAAGAGGGAGAGGACTATGAACAAACATTTGCTCCAGTCGCCAAATACACTTCTATTAAAACTATTATTTCTATTGCTTTTATTATGGGTTGGAAATTAGATCAAATGGATGTGAAAATTGTTTTCCTCAATGGAATGATTGAGGAAGAAGTGTACATAGAGCAACATCAGGGATTTAAGGTACATGAGAAGGAGTCTCATGTCTACAAACTGAAAAAGGCTTTGTACGAACTGAAGCAAGCACCTTGGGCTTCGCATTCTCAAATTCATGGATACTTGGTAAGTCTTGGTTTCACCAAGAGTAATGTTGATCCAATATTCACTACAAGTTTGTTAAAGGTGAGATCATGATCATGTTGTTCTACATTGATGACTTGCTTGTGACACGATCAGAAAATCTCATTGATCATTGTAAGAGGTAGTTGACCTCTAAGTTTGAGATGAATTATCTAGGTTTGATGCATTACTTCTTGGGAATAGAAGTATGGCAAAAGTCGTGTGAGATCTTCCTTAGTCAAGGGAAGTATATTATTATGATACTTCAGATATTTGCAATGATGGATTGCAAGTCCGTGGCCACTCCCATCTTGACCAATCTGAAGAAGTTGAGAGGCTCTGACTCAGATTTGGTGGATCCCTCTATATATCAACACATGATCAGATCCTTGATGTATATGCTTTGCAGTGAACATTCTAAGCAAATATCTACATGGTAAAATCAGTTATGGATTGAGATATGTCTCAAATGGTGAACTACAATTGTAGGGATACTCAGATTTTGATCAGACAGGAAGAGCATATCAGGATGTTACTTTGGTTTTCGTTTTATGCTATCTTGGATGAACAAGAATCAAACATTTGTCGCACTCAACACTATAGAATTTGAGTATATTATAGCTAGTCTAGTAAGTTGTGAAGCAATGTGGCATCGAAAGTTGCTCACAATATTGTTTGTTCAGGTGCTGGAGATGACTATAATGGTAGGTTGAAGCACATTGAGATCAAGTACAACTAGGCTCCAATACATTTATATGAATGAGTAGGTTGTTGACATTCTCACAAAAGCCTTTGTCCCAGATGAAGTGTGTATACTTCAGGCACAAGCTTGGAGTGGTTGAGAATGATTCCCTCGTTGAGAGGGAGTGTTATGTTGTAGCATAAGGGCATACATTATACCTAGGTCATGGGTATTGACCAGGTGTCATGTAATGTGGCTAGGGAAAATAGCCCGGATAATATCAGGGCCCAGAATGCTCCCTCAGTTAGAAGGTTCTGACCATTTTTCTAATCGTTACTTGGCTAGTGGGTACATTAAGTGCCTAAATACATCGGCAAGTATTTTTACCATTAAAGTGTCATGTGACAACATTGACGAATGGTAAATGGGCCTAGGTTTTCACCATTGATCAGGGAAAATTGACTTAGTTCCAAGTGATGACTTGGTTAGTTGGTGACCCAGGACTAGTTTTTGTTATTACCCTAGTTAGGGTATACCTAACCATATCTCCAAAGGGTATTTAGTAAGTGGGTGACTAGATCCTTTGCATGGTGTTGTTGCGGGATTATTTCCATGTGGTTCTGGAATGGAACATGAAGTGGATGGAAACATTAAATAGAAATTTCATTCAATCTTTTCTTAGGATGGATAATTTTTTTAGCTAAGTGGACATCATGAGGAAATCAACTTGAATACCTCTCTAGCTAAGAGGGAGTGCTGAATTTTTGGGTAGTTGTAGGACTACTCCTATGCACAAACTGTTATGCATAAATCCTTGACCTCCAGCAGATGGTAATCTCTTTATTAGAGAAGGTGTAAAAGAAACAAGACAAAATACACCAACTGGAGGACAAGATGCGTAAAAAATGTCAAATCTAGAAGCCCAAAGAGCCAATGAAAACAGTAGAAGCACTACCAACAATGCCTGGGAAGCCTCACTAACAAAATTTATATTAATCCTCCATAGTAAGATATGTCAATACCATGCAAATGTATGTTGTTGAATGGTAAATTTTGCAGAATCTACAAAAGTAGTGGACCTAGTTTTGATCTCCATATTGCATGCAAAGAAAATTTGAAAGGAAATTTTGAGAGAATCCACTCCATACTTTTTGCATGGTGTGTACTTTGTTGTGACCGGGCACAGAATTAATAGAAAAATCTTCTTACTTTTGTCAAAAAATAAAGTTTAATATATTAATAACTATTAAAACGCAAAACGAGACTATTATAACCTAAGTATTGTATTCCCATTACATAACAAGACCCACTTCCTTCTAATGTTGTAAGCATCTATTTTATCACCACATTATTAGCTTACAAGGGTGTGGACGGGGCAAAATGTACCACCAATAGTAATGGGGTCTCCCTCGTGTGAAGTCCCAATTAAACCTCACACCATTTGGGATAGGAGCCCCATCAGTATGTGGGCCCGACTACCACCATGTTGGTTTTCCTATTGGTTTTTAAATGAATAATTTTTAATGTGATAGCAAGTATGAAATACCCAGAGAATGGGGACGAAATTAGTCCACAATTGACAAAATTGCATAATAGAATACAATAATATAAGAGCAACACGATAAGAAGAAGTATGCCTCAAGAGGATTTAATGATCTTAAACTATCTGAAACATACAAGAATAAGAAAGTGTTAGAGATTAGTTGCAAATTACACACAATAGATTACTAGTGTTAGTGTGGAATGAAAAGAAAATATTCAAACTAACATGTGAGTGATAAGCTACGAATTAGTTCATCAACATATAACCCACATGAAAGTACACATGCATACATGATTAGAGTAGCAGCTAGCCATTATAACTTGCAGAGGAATGCATGTGAATATGTGCTAAAAATGAATAGCTTTTAATTGATAATGTTGCAATTCAAGTGCATGACACATCAAAATACAATAATGGAATGAGGAATGTTCATATCATATCTAAGATAGACTCATAACCTCACCATAACTCAACTTACAATTGCTAAGAGCAAGAGTGCTCAAAACTCCCTAACTACTAACAGTTATGCTATAAGACTCGAGTGCCAAAAGTCCCCTCCTCCCTGTTATTAGAAGCATTAGGGTATCTTTATACAAATGGTTTGGTGACCTTTCATCTTCCCCATGACTCTTCCTATTCTATTTTATCATGTTATCATGTACTATTTTCATAAATATTGCAAAATATTATTTACAATATGATTATATCGAAATCACAAAGTTTCCAATTATGGTTTAATCCAAATTTCCATTTTTTCTTAGAGACATTTCCAAGATTATTGTCATTGGTGTTGTTAAAAACTTAGAGGAGCTTGTATGAAGCTCATTTTGATTGTTTTTGCACTTGATTTTTGACCAACACTAGCTCCCTACATTTTGTCGACATTGTGAGATACATAATCTAATTCCACGCATGATGAGCAACCATGTGGAACGACAACAACAACTAGAAGTCCAATAGTGATGTGTAAAGTATATGGTTCTTTCCTAAGAAAAAGATTTCCTTTAGTATTCATCACTCCAACCAAATCCTACACAAGAGCTTGCTTAAGAGAGCATGTAAATTCCACTCTTTAGCTTAACAATGCAGTTCTATCAATTATGAATAGCTTTAACCTAGTTGTGTTTTCCAATGCAAAATATTCATCTTAGTTGTCTCCTTCAATAAATGCTCTAGTGATATGTCCTTTGTCCATCCCATGTGTATAAAAGTAGCATATGGTTGAATCCCTAAAACGGATAACACCTCCAATATTATCTCCAAAATCTTTGAAATAAAATGTGAAAACATTTGAATAAAAAATATGACAAATAACCAAAACTATGGATCATATCAGAAGGCGTTATTGCTTCAATAACATGTATTGCAAATTTATGAGAAAAGTCTACATGTTCCAGCCTCCTAATCCCTCAAAATGTGTCAAATGAAATGCTACCATATCTCCCGCAGCATATGTGTAATTATTATGTGTTTGCATTTTCCCATTTACTTTAACGTTGCCTTTCCATGGTAAGTTGATCTTCAAACAACTCACTATTTTCTCTATTCCCAGCACAACCACATCTGTATCTATAGAAGTTCCATAAAAGTATTGTAAACACATTATCATGTGATTTGATTTCAAAATAAGACACAACAATACCTTTAATGAGTTGAACATCTTTATTCGTATAGAAGTATTCAAGGAAGATGATTGTTATGGGTTGAAATTCTAACAAAAATGGGCTTGAATCTCGGATTAGCTCACCAAAGGTCTCCTCCATCTGCTAAACCTATTAAGAAGTGCATCTTTCTTCTATAATTATCTTGAGAATGTTTGACTCAGTGAACTCCACCTTTATCTAGATGGCTTTCATATCCTTGTTGGGAACTATAAGATATCTACATGAAAATTTTTGGAAGCCGCTTATGGTCAATAACTAAAAACTCAACCACATACTTGGTATGCAATGATAATATCATTTAGTAAAACCTCCTAAGCACCAGGAATGTTTGGTATATACATGGGTTCTTGATAAGAAATTGGTGAAGATCAAATTCCATTAATTCAAGGCAAGATATAAATCCTTGAATTTCTTATTTCAACAAAAAAACCTAGCTACAATGAAGGTGTTATTTAGAGATTGAATCCTTAGTTAAACCCTTTTAGAGTTTCTTTCCAGCTCAAACCATTTATTCTTTTGTCTCGTTTTGTGTGAATAGATGTTTAGCTTCAAGAAGCAACACCGCATGTAGCAAGGATGACAGTTTGTGGTCGAAACAAATCTGACACCATGTCATTTAGTGCTTACATATCCTTATTTATCATTTGTTCCATGCTCACTCTCCTTTTCTTATATGTGTCAAAAGAATATGAGGAACCTCTATTGGTTTGATAAAGTTGGGAGCCTTGTTCTGCAAATTTCCATTACACTAGCAAGCAACTCATTGATAATTGAAACAAATGCATTATTGCTTCCTTGAACCACTCACAATTCCATATTTAACCTTAAATAGAATTATTTTAAGTTTCTCTATTTCTAAAGCTTACATGCCATTTTTGTTGGATCTTATTTCCCATGAATGTATGAGGCAATCGAGTGAACAAGTGATGAAATTTTATCACTATGTCAGTTGCCAAATCATACATATGGGAGCTTTCAAAGTCATAAACTATATGCCTTATGTCTTTGCTAGATTTTTGTGTTCCAATGTAATCCTTGATGAGGAGGTTCCACACCATACAACATTGCAAGTGTTGGATATTCTCTAGCCAATATGTCTCAGAACATCTAGGGAACCATGTTTTTGAATACATACAATACTTAGCATGGATGCATTAATGGTATCCAAGGTATTGATAAACATCACAATGTAGTTATCTTATTGTCATCCCTGGTCATATAAGCATGTTACAATGTCATTTCAACTTCCAAATTGCACATCTCGAATTGTGTCTTGGTCGTGGAAGTGGGGCTAAGGTGCCCTAACCGTCTCGAGGACAGCCAAATGTAACCATCTTGCGATGAACTAATGCATTAAGCCTTCTTAATAAGTGCATTTTTCCTCCCTAATTTGTGACTAAGTGCTAACAACTTCCATAATTTGTGATTGAGTGCTAACAACCTCCTCATCTTGTGTTTGAGTCACATCTTGTCTTTATAGTATGTAATTGAGCATAATCGATAGTGGAAAATCTAATAGTATGACAAGGTCTAGGCAAGAGGCTTGTTATTCTAAATTTCTCCAATGTGATAGCACATTTTATTCACCTCCAAAATTTGTGATTATGCGTAGATAACTCCTCATCTTTGCAATATATCACAATTTGTCTTCCTTCCTTGTGATTAGGTCACATTTAAGGCATGTAACTCATGTACAAGATGTTGGGAATCACAATTTTCATTAGACCAAAACCACAGGTATTAGTCTCTGCTACAATTACCTAACTTAGGGTCCACAAGAGACAATTAGTCCATGTTTTGAAAAAACACAAGGAGCATTGAACCCAATGTCCAATAATCCCCCCCCCCCCTCTAGTGTGGGTCGATTGAGTTTTGAACTCAACACTTGTCGCTCCGATACCACTTGTTGGGAATCATAATTTTTGTTATACCAAAACCCACAAGTATTAGTCTCCACTACAATCCAAAGGATGGCACCATCATAAAAAATCATGTGTCTCCATGAAAAGATGCACAATGTGACTCAAAATGCATGTCTCGTCCCATAAGTCATGTCTATCCATCCAAAAGTGATGCCTCTTCACTAAAATATCCTTCTCAAACCCTATGTCACCCTTAAAATACCTACATCATCATCAAATGCAACATATAAGTGATGTCATCAAGCCAAGGCATGATGCCATCATGGTAGAAGGTCCAATATCCCCTCTAAAGGGATCCCAAGTGATCATCGTCATTAATCACCATTAAGAGAAGGGAAACACCCATAAAGAATATATAATGCTAGCTTATGGGCATCATGTCAGCTCGTGGAGGCACCTATTCTCTAAGAAACATCTTAGAACAAAAATCCAATATCCAATGTATTGAATCTAGAGGATGGTCTTAACATCTATGTAAAGTCATCAACAAAGTCAACACTCCTTAAAGTGATTTGTGACATCCTCTTTGAAGTGTTATGTATCATTGAGGAAGGTGGTGTAATGTCCTATATGAAGTGCTATATAATCATCACATCATCCCCTGAGGGATCTTGGTTGCACTTGGAACATCATATAATGCATACTCAAGGAATCAAGTGAGATCGACACCATGGGTACAAGAACCATAAGAACATCAAGGTGGACCGATATTTAATGACAAAGCCATCAAAGTACTTCACCAAGTGTCATCTTTAAATTTCTCACTAGTTTATAAGTGTATAAAAGTTTCTATACTTAGGTATGGGAGGGTTATCACATAACCCTTTTAGGTGCTTCCAACTCTAAGGGGAGGAATGGTTCCTAGGTTAACTTTTTCAAATGATAACTGTGTGTAATAAGCATTATGGTTTGGGGTTTAATTCATGAAAGGTCCCATAGTATTATATTAGGTTATGTAAAATCATCATCCATGAGTGCTTTTTTAGAGGGAGCACTTAGTTGCTTGAGTTGCTTTCCCCTGCCTTTGCTTTTCCAAGCCTCTAATTTGCATTTTTATTTTCTTTGATTGGATAGTTTAACAAGCTTCCTTGATTATCCTGTAAAAATGATATACCCCCCTCTAATTATGGGCAATTTATCACTTCATTAAGGGCAGTATGTTCTTCAAGAGTTCCTTTTACTTTGATGGACATGCAATTGGCTTTTAGTTCACTTTTAGTTGCTTTACATTCCTTGTTACTCTTTTGCATTTTTACACTTGACTTATTCTCTCTCTCTCTCTCTCTCTCTCTCTCTCTCTCTCTCTCTCTCTCTCTCTCTCTCTCTCTCTCTCTCTCTCTCTCTCTCTCTCTCTCTCTCATACACACACAACTGCATCAACCTCAAGCACTTCAACCCCTTTTCTCGTAGGATGAGGTATACAAAGGACTAGTGTGAGAAATGGACAACAATTGATCAAAAGATAGGATAATGATATAAGGGAATGCTAATAGTTGTTAAGTATGAATAGCAAGGATGCAAAACCACAAGAGCCTCCTATATGTGACCCTCCTAGATAGTGTAAGAAAAACCATAGGAAGGACACATTGGAATAATAGCAAAAGATAATGACCAAGGTGAAATAAGGAAACAAGTATACAATGCAAGCATCATGGTCTATAATCCAATTTCAACCCATGATCCATACTAGGATGCAAACAAATTAAATAAAAGCACCTAGATGTAAAAATGGTTGATGTACCTCACAATGAATTGCTCCACCTTAATTGCATGAAGATGCTAGATAAATGAATGTATTGATTGAAGAAAGTGTGGGAGGCATTTAAGGTTGCCTATCTATGGATCATGGTAGGGGTTGTTGTCAAGAAAGTTGTATCCTAGGAGAAAAAATTTCTTCTAGGTTTACCCATGTATGTGGATGGGTAAAATGACACACTTATAAATACATTGCCAAAAAAAAGATCTAAACACTCTCCCTAAATTCATGAAAGAATCATAATAATTAATAATAAACAACCAATGGGAAAAAAAGAGAGGAAGAAAGTTAAAAAAAAGTTCTCCACCCTAAACACACCACATATAAAACAATTTATATTCCTAAAATGACATTTTCATACTTCAGTGTGTTTATGTGTGTGAACTCTTCAAAGTTCTATGTTTCAAAATTTATTTGTATATTCATTATCAAATTTAAATTCTTTTATGAAACATTAGTGAACAATAGAATAGTGAAGAGCAAAGAAAACGCGGATTAAAGCAAATATAAAATGTTTAACTTGTTTGGTCACTTTCTTTATCTCTTAACCTCATTGTTTAGTAGTTTTCAACTAGGTATTCATTTCTCATATGTTTTCAATGTGTTTTGCCCAATATTGTCAAATATAATTTATTATCCACTGCCACCATTGTGTTGTCTTTTTGGAGTTCATAGTTTATAGCCGCCTCACCTTTTAACATGACTAAATGTTGCATGAAATAGATAGAACATTGAAACTTCATAAATTTGTATGAACATAAATTGAGGAATAGAGAAAAGGGTTGTCCATCATGAACTGTATGTTTGGCAATTAAGGGTGAACATCAAATTTTAGCATTGAAGGGAATGCTTCTAGTGTATGAGTAGACCACATAAATTGCCCTCTTAATAAGTCTAAAGTTTATACACTGCTAGACAAGGACATCTTCCTAAGAGTAGAGGGTATGCACTTCGCACTCATAGGACATGGGTACTAATTACACTAAGTACACATTTCAACTATGTTTTTGATTTCAACTAAGAACATATTTCTCCTATGTTTTTTATTTCAACTAAGTACATATTTCTCTTATGTTTTCAATGTTTTTTGCCCAATATTTATCATTATTAATTGTTATCGACTACCACTCTTGTGTTTTCTTTTTGGAGTTCATTATTTATTATTCACTTCATCTTTAATTTGATTAAATGTTGCATGAAATGAACATTAACATTAATACTTCATAAATTTGTATGAAAATAAATTGAGGAATAGAGAAAAAGGTTGTCCATCATGAACTTTATGTTTTGAAAGAATGAACATCACATTTCAACATTAAAAAAAAATACTTTTAGTATTTGAGTAGACCAAATAAATTTCCCTCTCAATAAGTCTAAAATTTATAAAGTTTATAGAGTACAACCCAAGAACATTTTCTAAAAGTAAAGGACATGCACCTCACACTCATGGAACATGGGTACTTCATTACAAACATTTTATGTTGTAATTTGTTGACAAAGATAAAGGGAATGCAAATGAGGTCGTTGTGAAAATTGAGAACATTCTTTCCATAAATTTGCATTGCAGAAACAATCATAAAGATTTTAAAAAATACAATTTTTATTAGAAAAATGTACAATATATTAAAATAAATAAACACTATATCTTCCAAAATCACTTTTTCACATACATTTGGCATTTGTGGTGGGCAGAAATGTCACTATGAGAGTGAAAACGTGTTTCTGGATTGCAAATACATTTGTATCCAAAAATTATACTCGTGGCTCATAAAAATGAACTTTGGAGGAAGAACAACCACTAACTTGTGAGAGTGAACTTTGGAGTAAGAACAACCACTAACTTGTGAGAGTGGACTTTAGAAAAAATAACATTTAGTGTAAAGTGTGCATTTTATGGATATTAAAAGAAAAATTAAATAATATCAATACATTTATATATAAATTGTATTCCTTCATTTAAGAGGAATTTTTAACTTTTATCACTGAAGTTATTTGAAAAATAAAATAAAAATATAATAGATATTGATATATTTTGAAGTGTAATAATTTAATGATTGTGTATCATTTTCTTATATTAAAATTTTAAAATCTTTAATATTTTATATTTTATATGAAGATTTTTTGTTTTAAGGATCTCGATATTTTATAAAATTTAGAGGGTACTTTACATGTTTTTTAGATGGGTTTTAACATTTCTGCTTTGAATTTAAGTCCTTGTTATACTTGTGCATCATTACAACTTCATAGATTGAATTTCTACCAACAATATGGGTACTTAACTAAATGTCTTGATGTGTCAATTTGGTTAAGGACTTGTATTACAAGTAGTTGGCCATGACTTATATCCCCCATGGTACTCATGTATTTCTACATTCTAAATTGAACTCTGTGATTAAGATTTTTCCAAAGAACGTCTTGAGTTGGTAGCTAGAGTGGTTGGGAGTACGATTTGTTCCCTCATCCACCTCGGTTCAATTCCAAGGAACATTTGTTGGCCCACTGTGATAAAACTCGAAGAGTGGGTGCCCCCGCCCATGTGACATGTCAACTCTTGCTAAGTCATAAGTTATTTATATATCTCTCTCATGGGTTGATGGATTTACTCTTGGTATTATAATTGTTGCCATAATATTTGATCTTTGACCTTTCCCAAATTACAATATTAAAAATTCACTCTAATAATAATTAAATTTACAAATAATAATAATGCGTTGTCAAATATTAGTCAAGTGGGATAAAATTGCTATGCCAAAACTCCTAGAAGGTTGGGGTCTAAAGAATATATTCTTATTTTCAAAAGCCTTGGCGGCCAAATGTGGTTGGAGGTTGATCTCAACGCAAAGCTTATGGACATAGATAATTACCAAAAAATACATTTCTCCAAGATCATTGGAATATTGGATAAGAAGGGTTGACATGCCAAGAGCCAATATCTTTGTAATATGGAGGGTGGTCCTCAACTCTTTTGACATTATAGACAAAGGGTTGTGATGGGCCTCTAAATTAGACATAAATTAAGGCCCATGCCTCTAAATTAAACAAAAATTAAGGCCCATTTGACCATCCTTCAGCACATTAAACCTCTCTTTTTGCATTAGATAATGTATTTTTAACTTTGATACGTTCACTAAGAAAGTTTATGAATAATTGCATATGTGTGCCTATATTATTTATTTTTGTGGAATATTATGAGAATATTGGGCAGATTATGAAGATTTGGAGGAGGAGATAATTTAGGGACTTTCTCCCTACTACAGGAGGATCAATATTAAATAATAAATCAACAAGATATTATGGAATTATGGCACATATTATGGAGCTCCAATGATTGAGAAAATCTAGGAATGTGTTCCCTGCCATTTAATGCAAATTCCTAGTATTGGGAACCAGATCCACTAATCAAGGGATTTTGGTGGGAAAAGCTTCCTCCTTTCATGGGGAATGATTCCTAATCATTTTGTATAAGTACCAATTCAAATTTGCCTCTAGGGGTGGATTTTTATTAGCCTTCTTGTGGAGAGAACTCGTATTTTTGCAGCTCCATTGTAATTTCTTGCAGGGATGTAATTGTATTGATGGAAATAATGAATATTGGTGACATGTTCAGCTTCTAGATCTTTGTCTCCTCCATAGGTCTTTGAGTTTCCTTGGGATTGGCCATCCTAGGGGCCTCAAAGCCCTTTTGTATCATTTTTGTTTCTTCTTGTCACTTCTTATTCACATGCATCTCTTGTTCTTGTTTCTTTCTATTTCTGCATTTAGTATTAATGATTTCTTGTTGTAGGATTGGCTTAAATGGTTGATGTAATTTCCTTTCTAGGATCACAAACATCATTTCATCCTTGGAAAATCTTCAAAAGGTCATAGTAATCATTGAGCTACTTGGATTAGTTTGTGTATTCCCAAATCTAGATTTCTGGAACTCCTTTGTGGCAAATAACAGTAAATTTCTGATATTTTTTAGAGCATGTTAACGAGCTTCAATCAAGTTGGTTCCACTTGCATTATATCACAAAAAAAAAATAGTTAATAACAAAAATCACCCCATTGCATTTGCACTTGATTAAGTTAGGCATTTGATAGATTTACTAACTCACTAGTTCTCGAATTTCTAGATTTTAGACTAGTAATTTTCTGCTATTTTTTGGCATGGGTTAACAAAGGTCTTTTTTATTGATTCCACTTGGAATGGAGACCTAAGACATCCTAGTCAATAACAAAATCTGTCCCATCCAATTTATATTTGATTTGTTGGGTCATCTGATGAAATATAACTTCCTGCAGCAAATCTGTAACATCCTATAGTTTCCTGTAGTAGCCTTCCAACATGCATTTAGGTCACCTTCAGAAAACACTCGAGGACGGACAGATTTATCATACTACGTTTTAACCCTTTTCTTATGAGCCTCATTCATCGTGGCAGCATCTCTACGCTGCTCATCGAGATGTTCCACGTGAAGTAGGCGCTCTTCGAGACTCGAAGTCTCTGGAAGGAGCTCAATGGCTAACTTAAGAGATGGAATTTCACATTCAACCGAAAAGATAGATTCCATCCCATAAACCAACTTAAAAGGTGTAAAACCAGTAGCAGTCTTTACGGAGGTCCGGTATGCCCAAAGAGTCGAATACAACATAACGTGCCAATTGGACCGATTTTTATTGATTATCCGTTGGAGGATCGTCTTAAGAGTTTTATTGACTGCCTCGACCTGTCCATTGGCCTGAGGATAATAAGGAGACGAATGCTCCTGCCGGAAACCTAATTTGAGAGCCAATTCAGACATCAGTTGATTCTGGAAATGACTGCCATGATCAATGACAATCTCTCTCGGGATACTGAATCTTGAGATAACCTGATTGAAAAGGAACAACGTTGCCGTGTCACTATCATTTTTATAAGTGGGCATGGCCTCGGCCCACTTCGTAAAGTAGTCTACAGCCACAATAATGTACCTGTGATTCGCCGCTGAAGGCGGATTACAAGTTGTAAAATCAATACCCCACTTAGTAAAGGGACCGATGGTGACAACGGGAAAAAGAGGAGCTGGATGCGCGCGCATCTTCCGAGTAAAAATTTGACAGGGGTGACAGCGTTTGACCGCTTCCACACAGTCTTTAAAGAGTGAAGGCCAAAAATAGCCGGCACGTAAGATGCGCTGGGCTGTAGCAAGCCCTGATAGATGACCACCACAAGCTCCACTGTGGCAGTCATTGAGCACTGACTCTGCTTCCTCTAAGGTTAAACAGCGTCGAAGGATTGAATCAACCCCTCGATGGTATAATGTGTCACCAATGATAACATAATTTTTAGCCAGGTGACGTAATTTTCGACGTTCATCCTTGGAGAAAGTAGAGGGAAACTTCGAAGTCTGGAGATAAACAATGATATCTCCATACCAAGGGTCGAGTGAAGAGATGAGGAATAAATGTTCGTCGGGAAAACTTTCCTCATAAATAGTATCCTCTCCACAAGGCAGCTCAGAAATTAGCTCAGCAAAAACCATAGATTTCTTAGACTTGGCAGACTAGAACTCAAGATCAAATTCTTACAAAATGACTATCCATCAATTATATTTGTCCCCAATCACTCGCCTACTGAGGACAAACTAAAATGGATTGACCGCCGCTAAGACAAAAATTTTGCGTAGCAGGATATAATGACGGAGCCGCTGGATAGCATGGACAGCTGCCAAGGCCAATTTCTCAACCGGAGAATAGCGAAGTTCAGGACCTATTAAGCCTCGGCTCAAATAATAAATCACATGCTCGGTGAGAGCATCGTCCTCCTGAACGAGAACCATACCAATGGTTGATTCTGCTGCAGCGAGATATAAAAGGAAGTCTCTACCATAATCCGGTGGACTCAAAAGTGGGGCAGAGACTAATGCTTTTTTCAAAGCATCAAACGATCATTGCGCAAATTCGTCCCATACAAATGGAACTCCTTTCCATAGCAAACGCATGAACCCTTTAGTGATCTCGGCATAGTTTTCTATAAATCGTCTTAAGAAATTAGCCTTCCCTTGAAGACTTTGAAGTTGTCGAATTGAGGACGGGGGAGGCAATTGAACTATTGCCTCAACCTTGAAGGGATCAACGCGAATCCCTTCATTTGACACAATGAACCCTAACAACCGACCGGACGTAACCGCGAAAACACACTTGTTGGGATTCAACCGGATTTTATAAAAACGACATCGCTCAAAAACCATTTGAAGATGACTAGGGTGATCAATTCTCTTTCGAGAACGAGCAGTGAGATCGTCCAAGTATGCTTCGATGACATGTTTGATGTCGTGGAAAGCATATGACATGGCCCGCTGAAAAGTGGCTCCAGCATTTTTAAGACCAAAAGGCATCTTTCTATATGCAAAGGTACCCCAGGGACATATAAAGGTTGTCTTATGTTGATCTTCAGGACGGATAGAAATTTTATTATAACCAGAAAAACCATCCATGAAGGAAAAAATCTCATTACCCGCACACTCTTCGATAATCTGATCAATGAATGGCGTGGGGTAATTATCTTTCGGACGAGCCTTGTTTAGGTCCCTAAAATCGATGTATACTTGGATTGTTCCTTGCTTTTTATCCACAGGGACTGGATTAGAAACCCAATTAGTAAGAGGAACAGGGTATATGAATCCCGCCTTTAGCAGCTTCTCAACTTCAGCTTTGATAGCTGTTGCTTTCCTAGGATTAACCGGCCGAAGCCTTTGACGAACTGGTTTGGCGTTTTCATATGTCTTGATCTCATGTTGAACTATAGAAGGATCAATGCCAGGAATTTCTTCATAAGACCAAGCAAATACATCTCGAAATTCCTTGAATAGGTCAGTGTAAATTTGAATTTCTTCAGGGGAACATTCGATTCCGATGAAGAGATTCTCGATCACGTTAGGGTCCCTAGAGATGTTTATAGGTATCGTTTTTGAAATCACCGACATATTACCTTCGGCACGAACGTGTGCTGGAGCCAAAGGATTTGACACCATACAAACATCACTAGTAAAGAGCTCGGAGAATCTAGATTCTACTTCCTGCAATGGAGGAAGAAAGTATGAACGATGGTGTAAGTCTTCCCAAGGTCGATCTATACCCATCATTGCTTCGAGGATTGCTTCTTCAGAAGGTAAAACTGAATCTAAGCAGTCCAAGGCAGAGGTAGAATCAAGGCTCCAGGCCGGGGCCACATCACCATCTAACTCCTCTTCAGAAAAAGGAGTAGAGTGGTCGTCTGCAGAGTTAACGATAGACTGATATCTAAGCTCAGCTGCAGATATAGGGAATGCCATTCCATTCACTTGTCCTTCAACTAATGTGGTCGTAGGTGAAGGCAAAGTCCAAGGGTCTTAAAAATAATGAGTTAGAAAGAACTATTCTCGAGGAGACTCCTTAGATGATGAAACGGCATTGATTTTAGCGAAAGGAGAGGGAAGATCAAAGGTACCCATAAATGAGGAATACATCCCCACTCCTAAATTCTCAGTAGGCGGACGAGGGTTATCCACTAAAGGGACAGTAGAGTCCGAGCTTGCTTGAGGATCGATTGGACAATAATCCAATTGATCAACCTTAACGATTTTCCCCTCGTGAGGAAAGCAAATGACACGAAACAGAGTCGAAACAATGGCATCCATTTCGTATACCCAGTTCCTTCCTAAAAGGAGATTATAGTCTAGGTTAGCATCTATGACTTCTACTTCAATATTGATGACCTTCCCCCCAACACATATAGGAAAGGTCGGGATAATCCCATGTGGCTTATGAGAATGACCATCAAATGCAGTCAAGACGGTAGGTGAAGGAACAACCGAAGGTGATCCAATAGCCTTCCAACATGACATCGACATGACGCATGTGGAAGCTCCTTCATCAATAACGGTACGAAAAATGTTAATTTTCCAGTATGTAGACTTTATTTGGAAAGCCATATGATGAGGGAGTCGCTTTTTGACATTTAACATGTCGAAAGTGAGCACTAAAGAGTTAGTTGGATCGACTGCCCCAATCGCGGAAAGTAAAGCACTTCGCTGAGCCGGACACGACTGGAGAACCTCTAAAGCGGACATGGCGCACGGACTCTGAGCCAGATCCTCAACAATGGAGTAGTTCTGGGTGGCCCTGGCATTAGGATTAATAGTCGTGCGTTTAGCGGAACCTTTCAATATCCGTGGTATAGTCTCAACAGGGGGTCACTCAATATGAAGGTCAGTATTTTCGGGAACAGTCTTGTCCTTGGAAATTTCGGCTTCAACATAATCACATGACCGAGTAGCCACATGGACGTTAGAACCCATCATGAAAACATTCGACGATTTTTCCCCTTCCTGGTTGCCCCCTGCGGAGGTTCCAGGGTTTGAACTCGCGCCAGCAAGAAGTTGTTGCCCTTGGGGAAAAGGGTTGGTTAACACAGCTTGAGAACTAGAAGTCCCTTGCTGCCCTAACAAGCGCTGAGCGTCTTCAATCTTAGGGCAGAGATGAGTTAAATGGTCTCCACTGCACAACTTGCATGGAAACTTGACTTTCTTTCTAGACTCATTTCTACCACCACCAGCATTATTGTCGGATTTATTTGCATTGGCCTTCCCGTCCTGGTTCTTTTTCTTACCTCGTCCTTTCTTTTTCCCATTGGAATTTTGATTTCCTTTGGGATTATCAGATTGGACGGCATTAATCGAAGAGGTTTGGGAAGCTAGAGGGTTAGACAATGTGACTTGGTTGTTAGAAGCAGTTTGTAAAGACAACTGCTACAATTGGTTCAACAAGTTCACCGCATTTGTGTCTACCGACCGAACGATACCATCCGCGTGGGGACCTGGCTTCGACTTAGCTATGTCAACCTTAGACCCAGGAGCATCTGGAAAGTACTTTTATAGGATCCCAGACTGAGAGTAGGTTAATTCTAATTGTTGGGCTCTAAAAATGGCTTGCTCCTCATAATAGACTCCAGACATGGAGACATCCTTGGAGATCTCGGGTTGTAAAGATTTCAAAAACCACTCGAGATGGTACTCCGGAGGGATTTCGGCTTTAATGAGCCTCTTTCTCCGTCTCCATTCCTGAATATGATCAGAAATGTGAGTTGCCTTATCCTGACGAAAAGTGGCCATAAGTTCAGTTTCGGCATCATAACGGACAGGCAATTGGAAATGATTTAAGAAAATATTGGCTAAGTCAGCGAAAGATGTAAAGCTGCCCCCTGGCAACTCTATATACCATTTGGCCGCATTACCAGTCAAGGTGCGTTGAAAAAGTCTCAACCTAATCGAGTCATCGATAAGGGAGTTAGATGAGCACCACAAATGGAATGTGGTTACATGTTCGCCTGGTCTTCACCGCTCTTTCCTTCGAATTTTGGAATGTCCGAAGGGAGTTTGGTTGGGGCCGGAGGCTAGGCCGGATTGTATTTGATTGGATCGTTTGTTAACTTAGTGAGGTTTGGCAAGTTCAAAGTTGCCAGAAATGGAAGCCTAGGAGGACCTTGGGGATTCCACCCAGACTGGGCGGAGCTCCCAAAGTTCTGAAAAGATTGGCCTGGATTTTGGAAGGCACCAAGCTGCCTGAAGTAACTAGAAGAACCGGCTGAACCAAAAGGCAAGCCTTGTGATCCAGCAAAATTCGGAGTTTGACCAACTCCGACCGCAAAGCCTCCATAACCAGCAAAGTTTCCTCCTAAAGGATTATAAGGAGTTGATAACCCTTGATACAGATTCTAAGCCGAAGCTAAGGGAGGAATACTTTGAAACGAACTAACTGTGGAGTACGGCCTATTCCCTTGTTGGCCGAAGGACGGATTCCCAATTCCCGTGTCACTAACCCCAGGGTTAGTCCAACCTTGGAAAGGATTGCTGCTTTGTCCTATAGAAGAAAAAGGCATGGATCCTATTGTCGAGTTGGAATGTGGTATATGACCACTTCTGAAAGGAAAACCCTGGAATGAAGCCGATCCGCCCATCATGGATGTAGCAGCACTAAACAGAACTGATGGAATACCCTGTGAGTGGGTGCTAAATGGGAAGAATCCAGAACCAAAAGCATTGGTTTGGGAATTTCCACTCATGGACAGAATGGAGGTAGACCCAACTAAATATGTGCTAGCAAAAGATCCAAACAAAGAAGCAGAAGAGATGGAAATCGTTCCTCCCCCTGTACCGATGTTGGAGTGTGCATTGTTGTAGCACTTGTAGTAGAAGCCATGCTTCCAGTAGTGGTCATCGATGGTAAGCGCGTAGCGTAACCTGGACTTGACGGTCTATGTGTCGGAGTCCCAACATATTGTAATACGTCCGGATGAGTAGATGGTAGGGGAGAATTCGGAGCCGCTAACGACTCTGAGAGTTCTTCTACCTCTATGTTATTCTCCGCTTGAAAGAGAACTCGAGAAAGAACTGGAGTGTTCCTCTCTTGTTCTACGGAAGTGCCAGGCCTTGCTTGAACACTAATGCCCCCGGGTGGAGGATCAATCCCCGATGCGTCAACTGCCGTGGGACGAAACCCACCAGCAGTATTACCTCTGCGCCTTCTAGGAGAAGGCTCTAAACTTGGTGGTGAAAGACCACGAAGTCTTCAAGACCGTCTAGGGAGATCGGTCAGCCATTTTGAATTTTTTGTTATGATCTAACTAAAGACTCAAAAAATTGAAAGCTAGGCCAACTAAGAGCACAGAGCACACACTATAAAGTCCCTAAAGATAAGAGCCAGTCAAACAACTTCCAAGTATTTCCGCTCCGGGTGATTAGGATCGGACACCAAAATACAAGAAAGTGAATTAAGGGGCCTTCCAAAGATAGTCTAGGATGATGAGGGCCCAATCCTATCAGCGAAGGTATCAAAGGAAGTTGCGCTGACCTCCTAACAGCAACCTGCGCCGGTGCAACCCCCCAAGCTTCGCAAGGGTGCCCTCCAGTAGTACTGTCGAGAGTGATGCAACGTCAACCTCAGGTGCCACGGGATTTCCCTCCGCAGCCACCAGTGTAGATCCCTAGGAGTAGCAACTATGGACACCAACTCGTCGCAGAAGCCAGGCGGAACAGTCGTGAGGTAAGTTCGAACAAGTAGGAGAGGGGGTATCTCTCTTCCCTGTCTTCACAGACCCTCGTGCTTAACTCCCAGAGGAGCTTTCCTGGTCTTCCTAACGCTATTGGATTTTCACTCGCTATTCAGACTCCTATGTTTGACGTTTAAATGGCCTTGGAGAGTTAAATCTCCACTCGCCTAATCCAAAGCCCTAAAATCCTAAAACTTGTTGGTGTATCTAACTTAAAAAAAAGTTTTAGTGAATTTTAGTTAGCGCTTGATTTTAAAATAGGCTGTTTTTTAAGTCACGGGATAACGGAAGTGAAACTAGTGGTGTTTTTTGACGCAAAAGAAATTAGTAAAAACCTAACTACATGCACATGCACTTGTTTTCGTTTTTCGATGAAAAGCAATTTCTATAGGGTTCAGAGGAACTTCTAATAATAAAAAAAATTCTTTTCTTTTCGTTAATTCACGCTTCACACTCACAAAAGTTAACAAAGTTATGTATGCCTAAAAAGATATGCAAATCTATCCTAATGCAACAACTATATGCTGATGCAAGATTCAAAACTACTCTTAAAAACAAGAAATGAAAGTTGCTTGCTTATCAATTTCTATTTTGCCACTTAAAATGTCTAGATGGAATATGAGATGTTACCATTCATTTCGTCTAAACACTAAAAACAAGATTCAAGACAAACATAAAGCACTTTCATTCAATAAAAGGAAACCAAATGAAAACAAAGTTCAAGAAAGCAAAACTAAGTTTTTTTAAAAAGTTTTCTTCAAAAACAACAACAAAAAAGTCTTTTCAAAAATGCTCTCAACAAGACTGAAACTTTGTGACTGAAGAATAGGCAACAAACACTTTTGCAAGTTGACACCACACAATGGATGAAAACTCAACAAAAAGAAATGTGTTTAAGGATGCTCTTAACAATCAAAAGCAGCAATGAAAGCTTTGGCAACAAAGACCAAAAAGATCAAAAAGACAAATTTCAAGAAAGTGTCAATCAACAACTTTTCATGAAACAAAGAAGTGGATGGTCACAAAAAGCGGTTTTGTCAAGCAAACAAAAAGTCACCAAAAGCAATATTTAACACAAAGATTGAGATCAATCTTTTTGCCCTGATGAATAAGAGCAGCCAAGATTCCAAACAAAAAATCTTGCGTGCTTAAACAAGAAAGGATGATGCTTGCAACAACAAAAACAAGACCGATACCCCTTATAGTCAGAGAGAATTTGGAACAAGATGTTTGCTGTAAAACAAACAACTGATACTGGAAAGTGATTGTTTCAGACTGAATCAGACCACTAGACAGACCTTCAGAGATAAAAAGATTTAAAAATCTTGAAAATTGCAAGATATGCGTGACTGTACTGGTGTACAGATTGCGTGTATACGCAACTATAACTAAGGAAACCTGCGTATACATGGGTTCACTTAAAGAAACATGTGTATATACACCTTTGTAACTAAGAAAAGCAGCGTATATAAAAGGTTTCAAGAAAAATAAAAAACAAACTGAAGAAACTGGCAAAACTTAAAGTTCAAAAACAGACCAGACAACAACAGCAAGCAAATAGGCAGCTGAGCCCTGATTGGCTTGAAAACACCCAAACTAGGAACAACAAGAGTGTTGTCCCCAGCGGAGTCGCCAATTCTGTTGAGGGAGATGTTCCCCTAGGGCTTTTGGGTTGAAACCCTAGCAGACTGAAAATTGTCTATACAGAGAAACACACATTCATACAGCCATTATGCTATTGTAAGAAAATTCTATGATAAGAGGGCGTACCTTAGGTCCTATGTTTGAGAAGGCCCTTTAGGGTGCAAACCCTTCTTGGAGTTCCCTTTTTGCTCCTTTGATCTGCAAAACCACAAATTCCAAAGAACACAGCAGTATATGGACAAAACCTTATAAAGAAACCATCTTCATGTTATAAAGAAAGGTAGTTAGTTATGAAATATAAACAACCATTCACATATGTATTCTAACATGAATATCATGAACATAAAGAAGATTTATATCGGGAACCAAGACATGTGTTTCTTTTATTATAGACAAATAAAGTACAGAAAAGGAATAATTTCACCTGAGTCACCTTTCGTAGGCTCCAAGCAAAGCTTCCTTCCGGATCCGTCCAGCCTCAAGCCTTTAACAAACTCCTTCCATGACTTACTCCATGATGTCATAAGTAGTGGATGAACATCAACACACAAGGAAACAAAGGTTTCTTGTACAAATGGGGGAAGTGCAGAAGGCACAAGGATCTTCAGACCTGTTCAGGGGAAAAATCTCAGCATAATAACCTTTCTCTCCCTTCTCTCCTCCTTTAGGCCTTCCCATTGAGGTCTTTTTATACCTCTCCCAAAGTAGTTTTTTAGTTGGGAGTTGGTTGGGAACAGTTGGGCTACGGGCACTAACAGGTGACCAGCAGGTAAAACCCATGATCTCCGCCCGAAATTAAAGAGTTTTATATTTTTTTTAAGTGTTTTAATACATATACGCGGGTTGGGTATACACAGACCCGCGTATACACGCATTTAACTTAGGGCAATGTCGCGTATAAGGAATAAAACACTGTTTTTTAAATTTTAGGACCGGGTCTGGAAGGAGGGGTTGCCCTAGGCCAATAGTGCAGCATCACAAACCATAAGAGTGGGATTTGGAGCTATAACATGAAGGTTGAGCTATGGTGCAACGATAATGATCTCATTGTTATGATGAATATATCAATGAAGGTATAATAATGATGACCTTGATGAAGCAATAGTGATGATGATGATCTCAGCAATGACAAAGAAGAGGATTGGTGTCTTGGTCTTAGAGTGGCCTAATAGGTCAAGGGTCATGACCTTGGTATTCGTCAATTGGAATCTCTATAAGAATAATTTTGTGTTGGTTTTCCTCTCAAAGAGTGACAGCTTTTGGCCCTGGCAGAAAACCAACATCTTATGCTCTTGCCTCTTTTGTTTTGGTAACTATTTGATGAACTAAGAAGACATACTCTAATATTAAAGCAAAGAATGTGCTAATAACAAAAAAGAAAAATTACCTCACAAATAGTTATCATGGCAAGAAGAATCTTATTAACTTAATTTTCCCTATATTCTTCAACAAAATCCACATTTGTTAACACCTTGTCATCATCCCTACACAAAGCCTTAAGCATGATTTTTCCAAATACATGAATTTATGGGTATGACTGCTTCATTTCAGTGCTTTTAAGTCCCAACGCACCCTGCCCCTTTAGGACCCGCATTCAGCAACAGGTTGCTTCCTTCTATACCAGCGTTGATCAGCAGTAGGTTGTCCCTTGTTAGAGGTACGTTGATTCTAGAAATTCGAGAAAAATAAAAAGAATCATGAAGCTCCCAAGAGTTGTTTTAACCATTTACCTTGGATAACAACTTTGAATCTTATATGATCCTATCTTGGATATTTTACCTGTTATCCGTTGAGACCATCCTCCCATCTTAAATGGATATCAATCCTAGATTGGTAAATGGATAAGAATTCCTAAACTACCATCCCTCTCCTATAAATTTACAGCCATATACAACATCAAGGTTGGCTTTTGGAGACTAATCATACCCTCATGTTGTTGTCTTTAATCTAAGAGAGTCATCATCTTCATGCATGGGTGGCATTGAGGTGTGCTTTGTGACAAGGAAGGAGAAGTCAACTTGGGGAGATATCTATAAGACCAACTACTATTATTGATTGTAAACTCACTCATATTCATATTAATATAAAGAGTATATCGTTTTCCTATATGTGTTATGTTATGTTTACATTCATGTATTTCAATGTTTTGTTGATCCATTGAATAGAGTAATCTGATAATGCTACATAGATTGTGTAGATCTTTGTATGTGTAGGTTCTAATTATAGTATTTAGAGCTATGATTGGAGCTTACAAGCCAAGAGAAGAGAAGATCTTGCAACAGATTCCAAGTAAGTCTCTTTCCGTTCATCAATTTCTCTAAGGGAAACTTTATATTCTTTATTTCCTGTTGTTCTAGACCAATCCACTAGGACTAGGGAAAATACTTCTATCCGAAGTCATAAATTCCACAGAACACATACCTTTTGGTGTTTCATATCCTAGGGTTATGTTTTTGTATGTATAGGGTTTCTCATTGTTTCTTTATGATAAAAAAGGTCCCCGAGCCTCATTGTAACACATTTTAGAAGGCATGTATTTTTTACATCTCTTCTCAAAGATAAGCTACCATCACTCGAGCTAGTTTACTTTCATTTGACATGTAAACAATTTACACCATTTGTTATTTATTAATTGAAGTCCATTTTTACTATATCTATGTTTTTGTATTAATCTATATTTCATTTAATTCCTTGATAAACACAGATTAGTGGTATCAAAGGGGTTTTTTCTCTCTATGTTTTTTGTGCATGTACCCAAGGAAATCGGTGTATAAGGAGTTGGGAATTGAACTTCTTGAACCCTTGCAATACCCTCCTTGCTGACCCTAATGGCCTCCCATCGCGAAAGAAAAGAAAGGCTAAGGAGCAGGAGATCCTATCAAATTGTTGCTTGAAGAAACCCTCGAGCGAAAAAGGAATGAGATGATGGACAATTTTTCCTTGATCCTTCGTCAACTACCAATGGGTGATGCATCTTCATCCAAAAATCACTTTGGAGGTGTTTCCCCCTTTAAGGTACACATCTATTTTGGCATTCCTATATTTGAAGGCTATATAGACACAAATGCTTTAGATAAATGGTTAAATCTACTGGAAGGATATTTTTCGGTCCATAATTTTTGTGATAGTGAAAAAAATATTTTTCCGCTCTTTAAGGTCACCCCCCATGTCAAGGAATAGTGGAAAAATTACTATGAGCAAAGGGCGGAGGAGGAATCCTATCTATTTTCAGTTGCGCCCTCTTGCGACTCTTTTTGAGATTCTGTATAGAACAATATTAACATGTTGGGAGCTATGAAGACAAGTACATAAAATGGACCAACTAAGGTAGGAAAGGGACTAAGAAGTGTTGGAGTTCACAAATATCTTTCATACCCTACGCACGAAGTTGGGTATCAAAGACTCTAAGAGACATTTAGTGCCCAAGTATCGTAGTTGTCTGAACAAATGCATCTAGGCATAAATGAAGTTCTTGGACATCTCCTCGCTTGGTGCAACATACAGACATGTTCTCAAGATCAAGCAGAAATTTAAAAAGAAGTGATACTTTGGATCTGTGAACTTGAAGCAGGGCAAGAGAACCCCCAAACTATAGAACAATGGATAGATACAAGGTGGAATGACCCAAGAAAAGTTGTCTAAGTTGCAAGCAAATAATAACAACAAGAAGATGAAGAAATACACATGAATGTGGTGTGATTTCCATGAGAGCCTGACTCACAACACAAGTGATTGTCACACAAAGCAATCATTGGTGGCTGAGCTGAAAGCTTTAGAATTAGACACATGTTCCAACTCTGATCTAGAACCCAACAAGGGGAAACAAATCATTGATGTATAACCCGACGCCACCATTTCCACCATCAAGGTAAAAAAAATTGAGCTTGAATATCTGGAGGAGGGTGAGTGTCTCATCCACTCACAAATGTGGGTAAGGGGTGCTATGATGCATTTCCTTATCGATAGTGGGAGTCAAAAAAACCTTATCTCAACAATGTTTGTTAAGTGGTTGGGCCTTCCAAAAACACCACACTCACAACCATACACCATCAGGTGGCTCCACCAAGAGCGAGATCTCTGCATCATCCGATAGTGCCACCTGACCTACAACATCAAGCCTTTCATGGACGAGGTATTATGTGATGTTGATCCCCTTGAAGTTTGTGATTCTTTATTAGGCCAACCATACCTGTGGAAGCACCATGTTGTGTGTAAGTATAGATATTGTATTGCTATTATTACTTTGGGTAGAAAACTATACCAGATATCGACAATAGCCCAACCTACTGCCATTTCTTTGATCTCTGCTAAGCAATGCAATAAGATCATCTCCCGTACTAGGAAATTTGTTTTCTTCCTAATTCGCTCTCAAAGTAAGGGGAATATCGTGGCCACATCCATGGCCTCCAGAAAGGGCTCCTCCGTGCAAAAAAATTAAGTGGATAAAGTCATGGAAGAGTATAGGGATATCTTCTCCTCACCCATGGGGTTTAACTTTGTACTATCAGGTCAAGCATTCGATCGATTTGACCCCTGATGCACCTATACATAATGGGATAATCTACCACCACTTTCTTTGAAAAATAAAATCAAGCGACAAATCCAGGAATTGCTATAGAAAGAGCACATCTCACCGAGTTCCTCATCTTGTGGGAGCCCAATTGTATTAGTGCAAAATAAAGATGGGACCTGGAGACTTTGCATTGATTATTAAGCATTGCACAAAATCACAGTTAGGAATAGATACTTGATCCCATAGATTGATGACCTTTTTGACCAACTCAAGGGGGCTATGTAATTCAGATAAATTAATTTGAAGTCTGGTTATCACCAAGTTCCAATAGAACCCATGAATGTATGGAAGACCACCTTTAAGTATAAGGAACGTCTCTTTAAGTGGTTGGTCATTCCCTTTGGGTTGACAAATGCTCTACAACTTTTATGACGTTGATGGATGGCATCTTACAACCTTTCAACAACTCATTTGTGGTTGTATATCTGGATGATATCCTCATCTTCAATAATATTTGGGTAGATCACTTGCAACATATTCAAAAAGTCCTTGAAACCTTGCGACAACACAAGCTATGTGCCAACCAAGAGAAATGATCCTTTGACATGGACCAAGTCCAATATTTGGGCTACATAATTTATGAGAAAGGTGTGCATGTGGATCCAACTAAGATTCAAGTCTTCAATATTGGCCAACCTCGACGACTCTAACAGAGCTTTGTAACTTCTTGGGCCTTACTAATTTCTATCAGAGATTTGTGTTGGGATTCTCTCGTGTCGCCCTTGAGTTAAGTTACTAAAGGCATAACAAAAGCAAAGTTTTTTTTGGTCTGAGTCACAACAAAAGGAATTCACTAAACTGAAACATAGCCTTTTCTCTGCACTATTCCTCACCTTTCCAGATCTGCAATAGCATTTTAGATTAATAAAATTTCATTCAATTATGTTATTGGTGTAGTTGTCACTTAGCAAGGGAATCCAATGGCCTATCACAGCGAGACACTCTATGATATTGTTCGAAGCTACCCAACCTATGATAAGGAAACGCATTCTATCATGCAAGCCTTCCAACAATGGAAACATTATAGTCCTGGGAAGGAGATGATCATCCACCTGGATCACCAACCTCTTCAATTTATGTAGACACATGGGAAGTTGTAGAATGGTCGCCATCATAAATGGTCCACATACCTCCATCAACTCCATTTAAACATTAAATGCAAGAAGGTAGCACCAATCACATCATATACTGCCTTAGTCGACCCTCGTTTGTGGCATTGAGTACAATTCTCAACTCTTATGGGCACGAGACCTCTGGATGGCCATAACTATATGAAAATTACTCAGAATTCACTGCCACCTACAAGATGTTGATGGATGCAAATCCAGTTCCATACTTCCACCTTCAGGATGGACTGTTATTATTCGAGACATCTTTGTGTTCCTTCAAGCGAGTGTGCCAAGATCATTTGGGAGGCACATTACAATAGGTTCAGGAGACACTTTAGTGTGGAGAAGATAGTGGCATTATTGCAGAAGTATTTTTATTGGCCAAAACTCTGACAAGATGTTGGCAAATATATCAGATCTTGCACTGCTTGTGCCATCACCAAGCCAACCATTAAGAAGCAAAACTTGTACACTCCTCTACCTACTCTCAGCCATACTTGGAATCCATCTCCATGGACTATATGTTTGGCCTTCCTTCTACCAAGCGTGGTAATGAACTTGTGTTTGTGATCGTTGATAGATTTTCTAAGATGCCCATATTAGCTGCCTGCAAGAAGAGTATCACAACAGAAGCCACTCCAAGATATTATTTGAACAAGTGAGGATACATTTTGGGATCCCACAAACCATGATATCATATTAGGATAGCATATTCCTAAGTGTGTTTTAGTCTATCCTCTGGTCATTATTTCACACCAAGCTCACTAAGTCAACTACATTCCACCCCTAGACTGGTGGCCAGACAAAGGTCTTCAATAAAATGATAGTGCACATACTATGCATGTACAACTCCAAGCATCCATAACATGAGATGAGAGCCTCCCCTATGTGAAACATAGCTACAATATAGCTCTCCATAGCTCAATTGGCCACAACCCCTTTCAGGTGGGCCTAATATTTCAACCATTGTGTCACATTGATGTTGCAATGCCTCTTGCAACTACTCAAACATAATCTGCACATGTTCAATCCGATGTTGATAAGGCCATCAAGTTTATTGAACTCATTCAACACATCTGCCAATAGGTTCACGATATGTTGGATAAATCCAATACTAAGTACAAATAACTTCATGATCAACATTGGGTGCCACATAAGTTTCAAGTGGGCGACAAGGTTTGGCTATATTTGTAGAAGGAATGCCTTGTCGGAGCCCATCAGAAACTTCAACTACTCTAATACAGGCCTTCTACCATCACCAAGGCTATAGGTGACAACGCTTTCAAGCTAACTATCCTGCCATTCCTTGGTCTACACCCAGTATTCTATGTGGACTGCCTTCACCCATACATTCCACTATTGTTGGACACATCACACGTTATTGAGCAGCTAACACCAACAGAGCTCAACCCAAATTGCATTGAATATGCCAAAACTAATCAGATCATGGATACACAAATTAAGAATACTCTCCAACAAAGGATCTAAATATATTGGGTTGTCAAATTCGGCAAGCTCTTGCACCAAGGCAAGTGGCTCACCAAGGACCAAGTTTAACAGAAGTTTCCTCACCTCATGGAGGCACTCAACACAATAGAGGGCATTGCTTCTTAAGGGGGTAGGGATGATCCAGGTGGATATTGGTGGCTACCTTCACATTCCACTTGGACCCCCAACATTGTTTTTTAACAGTTTCCTATTTCGGAAACTTTCTATTTTTGACAGTTCTTGGGTCCTGAACTTATTGCCATTTTGACGCCCTAAATGATGTTTTTAGGGGAAATGAGCAAACATGGATTTGCCATCAAAGTTGTTTTCCTTGGTTGCATCTTTCTAACAGGTTATCATGCACACAAAACAGAGATCGTATGCCAAAGTTACGATCCTGGTAAGTTGACATTGTAACTAACCCCTCGGGGCACGTACCTTTTGCGCTTCATCTTGTAGGGTTAGGTTTTTGAATGTTTAGGGTTTCTCATTGTTTATTCATGATAAAAATGCCTCTAAGCTTCATTGTAACACAGTTCATAAGGCATTTAGCCATCACATATTTTCTTAGAGATAAACTGTCATCACGTGTTTTCTTAGAGATAAGCTACCATCGCCTAAGCTAGTTTACTTTCATTCTGCATGTAAACAATCTTCAACATTTGCTTTATTAATTGAAGTTCAATTTCACTATATCTCTATGTTTATGTTTTAATATGTATTTCATTTCGTTCCTTCATAAAACCATATCATAAAAGCCCTAAGTATTTTCTTGATTTAGTGTGTTTAGGAAACCTATTTGAGATCAGGAGATATATATTTTCGTAATCTTCCACTATAATAGAACATCTATAAAGATCGAAATTCTTCATAATGTCAAGCATCTAATGTATAAGTAATTGAAAACAAATAGTTGACTTAATAGTCTTATGTACTGACATATTGCAAGTTCAAAATGAGCTTATAAATCATTGAATGAAAATTGTTATAAAACCACTATATGGCCATCTTGCACTTATTCGAAGGAACCATAAAGCTTAGGTAGTTGAACTCCTTCCTTTGAGAGTTGATTTGCTATCTTGTTGTGCTCTTTATAATTATGAGTGTAGCTAGCCCAAAGAAACCAGTTAGACATTGCCTTTAATTATTATGCTACTAGAAGGAAAAAAATATTTTGTACTTGGAGATTTCCTTTCATCTAACTAATAATCATAGATGAATAACACATGAGTTGAAACATATAATTTGTCCATAGTAAATATTAATAGGTTGTATAAGCCCTTGAATTCCATTTTTCTATATTATTTTTTACTTTGATTGAAAACCAATCCCATAAATAAAATTTGAACCTTAACAAAACCCATTAAAATATTCCAAAACTAAAAAATTTCTATACATGTGATAGAATTTTAGGTAATAAATTTTCTATAACTTAATATTTGAAATAACCTTGTAATATACAAATAAATCATTAACCTCCCAATTATCTAAAAAATGAGATCATATTTCTTTATACATAATAAAGTTTTTAAATATCTTTATTTTTCATAAAATTACCCCCTTATTGCAATTAACATCTTACTAAATAAACCAAACATATAGGTTGATTTTTTTAATAAACCAAACATATACATATATATATATACACTTTTCCAAAAATTCCAGAGTTTAAAAAAATTGCATATTACAGCATATTTTCTTAATTTGAATGCTATATAATCAAGTTAGGGCGGAATAGAGAATTCAAGATAAAATGGTGATTTGCTTATTTTCCATTAAAAAAAATTGAAATGTTAGTGTTTTTTATATACTAAACACATGAACAATGTCCAATCAATGTCCAATTTGATTAATTATAAGAATAGTGATAAGTCATAGTCAATGTATTTTTTTCGCATGGTTGAAAATCCTTGTTACTAGTGAGCCATAGTTCAAAACATAAAAACTCCTTGTTATCAGTGTGTTATGAGTTATAGTTAGTGTTTTGAAAATATGAAAACTCCGAGATGAGTGAGAGTGAGAGTGTTTTTTAATGGGTTAAAAATTCTTGATAAGAGTAAGTCACAATCAAGGTGTTTCATGCATAGTTGAAATATTTAAAATATATTCAAAATATTTCCCAAGTGTTTGATTTACGGTTGAAATGTAATATTATGGAAATTTTATTTTATATTTTTATTGAATTATTATAGATTTATTTTAATTTTAGATTTATCAAGTTTTTAGATTTACTAAGTATTAAGAGGATTAAATCTGTTAATATTTAAATATCTTTCTTAGTCTCGATCTATGTTAGTTTTCTTCAAAACACTAATAAAATGTTTTAACTATGTGAAAAAATCGCTAATTTTATATAATATGTACACAATTGACATTAACATTTTTTTATTTATGATTCACATTCTTCACATTGAAATGTCAATACATGCTCTTTCTCTCTCTCTCAAATAGCACACATATATATTAAATAACACAGATATGTTATTCATATTTCTTTTAAAATATTATATGTCAACTTCATATTAAACATGGAAAAAATTACAAAGCTTCTCATATCTTAATTAACAAGAACCGAACACACACACTCTATATATATGATGTCAAAATCTTTTACTCAACATACATATTGAAATATTTGATTTATGATACACATCAAACATTTTGTTGTTATATTAATATTTTTAAATATTATATAACAACTTCATTTTAAGTATGAGTGAAAATATAAGATAATTTTTAATTTAAATCACTAAATTTTTCTCTATATAGAATTGATATAAAATTATTATATAGAATTGATATAAAATTATGTTGTTTAATATATTTTTATTTTAAATATTATATCTCAATTGAACATAGAATGAATTACACATCATATAATATCAATAATATTATTTTTACATGTCATTTGCCAATTCTATATTAAGGTGTGGAGTTACATATCTCTCATTTTTTTTTCAATTACTTTGTTTTTATATAAAGTTGATGTCAAATTAAGGTGGAAATTAAAATATTTTATTTAGGGTCGATATTGACTTTTTTTGTTATTACAATCTTTTAATTTGTTAATGTAATTATTATTTTATTATGGCATTGGAGCCAAGTATAATAGATATGTTGCAATGTAATTTAATGTAACATAATGTAAACATTCAAAATAAAATAAAAATAACCCTATAAAAATAAAATAAAAATGACTCATGGTATTAAGAACCCATGGTATTAATGTGGAATATAAGTTATTTAAAAGGGTCAATTAAACTAGCCTAGATCCATCTTAACTCTCGATCTAACAAGTGTCTAAAAGAGATCAAATCTCTTGAAATGCAAACCTCTTTTAAAATGAAAAGAAATTTTATCTCTATAAACCTTTCATAAATCAAAAATTAAAATAAATTATAAAATATCTCAACACAATAACAAAATCCACTACTTTCCACAATTATAAATACCTTTCCAAAACTTTATGCCTTATGCCCTCCCAACAATATGTTTACACGAGGTCAAATCTCATTGAGTATATGGCCTGTTGTGTCTTGGGTAGAAAAGTAGGCGACCCCGAGTGGACGTCTCGGCTCTGGTTGAGGCATAAGTTAATTGCTATTGTATGCGGCTTACACGGTGTTGCATCTAGCCTAGGTTTATAGTGACAATCAGTTAAATTTGATTCTAGACTTGTTCAGGATAACTCTCCCCGTTACCAATTATCCTAAGAAAAAAAAAATTGATAAACCTATGTCCAATAACTTCTTTCCTTTATCTGCCTTACGCTACACAATATACAAATCTATCAAACAAACTTTTAATCCACGATAGATATAAAATATACAAATGGAATAAGCTAACTTTTCATCATCATGGATATAAAATGTACAAATAAATTAAGCAAACGTTAAATGCATCATAGATACAATTGCGCACACATCAGGCATGCATTTTGAGGACAGTTGAGTGTATATACCATGTAGAAAAACATATATACGAACAGTAAGCGCAGATTTATACAGATTTTGGAGTGTATATAGCAAGTGGACAAACATTGAAAATACGAACATTAAGATAAAGATTTATGTAGGTTTTCAGGTAGTCAAGCATTGAACAGTAATCCTACCTTTTTATAGGCTTTGATCATATATTATATTCGGTATTCGTTGAGATTGATTGGTTGGCCACCAGCATATCGTGTCAACTACATGTGTTCAGTTATTTTTTGGGACCTGGGAATGTACTTTTGCTATAAATTTGTTGTAAAAGATAATGTTTAGTTATTTTTTTGGGATATGGGATGTAATTTTGTTATAAAGTTTTAAATAAATAATTTATTAAAATATAGGTTTTTAATTTAAATGATAAATATAGGTAATAAGATATTTATGTGATAGAAAGAAATACAAATTATGGAGTAATATTTGGTTTTGGACATATGGAAGGAATCGTTGAGAAATCAGTGTGTTTATGAGTTAGGGTTGTTTTTTTTATGGTAATTATTTGTGAATTTGTTGGTATATTATTTTCTTTAATACATTTTTTTAGTCAAACAATTATTAAAAATATAAACATGAAGATTACAAAAAGTCAATTAACACAAGATATAAGCTCCAAGTTAGGGTAAAACCTTTCTAAGGGGAAAACCCAAAAAAATATCTCCTTCTTATAGAATCGTATAAAAGTGAGAAATCCATGACCCAAATCCAACCTCCACTAAGCCAAGGCAAACCTTCCAAATCACAGAAATATCATTAATCTCAATCAAGCATCAATTCCAACTCTTCCAACTCTTTTGACACAGGAAGCTCAAGTATTCCACCATCAAGAAATTCACAGAAGCTCAAACTTTACAAAATATTTGCATCATCTACCACCATTTGCCACAGGAAGGCTCACATTATTTATCACAGGAAAGTTCACAACATTTCAGATTATCCTTCATAAAAAATCTGCACTTCATTTCGGATGTATAACCTCAAGACCTCACACTCCTTCACAAAAGTATAACCTCTAACATTCACATCCCTTTCTATCTCTGAACTTGTCACTGGAGCATCAAATTGTTGGCCAATTTGGAGGAGGATGTATGCCAATATATAATTGTTCCAACATGCGAAAAAGACACATCTTTTCAATGAGCCAACTTGTTATCCGGGCGGGCCAACTTGGCTTCTTGAGGTGATTTTACCCAATTTACATTTTCAAACAATTATTTTTCCCTTTTCTTTACAATAGGTCCAAATAGGACTTTGACTCTTTGACTCAACAAATCTTAGAAGCGTGAAGAACATGCTTAACTAATGAAATAATAATTTATTTTTCTCTTTTTATTCTTTTTGCTTTTTACATAAAATATATAATGATATAAGTACAATGAAAAATTATGAAGACCAAACCTAGTTACATTTTCCAACATTCCCTCTTAACTAGGGAGAAGATTCAGATTGATAAGCTACCTTTAAGCATCAACATCATAGCCAACATTGTCAAACTGCAATATAGAAAGGCCTTGACTAACAAGCTCTAACTCTCCACAAGATTAGATCACAATGTTGGGAGGAATGTATATGGACACCACCATAGCCTTTTAAGGCACATACCCCATCCGAATGTTCACCAGGTATGTCCTTCCAGAACTATTCTTATCTTGGATTCCCAGTCCTCAAAGAATATTGATCCTCTCCAACCACTCTTGCCTTGGAGACCTTGTCCAATCCTCAAAGAGTGTCGGTCGACATGACTACTTCATATCTTGGATTCCCAATCCCAAAGGAGTACCAATCCCAAATGCTTATCCAATCCTCCATTCTCCCTTCTAGTGCCTTCACTAAATGTACGGTTGTTAGTCCTTGCCTAGTGCATGATACATGGAGAATACGATGTCCATCATCACTCCCCCTCAACCAAGGAGGAGATCCTTGCTCCTTCTCAAGCATGGAGGAGATTTCTTACTCCCTCTCAATCAGGGAGACATCATCACAATCCTTGGTTGGTATCATACTTCATCAATACAACAACTACTTGTTCTTCTGTGGAGATCTTAGTGGTAGTTGCAAGGGCTTCTATCTCGTAATACATCATACCTGAGCTTTAACCTTCCTGGATGTCAAACATTTTATCGAGCCAAATTCTTTCACACTTTATCTTTATGAAAAGGTTTCTCGGCTCCTGACAACATCATATCATATCAAACTTCAAGCTTCCTGGATTATCAAACAATATTGTCATCAAATGGTTTATTTGTCATCTTTAAGGAGCCAAACTTCCTCACAACTACTAGCACATGCCTTCTATTCTTCATAACAGAATTTAGCCTCATAAGTCACATAAACTTTCCAAATATCAATTCTACCCTTATGCTCTTCCGGGCCATCAATAGTGTTATCCACACAATGCATGTGTTCCATGATCAAACCATGCAGTTGTAGGTACAACAATATCCTCCAACAAATTATCTCAAATGTTATCGTTCCAGCCTCTGCATATACTTCTGAAATATGTATTTCCAGGGAGCCAAATCATATCTCAAACAAATCATCAATATCAGAGTTTACCAAATCACAATGGCCTCAAGTCAAATTTTGCTACTTGCCCCTCTGAATTCAACACTCCTTTGCATGGTCTATCTCATATTGCAACAAAGTTTTGCTTCATGCTTTTTAGCTTTCAATCAACAATATGAACCAATCACCGGGTTTCAATATCGTAATCATCAGGATCTTTACAACTCCCTCTTTCCATTTGAGGTTTTTCCTTTCTTCATAGTCTTAATGCTATGCTATGTTCCTTCATGTCCTTCATCTCCTTAGTCAAGCTTTAGATATAATTTCCTTGACCTGTAACCTTGATTAGAAGACTTATGAAAGAACAAGGGGATAAAATATAAAGAAATTGGCATTAATAATAATCAAGAAGACGTTAAATACTTATCTACGGATGAAGGTTGACTCCCTCTTAATCTTGGACCCTTGTCTTCACACATCATGATATAATGCATGCCATTCTTAAGAGTTGGGTTCCTTTTCCTTTCACAATGGAAACAATCAATTAAGGTTTCTATTTATAGGGTTTTGTTCTTTTATTCCATATTTTGCCAGGTTTACAAACCCTAGATAACAAGACATATCACTTACAAACTTGTAGAGTTTTATAACCACACAATAAAGTTAGTTGCAAAACCCAAAATTTTTAAGGTCTTTAAGATCTATTACAACAAGAATTGCAAATTCTATGCAAACCCTAGAAGCTTCATAGTCATCAAGACTCATCATCCATGCATTATAAAATGTTGCAAAACCCTAATGAAACTATTTGACATACCTTTCTATCCATTTCACTTGAAAACCTAGCCTTTATATGCAACATAACACCAAACTTTTTGTCTCTAATTTATATTCATGCAAACCCTTTTCATGATCATCACCATGACCTAAAGGACTTAACATCATAAGAAAGTGGCAAGGGTTATGGAATGCACAAAAATTATACATACCTTTTGGAATTTTACCTATCCTTGTTTACAGAGATCTCGTCTTGTCATTTATTAAATTCATTCAAAGGAGACATCATCATTTCTTTCAAACTCAAGAAGAAATAAGCTAATCCATTCATAATGCTTAAATGCTTTAGCCTTCAAGCTAGGATATGAACCAAGCCATCATACTTCTTTCATCTAGATTTTTCATCCATTTAGAGATGATCCACACTTCTTTCCATTGACCATTATTGTCAGATGTTGTTAAGTTATCCATCATTATTGCAACACTGCCTCATTGAGGTTATTTGCTATCCCATTGCCCAAAGTACAAGGGTATATATATCTGTCACGTCTTCCACATTTCACTATCATTTAAGATCACTATATTGAATTAGGATCACTACCACATTTATTGTTTACTCAAAATGAGAATGGTTGCCATAACTCATATTACTTCACATCGCATGGGTGGATAACAGAGCTTAGATCTTGTGGAGACAATTGTCACTTGGATAATTGTCATACTTTAAAATGTATCAGTTTCGTATGGCCTAATTGTTGTTATGTACCACAGTCTTCAGGGTTCATGTTTAAGTCATTGTTATAGAGACAAGCCATACATTGTTGTTATATTGCCTAAATATTTCGTTGTCAATACATCATTGTCACCCATGTAAGGTGACTTCCATATACCAAGGTGAATGCAACAAATAAGGTCTTATTCATGTTTGGGAAATTGCTATAAAGAGTATTGTCTTATCGTCGAGGTCACATCCATCTTAACAAGGTTATTGTCATATTAATCTCAAGGTTATTGCCATATAAAAAGATGACTACATACATAACAAGAGGGACTACCTTATAACAAGGTTGTTGCCATGTAGTCAAGGTTACAATCATATATCATCAAGATCAAGATCATTGTTATACACTAAGCTTACTTCCATATACATATCGCTTGTCATGTCATCAATGTCACTGCTATTTCTACCATAGATTAAGGTCACATCCAATCATACCTCAGGAAAACTTAATTGTCATACCTCAGAGGATAGACAAACTACCTCGTACTACTATCAAACCTTGGCATCACCTCACATTACTGTCTTGCATTTCTGTCATCACAGTTGGAATAACTTGTATCTCAGTCATGTGACTCACATCTTTGAAACGTAACTTTCATTTCAGAGATGTAACTCGCTTCTATGAAATGTGACTCACATCTTTGTCCAAGTTATATATATATCATTGTTATGTATGTATCACAAACCTTCCTTCGCATCTCTATCCAGGTTATGTATCTCGCACGTCATAACTTGTATTATTTTTATTGTCAGCCTTCATTGTGTTCCATAGTTAATAAAGAACTCATATCACTGGTACTATTGAATCAATCCATAATTCTCATTAGAAGAGGTAAATCAAAAGTAAAAATACTTCTGACCTTTTCATACTTCAAGAAAAATCATATTTAGCATGGAATTATAGCCTTTGCAAAATAGGCCTCCACATAGAAGAGGTATCTAGCCTTCTACTTCAATGAATGAACTGTTGTAGATAAGCCAACAAAAGTGATATTCAAAAAACGTTTCCCACCACTTTAGCTTTGATACCATGTTGAGAAATCAATGTGCTTATGAGTTAGGGTTGATTTCTCTTTGCATGGTAATTATTTGTGAATTTGTTGGCTTATAATTTTCTTTAATACACTCTTTTTCATCAAACAATTATCAAAAACATAAACATGAAGATCACATAAATACAATGAACACAAGATATAGGCTCCAAGCCAGGGAAAAACCCCCTCCAAGGGGAAACCCAAAGAATCCCTTCTTCTTATACAATCATATCAATGTGAGAATTCCAAGACCCAAATCCAACCTCCAAGAAGTCAAGTCAAAACCTCTAAATCAGAGAAATATCATTAATCTCAATCAAGCATCAATTCCATCTCTTATGCCACAGGAAGCTCAAGTATTCTACCATTAAGAAACTCACACATCTAGCCTAGTAAGCGCAAACTATTTTTATAGAATGTTTGCACCACCTACCACCATTTATCACAAGAAGGCTCACATTATCTATCACATGAAAGCTTGCAACATTACAAATCATCCTTCATAGGAATTCACACTTCATTTCAGATGTATAACCTCAGGACCTCGCACTCCTTCACAAAGATATAAACTTTGAAATTCACATCCCTTTCTATCTCTGAACTTGTCACAAAACCACCAAATTGTTGGATGATTTGGGGGAGGTTGTATGCCAATATACAGTTGTTCCAACATGCAAAAAAAAGACATATTTTCAATGAGCCGACTTGTCATCCAGGAGGGTCGACTTGGCTTCTTGACGTGATTTTACCCAAATTACATTTTCAAAAAATTATTTTTCCCTTTTCTTTACAATAGGTCCAAATAAGACTTTGACTCTTTAACTTAACAAATCTTAGAAGCATGAAGAACATGCTTAACTGATGAAATAATATTTTTTTCTCTTCTTCTTCTTTTTGTTTTTTACATAAAGTACATAATGATATAAGTACAATGAAAAATTATGAAGATCAATTACAATTTCCAATAGGAATCACATTTAAGATTAATTATTATGTAAATTAAAATGTTAAATAAGGTATTTGACAATGCATTTTGTTACTGGGAAAAATTTTATTTATGCAATTGAATGTTGAATTGTAGTAAAGCACGAGCATTATAGGGGAGATCAAACTCAAGGTCAACTACTTGCCATATAGGTTCTTAACCAAAATGAGATATCATGTCATTCAATCAGGTACTCATGTCATTATTAAGCATTCAACCCATGACATTGTCAATAGAGTTGTGAAAATGCACAAGCATCATGGGAATTTGAATTCAAAAGCAACTCAACATAGAAATATGGAAATCCATCTTAAAAATATGTGATCTCTCCAAATTTTTCATATCATAAAGGATATTAATGTTTGCAAAACAAAATATTAGATTAAAAAAATTGAAATATTAAAAATTATATCTGCACATAAATTATGAGGAGAATGAACCTCTGGATTGGTAGGTAAGTTAACTTTATGGATTCGGTGAGGATTTTGGACCCTTGCATGGAGCGGATTGGAAGTGGGAAGAAACCCAAGCCATCCTTTGTTCAACCCGGGCTCAAGCTCCGCAATAGCAAGTGTCGGATCATTAGACCTTTGTGTCGTCTGTGATCCAATCTGCTCTCATACTGCTATTTGGCGACATCAGTTGTAATAGCCCTTGTGAAAATTCCATGTAAAAATATATAAATACCACGGATGATGGACACGTATTCCAAGATGAATGGTGGGCAAGACATCCTAGTGGGTGTTCATTTGGTTGTTTATGGTTAAGGAAATTGGCAAAGGCAATGTCTAACGCATTAAAGAGGCAAAAAGGTATTTTGGCACATTTATTTATGAAAATAATGGAAATTAGGAGAAAAAGGAGGTGAAAGGTCACAGGTTGCATGTGAGGAGGAAAATGAAGGAAAAATAAAGGAAATTAGGAGAAAAGGAAGGTGAAAGGTCATAGGTTGCATGTGAAGAGGAAATTGAAGGAAAATAATGGAAAATGAAGAAAATAGAGGCCTCATTAATAAAAAGGCTTCTGAGGATCAGTTGGAAAGCTTCTTCTTTTGAGAGTGAACCTTTTGTCAGTTTAGTTTTGGAATTCTCTCATTATTCTCTCTCTCTCTCATACTCTTGGAGACTTAGAGTTTTTTTGGAGCACTCTTGGTGGGTGTGGCATACTTGGATTCTTGGAGCAAGAAGGCAAATGAAGAGTGGGAAAGCACAAGAGGGTATCAGCATCAACAACTACATCAGATTGCTTGCAGGTACTGAGTTGAATGTATGATTTATTCACTAGTTTTGGCATGCATGGCACATGCATGTGGTTTCTTGGTTATGATCTGTCATTGGCATGGAGGATGGTTGGGATTGACAGTGGATTGCCTAGCCTTACCATTTCCTAGATAGCCATGGTGATTGTGGGTTTACTTTCATTGCTTTGTTTTTGTTGGTTCTCATGTTTCCTTAGCTTGGGTTAAGTGATTAGTCCTGGAATCCCTATGACAACTTGGGTTGAGTGACTAGTCCTAGAAGCCCTGGTTGAACAAATGCTCTGGAAGCCCTGTAATAGCTTCAGTTGAGTTACTAGTCCTGGAATCCTTGGTTAGACAAACACTCCAGAAGCCCTTGGGGGGTTGAGTTACTAGTCTTGGAAGCCTTGGTTGGACAAATGCTCTAGAAACCCTGTATAAGTTGTGGGTTGAATTACTAGTTCTGGAAGCCCTGTATAAGATGTGGGTTGAGTTACTAGTTCTGGAAGCCTTGGTTGGAAAAACTCTCTGGAAGCCCTGGAAAGCTTGGATGGAGACCAATTTGATGATGGTTTTTGGTGATGTCCGACCGTGAGGTGGAATCATTGTTTGATGGGTTGAGGTGGGTGGCCTCTGGAAGCCCTGGATGAGTTTTGATTGATGTGTTCTCTGATATCCCACATTCATGCTTGGAATATGGCACGGGGGTGATTGGCTGAAGAGAGACTTGGCTCAACCAATCTATGGTCGGGTGGAACGTGGTAGTCCCATCTCCGGTTGGTTCATTGCATTTATTAATGAAAAATTCATTCCCTTGATTTTCATGTGCAAATGTACTGATGTATATATGGATTTTGATGGCTGATATGTTTATTGTATTTATGTTCCTATTATGTTTTTTATATGCACATTTACCCTGGAGGTTGTTACAGAGTGGTATCAGAGCATGGTTCAAACACTTGGACTGGATGGGCTCTATCATAGGTGAAATGAAGAACAAAGGTTAAATTTTAGACCTTTCTGTCATATCTGTTATAAATTTTCTTTTGTGGCATATTAGAAGTTGAAAATTTGTCCATATTGAAGGTAAATCCCACTGATAATGTGGTAAAAATTTCAGATATTGGTTCACAATACTTTAGGAATTATGATCTAAGGAAGATGACCTTCTTGAATGCACCTTTAAACAGGTCATGTTGGAATTTCTGCAATAACTCATCTTTTGTAGGCTTTCAGAAGCTGAAAAATTGTCCACATTGAGGGGACATACCACTGATTATGTGGTAGAAATTTCAGATATTGGGTCACAATATTTTAGGAGATATGAGTAGAGGGAGTCAAGCCTTCTAAATGCTCCTAAAATCGGGCCTCAAATAGGTCATGCTGACATTTTTGTTATAAAGTTTCTTCTGGGCACTCTCAGGAGCTGAAATTTCTTCCACAATGAGGCGAAATCTCACTGATATTGTGATAAAAATTTTAGACATTTATTCGCTATATTATAGGAGATATGACTAGTGGAAGTCGAACTTTCTTGATACTCCTAGAATTGTGCACCAAATAGGATTGTGTTTGGTATTTTTGTTATAACTTTTCATCTATGAAATCTCAGAAGTTGAAAATTGAACTATAGTGAGGGAAAATACCATTGATCATATGGTTCAGTCTCCATAACTTGTGCTACTACAGTTTAGGATATATGCATTGAATCATTCGCTATATTAGTTTGCATGCAAAGTGTTTGATGAAATGCTTAAATGTTTCAATGATTAATTGCATACAAACTGTTTGATAAAATGCCCCAATGAGTATGTTGTATGTGGTTGGGGATAGTATTGATGTGTAATAGTATTTCTGTAGTTGATATATGCCTACTTATATGCAAATAGTTTGCTATATTAGTTTGCATGTAAAGTGTTTGAAGAAATGCTTACATGCAAATGTAATAGTATAGTAGTTGTTTGAAGAAAATGTAAAAGTATGGTAATTGTTTGAAGAAAATGTTATTTTTTATTTATGGGATAGTATTGTAGTATGATAATATGGATGTAGCTGATCTATTCCTATTTGCATGCAAATAATTTGAAGAGTTGCATGTAAGGAATTTGAAAGGTTGCATGCAAGGAATTTGAAAAGTTGCATGTAAGGAAATGGAAAAGTGGCATGTTTTTAGTTATTATGTTACAAGTGGAATAAGTGCAATGTTTTTGACTTAGTCTCATACAAATGTATGAGAAATAAAAATCGATTTATTTTCAAGTGTGGTTAAATTTAGTAGAGCTTTGGAGATCCCATTTCCATAATTGGACATTGGAGATCAGGCCATTATAGTAGCTTTCTCCTTCTACCTTAGTGTGGACCATGGATAGTAAGGGTGTATGCTTATAGGGCCATTATAGTAGCTTCCTCCTTCTACCTTAGTGTGGACCATGGATAGTAAGGGGGTATGCTTATAGGTTGTTAGTATTGGTGAATGCTGATTTCAAATTAATAGACACGATGTCTTGATTTTTGGAACATATGACTGACTGTGTATGAATTATATGTCGCTTACATGTTGATTTCATGATACCTACTTACATCCTTGTATGTTAGGTTACATTTTTGAATATTTTGATGACATGTATCAGTCTTGTAGGTTGATTACAAGAATTGATCTCTTATGTTCGACTACATGCATTTATGTGTAGGCGTAGTTGATTTGGTATTGCTTATGCATACTGTTGGTTGCATGTGGCAATGTGTACAGTGGAGTCATGGTTGTTGTCATGCATGAGGTCATGGTTTGTGTAGTTGATATGGTCATGCATTGATGACTGGAATCTAGCTAGAATGAGGTGTATGTGGTTTCGTACTCATTTTTTATGTGTGTATATGCAGTTGTTATGCGTGTATGGTCTTGGTTATGATTATGCATGTATAGTAAGTCAAACATACCTTGTGAAGTCATTATATGCAATTTATGTCGTCATGATGCTATTGGTTGTTATGATGCTAATGAGTTAGTTGAGATAGAGAAAGGGATGCAGATCATCATAATGAGGTTGTAGCATTAGACTTTGGGATAAGAGCAGATCGTCATACAGGTAGTGTATGTTTGGCATGCAGGTATGTAAGTTAAGGATTATTATATGCATTAGGGTTATATACATTAGGTTTATGAACATGTATTTGATGTTATGGTTACATTCATGATAGATGTTAGATGATTAGTGTGGTTATATTCACATAGTCAAGAATGATAGTAACATGTAGTTGTATGCATTGCTATTGTTGTTTTATATTAGATAACCTGATGATTATGTTGTATGTTGTTGATGAGTATGATATATAGCTTATTGTTGTTATATGCTATTAACTTGATGATTAGGGTCATTTCATTGAGATATTGATGTTATAATTTGGATTGGTCATATGCGTGATGGTTATGTTCATTGCCTTGAAGATCTTGATGTTATATGTATTGTGTTAACCTGGTTTGACCTATGCAGATGGTTATGGTTGCGATATTCATGTATGAACCGACATATTTGTGAGATGGTGTCATACTAATCTAGATTGACTTTGCATATGTGTATGAGTTTACGATGTGAACATGTTAGTTAGATATTGTTATGGATATCATGATCTTATGAGTGCTTGAGTTGATGTGTTGTAAAGTTATATCATGCTAACTAGATTGACTGTGCAGACAATATCACCTCCCTTGAGATACTTTAAGGTATCAATCATTTATGTCATATATTTGGTACTTGACTGTTGATTATGTCATCTAGTTGATTTATTTAACATGGTATGAATGTTTGATGAATTGCATAATATATGTGTTCAAATGATCTTGTTTTAAGATGATTGTACTAAAATATATGTGTTGAGACAGTTGATATGTACTTGAGTATAGTAGGTGATAGTTGTAGTATTATGACTGATGACTATGGTTTGACTATGGATTATGACATGATTGTTAGTCTTGGCATTAATTGATTTCAAATTAATAGATATGATTGTCTTGATATTTGGAACATGTGGTTGACATGTGTGAGCAGTTGTAGGGTAACATGCTTGGTACTAGCATGACAAGGTAATAGTTGATGTGTCTATATAACTAACATTTGGGTGGTGTGATAGCATATAGTAAGCCTCTATTCCCAATAAGGTAAAAAGGTAAAAGAAAGGAATTGGGCAAGAATTCCTTTGGCTATGTTTGGAAACCCTAATTTCGAATGAATGAGTGCTTTGCACATAGGAAGTCTTCTTAACCTTGATTTTGTCAGACATTATGCAGATATGTGTTATATTCATGAACATACACTTGACAGGCATATTAGCTAGTCTTTAGCTACAGGTGGATCTGTTAAAGGATTGGAGTCCCTTGAGAGATGGTGTGGATGTGTTCAGTTGCAAGCAGCGTGCTTGGCACAATTAGATGAGGTAACTGGTGTATTGTTATATTTATTTATGCACTAACAATTATGTGTTAATGAAAGCATGATGCATGGAGTTGCATGGCAAGAGAGTTGCCATGAAATCTTGAAGAAGGCTTGGGTTGAGCTTTCCCTGGGAACCATGGGGATTGAGTCATGGTGTTTGTTGTTAGTCTTGTGCTTTTGGTATTTTATGAATTTTTGAGCTTGATTTGCGGCTTTGTTTATGTCTAGTGTATGGCCATACCATTTTGTTTGTGGAGTCATGTTGTTATTGGTTTTTATGGTCTTATTCTTATTTATTTCTTATCTTGCCTTTTATGTTTTGAGTCTTGGGAAATGGTTGGGAAAGAGGAAAGTTGACGGAGCTCAGGTAGAGTTGTGTGGTACCTGAAAGATAATATGAGATTTAGATGAAGCTTGGTGCATGAGTAAGCACAACGGAAGGTAAGGCTATGACAGTCGGTTGGACTGGCTAGGTCCATTGTGGTAAATGGACAGTAGCAGTGAAAACACAAGAAATGTAACCAAAAAAGGTAAAGTAAATGGATCTGAGGCATCAGATGCCTTGGCTATGTTGGGAATTATTATTCTCAATATCGTGCATGTTGTGCATGAATAAAGGAATTTCTCTTAACCTAGACCTTATGTTATCTGGTAATTATGTTATGATCATGATTATGCTAATGTTTATATATGTATACATGAATGTATGTATGTCATGTTTGACAGAGTTGTCATGGATCATGATTATTAATGCTAACATTTATATCTATACATGTATGTATGTATGTCGTTGACTGACTATATCATTAGTATTCTATGTTGATGTTTATGTATATGTATGTATGTATCCATGTATCTATGTCATTGTCTGACAAGTCATTAGGAATCATTCTCGTAGAGGAATGATTGTGTATGCAAGAGAATGGCATGACGAGGTTCCTGGTCTTACAAGGAATCAATTGGGAAAAGTAGTCACAACAAATATATGAGGTCAATATCATGTGAATATGAACTTATATTGTATGCTTGTATTATGCCTATGCATATGGACAGGTCATACCGAGGGATACATAAACAAAGTGAAAGAAGTGTGGTCCGTGGCATGCTAGTATAAGCATGGATAAGACACTGGAAACAAGGTTTCTTGGTAGAGGTAGTGTGGTTTCGGACGTGTGGAATTACTGTTGTACATATAATGTATATGTTATACATGATGCATCTATGACGTGTGGACATGTGATGTCGTGTATACATAGTGTGTGTACATGTTTTTTATGCAGTGTTATGTACATGATGGTACAGATAGTGTTGTATAAATGTTGCATATTTAATATTGGGTATAGATGGTGCTATGTACATGTTGGATATGCGGTATTGTGTACGTATTGTATTATGTCCATGATGGATATGCAATGGTGTGCATATGGTGCTATGCGCATGTTGGATATGCAATGTTGTGTACAGATGATGCTATGTACGTGTTGGATATGCAATGCTATGTACAAGTGGTGTTGCATGCATGTGGTACATTGGTACTATGTACATATGGTGGGGTGTGCATGATTGTACAAGTGGTGTCATGTGCGTGTGGTGCTATGTACATATTGTACAAGTGGCATTCTGTGCATGTGGTGCTATGTACATGTCATGCATGTGGCGCTATGTACATGTGGTGTCACGTACATGTCATGCGTGTGGTACTGTGTACATGTGGTATTGTGTATGCATTGTATAGTGGTGTAGTGCACATGTGATGTTGTGTAAACGTTGTGCAGGTGGTGCCATGTACATGTGATGTTGTGCACATGTTGTGCATGTGGTGCGGTGTACCAGTGGTACTGCGTACATGTTGTACATATGGTAATGGTGTACGTGTGTTATTGTGTGCATGTCATCCATGCTGTGTTATGGGCATGCGGTATTCTGTATGTGCATCATGTAGTTGTGGTATTGCGGCGTATGTACTCATTGTGTTGTACTTTGTGTAGGTACATGTATTGGGTGGTATTACACATCGGGTATAGATGGATGCACTGTGTTGTACATTGGTTGTAGGTGTATGAGTTGTACGTCAAGTGTAGGTGCATGTATTGCATGGTGTTGTGTGTCAGGTGTGGTTGTATGTGTGCGATGCACACTATGCGTATGTGCACTTGGTGGAGGAGAAGGCACTAGGTGTTTGCTGCATGTGGCAACTGATCTGGTGTGTGTACAGAAAGAACAAAGGTAGAAGTAAGGATTGATGAAGGATAGGTATCGATATTGCATTTCAGTTTTATTATGCATGTGATTTGTGATTCTCATACATGACAATTATGATTTATGATCTATGATTCTGGTTTATGATATATGATTATGGTTTATGATGGTTACATGTGATTTATGATTTTGATCTATGATGGTTGTGTTTTGAGCTAACCTGATGTGATATTTTTATACATGTTGATTTGGTCAAAGACGCTAGTTTGACTTCTTATGACATGAAGCAAATAGGATTCCAAGTGTACCATATTGGCGAACTACCAATGAGGTATGATTTGAAGTTATTTCAATTTATTTTGAATCTAATGGAAGTTATGTTCTTGGTATAGGAAGCATGAACATGTCCAGTTGGGTGGTTGAAATCGACTACAAGAATCAACAACAAAGGAATTGAAACATGCAGCAGTATGCTGGTAAATCACTTCAGGAGCAGGGCCATTATGGGACATTGGTACCCAATAGTGTCCATTGAGTTCCATGAGCACATTATGACCGATATGATGTGTTGACACAGGTATATGCCTTGGTTTTTGTATATTCCAATGCGAGGAAGCCTTTCCAAGGGATGGACTGCCCGAGATGGGGGGGCCAGTGGAAGGAGGTGGATCCTAGTATTACTTTGAGGGTGGAGGTGTGAGCCTCTAGATTCCCTTGTTGCAGATTCACATTATTTTATTTGTTGGTTGAGAAAATACACATATGTGTATATGTATATGTGGTTATTGTAAATACCATAATGAGTTATGTTATAAAGCTCTAGTATGCAGTATGTTGTCATGATTTTTTGATTTTGAGTAGATATTTCATTGTAAATATTGCAACGAGTTGTGTTATAAAGCTCCATGGGCAACATGTTTTGTTTTTAGTAGTCATGTTGGTTATACGTGTCATTGAACACCGAGGACGGTGTTCCCCCAAGGGGGAGGGTTCTATAACAACCCTTGTGAAAATTCCATGTAAAAATATATAAATACCACGGATGATGGGACACGTATTCCAAGCTGAATGGTGGGCAGGACATCCTAGTGGGTGTTCATTTGGTTTTTTATGGTTAAGGAAATTGGCAAAGGCATTAAAGAGGCAAAATGGTATTTTGGCACATTTATTTATGAAAATAATGGAAATTAGGAGAAAAGGGAGGTGAAAGGTGATTGTGGGTTTACTTTAATTTCTTTGTTTTTGTTGGTTCTCATGTTTCCTTAGCTTGGGTTGACTTATTAGTCCTAGAAGCCCTGGTTGAATAAACACTCTGGAAGCCTTGTGACAGCTTGGGTTGAGTTACTAGTCCTGGAAGCCCTAGTTGAAAAAAAGCTTTGGAAGCCCTGTAACAACTTGGGTTGAGTTACTAGTCATGGAAGCCCTGGTTGGACAAACGCTCTGGAAGCCCTTGGTGCGTTGAGTTATTAGTCCTAGAAGCCTTGGTTGGAAAAACACACTGGAAACCCTTGGTGGGTTGAGTTACTAGTCTTGGAAGCCTTGGATGGACAAACGCTCTAGAAGCCCTGTATAAGTTGTGGGTTGAGTTAATAGTTCTGGAAGCCTTGGTTGGACAAACACTTTGGAAGCCCTGTATAAGTTGTGGGTTGAGTTACTAGTTCTGGAAGCCTTGGTTAGACAAACACTCTAGAAGCCCTGGAAGGCTTGGAAGGAGACCAATCTAATGATGGTTTTTGGTGATGTCTGATCGTGAGGTGGAATCATTGTTTGATGGGTTGAGGTGGGTGGCCTCTGGAAGCCCTGGATGAGTTTTGATTGATGTGTTCTTTGAGATCCCACATTCATGCTTGGAATATGGTACGAGGGTGATTGGCTTAACAAAGACTTGGCTCAGCCAATCTATGGTCAAGTGGAACGTGGTAGTCCCATCTCTGGTTGGTTCATTGCATTTATTAATGAAAAATTCATTCCCTTGATTTACATGTGAAAATGTACTGATGTATATATGGATTTTGATGGCTGATATGTTTATTGTATTTATGTTTTTTATATTTACATTTACCTCAGAGGTTGTTACATTAGTCACGAGGGCTTGGGTTTGGACAATATACTACAGGAAGAGTGGCAACCTAATTTTTATCCCACGTCGGTTTGCAACGAGAGAAGAACAAAAGTGGAGGATTGTTCTTTTTTATCAAATCTTTGATGTGGAAAATTGCGATGGTACTTGTTAGTTCTGCTTCACGATCAGCGTTCGCCTATACGCAAGGAATTCAATACATATTCATATGACGAGCAACGAACATCGTGGACAACAATTTGAGTAGTGTGGTCAACAATGAGAGCAGCGAGCAGTGAACAATGAGCAGTGTGAGAGCATGGAGCTTTTATGCAGCAGAAGTATCAAGCAGCAAGCAAGGAGCAACGATAAATTGAACAACAGGGAGTAGTGTGAAGTAATCTTGGAATTTTATAGACCTACATATTTCTTGAAACAGGTTGGACGACAAATGCATTCAAACATGACAAAGGGACAAGAAATTTCAAAACACGCGAAGACAAATGATTTAGGACAAGTGAAAATTTCCTCATCCACCAAAGCTAGGAAGTGGGTTTGGGTCAATGCCAAACAATATCGGGGCATTTTAAAATGAAGACTAGCCCGTCTAAAATGGGAGCAGACAATAAAAAAATAGTCCAAAAAAGTACTCGAGCCCTTCGCAAGAAGCACTCAAACAAATCCCCTCTACAAGAACGTGGCAACAAGAAGTCCAGAAGAAAAGTCATTGATGATTCTGCCTTATATAGTCCCACATATTGATCCAAGTGGATCCTAGAATACTCTCTAAGTCTTCAAATTGCTTAAAATATCAAAACAAACGCATGGGAAGAACCCTTAGAAGGGCGGAAAACCACTATCGGGAGGCAAAAATACATAGAAAACATCAAAAACAGAGCTATCGGCGGTGGCAACAATGAATGCACAGGGGCTGTTGGATCTGGCCGATCAACGGTCCAAATTCGATCGGTGAATCACAATCGGCGGTGGCAAAGGGAGGCTATCGGTGGAGACCCCATGACATATGCGACTGTGATGAGTGGGGTCAACGAGGACCGTCGATCAAGCGCGCAGATCGACAGCCCATGTTGCATCACAATATCGCTATCAGAAAATACAAAGAGCGCTTACAACGACCCGGGGCATGAGCGATATATGATTGCGATTGATCGCATCACAACATCGCATCGACACAATTCAATGGAGCGGGCCCGATAATGACAATGACAGCGATTGGAGGACCCGATAGTATTATAAATGACATTATATATGTTTTGAGATCCGGAAAACAAGGTTTTCCTTTGTATTTGCGATTTTCGTTAAACAAACGAAATACAAGGGATAAAGCGCCGATGCGATGTTACGAACCTGAAAGGGTTTGTTAATACTATTGTATACTGTTTCAAGTCCGATATGAGAGGGACTTTAATGTTTTTAATGTATTTCTTAATGCAAAGGAAATCCACGAAACAAGTGGGATTTCAGAGGACCAAGGGCAGTAAGTGGTTTGGGCCAGACTCCGCCCGATCCCATAGAAGGGCTACCACGTGTCTAGGCTGAGGAGAGAGAAAACCACCCTCATCGGGCGGTTAACTCCCGAATGAAAGAGCTGCCCGAAATGAACCATGACCGTTGGATCGGGATCTCCCAAATCAACGGTGGAGATTCTATATTGACTTACAGGCGGACCCAATAGGATAATAGGGCGCAATTATGGATGTTTGAAGTCTGAAAGACTATGTTGTGGCAGAATTTCACAGTTTTGAATGCATTTTCCTATGTTAACAGAAAACGACCACGTTTGAGACTTCGAAGGATTTCAAGGGCCCAATGACCCATTCCGTTACAGTACAGGTGGCCACCATCCCTGGGAGCATTTAGCAATGATTGATAATGCTTAGAAAGGGATCTGAGTAGACAGAGGTCAGGGAGACAGAAAGCCGAGAAGTTGAAACGAATAGGCAACCCAGATTGGCTTTAAAGCCACAGACAGAGAGCAAACAGGACAGGCAGTATTGCAGGCAAATGCCAAGACAAAGTTAGGACAAAGACAAAGAGCGTTGAGGGAGTCTGTGTACTCAGAGAGGCTTGAGAGGTTCAAGCAAAGCTCTTGTTGTTGCATCTGTTGTGTATTGAGTCTCAAATTGAGCTCATACTGTTGTAAAAACTCTGCTTGAAGACATAATAGAGAGGCCACCACTGAAGGCTAGACCAGGAGATGTAGCCCAGGAGTATTGGGTGAACTCCTCATTAAATTTGTTGTGTTATGTGTTGTCTATTATGTTTTGTTTACTGCTTCATTGTCTGTGTATTTCGCAATCTTATCGATCCATTGCATAAAATAACATAGACAAATCCATGCACATGAGTCTGTAATACCTTATTAATTGTCTTAGATCTTATTATCAGATCACATCCACACCTCTCACCTGGTCATCTGATCTTTATGTGAAAGAATTGTTAAATGCAAAACAAAGATTAGAGGTTTAAGAAGCTAAAGAGTAGGAAAGAGATCATACAATTCATATAATAACAAATAAGAACAAGGCTTTAGCGAAAAGCAATAAAGTTTTAAAAGAACAAGTGGCATTGCTACAGGAATCTCTCCTGATAGGGAATACAAAATGGCAATGCATGAAGGCAGATGTGCAAAATATAAAGAAATATGTAGTGGAAAGTACAGAGGTGGTGAATGCGAAATCATCCTAGGATGAAGGGAAAATGATTGCCCAAATAAACAACCATGAAGAGAAAGAAAGGGAAGAAAGGAAAGGAGATTCCACCAAAGTTTCTAAAACTTGGGTTCACGTTATTAGCAATTCTACTAATAAGGAAGGAGAAACAAACATCCAGGTTGACAACATGCAAGATAGAGAAGGAAAGGAAAGACAAAATAGGGCAACAGACATAATTATTAAAGGGGTGAAAAACTATGGGAAAAATGAATGTACTCTTGACCTTGCAAGAGAATTCTTGAGAGACAAGTTGCTATGGCAAGGACAAATACGCCAAGCATGGAGGGTGGGTAAGTTTAGCGGGGAGAGAGCTAAGCCCATAAAAGTCATCATGCTTAGCTTGCATGATAAATATATCATTCTAAGCAAGAAACATCTCTTAAGGGGTTCTCGTTTTTTCCTAGAAGAAGATTTAACTATAAAACAACAGGAAGAAAGAAGGGAGGAAATGTTAAAGGTTAGGGAAGCAAGAGATGAAGGTAAGAGAGCATGGATTTATAAAGGCAAAGCTGTGATAGTGTGATTTGGACCTCCTTCCAAAACAGAGCAGCAAGATGGTAATAAAGAAGAGGCAACAAACTCTTCAACAAGAAATTAGGAAGTAAGGTCAGTATGGGAAAGCAGGGACAAAGACTCAAATGTGAGTCTTAAATGTCAAAATAAATAGCAATCAAGTCATACCCATATTTCCTTAAGATTAGTTTGTTGGAACTGTAGAGGTTACTGATGGAGACGAGGACTTGGGTTGGGGCCTGGTGGGCTCCAGTATTGCAGCAATAATGCTACAACTCCTAGGACTCCCGTCTTTACTTTTATTAGCCCGGTAGTTTGTAACAAACTTGGAAGCGAAGGTGTTGTATGCACAAGTACTAGCTCTTGCCGCAGCTGTCACTTGGTCAGCTGGCACAAGTCCGCTAGGAGCTTAAGCCAACTTCTATGAGCTCTTAGAAGAAGCTTTTTAAATGATGTATGAAAGCTAACTCGAAGGAAGCTAATATATTTGCGAAAAGAGATTGAAAAACTGAAGGAAAACGCAAACCCTAGTAAACCCTAATTCTACCAGCTAGTCCTACTGATGTAGAGGAGAGAATGAAAACTACTAAAAGAGATGCCATTACTTCTATGAAGGTAAAATACATGTGTCTAGACTACCTCTATCTGAAGAAAACATCTTTTTTTGTATTTTTGAATAAGTTATTAGAATTATCATGCATGTGCTTTTAACTGGCTTTTTACTATGCAGGGGTGGATCAAGGAGGAGAAATGCTTGGACGAGGTCGGGAAGGTTCAGAGAGGGCCTAAGGGGTCCCTAACACCCTTCCAGAGAGTTTCACAGAGTTTGGCTATCAAGAAACCTCATTCGTGAGCTTCTACAGGAAGTCTGCAGGGGTTCTACAAGATGTTTCAGGAATTTCTACAGGATGTTCAAAAATTTCTACAGGATGTTTAAAAATTGGATTTTGGAGGATGGGTGAGTGAGGGAAGATGCATGAATGGATATGGAGGTAGGATAGGGGTCTGAAGTGGCCTAGGGACTGGTGGATGGAGTGGTGAGAGGGTGTAGAAGGCTGACTTGGCTTAAAGAAGGTTAAGACAACGATGGAGCAAGAAGGTAGGGTTACGTGGGCAAAAGGACAGGTGTGAGACGAGGAACCTAGCTAGGAGATGGAACAACTGGCTCTGATGAAGCTTAGGTGGATGAGAGAGTGGTAGAGATGCCCTACACGGTGTACATTTAACCGAATCAACAAAGTCTTGCAAATAATCGAAGTCCTAGCTAATCTAATCTAACTGTCAATAAAACGAATGAACAACAACTTTATTTGGAAAGAAAACCATGTACATCAATCATGCAATGAACCATTTCAAAGATCTGAACACATAACCAACTTCTGCAAATGAAAACAGTACACTAAGGATTGCATGGTAAAGCAAACTAGTGTTTTTGTTTGGGACAACACGGTTACTTCAATTCCAGCCCCTGATCCAATAAGGAAGAGGTGAAACCAAAAGTGTTTGTTGACCCTTTTTTGGAACCTTTTTCCTGTTATTATCCTACCAATCTATCCTAAACATGAGAAGCTATTTTAATCATCAAAAACAACCTAAATAACAAAACAAGATTTAAATCTAAATAGCAGATTTTATTCTAAGAATGCAGCAAAGACACATGAAAGTAAACAAAGGAGGTACTGGGCGCTTGAGATGGGCCCAACCCCAAGAGCTACAGCCTCCTAAGAGAGATTTAGAGCTGGTGCAAAGCTGGATTCATCTTTATTGATCAAAAGAAATGTTACATTCCAAAAACTGTCCACAAGGAGAACTTGAAAATGTGCTGAAAGCAAAGCTAATCTACTGCCTAAAAATCGAACTACAAAATGACTACAAAATGAATACAAAATGACTAACTACTGGCTACAAAATGACTATAAAGTGACTAACAAAAATGACTAACTGAAATGAGGCCCTAAGCCCTCTTATTTATACAAATTGAGGACCCCAACAGTCCTCCTAAACTTTAGGGACTCGGCTGCCCAAAACTTGCAGTTAACAGCAGTCCTACTTGACTTGCTTGGCTGCCCTTGTGTTAATTGATTTGGTGGCCCTTGAACTCCGAGCTGATGGTGGAAAATTCGAGGTGAGGGCCCATAAATGAAGGGGACACCTTCCTACAAATCCTCTCCCTTGTTCTCCCACGAATTTGGCTGCCAAGTGCTCATTTAAACCTTTGATTTTGTCTCCAAATTGACCAAAAAGGCTACACAAAGCACACATTAGACTTGTTGGCATAATGACTAACCCAATTCACTCTATTAGCATAAATATAATAAAAAACATGCAATAAAATAATGAGAATGGTGGATTAAGTTGAATTAGGAGGTTGAATGAGCCCAAATAATTATCCATTTTTGGGGCTCATCAGGGCCTATTGCAAAAGATAGAGACATAATTTGCCTCATAGAAACACATGAGAATGAAGGGTGAAAAACACCTCCATTTGAAGGATACTAGAAGATGGCAGTGTGGAACAAGGCAGCAGGGAATGGAAAAGGGCACATGAGTATCATGGTTTTAGTAAGGGAGAAAGAAGGTCGCCTCATTCAGTTAAAAAAAGAAGACTCAAATAAGTAATTCATTTGGTTTAAAATATCAGAAAATGGAAACCACATCAGAATTGCAGCTTGTTATTTTGCGTCACAAATTTCAAAAATCTACAAAGGTGGAGGGCTTGACCACAAAGATCCATATGCAGCCTTAAAAGTGGACATTGCAACATATTCTCAGTTAGGTGAATTCCTTATAGTGGGTGATTTCAATGCTAGGACTGCAAGTGAGCAAGCTAGCATTCTTTGCTGTAAAGATGATTGCGACCCTATTTGGCTTACCAAAGAGAGTAATCATTAGTGGGAAAGAATTTCATAGGACAAGGGCTGCAATCTCTTTGGTGAACAATTGCTTACTCTATGTGGGGCCTTTGATTTAGTCATTTGTAATGGCTTGACTAGATGGACAAAGTCTGGTAATTTCACTTGCAATACTTACAATGGAGAAAGTGTAGTAGATTATGTAACTTACTCGCATGGTTTGTGTGAGAAAATGGAAAAGGTTTTGATTGGATATCAGCTGTGGAACTTAAAATCAGATCCTAAGCCAATTTATTTATGTTTCTCTTGGACTGGAAGGAAACAATTAGAGTCAAAAATTCAGCATGTCCAACAAAATCTCCCACAGTGTAGAATTCTTTTGACCCCATAAAATTGTAATACCTTCAAAATGACGCTAGAGAGGCTCTTCGAGAAGGAAAAAATCACAATTCATAGCCTTCATAGTCATGAATGAACACATTTAATTCAATGCACACTTGCAAAGTGCAAAAGAGAAAAAATTTAAAAGTCTGAAACAAATTGCTTTCCAGTTAATGCTTGGCTTGACGAGGAATGCAAAAAGGCAAGGAGAATGTGGAAAGAGTCAAAAAAGGATAACATAAAGCTCGAAGCTCACAAGCAGTTATTAAGAAAGAAAAAGAACGATTTCATGGTTTCAAGGAGGGAAGAACTAATCTTCCTTGGGAAAAATAATCCCAAATTATTTTGGAAGGAGCTTCGACCGAAAAAGATACAAACTGGAAATAGTATTACAACTTATAAATGGTTTGACTATGCAAGACAACTCTATGAGCAGGATCCCTAGGTTGACCCTCCCCCCTTGGTCAACACTGATACTGAACTCTTCACAGTGCAAGAGGTAGAGATGGGTATCAAGAAGTTGGGTGTTGGAAAAGAAAAAGACTTATTTGAACTCCAAGAAGAATATCTAAAGTGGGGCTCAAAGATTTTTGCACCTCACATTACAAAAAATTTCAACAACATCATACAACATGGGCTCCCCACAGATTGGACAACTAGTTTGGCAATACCTCTTTTCAAGAGCGGTGACGCCAATAATCCCTCCAATTATAGGACCATCATGATAAACCCTTTCTTTGCAAAGCTATTTGGAAGCATGCTAGAAAACAAAATTAGCAAGTGGGCAGAAGAAAGAGATAAGCATGCTAAAGGGAAAGCAAGGTTTGTACCTAAACATTCCACAATTGATCATTGTATAACTTTAAGGCACATCAGTGAAAAATTTTGGGAGAAAAAGGAAGAAGTCTTTTGTTGCTTTGTTGATTTCAGACAAGTATTTGACTCGGTTCCTAGGGATAAGATTTGGCACAAAATGGAGGAACTTGGGGTTCCTAAACATTTGAGAGCAGCTTTGCATAGGCTGTATGAAGAGGTGAAAGTCAAAATTAGAACTTTAGCAAGCATTTCCAAAAGTTTTAGAAGCGATATCGGGGTCAAGCAAGGTTGCCCATTGTCTCCTACCCTTTTTGGTTTATATATCGACAATCTTGAGGAATGGTTAAATTCGCAAGGGGGTGATGGTATCTATTTGGGCAAGTTTGTTATAAGACTTCTTTTGTATGGAAATGACCTTATTTTGATTGCTAAATCAGCTTTTGGTTTGCAAGAGCACTTACTATCCCTTGAGCATTTTTGTAGAAGTGTGAGGATGCAAGTCAATATTAGGAAAACAAAAGTAGTGGTTTTCTCTAAGAAAAGAAAACATAACCAACATAAGTTCTACTTTGAAGGCAACATTATGGAAGAAGTTGTGGATTACAAATACCTCATAATTGACTTCAACAAAAATCTATGCTGGAATGGTTGTAGAAAGAAAAGAACTTTGGGGGGTTGGAAAGCATTTTATGCTTTTCAAAATAAGTGTCGAGACACAGAGTTATGGGACTAGAAAACCACTCAAACTCTTTTTGGGCTTCTATTGATTCCGATGATTCTCTATGTTTGTGAACTATGGGCCACCGACATGCAGTGGAGACAAATTGAGAAAATTCAGAAGCATTTGATTACAAACAAATTCAAGATTAGAAGTGCAGTTCCTTATGCTATCTTGTTAAGTTAAATCGGCACTGCTCCTATTGAAGCAATTGTTATGGTGCAACTCAGAAGATATTTAAAGAAAATTGAGCAAATGGAAGAGGGTAGATGGCCTAAGGTTGTCTTTAATGACAAATTGTGCAAGAGAAAAAAAAAACCTTGGATGCAACAAAATAACAAATGGTTTAGTAAATGGGGTATTTGCTTGAACGCGTGTCCCATAAACAACAAAGAGATAAAATATTTTGTCATGGAAAAGTTCCACAAGCGCACTTGGGATAAGGAGCTAGGAAGAAAGAAAAAGTACTATATTGAAGTGTTTAATCCCACTCACAGTCATCAACCAAAAGCATACATAGAGCCCAATATCTCTTAGAGAGCCAAAATTCTTATTGTTCAGTTAAGGACTAATTCTCATCAACTTCGTTGTGAAACAGGGCACTGGAAAAGGCCAAAAGAAGTGTGGGAGGAAAGAGTATGCATTTTTTGTTCTTCCAGAAAAGTGGAAACAGAAAAACACTTCATTTTAGAATGTGAGACCTTCAATGACAACATGGAAAGTTATGCAGATATGTTAGCAGCTATCTCTTGGGATAATCTATTTAGCGAGGGGTTTGTCGAGAAGCTAGGATCATTTATTTAGAAGCTTCAAAGAAAAAGGGCCGAATACATCAAGCATATGAAGAAGCAATCTGTCCCATAAGCTATCTTTAACCTCGTAAACGTTAAAATAATTTCTTTCTTTCTATATATATATGTGTGTGTGTGTTTTTTAAGCCCCAAGGGTTAGCTCAGTTGGTCAAAATCAGTACCTCGCCATTCGGGAGGTCACAGGGTCCATTCTGCCCGAAGCCCTTGGGGTTAGGCCTTGCTAGTGGGCCGCGAGGCTAGAATCCCTTCAGAGCCGATCAACCCAAATTTTTTCGATCAACCCAAATTTTTTCGGGGGATGTAATGACCACCCCTTGACCAAGGTGTCCGTGAATCACAACAATATATATATATATATATATATATATATATATATATATAATTTTTAAATAATTTTAATAATAAAAATTATTTTTTTTTATGCTTTTTAATATTTATAAATAAAAAAAATTATATATATAAATAATACAATCCTCGTTATTTTTACTATCTATCAAAATCAAAATATACACCTTATATTAATGATTCTTTCTCGAAAATTCACTTTCACAAGTTAGTGATTATTGTTCCTTAAAAGATCACTTTCATAAGTCACAATCATAGTTTTCTTATTCAAATGCATTTACAATGAAGTCTCATTCTTTTAATTTTATAATGGTATTTCCACTTATTGGCAAATGCTAATGTATGCAAAAATATAGTGTCTATTTAAGATAGAGTATTCATTGACCAAAATTTACCCCCACTTTTATGGAGGTGGGTTTAGGGTAGTTTTGTTTTGTTTTATTTTATATATATAATAAAGAGTATATTTTTTTTCAAAGTATTTATGAGTATATTAAAATAAGTTTATTTTTTAATTTTATTTTATTTTAATGCAAACAAATAATTTTTATTAGCAAAAATGTTGCAATTGCATTAGTCTACAATCTAGTGTTTAGATTTTCAATGCTTCTAAGAGCACTTTGATCTTATACAATATTAAATTTACTAGGGTGCTATGCCAAACATTAAAGAAAGTTACATTCCAAAAGCCATTACACAAGTACATTTGCATAAAGTATTTGCTAAATAAAAGCCCAAAGCAATACATGATTAAACTAGATTGCAAGCTTGACTTCTTGTCACCATTGGCTCGGAAGTTAATGGAGCCTTTTTCTTCTTTCCTACTATTGTCCAAACTTCTTTCGTATTTGATGGAGTCATTTGTAATCTTTTTTTTTTTCTTTTTACAGAAACGGGTAGTGGATATATTAGAAACTTGGCCTTAATGCCAAAGAGCGGATTACAAAAGGTGAGTCTAAATCCAAAAATGTCGAACAACCTTGCAAGACTGTGACACTTATGTTTAGCTCACATCTCTTTTTAGCTACTACTATGCGGTCAATTTCAGAGATTTTCCCAAGCTTTTGGATACAAACAAATTGATTTAACAGAAGGCAATAAAACATGACAATTTTCTAAATTAAGGAATTGGTTCCCATATTTCTTGTCCGCCTCTGAGCAGGGCACTAGCTGTTAGAAGGGATGCTTTGTTAGCTTTAGTGTCTGCCTCCTTATTATTGGCTCTCAACACATGATAGAAATTCAAGTTCTAGAAAGAGTCTCCAAGGTCTGAAATTCTGTGAATCAGCCTTGCTAGCCTTAGGTCCATTGGCTTAGAATGGGTCACCATAGTGTTAATAATAACCTGAGAGTCTCCAATAACATTAGCCTCCCTGATGTTCAGCACTTTCAAAATCTTGAGTCCTTGAAAAAGAGCCAAAGCCTCAGCTTGAATGCTGGAAGCAATGCCCAAACCCCAGGCGAAACTATGGATCCTAAAACCAGCTGGATTCAATATAACTCCTCCAGCACCAGCTCTTCCAGGATTGCCCTTTGCAGCCCCATCAAAAAATAGAGAGTGCCTCTGATGGTTTGCAATCCATCCCTGGAACTCTTTTGTTGTAGCCCTTATTTGCCAAACTTTTGGGAGGGAGATACTCTTTGCCAATTTTTGGAACTGAAGATCGAGAGAAGATCCCCAATTTTTATCTTGTTGGGTGAGATTTAAATCATCTTTGTGGTCTCTCAGGCACTCTTTTAACTGGCATTTAATTTTAACTACCACTAGCTTGACATCTTGTTCGTAGTTTCTGAAAATCCTTTTGTTTCGCTCAAGCCAGATCTGCTAGCAGGTAATTTTAGGGAGAATAAACCAAGCAACTCTAATAATTTTGTTTTTTGGAGGAGGACCAGGGTACCTTTGCAGCCATTTGACAAAAAAATCAGCAGTGGAGGAAGGCAACGCGAAGCTAGAACTCAAAGTTTCCAGCAGCTCGGTCCAGATCTGCAATGTAAAGGAACATTCAAGCATCAAATGAGAAATGCTTTCCTGATTTACCTTGCAAAGTCTGCACCTTGAAGGGTCGTGGAAGCCACGCTTCTGAAGATTATCGTCTGTCAAGATTTTGGAATGGCATAACAACCAATTGAAGAAATCGATTTTTGGCAGTGAGGGATAATGCCATATCCCTTTCCATGGCTCTGGGTTCGTGGCCACATGGGGCGCTCACACAACTTGGCGTATCCCTGAGCAACGGAATAACCACTAGCCTGCACACCCCAACCTCTTGAATCCCTACTTCACATCTGCGTTGGAGCCAATCCGTGAAGCTTGGAGAGTAGTTCCTCGCATTCCATAGACAAATCTGGGGGCGTTTCAAGTTTCCAGCCAGCCCAGCATGAATCCTGCCAGACTGAGATATCCCACAGGGAACGCAATCCAGCATCGTTCATCCAACTGCGCAACGCTTGAAAAGAGCGACAGTCTCCCAGAGGCTCATTATTCATAATTCTGTCTATCCAAAGATTGATCCTTTTTCCATTGTCAAGGACCCAGTAGGCATGAGTGTTTATAAGCGGACAGGGTTTGGAACAGAGCTTCTGGAAGGGCGTATTCAAGAGCGACAGAGGAAGGTCTAGACAGCGGGAGCGCTTGCCCTTAAAGTATTTTTTCCAAAGAGCTAGTTGTGCCCAGCCAGGGTTAGGAGCAATAATTCTCCAAATGAGCTTAGCTCCCATAGCAATATTTTGATATCTAAGATTTTTGAAGTTCAGCCTCCTTCTAAGAGCAGTTTGGAGATGGATTCCCAACTGACTAATGAAATCTTTTTCTCATTTTGCTTGGCCCCTTTCCAAAAAAATCTCCGTATGATCTCCTCCATTTTTCTGAGAATGCCAAAGGGAGCTAGAAGAACTGAAAACTGAAATAAGGGAAGACTGTTAAGGACTGATTTGATAAGAACAAACTTACTAGCAATGTTGAGCCAGGAAAAGCGCCAGGCAAGCAACTTGTTCTTGAATTTCTCCAATTGGGGGAGCCAATCTCCGTTGAAGGCTCTTTTAAGAAATACAGGAAGGCCTAGATACTTGAAGGAAGTCCAATTTGAGGAGGCTGCAAAACCAAAGGTTCTAGAAATGGAGTTGAGCAAGCTGGAAGTGGTGTTCCAACAATAGATATGGAATTTGCCATTGTTTAGATTGCTTCCCAAAAACTCGTCCAGGATTCCTTTAAATCTGGAGGCTATAAGCACAGAGGCAGCTCCCAATAACAAGATGTCATTCGCAAAGAGGGCATGATTAATGTTTTTAACACCTCTTGCTATACAAAGCCCAACAATTTCCTGGTCCATCATTTTTTTTCTAAATAGAAGCTGAGGACAGAGGCTTGCAGAACGAATAGAAGGGGTGAGAGAGGGCACCCCTGCCTGAGCCCTCTCGTGGCTTTGAAAAAGTCAGCAGCTCTGTCGTTTACTAAAGGAGCAATCCAAGGCTCCGAGATGCAGGCCCAAATCCAATTTATAAATTTCTCCCCAAATCCAAATTTGTGTAAGACTTTCAGCAGAAAACTATGCTTGACTCTATCAAAAGCATTTGCTAAATCGAGCTTGACAACCATACCTTTTTCATTGCGACTCAGACTTGAGTGGATTGCCTCTTGGACCAGAATGAAATTGTCCACTATCTGTCTCCCTTGAATGAATCCTCCTTGGCTTTCCGGAATGACTTTGGGGAGGATGAGCTTAAGTCTATTAGCGATGACTTTGGTAATCAGTTTGTAACCAATATTACATAGTGAAATCGGTCGAAACCTATTGAAGGTGTTGGCTCCTTTCTCTTTGGGGATGAGAGCAAGAAAAGTAGAGTTCATGCTGCCTCCGATTTTCTGGCAAGCTTGGGACTTAATAACCATTTTGTATAGATCTTTTTCCACAATCGGCCAACAAGATTGGAGGAATCTGGCTGTAAATCCATCCAGCCCAAGGGCTTTGTCTGGGTCCATAGTGAAGAGGGCATCCCTGACTTCATTCTTGGTGAATTTAGCTTCAAGAAGGTGATTCATTTCAACAGTAATCAAGGAGGGAACCATGTCAATCATATCAGAGATTTGGTCCAGATTTATATCTTCACTATACAAGCTTTTAAAGTGAAGGGAGGCAACTTTTTTTATGCTTGCATTGTCTTTGTGAGTAATAGTGCCATCTTTGATTTCAGAAATGGAATTGGTACATTTCCTTGCCTGAGCTTGTTTATGGAAGAAAGAAGAGTTCTTGTCCCCTGCTTTAAGCCAAAGGCTGCGTGACTTAAGTCTCCAGTACTCTTCTTCTGCTAGACAAGCCTTGTGATAGTTTTGTTGGAGTTGGGCTTCTTTGTCTAGAATCTCTTTAGTTATGTCCACTGTTTCAACATGGAGATGATGATTTTCCAGAATGCGTTGGAGATTTTTTCTTTCATTTGTTGGATTGGGCAGAGTTTTGGCCCAACTTTTTAAAGCCCTTTTCACTCTTCTGAGCTTCTCCTCCCAGACAAAAAAGGGGGAGCCTTTGACCGGCTGCATCAAGATGCCCTTAACTAATTGCATGAAGTCTAATTCCTTAGCCTAGAGTGGGCTAAATCTGAAGGGAATTGGACCTAGGTCAAGTTGAAACACCAGTTCCAGCTTGATGGGTTTATGATTAGAAGTGTTGCATGGGAGGATATGAACTCTAGCCTCTAATCCAAGCAGAAGAAAAGAGCTTTGAAGTAAGAATCTATCCAATCTGGCAGCAATGTGACCAGGGCCAATTCTTTTATTAGTCCAAGTGTACTTACCAGAGATTGGCTTGATGTCCAGCAGGTCCCAATCTTCCATAAGGTCCTCTGCCCATTCCCTTGCTGGATCTTGAACAATGTTGCCTCCTCTCTTGTCTGCTGATAAGAGAGTGAGGTTAAGATCTCTTGCTATGATGGTATTCTCAAGATTAATGAGATCTGCTTGGGTTCTTATGGAGTCCCAGCAGGCCTTTTTTTCCACAACGTTCACAGGGATGTACACGTTGAAGAGACTGATAATCTCTTTTGAATCTAAGTGCTGCAATTTTAAAAACAACCAGTGAGTATTGAGGGTCTCAGAAATGACTGAGAATTTGCTAGCGTTCCAAAGAGTGCCCAACCCACCGGAAGCCCCTCAGGCTGAGATTTCTTTCGCCTCACATTTGTTCCAGAGTTTCTTACTTGCCTGAAGGAAGACAGAGTCTTCCAGTTTGGTCTCTTGGATGAGAAGTATGTCAGGAGCTTCTGTTCTTATTAAACTTCTGATGGCTTCTTCTTTGATTCTGCTCCCCATACCTCTACAGTTCCAGGAGACTATCTTCATCATTTGTATTTCTGGTTGGCTCCCTTGGAGCCTTGGGGCTGGTTTCTCGCCATATTTGCTTTTGATGCTAGAAGCTTCTCAAGGGTTGGCTGGCTGCCTTGGAGCTTATCCTTGAAAGTTTCTTGCTCTCTTTTTTCCCAATCTGATTTACGGCCTCTTGTGGATCTCCTTATCGAAGCTTGGGATTCTCCTATTTCCCCTTCTTCCTTCGAGCAGTCTGATTCATGCTCATCTTCCTCTACTTCGACAGTGTTTCCTTTGGAACTCTCAGCAAGGCTTGCCCCCTTGGGAGAAGAGGGGGTACCTTTAGAGGGTGGGGTTGATTTTTGATTGTCTAGTTCCTGAGTTTCCTCTATTTGCAAGCTTAGAGGAGTGAATTTATTTTCTTGATCCATTCTGGGAGGGGGTTGCTGAGGAGGGGCTTGAGGGCCAACCTACTTTTGGATTTTACTGGTGTGCTTGACCTGGTTCTAACCTTGTTCTTTACCCTTATCTAGTTCCACATTGGTTGAGCATCCTCTGGCAAAGTGACCGTAGACATGACATTTTCGGCATTTGAAAGGCAACTTCTCGTAATCTAGCTTCTGCAAATGGGTCTAGTTTCCTACTTTGATTTTGATGGCTTCCGGGAGACCCACCTCTAGGTCTACTTCTACACAGATACGGGCAAAATCATATTGATCTTTGTTGTTTGCCCTATCTATGAATTTCCCAAGGGTGTTTTCGATGTGTTTCAGTGAGTCCCAATTCCAACAATGAACTGGGAGATTAGGGAGTCTGACCCATATAGGGACAGTTGTGGGAACATCTACTGCAGAGTTGAAATCCGGTGTCCATCTGTTGAGGTACAGGTCCTAGGGGACCATGAAATAGGGGCCATTCTGAAAGATTAGGTCCTTGTCATCCTTTGAGGTGAATTCGAAGAGGAAGAACCCTCGTCCTAAGAAGTAAGAGGTGATGATGCTCTTGATCAGAGGAGCCCAGTTCTTGTTAACCCAGGTCTTAGTGATCTTAGGAGAAGGCCATAGACCGGTGAACTGGCCAACAAGAGCCCGCTCAGCCAAGGAGAGGGCGACTTGAATCGGAGTCTCTGGCGGCAGGGAGATTTCAGGAATGTCTTCCAGCCTCTTGACAAACTTGGCTGCTTCACTCTTTTTCTTCTGCAGCAAGCCGGCCAAGAGCTGAGAGAAGGCTTCGGCAGATGAAGGCGGGCCTACTTGGGGTGAGCTCGAGACCTCCATGAGGGCAAGCCCAGCTTACTAGTCCCTCCCAGCAGCAGACGAGCGCTCTGAACCGTAGGAACTCAAAAAAGAACGCAGAAAAGGAGGGAAGAGGGCCCAAAGCCACGGGCCACAGAGCAACAAGGGCGCAGAGGCGCCGAGGCGCAACTAGGTTTCATGGCAGCGTTCCAGAGCTCAATGATCATGATGTGTAACACTGTTCGTCCATAATCCGAGTCATTTATAATCTTACTAGTCCCAATTCTTCTTATTTAAGAGGTTAAATATTTTCTATTACCTAATCTATCCAACTTGTTGAAGACATAGAGATGGAATGAACTTGAATTCCTTATCCTAGATCAAGAGGGAGACAATCCTCTTTCTCTGATCTCAAACAATTCATTTCTTGATATATTTATTGACAAATCTAATAAGGTTGATTAGGGAGATCCTCTCATGTTAATCTACTTTTGGATAACAAAATCAAATTGGTAATTTTCCTTAGCACTAACCTACCAACTAAATTTTCGTTGTTGCTTCTTATTCTTCCTGGACCTTTTAGGGAAAAGCCATGTAATGTACTCTATTTCAAAACAAACTCCACGTTGCGATGGAACTTATTCATAATCCAACTTCTGATACCAAGACTGGTTTCTACTTGTCAAGTTAATTTTTGTTGTAAATATTTTATTGAAATCCATTTCTATGTAGATTTAGGTATATATTGATATGTTATGCCTCTCAGTTTTGTAAGTTTGTAAAATGAAAATTTCCTAATGTCAATCTAATGGTTCGGAGAAAGGATGAACCCCAAAAATGCATGGGCAAACTTAAGGGCCTCACCCAAACAGGAGTTGAAGAAAGAATGTTAGTCAAAGGATTGAATCATTATCTTATTGCCCCATGCGAATGGATAATGTAGGGGCTTCCTATGCAAGAAAAGATGAGGTATGGTGGGGGGAGAAGGGGAGGGCAGAGGAAATAATTTTAACTACATCTTTAAAGGAGAGGCTACCCAACACACTTGAAGATATAGCAAAAGAGGCACACACAAGTGACACACTTGAGGGCTTAGATACCCTATTGCCCAAATTTCCCATTGAGATAGGCTTCAACTTTGTGGACACCATTGTTAATAAGGTCATACAGCAAAATCTCATGAGAGCACAATAAGTGACTAGGATTAAACCCTGGCTGTGGTCACCAGGCACAAGGGAAGCATCACATACTTTGTGCGAAAATGCATGTTTAAGGAAGGAATGTTTTCATTTTTCACAATGATATTATTTGTGTTATCTTGCGTCTCTACCAAAAGGGAACGATTTAAAATGTTCATAATGCAATACCCACATCTCGTGAGAGTAAGGTGCATACTCTCTACTCTTGGGAATGTCTCCCCATGTAGCACTATATAAAATTTAGGCTCATTGAGAGGGCAATTTGTGGTTTGCTCAAACACTAGAAGCATTCCCTTCAGTTTTGAAGTTTAATCTCTACCCTTACTAATCAAACACAAAGTTCATGAGATAACCTTTTTCTTTGTTCCTCAATTTACATCCCATACAAATTTATGTGTCAATGTTAATGTATAATTCACACAACATTTAATCATGTCAAAGATGAGATAGGTGATGAAATATGGGTTCCAAAAAGGCAACACAATAGTGATAGTCTATAATAATTGATAGTATTGGAAAGAAAACATCGAAAACATAAGGGAAATGGCACTCGCTTGAAATCTACTAAACATTGAGGCTAAAAGACAAACATAGTGAGCCAAGATTTTTTTTTTTTTTTTTGTAAGCTTGGTGGGACTACATCTTCATCATGTCTAATATATCACCTCGATTGGGGTAGGGAATTGAACCGGTGACTTCACATAAAAGAGTACCTTAACAGAGCACCCGAGTACCATTTATCCAAGACCCCGTGGACCAAAAAAATATAAATTTTAACTTTGCTTTAAGTTCATATTTTTTTGCTTTTCAATATTCTAATTTCTTCTTCCTGCTCATCTAATATTTCATAAAAAAATAAAAATAATTTTGACAATAAAAACTTGACATGAAAGATTGGAAAATTAAACTTTAAAAAATTCACATACACAAACTTATACACATCAAAATTAACTAAACTAATAACAAATAACAAATTTTTCTACACTGTGAGAAATGTTGGCACTATGATACAAGAGTTGTCATTGATGACGACTCACTCAGATGACAGTTCACAGTACAGCAACAAAGGATTACAGATCAGACTCCAAAGAATGAAGAAAGAGAGGTATACACAGGTTCACTTTGTTCAAGAAGCGTATACACGTGGGTTAACATAACAAAAGGAGCGTATAACATATACACACACTTTCACAAGAGGAAAAGCGCGTACATGTTGGAAAACTAAGTTTTTGGTCTGAGATATTTGGTCCAAGGTATTTTGATCCAAGGTATTTGGTCTGAGGTATTGACCTTAGGTATTTGGTCAAAGGTATTGGTCCCAAGTAGTTTTGGTCCATGGTATTGAGAAAGACCTAAAACTATATAAGGAGGAGAAGATCATTAGGCTAAGGGTGTGCAAGTATTGAATATCTGATGAAGTGTGAGATCAAGTATGCAGGGTATGGATTTCTGATGCTTTGCTTGATCTGAACTAAGGATGCACCTATGTGGTTTATGATGGATGATGGATTGAGACCATAAGACCTGAAATGTATTATCATTATGTGGTTTGATCATGGATAGCCTAGATCTGAATACTGACGCATGTTTTATTCTATAAATGTCATGATCTGGGTATGACTGATGACTAGAATAGCTGCAAAGTTATGAGATAATATTTGCAGATGTGTATGCTGGTTCGCTTTGGTAAAAGCATGTATACACACTGGTTCGACTCATCAAAGTAGTGTATACATTATGAAATATGATATTTGAATTTGTAGTTGGTTCTAATGGTTGTTGCAGAGTTTTGGGTTCTGCTCTGTATTCTGGTGACTGTGTTTTGATGACAGTATTCTGAATGTTTAGATTGATTGATTGTGATTTGCTTCAGTGATGATGGGCCTTCAGTGATTCAATTGTGGGTGATTCAGAGATTGATGATTGAGTTTCAATGATTGGTTGTATTGCAGTGGTGATTGATTTTGAGCTTCAATGTTGTTGATGGGTCCAGTATGAAAATTGGATGAAACGTGGCCTTCAGATTGTGGTGTTGTGTTCCAGGAGTATCCAATATGAAAATTTATGAAACGTGGTCCCTGGAGGAAGAGAGAAGGTCGTAACCTTCTATAGGTCGACACCTATGTACTGGTAAACATATCAGCCAGTACAAGAGCCAGGGGGTTGGAGCTCCCTTCCAATAACAACTGGAAAACGAGTGAAGGTAGGAGCCTTCAGTAGGTCAGCGCCAACGTACTAGTAAATGGATCAGTTAGTACAAGAGCTAGGGGGTTGTAGCTCCCTTCTAGTAGAAGCTAGAGAACGAGAGAAGGTTGTAGCCTTCTGCAGGTGGGTGCCTGCGTACTAGCATGAGTTTGCACCAGTACAAGATTGTAAACATGTTTTTCTTATATTAAAAAAAGACAACAGTACGTGGTTTTTGTCCTGCATTGGGTTTCCACTTTAAATCTTGGTGCTCATGTGTGTTTCTTATGTGTGATGGTTTGTTCTATTATTACTACACATGGTTACTGTTTATACGGTTAAAGAAGTACTGATGCACTGATTAAAGATCAACATATGATGAATTCACTGAATCATAAGTTTGCTGGGTATATGCTGGTTGCCTTAAATACAGTTGTGTGTACACGCGAGTTACCTTCATTGAAGTAGCGTATATAAATCAGAATATGAAAAGAAAAAATTATTGATTTGACTAATACTAATTCACCCCTCTCAGTATTATTTCCAACAAAAAAAAATCTAAAATAACATTTTCTTTCCTATTTCATATAACAAACCTACACAATAAAATATATTAGAATTAATCATATTCATATAACAATATAATTAATTAAATTATAAAATATAACATGTTTAACCCAATAAGGGACCTGATTGCCGATTCATAAATTTTATAGATTACACACTTTGCTCCACATCATTGTTAATGGTCTTCTCTCTAACTCCCCATGTAAAAACATTCAAATCGAAATCAATATTTTCTTTGCCAAAGAAGTGACATCACTGAAATTGATAACCACATCAACATCGCTCGAATGGTGAAATTCATTGTGCCAATTTTGAGTTAGGATTCCTCCTCAAAAAGACACCGTGAAAAAGTATATATACACACGCAACTTAGTGGAACTGAAATGTCAACGAAAATGCTTTCCAACATAAATTTATCTTTCTTTCAAACAAACAAATTATAGAGCGACAAGCATGTGCATGTCACTTTTAGAGATTAGGGTCTGCTTTCAAAGATAGCAGCCCATTGGAAGGGGTATTTCAACCTAAAGCATACTGGCCACTGAGACTTTCTTTTTTAATCGTTAAAAAGTGTGGCATCATGAGAACCCATCAACCATGGTCCGGGAATCATACAACTTTCAACTACACGGACTAGACGACAAAGAAATGATGCGTCTTTGACCCACGCCCTGCCCCAGAAAAACAATAAACTAATCCTTCTGTTCACATTCTCCATTTTAACTTCCGGATTTTCCACAAACATTTCATTCCCATATAAGAAAAACAGAAATGCCATGTATACCCCTTTAAGATATGGTGGAACATAGCGTGGCATTTCCAGCTGGAAAAGCATGCCTACGAAGCTTCCGTCCCCAGCCTGTAGCGAATGTTTGACAGTATTACCAAGACACGTGTCATGGCCCCCCAGCCCCTTAGGTTGACCCAGGGCTCAGGGTCCCTTGTGGCGGGCGGCCTCGTCAAAACTTCGGGATAATTTAGAAAGCAAAGAAAGCGAAGAAAAAGTCTGTAATTAGAAGGGAAGAATAATGCAACACGATGCCCAGGAATCGCTCTACTTCGAGGCGGTCTCTGCGAGGTTTTAACTCTCTGATGGTTAGGTATGCGCGGTGTCTCCAATCTTAGATTTCTGGCAAGTCTACCGTAAAATTTACGGTCTAATAACCGTTTTCTTCTCAGAATTTGTACCAAGAACGCTTTGTGCTCACAAAATTACAGAGCGAGCCTCTGAATTGAGGGTTAAAGATGCATACGGACTGTGTTTACTCTTGAAAACCAAACAGAATTGATTCACGGCAGTGGCCTGTGCAGGGAAATTCAGCTCATAACAGTGCACGCCTTTGATTTTTTGGTTGTTTCTCAGGAATTTTTAGAAGCTTTCGGAACTGAAGGGAAAAGGCAGGGCACAGCAGTACGAGAGCTGAGGATGGGATCGGCAGCAGGTCTTGTTGATAAAGCCACGAGTCACCTACTCGTTGGCCCTGACTGGACGATGAACATGGAAATCTGCGACGTTATCAATACTGATCCCGGGTAAGTTCTTTGCAATTTTTATTTTACTCTTTATTTGTAAAAACACTTGAACCAATTCATTGTTCATTTAAAGGAAAATTTAATGCAATCACAGCAATTATTATTATTATGCCTTTATTTGCTCGACCAAAGGAAGCTTTATCTGTTGTATTGTCGATTTAAATTAAAATTAATCAAAATTTTATGATGTTTAAAATAATAACAAAAGCAGCGTTTATTATTATGCCTTTAGATATTGCTATTATTCTGCCTACTCGTGCTGAGTGAGGTAGTTTGATTGTTAAGGATATTTTAGCTGTTACTGGTTGATTTAAAGGAAATTTTAATAAAAAATTCATTATGTTTCAATGATAGTAATAACAATAACAATATCAATTAGTGTTGTCTTTAATTTGGTCATCTGGCTACATAAAGCTATTAAGATGAATTTCAATCACAATTTGCTGTGCCAGATATGTTTATCGTAACCTGATTTTGTGTAAGAGTGTCTGTTGTAGCACAGTTAGTAGGGATAAGGGGAATTTCAATTTTAGCATGCAAATAACATGTCTAGACCCCAACTTTAAGCTAAATTTCAGTTTCAGTAGGGTACGCTACAGCCTACAGATTATTAGTATAAAACTGGATTTCAGTAATGGTCTGCCGTTTCCATAGTTAAATGCCACTCACCAATGTCTGCGGCCTGTAATTGGGCAGTTTAACTTCGTTTTCACATTGGCCATCTTTGATGTATTTTATGGTTTTCAACTATTGATGAACATAAAGTTTAACTCCCTGGAACTTATGCGAACGTCAAATCTTTTAAGTTCTTTTAATACTGTGTTTGTCGTATATATAGATATAAACAAACTACATAGAATTGATACAGATAAAAGGTTTGAAGCAAATTAAGCTAAAGATGCTTCCTATTTATTGCCAAGTTGAATTGAACTCCATCTCTTACCAAGATGAATTGAACAAAGCAGTGTGAGAATATTCAATAACTAAGTATGATAAGGAAAAGTAGCAGAGATTAGGTTGTTGGGCTAGGTTTGTCAATGTTGATTGATAATGTTAATAATAAAAATTTAAGATTACAATTTAATTATATAATTTTTCAATAACTAAGTATGATAAGGAAAAGTAGCAGAGATTAGGTTGTTGGGCTAGGTTTGTCAATGCTGATTGATAATGTTAACAATAAAAATTTAAGATTACAATTTAATTATATAATTTTTTTGGGCAAAAGGATTTTTTCATTAATCAGAAAAAGTTACATATAGTTTGAATTTCCCAAAAATGACTAAAATCTAGGGGATTCTTGAGAATAACAAGCTGCCTACCCATAACAAACAATCAGAATTGACTACAATAATTGTGACTACATACAAACTCCTTGAAGATTCAAGATTTCAAGGGGGAAATGCCTCTGACATTGGCATGATTTTCCCTGAGTTAACTAATTGTTCACCGTCTTCTTGAATCAATGCATTATTGCTTTTGCGTTCTCATTTTTTGGCTTCTTTGTCTTTCCTGGAGACCACCTTGAAATCCTTCACTTGAACTCCAAGACCGGACTGTGAAAAACTCTAGCCCAATTGGTTTCTTTCCTTGCTTCAAAGATAGGCATTATACAGAATCTTAGCCTGATGATCTGGCATGTCCTTCACATTTTTTTCCATACCATTCCTCTGCAAGAGCAATCAGTCGTGGGTCATCTAGATCCATATCTTTTGGTAGGGCTTCTGCTTTAGCTTCTTCCGAAGGGGAGCTTATCATTTCCTGTGGTGTTGGATTTTGTTGGTATTCTTCAAGAGACTTTTGCATGGGCTTTGTAGGATTCGATAGAGGATTATGGTATTTCCCTTCTGCTGTTTGCATGCTTGATTGAATGTTGTCTTGCTCCAAAGATTCCTTCGGAGAAGAGAGAGACTCTATTATTTGTGAAGCAAAAAACCTCTTTCACATATGTATATAATTAAATCCCAAATTTAACCAACGAAATGGCTATTTCGAAACAATCCCAATTATTTCCTTCAACACTATAGGCACACCAAGATTGTCTTTTAGGGACCTTCGCAGATTAATTGCCCATTACAATTATTTCACATATATCTTTGGGGGCGAATTTCTGGGGTCTCTTTGGGGAGTCATTGTTTGTCTCATCATTAGAGACAGAATTGTTATGAATAACTAGAGCAGAATTTGGATCAGATGATCAGTTCTGGGCCTGATTGAGCCATAAGTGCTCTTATAAGTCCTGTGGCAACAAGCTCAGCCAATAATGGGCAGAACAGCGCAGCTAATCAGAGGGGATGGGCTAGTAAATAGGAAAGGACAGTAGCAACAAGGAAATGCATGCACCACTAACACATCAAGGTCCCTTTTCTAAAAATTTAATAAATTTAGGTAAATGCTAAAAGATTTCTGTGCAGACAGAGTATCTCTGAAGGTACTTTTAGATAATTTTATTCTTAATGGGTAGATTTTATGTTCTTGTCACTTGAGACTACATGATTCTTATTTAATAAAAATATATCAGTGAATGTGAAATGGGCCTAGAACAGTTTCCGCCAATACGATAAGTACACCACATTCTACGTTAATACCAGGCTAGTTATCTGGACCTTAGTTAAAGTTCGTTGAGTTTTATCCTTGACAGAATGGTTTAATGGAATCATGTGGAAAATGAGAAAAATTCCTTTCAAAAGGTACTCTAATTTAGAAGCCTTTCCAAAGTGGATATTATTCGGCTGGTTCTTTGGCGTAGTAGCTCAAGAGAATCCTAAACTCTCTGTAGGATGTTTGACTAAAATTTCAGTATCATACAGGCCGTTATGTCTGAAGGCGCTTTTGCAGTCTAGTATGGTGGATATGTTGTCACATCACTAATGCAGGCATTATCATATATTGGTTTTAAAATATATAATACTCATAACAAATAATGATAGTGATACTATATGTTAGACAAATATAGATGCAAATAAAAATAAAAATCAATCTCTTTCTCTATATATATGAGGGAGAGAGATTTGATATGTACACCCACTTTGAAAACTGCTATAGAGAGATGAAAAAAAAGAGATACCATATTTACAGATAAATAAAAATACTAAGGTATCATATCATAGAAATATGTTACAAATAAAATATAAATTTCTTAACAATAATTAAAATTTGTGTTTTTACATATCCACGTTTTGAGTTCTGAGTTCTACAGAGTTGAGGGAGATTACAGTCAGCCTCAATCCATTTCAAATAATTGAAAAACTGATACATCAAGAAATTTGATCCCTCTCCACACATAATAAATCCACATATGATAGATCCAAGTTAAAATGTATCTATATGAATTATGCTAATCAGCCTAAAGTGAGCTCAGTATTGACGTTTTTTCTCTAAGGGAAAAACCACATCTTATATTCAAAGAGGAATATAGAATACATCAAAATGGAGGATTAACTAGCATCCCCCAAATCTAAATAAGTCACTGACAAATATTCAGCCACAATCTAATTAAACATCTGATTCTAGAAATCCAGATAAGTCACTGACAAATATAAGTCACAATCTAATCTAAACATCCGATTCTACAAATCCTCGTCCAAATGTCTTGACATAGCTACAGTCTTCCAAATGTATACAAAAGATCAAAAAGAAAATAGACTTCATAAAATGACTCATAAACTACATGATCCTCAGATTTTCTTTAGTCTAATCGTCTATCAAGCCTAGATTCAGAAGAAACCCCGTCAAGTAACTATTCTAACAGCAGAAAACCAGGATCCTATAGGAGTTCTTGCTTGGATAATGTATCAGATGCATCGTTTAGTTCTCTGTACATGCGACTAAAAGAAATAATTCCTTGAACTGTATTTTCCTTTAATGGCAAAAGGCTTTAGAATAATGTCTTGGATTTGTTGATCATTATTCATCCACTTTATCACAAACATCGTTGTAGAGTGATGTCTTCGATTTGTTGATCGTCATTCATCCAGTTTATCACAAACATTGAGTCACTATAAATTTGTAACCTATTGATAGCTTTTTGCACCAACCACCATCATTATTGATCTAAGAGGGATAACCTCTGCGCAACTATTTGTTCCATTACCCAAGCAGGCTTTAAACTTGAAGTAATGGCTCTCGGGAAATAATAGTCTTCCAAAACTGCTTATATGATCTTCCCCTTGGTAGGCTCCATCAAAGAAGCCCAGGGAATTGACTTATGAACCTGAATTTTTACCACCTGTCAAGGGATCTGACGTTTAATATCCTTTTTAAAACTTGAAATATAGCAGCTACCTGCGCAGAGACCTGAAATGGAGGAACCTGGAATAGATCTTTGTTCAAAAGTTCATTACCAGCAAACAATATACCTTATAGAACAAGAACAGGTATGGCTCTTTTCTCTTTGAGATGCTGCCTCTGTAACGATTCTGTAGACAGTGCTCTATGCAATTCCCAGACCTAACATTTCAAAGACTAAAACTCTGGCTAATCTATAACCAAACCTGAATCGTAACAGGACAAATATGGTCAACTGTGCAATGGTCTCTTCACTATTTTTACATAAAATACGGTAACTAGGCCCCTTTTTTAACTCCTCCAGATATCTAGTCCATAAATTTGAAAAATTCCTTCGAAGACCCAAAATACCTCCTGACAACCATCCCTGATGCTACAAATCTGTAGCCAAGCTGCACTGGATATTTATAAACTTATTTTCAGCACTACCACAGAATGCCATAGATAGTTGTCTTACGTGAAATATATTCTGTAATAGTCTGGTTCTTAGCTGGCCACATTAAATTGAATTCAGCAATGGCCTCTTGTAACTCTACTGCTTTGTTGTTCAGTTGTAGGGAGGTTGATGAGTCATTCTGTACACTAACCTCACATCTACTTTTACACAACCTGCTGTTGCAGTGCAATGTATGGCAATCTGTTTAAGTCAGTAGAAGTTAGAAAGCTAATGCCTGTCATAGATTGCTGATGGGAAAGTTGTGTGATTTTCATCTGATTTTTTTACTGAATAAGGGCTATTTCTACCAGCCAAATTAGAACAAGCGAGAAAAATTAACCAAACTCTTTGAATAAAGTCACCTTTCTTAAAATGCTATAGGTAAGGGCTGATCCTAAAGTAAATTGCCTATCCGTACCTCATTTAATGTTGCAAAACTAAACATACTCAAGAGCCAAACCTATCTTTTAAGTTATTGATCTGCACATGATTCAAAAATCATAATTCACAAGGCTGCACAGGCCAGCAGAAGTTAGGAAATTCACAATCTGTAGTGTTAGGTTGTTGCAGGTGGCATAAAGACTCCACAATAATGTTGTGATTTGTGATTTAGACAATTGTGGCCCCACAAAGGTCAGGTTGCGGGCCCATGGTAAATTGCAAGGATCGGGTTGCGAGCCTGCAAGAGAAGTTACCATGATAAACATTAGAATGGCAATTATCACAAGGAATAGTTGCAGATGAAGGAAGACCCCGCAAGTGGAAAATGCACAATTTGCTGAATGTTTGCAAATTCCAGAACGCTGCAAGATCTACCCACAAAGGTTGTAGTGTTGTGAAACCTGCAAGGGGAAACTGGAAAACCCCATGATTGGAGGGTGCGGAGAATGCATAAATACCATACCCGAAGTTGCAGGTGTTACAAACAAAACTTGAACTTGTGTGCTAATTTGTCATGGTTTGCTATAATTTTCCATGGACGATAACTTCAAGGTACCTTTGTTCATGCTTAACTGCTATGTCAACTTGGACCTTTTTGATCAATGGTCTCTCCATGGCCAGTTTGCCTAAGCCTGATACTTGCTTTCCATGGGAATTGAATTTCCAATTTCTTGCCTTAGGTCTTCATAGTTCATCCCTTCTAGCCTTGGGGCTTTTTGGCCTAGTGGATATTCTACACTGCTTTAGTCTGCAGTCACATCTTTAGCCACATGATTCTGTGCAATTTTGCTGGAAATCTCTGGTGTTTGCCCCTGTTTGCCACTTTTGTTTCATCACAGGAGCTTAGTTGTGCCATAATTCTACCTTTTGCATGACTGACCTCTCCGTTATCTTTGTACTTTAAACTTCTGCCTATGGTATAATAAAAATTTGCTGGATTTTGTTGTAAACACATAGTACTCTGACCATCACTCACATTGATATGACTTATGGTATAGAACCGAAAAAATAAGAACGCAAATTCTTGTCACATGAGCTTGCTAGTTAGTTTGAACTTTGCAGTTGACTTGTTATCATTCAACATTGGAAGGAATTAAATGAAACATATAGGGACAACTCCAATATCACCTCAGGTTGTGTGTCTTGCTTTGGGATAGTGCTTACTAGTCTTAGGGGGGAATCCCCAGTGATTCAAAGCAAAAAAATTTCAAGTACACCCTGTAAAAGGTTTAAAAATTTGCAAAATATACTCACTTAAATCTTGGAAATAGTTCAGATTTCTCCCATTAAATACTTAAGAACAACAAGTAAAATCAGACTTATGTGTTAGGATGTCAGTCAATGTTTACCCTTCATAAATCTGCTATAATCGACTTCAAATCTGTGACCAACATTGGCAGACCTGCAAGCACAATGCTCAGAATTTGTGTATTAAATGGTTATTTTAAAGTTGTTCGTTGACATGTTCTTGAAGTCCAAAGGCCATGGAGTGAAAGAAGTAATTATGCAAGTAATATACTTGAGGCAATCAACCACTTACAAAATTCATTTTCCGTCAACAAACTTATCATCTTTATGACTATTTTGTTACCACCTAAATTAGCATTTTAAGTGGAAAAGCCCAATCTATGGATGCAACTTTGGGGTAACAAGTAGGAGTCGTATCACCATCACTTCCAATACAACCTCCTCTTTACTTTGGCCAACTCTCTATAGTCAAGGGGGTATCCATCAATTATACAATGATTGTAATGAGAGCCTAAGTAAGTAAATCTAAATATGAATAACCAAAGTGCCAAGATTTACTTAAATGGTAAAGTAGATGAGTCCGACAAAGATATAACTTAACAAGAATGAAAGTTTCAACACTTAATGGTATAATGCCTCGTACATCACATGAATCCACTTAGATGCTAAAGCAATTGAGAAATGGATGCATTAAACTCAAATTCTGGTTTATAATGCTTAGTGAAGGCAAATTTCCAGATTTGAGCCTTAGTGGTGAAAACCACTCGCTCAAAATTCTGTAATGATGTAAAATTAAGCTTGAAGAGATGAATTGTGAATCTATTTATTGATATGTAAGATGGATTTCCAGATTTGGAAAGATAGTTAACAACCAAAGGAATTAATAAAATTTTGAAGAAACGATGGGTTAAGCAAGAAGTTGGTAAAAGAAGTGTGAAACTTGAGATATCCCCAAATTATGTTTTATGAAATAAAGACAACCTGAAGTGAAAGATGAATTTGATGAATATAAAGCTTAAGGTAACTACGTTTAAGTAATGAAATATGAACCTTAAGAACAATTTCTAAATTGTAAGTTTCAAAGACAAGTCTAGAAAATGATTATGAGTAATGCTAATTTGCTGAAGTACTAGACTTAGTCAAATCCACAAATCTGATTTTATGTTATGCAAATATATTTCAAATTTGCTTAAATGAGCCAAAAACCTCAAGTGAAAGATAGACCTTGAAAAATACAAGCTTGGGGTAAATTACAATTTGGTCCAAAATAATATCTTGAAAGCGAATTCAAATTGTGGTTATAAGGAGCTAAGTCACATGACATGATCACACAAGACATGGAGAGGATGGGAATACAAGTGTTCTAGACGAGACAAAATGAGGGCTTGGCATTTCATCTTGCTCTTGGGTATTGGTTTGGCTATTATCTTGATGATGTTTTTGATGTATTGATGAATCTTGAACTCTCTCTCTCTCTCTCTCATAAGGAAGAATTTCTGGGTTTTCCCCTTGTGGGTTTTTCCCTGGCCTCAGGCTTAATTTTATGTCTCTTATCTCATGGTTTCATGGTTATTTTCTTTTGCTCTTTCATGGTTTAATGGTTGATATTTTCTTTTATATAATTGCTTAATGATTTTGAATGAATGCTATGTGGAATTAATGCTAACTGATCATTGGAAGTAGTTATCATGTAGAAGAAAAAATATTTCTAGTGTATGCCCTAGAAAATCAACATATCTCAAGGTTTTGTTTCTTTATAATACATCTAGTGTACAATTAACTAGTTATTATTCACCTATCAATTTAGATTATTTGTCTTCTGCAAAATACCTGTGGCAAACAATGAATAAAACACTACTGCAACTTCACTGAAAATAAATAATCACAGGAATTGAGAAAATTATACACACACACACAAATAATGGACACTAATATTTTTGGACAAATGTCCCTAGAAAAACCATAGTGTGGGGAAAACTAGTTTTGCAGATGAGTTATTTTGTTATTCTTCAGCAAAAACTGTGATGGAGAAAATTACAATCTGCTTGCCTCTCACTGGCAAAGCTCCGGAAAATTATTTCTACCACTTCTGCAAGTCGATCTATCCTCTTGGAAGCAATTCAACCTCTCTTTGGCTCCTGATTTGCTCACACCCGTGGCTTTGGCAAACTCACACTGTTGAGGAAATAACTTGGCCTCCCTCTGGATTTCAATCTCCACTAGCAAAATCAACTTCCCTGTGTGTTACACTTGTCGCCTACACCTACCAGTTAGTGAGAAAAGCCCTTAACCCCACAAGGTGTTGTTGGTGGCAAGAACTAAGAGAAGGGGCTATCACTTATTCCCAACTCTCTCTGTTCAAGCTGTCTCCTAGGTTAGCTAAGGGGGGTGGGTTGGGAATAGGTGACCACCTCTTCTCTTAGTTCTTGCCACCAACCACACTTTGTGGGGTTAAGGGCTTTTCTCACTAATTGGTAGGTGTAGGAGGCAAGCGTAACATTCTTTGGCGCTGTTGCCAGGGACAAGTCTTCTTGTACCTGGGAAATCGACTAACTTTTGGTTTTTGCATGTTGGATTTTAGAGTTAGATTCTTGTTCAAGTGGCGACTCCACTTATTTCATTTTCTGCAAGGATTTCTGCTTGAAGCCTTCTTCTCGTAGACTTCTTGCTAATCTTGGACAAGAGCCTCTCTCTGGTATCCATTTGCTCTTTCAGGGTCAAGTGAGCATGACATCATGAATGATTTGTTCGCCCCTTGTGATTTTACTAACATTCCAGGCTATCCGAATTTTATTTTGGATGAAGCCATTGAGGCTATTGAAGAGTTGCCTAGTTTTCTAGGTAACAATGCCATCAGTACTGAAACTCACCTTAGGAATTTCCACCTTTGTGTGAGCAAATGGTTCCATGATATTAACCATGGGGACGTTAAAATGAGACTTTTCATCTTTTCATTAGATGAAGATGCTATGGATTGGTTCATAGACTTACCTGCTAACAATTTTGATTCTCTAGAATCAATCATTAACGCCTTTGAAGAAAAATATGGAGATGAAAGAAAGATCAAAGCGAAAGCTGATGAGAATGATAAGGATCTCATCAAGGAGTTGACTCGAATGATTAAGGATATGTAACTCAACCAAGCTCAACTCATTAAGACCATGGAGGTAAATCATGCACAAGCAATAAAGGCCATGGAAGTCGATCATTCTAATCAAATGGCCGCTCTTCAAAATAGGTTGCTCGCCATGGAAGAAAAACATGTGCAATTAATCAAGAACAAATAAACAAATCATAAGCCTCCCAATCCATTGAAGAAATCTTCATCTCATTATGAGGAGGTCATTTACTCCATTGAAAAATGACTAATTGATGGAGACTTGGATAGCAAGGAAACTGAGGGGAATTAGGTTTATACTTATGAGATTGATCCATCACCCATGTCAGAGCAGACGCAGAATGGAGAAAGGCAGGTCACAAAAGTCTTGGATACTTCAAATTTTCCATCTGAGCATCTTCAAGATCGAGCAGAAAGGTCTACTTTGATCGCATCAACATCAACATCACAATATATTAAAAAAAAAAGAAAAAACGGAAAGGATTTGGTAAATCTAATGGCCATGTACAACACAGTGTTGGGATGGATCAAAGTCCTAAGATATTCAGAATTGGATAGGGCACATCAGAAAAGCAGCCCATGGATTTGCCCGAAAGTAAGCAGGTTCTCAGCATGAACTTCATTGAGGACATCTGATGCCATGGGGCATCTTTTGTATTGTATTTCTAACTCTACTCTTTGTTATTACTGTTGTTAAAGTAGTTTCATTTTTGAATAAATTGTCATTTATGCTCTTAGAATAAATTTTCATTCATGTACTTCCTCATTTTTGTATTTGATTTTATATGATGATATTTTGAATGGATGCTATTGATTAATGTCTTTTGTTGGTGGATGCAGATTCTAGGTCTTTGCATGCTATCACTTTCTATCTAGCACACATCCCCATGTGGAGCCCAAAGTTGACCATTGGAGTGGCACCTAAATATTTTTTGAAAACTCCATGCCCAAGGATGTGCCAAAAGGCTATTTGTACCATCAGAGATCATCATACTACCAAAGTTTTTAAACTCTACTTCGTCTTATCATTTTTGGTTGTAATCAAATTCCACAATCCCTATGGGGACAATGTAAAAGTGATACTAGTATGAGGGGTCGAGTCATGTAACAGGCATGGGTAGCCTGAGACCTTATCATCAAGTGAGTATTACTCCTAGAGGTTTTTTTCACTTGGTTAATTATCATCTCCTTACGAGGACTTAATAATTAATTGAGTTTTTTCCTCCAAATATACCCCAAAGCCAGAGTATGGCTTGATGGTGAGGCCTTGGGTGAGTCCTAGTGTCTAGGGTCAATGTATATTACACAAAAAATTTCGTGGAATTTGATTAGGTCTAGGGGGCCATTTTTTAATTTTTTTAATTTCCCGCAGGGCGGAAATTGGAATAAAAATTGTATATGAAATGTAATAAGTGATGTCTAGAGAAGTTATATGGGGTATGAGTAATAAAAATTGCACTTCTCACCCTCAACTTTTTACTAAGACACATTTTGAGGGGTTAAAAATGTGTTCTAGACCTTCAAAACCCACTTTTCCTAAGTTTAGTGGAAAAAATGGCAATAAATTAAGCCAACAATTAAATAAATGGAGAAAAATAAATATCCACACCTGCTAAATGATGTGGAAATGAGGTGGAAAATCATGGAGGAGTTAAAGTGAAGTCCCAAGGTGATGTGGACTCCTAAAATCAAGGAAAGGACATGTGCTCAAGGAAATCGAATTTCTGGCAATAAATGAGGAAGCTGCTTACTTGGAAAATTCGAATTTGTGAAGTTAATGCACATTTGGGAGGATTTGGGAGAATATTTGGTGGAGATTTTTGTGGGAAATTGTCCCCACATTGGTTCCCACCCATATACACTTGTCATTTCATCATGGAATTTGATTTTGCTTGAGGGATTCTTGATGCCACTTGGGAAATTCAAATTTGCATGAAGGTGCTTTGGGATTGTCACCATTTGCCTTGGGATTGGCTCTCAAGCTTCTATATAATAAGAGCTTTGTGCTCTCACTTATGTATCTTTTGTACTAGCTATTGTGCTTGGGGAGACTCTGCTCCTATGTACACTTGTGCTTCATATGAATAAAAAATTCTTTGGGGTTCATTCATGGGTGTTTCTCTCTTGGAGCATGTGCTTGATTCAATGATGGTGTAATTTTTTACATATGTTTTATCTTATATTTGCTCATATGCTTTTATAGAGTTGTGAATATGTTGATTTGGGGTAGCATCAAATGCTGTGCTCTAAGCCTCAAATTTTGCAGGGAGGCTTGGGCATAGGTATTCCAAAGAACCAAGAAAGCGTTTTGGGAAATTCCACCTAGAAGTGATTTTATTAAAATAATTAATATTTTTAATAGGGTTCCTAAGTCTAAACTTAGGAAAATTAAAATATTAATGAGTATTAATCTAATTATGGGTAAAACTTCTAGAAAAAGCCACGAATTAAGCCAAAACGATCTAAGCCTTTGATTATGTTTTAATCTAGGCCGTTGGTTGTCCAACATGAAGATATAAGAAGGGGCTTGAGGGTCATTTGGAAAACACATAGAAAGATTGAGAAAATCGATTTTTTGAAGTGAGAAGTTATCAGGAGGAAAATCGATTGAGTAGATCTTGCAGCGGAGGGGCAGTGAGAATCCGAGAGAAGGAATTTTCGGAGAGTACAAGGTAGAGAGAGAACAAAAATACATCCAGAGAAAGGCTGACATTGACCTACACAGTGCTGACGCAGAGGTAGTGCATTCAGTGAGGGGAAGTCGAGTTTCTGCTGAGGGAATTCAAAGTTCAATTACCGGAAGCCAGGGTGTGAGTCTGGGAGGTAGGAAAGTCGATTTTTCAGCCAACAGAGGATCCAAAGCAGAGAGGCAGCGTAATACCCAGGAGGGGTGACGTAGAAGCTGCCTAGGGTGACGCAGTTCTGCGCAGAAGCCACGTAGAGGGTGACGCAGAGCCTCCAAAGCTGAAGGATCAGTCACTGATTCTCCAGTGACGGGGTGAGATCATTTCACCGGTCTTTTGTTCAGTATTCTCTTTGTATGTGATTGCTAGTTTAGCATCCTAAGAATTGTACTTAGAATTTTCTCCTGCATAATAATAAACCTTAGAGTTGTTGCACTGGTTTTCCCACATTGGGTTTTTCCGGGGACTGTTTGACCAAAAATAACTGTGTCCCATGTGTTGTATTTTTCTTTCTTGCTCAGTATTTTGTTTCGACATATATATAATTTAAGTGAAGGTTGCAGATGTAGTTACTTCGAAATTTACCATAGAAGACAGTAAATAACTTGTGTGATTTAATCAAGTAGGAGAAGTAACATCAGTTTGCTGCAGTAGGGATTCCAGTGAGGGATTTTTCAGATGGTATCAAAGCTAGTGCAGGAGAAACAAGAAGAGAAGAACCAGAAACCCCAGCGCTGAGCAAAAGGGGAAATCAAAAAGCTGCAGGAGGCAACAAGTCGAAACCCTAGAGGGTTTGCGCAGTTCCTGCTGGACGGTCGAAAATCGAAGGGAGTCTCTCTCCGAGTGAGTTGACAGAGAGAGAGAGCTTCCAGTTCAAATTTTGCTGTGGCAGAGGGAGTAACGTTGAGCTTCAATGTGAGGAGCAACTGGTGGACGCAGAATTTTCAATAGGTAGCTTAGCGGGGCTGAAAAGACGTCAGAAGAAAGAAGCAATGAAGCATAGTGAGGGAATACTTCCTCAGTGATTTCTTGCCGAGGAAATCAACATTTCTCATTTGCTGAGTAGCAGAGGAGCAACAACTTACCAGCTCCATCAGGGAGTGTGTAAGTCAGCCCAGGAGCTACGCAGTAGGGAGAAAGAGGGAGTTGTTCGACAGTTTTCGGAGGATATGGCAACCAGTGGCTTGAGGGATCAGGACAGGTTGGACAAGGCTTCCAACTATGCCATCTGGAAGGCTAGAATGACCTTCCTTCTAGATGAGCATGCCCTCAAGACTTATGTTGATAATGTGGTAGCTGTCCCAGCGGATGCAGATTCACTAAAGAAGTACAAGGTTGAGATGGCTAAGGCGAAGAGGATGATTTTGGATGGAGTCAAGGTTCACATGGTGCAAGCAAAGGGATCGCTAAGGAGATGTGGGATGCCTTGGCCACATTGTATCAGGGATCTTCCGAGCAGCGAAAGATGTACTTAGAGCAGAAGTTGAGATCTCCTCAGATGCAGAAGGGAGAACGTGTGGATCCGTTCCTCATGAAACTAAAGGAGACCTGTGATGAGCTATCAACTGCAGGACATACACCTCAGGACTCAGAGTTAGTGAGACTGACTCTAAATTATGTCTTAGATGATTGGCAAATCTTTGTCCAGAGTATCCTGGGCAGGGTAGCATTGCCAAATTGGGACGAGATGGGCAACTCTGAAACAAGAAGCGCTGAGGAGAGACCTGCTCAAGGTCAAACTTGACGGGAGCAACAACAACAGTGGGGCGAAGCCCAAAGTAGAGGAGGAGGATAACGTAGCCCTTGCATCGAAGGGACAACGGGGGCAACAAAGATGAAAGAAGGACTTCTCCAAACTGAAGTGCTTTAGATGTGGGGAGATGGGCCACTATGCATTGCAGTGTCCTTTGAAGAAAAAGGACAAGGATGAGAAACATGATCCAAAGGTTACAGTTGCAAAGATTGACGAGGAGGAGTTCGCCATGTCAACCAAGATACCTCCAGGAGGGAGGTGGGTTGATATAGAACTGTAGTTCGATGGAGCTATAGATGGGCAGGATCCTTGAGGAGCCCACCTCTTGGATCATCACCTTGCTACGGGAGCCCATGATTAGGAGTGCTGGGATGGTGGAGTTTCAGTTGGTGCCATGGAGTGTTGATTCGACAGATGTAGTGGCTAGGAGAGCCAGAGACTGAGCAGCGCAGAGCAAAGAGGCAACAGTGTGAGGAGGCACAGTGCAAAGCTTCAGCAACGCAGTGGCTTCAAAGGCAGCATGGGACTAGCAGTAGTCAGGACGTCAGCACCAAGGAGTATCCATTGGATACTTGTCTAGTTTTGGGTGTTTTCAGTTGCATCTTTCAGCAACTGAGTTGCAGTGTAGATGCAATGTTGGGAGGAAGGACCAACAACAACATAGATGCAAAGGGAGCTGCAGTATAGATGTAGCATTGGCAGTGTCAAAGGCAACAGTACAATAGCAACAACAACGCAGTGGTTGATGGACAACATGTTAGACATCAACAACACAGAGACGATGCTTCAGAGTTAGAGCAGTATGCAGAGAGGCAGTGTATTGCTAGAGCACATTCCTCGCTAAGAGGGAGTGTTGATTTGGGGTAGCATCGGATGTGCTCTAAGCCTCAAATTTTGCAGGGAGGCTTGGGCACAAGTATTCCAAAGAACCCAGAAAGCATTTTGGGAAATTCCACCCAGAAGTGATTTTATTAAAATAATTAATATTTTTAATGGGGTTCCTAAGTCTAAACTTAGGAAAATTAAAATATTAATGGGTATTAATCTAATCAGGGGTGAAACTTCTAGAAAAAACCATGGATCAAGCCAAAACGATCTGAGCCTTTGATTATGTTTTAATCTAGGCCGTTGGTTGTCCAACAGGAAGATATAAGAAGGGGCTTGAGGGTCATTTGGAAAACACACAGAGAGATTGAGAAAATTGATTTTTTGAAGTGAGAAGTTCTCAGGAGGAAAATCGATTGAGGAGATCTTGCAGCAGAGGGGCAGTGAGAATCCGAGAGAAGGAATTTCCGGAGAGTACAAGGCAGAGAGAGAACAGAAAGACGTCCAGAGGAAGGCTGACGCTGGCCTACGCAGTGCTGATGCAGAGGCAACGCAGTCAGTGAGGGGAAGTCGAGTTTCTATTGAGGGAATTCGAAGTTCAGTTGCCGGAAGCCAGGGTGTGAGTCTGGGAGGCAGGAAAGTCGATTTCTCAGCCAACAAAGGATCCAGAGCAGAGAGGCAGTGTAATACCTAGGAGGGGTGATGCAGAAGCTGCCCAGGGTGACGCAGTTCTGCGCAGAAGCTGCCTAGGGTGACGCAGTTCTCCACAGAAGCTGCCCAGGGTGACGCAGTTTTGCGCAGAAGCCATGTAGAGGGTGACGCAGAGCCTCCAGCGCTGAAGGATCAGTCATTGATTCTCCAGTGACAAGGTGAGATCATTTCACCAGTCTTTTGTTCAGTATTCTCTCTATATCGGATTGCTAGTTCAGCATCCTAAGAATTGTACTCATAATTTTCTCCTGCATAATAATAAACCCTCAGAGCTACTGCGTCGATTTTTGCACATTGGGTTTTCCTTGGGCCTATTTGTCCAAAAATAACTGTCCTATGTGTTGAATTTTTCTTTCTTGCTCAGTATTTTGTTTTCGTATATATATAATTTAAGTGAAGGTTGCAGATGTATTTACTTCGAAATTTACCGTAGAAGATAGTAAATAACTTGAGTGATTTAATCAAGTAGAAGTAACATCAGTTTGCTGCAGTAGGGATTTCAGTGTAGGAATTTTCATTGAATATATAACTATCTTATGTTTACAATTGGTTTATTGATATGCTCTAGGCTAGACAACTCTATCTATTTTCATGCAAATTCTAGAGTTTTCTTGCCATTGTCTATTGATTTAATCCATATGAGCTAATGTACTTTGAATTTTTGTAGAGGACATTTTGGATTGAGTAGCAAGCGTGAGGGGAAGTCTTCAAGAGACCAACCCACTCTTGGCATTGCCTTCAAGGAGCTCCTATCGTTATTTGAATCTTATAAGCTTATCTTTCGAAAGTGTTGGTTTTGCAGGGATCCTTTTGACATAGTTTGTGCTTAAGTCAATTATTTCAAGCAAATCTTCATCTTTTACTCTTGTGCTTTCATTTCTTATCTAGCTAATCAAGAGCTCCTTATAAGCTAGACAAGTGATGGGGTCTTTTCCCATCACTTGATTTAGTTTTTGTATATTATATTGTAGCATTATCACTCATTTTGCATGCTCTTTTTTACACTAACTTTGGTTTTAGTTTTGCAGTCCTAGCATTTTTGTTGTAGGTTCTCTCAAGCTTCAGGTTCCATTTTCAAGGAGGCCGTGGGCATTAGGAGGGCTTGCGAAAGAGGCTAGGCCGTGTATTGCTTTGGGAGCTTGTATTTCCTAATTGTAGCACCATCTTCATCTCTCTTGAGGCTCCATACTTGAAGGAATTTCCTTGTGGTTTCAAAACCTCATATTGTACTTCCATCAATTCCTTGGGTAGCTCTCAAAGAGCCATTAACCTCATTGTAAACCATAATAATAAAAATTTCTGTTTTTTGGTGGGAGTGTGGGTTCTACCCATTGGCATCCTATCTCTCCATTTAGTGAGAGAGCTTGTAGGTAGATTGATTGTTAGTTTTGACATTTCCATTTTTGCTCACATCTTATGCATGCTTTAAGTTGGAAATTAACATAACTACACATCACATTCCCTTTCCCAAAGTTCACTACAATTCGCTTGCACCATTTACATTGATTGCTACAAGTCACAAGTTACATTCCATTTCATAGCAATTTATTTTTATGCAAGCACCTCTTTAACTTGATACATTTAGCTTGGTAATTGTCTAAAGTTCACTTATGCCTCATTATTGTGCAACATTTTCATATCTTGAGTATTGATGCATTGTGTATTTGGACAATTTCATTTTCCAAAGCAACCATTTATTTTATGTGAAGTTAATCTCTCAAGTTAAAGTTTCCTTTTGCAAAGTTACTTTGGGAAATCTTACATGCACCAAGCATCACTAAAATTTACCTCCAACTTAAGTTGGTTGTATAGACTTTAGGGACCCTCCACCTCTATTGACTCCTCGGAAAAACTCTATTTCCTATTGACTCCTCTTTTCTAGTTTCTAGTAGTTTTTATAACTCTTGACTCTTTCATATTTATTATGATATTTTTTGTAAACAATATATGACAATTTAAGTTTTAAGTTTGAAGTTGGCAATTATAACTCATTGGTAATGAATTATGAATATGATGCTTTGTGAAAGTTAAAAGTTGAAAAATTTCATTTCATGTTAGATATTCTTTGTTATCGTTTGGTTACTTGGTAATGGTCATTGGTAACGGTTACAAGTACAAGTTACAACTTTAGTGATCAATGATGATAAGTGTTATATATCGAATTTTGAAAGCTTGAAACTTTAAGATTGATGAATCATGAGACTCGATATGTTGTATGTTATTGACTTGTGGACATGGTTGATGAAGATTATAACTTCTAGATGATTGAAATTATATGGTTCAATCCATGTTTTTATGGGTTTTTTTTGTATATCTAATTCATCATTCTACATGCGTTTGTTGACATATATGCATCAAAATTTATAAAAATATATATTATACAAAAATTCGCTCCCGATTCTCTCCCAAACTGGGAGCTTTTGAAAATGTCACTCCTGCTCCTGCTCCCAAGTAACCTTGCCTTGTACATATTTTTGCTCGTAGAATCTTCCTTATATGTTATATTGTATTTTATTGGATACGCGGTCAAACAAGATTGCTCTTCCACCATTTTGTACTGTATATATATATATATATACAAATGATATTATGACGTGTGTAGTTTCAACAATCTCCTGTCATACTTGCTATTTCATGCTTTCTTGTATGTGAGTTTCTTCCTGCGTTGCTCGTGTTGTGCATATATCAGATTAACTAACCCTAGCCCTGAAAGCCATATTGTATTTTATTGGATACGCGGTCAAACAAGATTGCTCTTCCACCATTTTGTACTATATATATATATACAAATGATATTATGACGTGTGTAGTTTCAACAATCTCCTGTCATACTTGCTATTTCATGCTTTCTTGTATGTGAGTTTCTTCCTGCGTTGCTCGTGTTGTGCATATATCAGATTAACTAACCCTAGCCCTGAAAACCATTGTGGACTAATTAATGATCCATTAATGGTGTAGAATCAATGACATTAATGTCTACTAAGGGATCACTAAGTTAGCACACTAACAATCAATGTGATATTTAGCTGCCCTCTAAAGGGTGAGTCATAAATGAGTTTAATGACCATAAAGTCAAAAATAACCACCGTTACACAAACAAAAGCAAGTTTGCCAGTTTATTTTTTGATTTTATAGTTTGGCTACTTTGTTTTATAGTTTTCCCACATGAAATTGTTTTTTAAAATTTAAAAAAAGCATGTATAGTATTGCCAGAGTATCCAACAGATGTGCGTTGCTTCAAGTCCTATTTCAAGGAATGTTTTTTGAGCTTTCTGGAATATGTGTAACAGTTGGTATGAATATATTCATCAGTCTGAACTCTTGAAGAAGAAAAGATTTGCTTAGCTTGACATTAAATTTTTGCAATGGACTTATGATTCTATGGACTATTATTTGTGATGGGAATCTTGTAATGAAAGGAAGTTAAATTGATAACTAACAAATATTCTGGTTTGGAACAGGCAAGCCAAAGATGTAATCAAGGCAGTTAAAAAGCGTATTGGACACAAGAATCCAAGGGTTCAATTTCTTGCTTTGATAGTATGTTTTATAAGTCCATATTTACTGTATTTCAATGGCTGTGGCTGGAATAATTTGTCAACATTCTAATACCTAATTTTTTTTTTTTTTTTAAATTTTAGGTTAGGTAGATATTGCAGCAAGTGTTTTTCGTCAATGATGAATGCCATTGCATGATGTTACTGACTCCTATGGAATATTATTAGTTATCATTATTGGTCATGCCGGTAATGTATGCTTAGATTTAATGTATTGTAGGAATGCACTCCAAAATCTTTGACGTGAGCAGAGGTATCTTCCTTGTATGGATAATACAATATATATCAGGTTGTATGGCTAACTTCTAGTTTCTAGCCACAAGTTGGGTGGTTCTCAGTAAATAAACTGTAGAAAAACAAAATCTTAAAATAAAAGAAACACCAAAATGTTATGTCCCAGACTGCCAGAGTGTTTTGGGTATGGTTTCATGTTGAATTTCATCCCTTTTTTGTTGCTCCATTCTTATGGAAGGGGCTCCTTTTGTGAGACACACGGGTGGTTAGGGACAACTGCAAATTCCTTTGGCTTTCAGTTAGCTTGTTTGCAATTGGTTTTCTGTGGAAACATCATTGTAAAGTTACATTTAGTGAGTTTCCTCATCTGCTTACTCTTGGTGATTTGCGGATCTTTGAGCAAGTCTTGGCTTTGTTTCTGTGAGTTCACCTCAGTGCAATCTTTCATGATGTTGAGTTCCCTTCCTGTCAGGTCCCAGGCTGATATGCTATCATTTTTAGCTTTTGTAGGCCAGGACTTTCCTGGCACCCCTGTTATCTGCATGATGCAACCTTCCTGGAATTCATATGTATTTATTTGTTCTCTGAAGTAATATAAATTTATCTCTCAAAAAAAACAGAAAAAAGAAGAGCACTGCCATTTTAAAACATTTTAATTTTGCAAAGATATAGGCTTTTAAACGATAATAATTAAAATTTTAGGATAAAGATCAACCTGTTTTCCAGATTCTAGTTTTTCCCATGAAAATAATTTTGATCAAGATGTTTTGTGGAAAAGAAATTTCTTTGCAATAGCTATCAATTAGACAAAATGTGGATATGAGTATTAAGCAATTGTTTTATAGTGAAGCTAAGTTGCAGCAGGTGTGTGGGGGCTGGCAATGTGTAATAGGTAAGGCAAACTTTACAAAAAGGTTGGATACAACATTGTGGGGATCATCATTGTCAGGTCAAGGAATAAAGATTATTGGACTGCCAATCTTATTCTATTAAACTGAACGTGAATATATACATACATACAGCTGAGTGACCTTTGGGATTCCTATTCGAAGGACTCTTCAGATTACTCTATTTTATTATTTACATACTTACATATTCTACCCAATCTCGGAGGATTAGGTGTCTAACAATCCCCCTCTTAATTTGAAGGGGTGTTTGTGTTAAGTTATGGTATGTTCTATGCTTATAACAGTTTACTTATTTTCTTGTTATTTCAGATTAGCAATCACATGTACATAAAGTAAAGTGCAGATAGAACAATAAAAGATCGACATAAAAAAAGCCAAGACAAGAGACACAAGATGTGGCGGCCAGCCAGGGACAAAGCCCACAATGTGTGGGGAAACCCTTTGATCAAATTTTTTTTTTATCTTCAATAATTCAGCAGAGAGAAATAGTACAATAAATCTGATTTATATCAGCAGTAACAAACCCTAGATCAGCAGCATTAGCATTAGCAGCTTCATCATCAAACTAGGGCAGACGATATCTCACAAACCGACCGTCGGATTGGTTTGATTCCACCACCAAAAGTTGCGGCTTTTAGAGGAGGTTCAGATGAACCTACAACGCAGTTCAGATGAGGAGATCTTCTAGTCCACGCAGGTCAAACTTTACTTCTGCAGTTGCAGCTTCAGTTTCGGCAGCTTCTGGCTTCACATATGTGAGGGAGAGACCCTTTTCTGCACAGTAGAGAAGAGTCTCTTTTCTGCGCAGTAGAGAGAGAGAGATGTGATGAGATGAGTGATTTCAAATGAGGAAAAGTCCTCTTGTATTTATACACAACGTTGGTGTTTGAATAGATGCGATTGTTGGGCTTCTGAGCCTACATGGATTGTAAGTCGGCTTGATAATAATTCCATAATCAAAATAAATTCATATCTCCATGAATACTTATCGGAATCGGATGATCTTTATATCAATCCTACACCTCTCAACGAGAGGAATCTAATAAAAATATTATCAGCCATGAATAAGATGACCCACATGAAGTTTGGCCCTAGTTGCCAATTTTAACACTCCCTCTCAACTAGGGAGAACTTCATTTGCAATCTGTCTATCAGTTGTTACTATTCATTCATCAAATGCATTGCCCTATATAGCCTGACCCTTGCCCTGCTCTGCTCTATTCTGCTTGTTCTGCCCTATACTGATCTGTATTGTTTTGCTCTGTTCGGCTCTGCTCTTGCATTGTTCTGTTCTGCTCTGCTTTTGTCCGAATTATGAAGAAGAAGAAATGATCGAGGATGTATCATACTGACTCAAAGTCAGTCTCAGAGTATGTACCACTGGTCCCAGACCAGTCTCAACCAACCTGAAGTCAGCGTCATAGTGAGTACAACTCCACTAGTCCCAGACTAGTATCATCCTCCACTGACTCAAAGTCAATCTCAGAGTGCGTACCACTGGTCCCAGACTAGTCTCAACCGACCCGAAGTCAGCTTCATAGTAAGTACCACTCCTACCACTGGTCATAGACTAGTATCGTAGTCTCAGAGAGTGTACCACTGGTCCCAGACCAATTTCAACCGACCCGAAGTCAGCGTCATAGTATGTTCCACTCTCACTGGTCCCAGACCAGTATTGCAGTGACATGAAGTCAGTCTCAGAGTATGTACCATTGGTCCCAGACCAGTCTCAACCGACCCGAAGTCAGTGTCATAGTATGGTACAACTCTTACCACTGGTCCTAGACCAGTATCATTGACCTCTATTGATCTGAGATCTCAGATCAATAGAGGTCATCCTAGCGTAGGGAGTACGGTAGATACAACGATGCGTCCATCGGTACTACTATGGTTCCTAACTTCATTTCCCTGCTCATTGATCAGATGAGAGGTACTTCCCATGAGTCCCAGACTGCATGGGTAGGATGCCTCAACAGGAGAACTAATCAATCCTGTCCTCACAGGAGAACACATCAATCCTGCTACAATCGCCATGGAGAACACATCAATCCAGGCCGCCATGGAGAACACATCAATCCAGGCCTCACAGGAGAACACATCAATCCTGCTACAGTTGCCATGAAGAACACATCAATCCAGGCCTCACAGGAGAACACATCAATCCTGCTACAATCGCCATGGAGAACACATTAATCCAAGCATCACAGGAGAACACATCAATCCTGCTACAATCGCCATGGAGAACACATCAATCCAGGCCTCACAGGAGAACTAATCATCTTGCTACACAAGAGATCCACAAGAGAGCGAATCATCTTGTCCCACAAGAGAGCGAATCATCTTGTTCCAGTGTGCACCACTAGGGGAGGGTGAGTCACCCTGTGGTCGTATGTTGCTCCAGTAAGAACCGCAAGCCCTCAAAGCTCCCAAGCTCAATGTATGCAACATGTAGGACCCTTGTACAAGGGTTTCTTGACGACTCCAAGTCGTTTGGGAAAATGACAGATTAGATCTTTCCTCGGGGCTTTGACAAGGTGTATCAACCTGTACATCATCTTAATGCGATGGAACCTCCTTGCTCATCGACTTACCATATCCCAGATGATGTCTATATGCTGGAGCAATGAATATGGGATTCCTCAATAATCGAATCCCACCTCTAGTTGTTACAGAGAATCACAATGGTATGTGTTCAAACAGCGCATTGAAGAGCTTCCCCAACTAGGCAGCTTCATACGAGATCATACTCGTAGATATGTATCTGGTCTCGACGGTGCTTATGGTAACTGACGGTGCTTATGGTAACTGACTTCTGCGTCTTGCTCATCCATTATATCGAAACAAAATCCAAAGAGAAACAACGCTAAAAGTGCTCTAGTGATCCTCCACACTACCTGCCTAATCAGCATTCGAATAATCATGCAGTTTCATATTTCGGCAGTGTATCTCAATCCATGAGAGATTGTGTCCTGAAGACATCTCAGAAGATTCTTGGCACTAATCTAGTGAGGCTCAACCAAATATGAGCTCACAATGCTAACTGCAAAACATATGTTCGGACGGAGGTTCACTAAGAACATCAATGCGAATGAGTTTTTGAAACTCAGAGGCATTTCCCAAATCTTGTCCGACATCACTACCATATAACTTCTGAAAGTTAAGATCCTCGAGGTAGTCACAGGCTTGCAGTCCACCATACCAAATCTTTTCAGAATCTTCACCACATATTTTCCTTGAGATAGGAAAATTTCCCTTGGCTTCTGCCACACTTCAAGTCCTTGGTTCTTCATTTCAAATTCAGAAGCCAACTCCCTCTTACATTTGTGAATGAGAGGGTATGCACCTATTAGAAAGAGGTCATCCACATACAACACCAGTATGAGAGGCTTGTCATCTTCAACCTTAAGGTAAAGGTTAGGATCGGCTTCACTCCTAGTGAATCCCAGCTTCATCAAGTAGCTATCGATCCTCTCATACCATGCTCGGGGTACTTGCTTTAGTGCATAGAATGCCTTCTTCAACCTGCATACATGAGATTTTCAATCATAAATCTCAAATCCTTCGGGTTGCTCCACATAGACCTCTTCTTTGATCGAACCGTGCAAGAATGCGGTCTTGACATCCATCTGATGTAGGTTCCATCCTTGTGAAGCCACAAGGGCTATGATCAAGCAGATGGTCGTATATCTGGCAACAGGTGCAAATATCACATCATAGTCTATACCTTCCTTCTGGGAGAAACCACGAGCAACAAAACGAGCCTTATACTTTTCCGTACTTCCATCTGTTGCATGCTTTATCTTGTAAAGCCATTTGGAAGTAACAACTGTCTTGTCCTGGGGTCTGGGAACTACTTCCCAGACATCATTCTTCATAATAGACTCATATTCTTCGGTCATAGCATCCTTCCATACTTGATGCTTGACAACATCTGAGAATGATGAAGGCTCATTTTGTATGATCGTGCTCATGATGGTCAGGTATCCCTAATACCTATTAGGTTTCTTACTTTCACGAAAGGTTCCTCGGGGTGCAGCATGTCCTTCAGCATCATCAAGTAGCCCCCTAAGCCATGAAGGCCTCTTCCTAGAAGAGGAAGGCTCATGTGGAGGAGGATCAATCGGATCCATGGGTTCTTCTACATCAGGCATTGATTCATCATCCTTTTCTTTTGGTTCCCTAGTGTCGGCTTCTTGAGAGCTCCTCAAAGTCGGAAGATTGTTCACCTTGTTGAGAGCCATATCTTCGTCAAAGGTGACATCATGACTAATTACGACTTCCCTTTGACCGGCTACATAGATTCTATAGCCTTTAGTATTTTCACCATAGCCCACGAAAATTCCCTTCTTTCCAGATGCACCCAATTTATTTCTTTTCTCTTTCGGCACATGAAAATATACAGGGCTTCCAAAAATTCTAAAATGAGAAACATCAGGTTTCTTACTGGTGAACTTTTCTTCAGGAGTCTTGGAACCCAATGCATGACGAGGGCATCGATTTTATACATATACGACAGTTTTTGCAGCTTCAGCCCATAGAAACTTCGGAAGTCTTTGATCATGAAGCATGTCCCGGACAGCTTCCATAATCGTGCGGTTCTTCCTTTCTGCCACACCATTCTGCTCAGGAGTATGTGGTGTAGTAGTCTCCCTCTTAATACCAGCGTCAGGTATGCCTGAGTGAACCAACTGTAATATATCGGAGGTCTTGCTTTGGCTTGAGGGGAATGGTCCCCTTTTGAGCTTTCCTTCAGCACATACACCTTCTTTCTCTACTTGGAATTCGGGCATCCCTATCACCATTTGTCTTACACCGAGTATAGCTTTGTAATGAAGGGGGCAAATCTCCGATGCCAAAGTTCGGACTGAAGAGATGTGTCATAAGACATGACACCTAGCAGACTTCCATCGACTTGATATAATGAATCAACACTAAACCCAAGAGTAAAGGCATTTTTAACATTATTTTTCCATATACGTACCTTGCCATCGCTGAAGGTTACCTTGTAGCCTTTGTCTTCCATTGCCGAGATGGACACTAGGTTCTTTTTGAGGTCAGGTGCATTTAATACATCCTGGAATTTCTAGCCTTTTTGAATGGTTGTCCTCTACCTCGATTCCCAGCTCTCCTCTTACCTTTGCTATTGAATTTGTCATTCCTTTGATTGCCATTAGAGGGATTTTGATCATCGTCCCGGTGTGAGTCCTTTCTATTAGGGCACTCCCTTGCATAGTGACCTGCTTTATCGCAGATGTAACATTGTCATTTTCTTCCACCCTTAGGTCCAGCCTTTCCTTTTGATTTAGTCCTGGAATTATTTCTTTTCTTAGCATGAGAAGAAAAGGCAGCAGGAGGACCTTTAGGCATGGGCATTTCTTGCTCTTCTTCCCTTGTTTCTTCTTGAATGCATCTAGCCATTAATTCCTTGAAACCAGGAATTACATTATTGTTCAGAAGAGTAGTCCTGAACACGTACCATTCGGATGGTAATCCTCCAAGAGTCGTGAGTGCCATTTCCCTATCAGTAATAGCCTCCCCAATAGATAGGAGATCGTTCTTGATCTCGGTTATTCTTAAGAAGTATGCTTGCATACTCTCATCTTGATCCTTCTTGATTTCCCTCAGCTTATTTCTAAGAAATAAAACTTGATTTGTATCATTAACTTTAAATAAACTCACCAGTCTATCGTAGATTTCCTGGGAGGTGTCCAGTTCAGAGATGTAGGCCACCAAGTGCTTGTCGATAGAGTCCCGGATGATCTTCTTCGCTTTAACTTCTCCGTTCTTCCATTTGTTCCAGGCAGTAGCGGATGCATTTGATGGAGGCTCAACAATATTGCCCCTCACATGATCCAACACTCCTTGATCTTTTGGGGTTAGATCGATAGACATCTTCCATCTGTGATAGTCAGCTTTCTCACAGAGCTTGTCTTCGGCAGGAAAGAGTGTTGAGGACCCCATAGTTCTTTTAGGATAGCCTCGCCAATCTTCTCTTCGGTGGTTGCTCTTGCTCTTGCTCGGGCTTTGTCTTCACCTCAGCTCTGATACCATGTTAAGTTATGGTATGTTCTATGCTTATAATAGTTTACTTCTTTTCTTGTTATTTCAGATTAGCAATCACATGTACATAAAGTAAAGTGTAGATAGAACATTAAACGATCGACAAAAAACAAGCCAAGACAAGAGACACAAGATGTGGCGGCTAGCCAGGGACAAACCCCACAATGTGTGGGGAAACCTTTTGATCAAATCTTCTTTTATCTTCAATAATTCAGCAGAGAGAAATAGTACAATAAATCTGATTTATATCAACAGTAGCAAACCCTAGATTAGCAGCATCAGCATTAGCGGCTTCATCATCAAACTAGGGCAGATGATATCTCACAAATCGACCGTCGGATCGGCTTGATTCCACCACCAAAAGTTGTGGCTTTTAGAGGAGGTTCAGATGAACCTACAACGCAGTTCAGATGAGGAGATCTTCTAGTCCACGCAGGTCAAACTTTACTTTTGCAGTTGCAACTTTAGTTTCGGCAGCTTCTGGCTTCAAACTAGGGCAGTCGATATCTTGCAAACCGTCCGTCGGATTGACTTGATTCCACCACCAAAAGTTGCGGTTTTCAGAGGAGGTTCAGATGAACCTACAACGCAGTTCAGATGGGGAGATCTTCTAGTCCACCCAGGTCAAACTTTATTTCGGCAGTTGCAACTTCAGTTTCGACAGCTTTCGGCTTCACATGTGTGAGGGAGAGACCCTTTTCTGCGCAGTAGAGAAGAGACTCTTCTCTGCACAGTAGAGAGAGAGAGAGATGTGATGAGATGAGTGATTTCAAATGAGGAAAAGTCCTCCTGTATTTATACACAACGTTGGTGTTTGAATAGATGCGACTGTTGGGCTTCTGAGCCTACATGAGTTGTAGGTCGGTTTGATAATAATTCCATAATCAAAATAAATTCATATCTCCATGAATACTTATCGGAATCGGATGATCTTTATATCAATCCTACACCTTTCGACGAGAGGAATCTAATAAAAATATTATCAGCCATGAATAAGATGACCCACATGAAGTTTGGACCTAGTTGTGCCAATTTTAATAGTTTGTGAGTCCAAGCATCATTCTGAATATTTCAAACTTTTCTCTTCCAAGCGCTTTGGTGAAGATGTCTGCAATTTGCTCATTTGTGAACCAATGCCATAAGTGATTAGTCTTGGCCTCTACATGATGTCGAATCAAATGATACTTTGTATTGATATTCTTGGTTTGATCATGAAAATTTGGATCCTTGGCCAATTCTATTGCAGAAGTATTGTCAATTAGAGGAGTAGAGTTCACTTGTTTCTCTTGCAAATCTTCAAGAATTTTCCTAAGCCACACAATCTCCTTGTTTTCTTCAACAACTGCCACGTATTTTTCGTCTGTTGTGGAATCTGGTGGAACTGACTGTTTGCTTGACCTCCAGGAGACAGCTCCTGCTCCAAGACTCATGACATATCCTAAAGTAGATACTCCATTCTCCTTGTCTCCACCAAAGTCTGAATTAGAAAATCTAATTAAAGATGAAGTCATCCACCTATGAATATTTGAGTCCAAGTCTTGAGTTCCTTTCAAGTACTACTTTAGAACTCTTTTTGCATCAGACCAATGTCCCTCACAAGACTTTTGCATAAATCGGGAAAGGATTCCAATAGAAAATGAAATATCTGGTTTGGTAGTGGTGAGGTAGATAAGACTTCCCACAAGTTGTCTATACTTAGTTGCATCCTCAAATTCATTTCCTTCGTTAGACGTGAGCTTCAAATTTTGTTCCATTGGAGTGGACAAAGGATTGCATTCAACTTTGCCAAACTTGTTCAACAATTCTCCAATGCAAGGCTGCTTGGAAATGGGAGCAAAAGCGGGAGCGGGGAGCGATTTTTATATAATATATATTTTTATATATTTTGATGCATATATGTCAACAAAAACATGCAGAATGATGAATTAGTTATTAAAAGCATAAGACATGGATTAAACCATATAACATCAATCGTTTATTAGTGATAATCTTCATCAACCACAAGTCCACAAGTTACAACATCTCAATTCTCATCATGTTGGGTGTGGAGCTTGATTATCTTCCTGATTTATAGGTTTTGTTTTGGTTGCGTTTGGATCCCAGTCCCTAGTAGGGGGGGGTTGGGGTGTGGGGGGGCGACAATAGCCTTTGAGGCCTGCCCTCGAAAGAAAAATTTTGAGAAAATTCCTTTGTAAAATATTGTAAGTTTGTAGTCAATCTGAACCATTCATTAGGCGGAAGATCTAACGGTAGAAATTAAGTTAATTTAGGGTTTTTCCCTAGAATTCAACTTGCCATTTGTATTAGGGAATTGGTATTATTCTGTATCTATTCCTATCTTTTGCTAGCACTTGATCACAAGTTTTGACTCATACAGTCTTATTTTCATCACATGGCATCATCTTGTAGAGATGCTTTCTTACACATGTATATGAACTAGTGTAGGTTGTTTTACAATGGGAGCATGTAAAATTTGTTGTTCCAACCATTTTCCTTCTAACTAGCTTAGTCGCATACTTTTACAGGGTTGTCGCTCTCTAAGTGCTTTCGTTTGGAGCATGCTTTGGGGGCAAGAGCGAGGGAGAGGTTGCTCCCCTGCAACACTGCTCCATTGTACTTCTTTTGAGAGAGGAATATATATCTCAGATGTTGGGTTACTTCAATGCCCAAATAGTAGTGAAGATGTAATCTGCCATCTCAAATCCTTTCTTCAATTCTTTCTTTATGGATGCAATATAATTTTTATTGCTCCTTGTTATCAAAAGATCATATACATATACCATAAGATAAGCAATAGTTTTCCAACTTTCTTGACAAATAAAGTTGTATCATCTAGATTAAAGTGTCTGAAATTTAATTTCAGAAGAAGCTGAGTCAATTTTTCTTACTAGGCTCGAGGTGCTTGTTTTAGGCCATACAAGGATTTTATGAGTTTACATACTTTTTGTTCTTGTTCCTGTTACCCACCACCTGTGGGTAGTGTATATAAGAGATTTATTTTCTCCTAGATGGTCCTTAGCCGATAGCCAATAACCCTTGCAGCTACTAGATAGCTTGTGTGCCATTATCTCCGCCACCTGAGTCAGCCATGTGGTCCCTCGCCCACTTGTTATGATTGTATGTTTGAAGGTGGGCCTCCCGACCCCGAAGGTGTGGCTTTTCATTGGCATAGTTGAGTAATTTTCCTTGTCATGGGCACTGTTGGGCATGGATTGGTGGGGGGATTTGACGAAAAGAGTGAGCTAGGTCTATACTCTTGTCTCCATTGCTCGATTTTGTGGTTAGCCTTGTATCCTAGTCCCGTGGGATGTCCTTTACTAGCCATTAGCTTTAGGGTTGGCACTACATTGGAAATTCCAATTTTGGTTACGTGGTCTCGCTTCCCAACACCATATACATTACTCCCTTCCACTTATTTTAGCCCCATTCATATCTTTTCCCATTCGGGTCCACATGTGTCCACTGGGTCCACATAGGGTTAGCCTCCCCCTCCCCTTGTCCACAACTTGGGTCGGGCTTGAAACGATGCTCCAAGGATGATGTAGCTAAAAAAAAAGAAAAAGTATAATTTGGCCACTCTCAACAGGTAATGTACCACAAAATGCAAAAGATGGTTGGGACATACAAATTTAGCATATGGACAAAATCCAAACATGAGCTCTACCCCTTATCTATGGCCATCACCTTGGTTCCTATGGGCCTTGTCCATCATTAAGGAACCCATTATTGTCCCAACCCCTGGTGGGCGATGAACTGCCCCACCTTAAGGGGGTATCCACTACTATATATTACACATCATGCTCTCATCCCCTGGAGCGCCGAGCAATTATGAAGAAAAATCAGTCAAAGGCAAAAGGCATATGAAGAAGGGTGGAAAAACAAAGGCTAGGGTAACTCATCTACCATGATTTGCTCCCTCCTACACTCATATACCCTGGTGTGGGCTTCCCTTATTATGGCTACCCTCGTACCATGACATGTGGTTTGGATGCTTCCTCTGAGCCCCACTCCGTTTCATTACTATACCATTTGCCACCTACCATTGGAAGGATGTACCATGGACAGGTCACCCCCTTTAGAGGTTGAAACTACCTAATGGTATCCTTGATTACCCCCTTATTGATCTTGGAGACATTTGTAAATGCCAAAGCCCGCTATGGTAGGGCATGCCAGCATGAAGTGCCCCATTGGTTCCATGACTTGTAAGCTCTTTTACTTGATTATTTTGATGATTTATTGTATTGGAAGGCAAGGAGACACATTGGATCTTATGCGAGATTACATGTGGGTCTCCATTTGGGGCTTGGTCTCCCTATACGGGGCCTTGGCCCTCTAGAGGGCCAGATTGGCACTTGTAGGTTGAGTGTTGAGAGCCATGGGCCTCCACCATAATAGAGAGTACTTCATGGATCCCCAACACCACTCATTGATTGCTCATGTTCCACCTTTTGGATGAGGGTGATGCACCTGGTTCACCATGCCCAGCCAGCTCCACACTTGCACCATACACTTGGCAGATGAGTCGAGTCTAGATGAGGGCTTATGTCATCTTCCTAACCCTCATAGATGGTTTACAGACATTTCGATCCACTTGGAGACCCATGAGGATGTCCTTGTGTCCTTCACGCCCACTTTGGGGCACCACATGGATTTGCATGGAAAACAAGGGGCCAACCCCTTGTCATATCATGGCACACTCAGGACTTCATTAGGCCTCCTCAAAGGCCCAACGATTTATTTTATTGATCATTCAACCCTCTGGAGAGGCTTATTATTATGTTATTGAGCTATCTTGGTGGGCTTGTCACCAAGGGATGCTATTATTGCACATTATTTTATTATTTGGGGCTCAATTAGGCCAAGTTAGGCAAATCGAACTCATTAGTGATTGTATAAATACAAGTGAGATGATTCATTTTGATCATCATCACTTGGATTGGGATTTAGTAGCTCTTGAGAATTTCGCATTCCCTTTTGGAGGACGAGTTTGGATGTTATGGATGAATTTTGATGTTTGGATCTATTTCTCTTGCCTTGGAGCTTCATTATTGGCATAATATGATGATTAGATATACTCATTTGTACATGTGACTAGTATTTCATGCTTATTCTTGTTATTTACTGTCACATGATTGTGGTTGGGATTTTCGCTATACGGGTCTGGAATTTACTGCTTTGTGAATCGAAATTCTGGAATTTTTGATCTTTTGTTCCTAGAAATTATTTTGTCAAAATACATCTTGATAAGTCATCAATTATTGCATATCAAAGTATAAAGATCTCAAGTAGCTACTCTCATGCCCTAATGCCATGCGAAGTTGCTTGAAGACCTCCTTGATTGGGTAAAACCTCTTCCAAACCATAAATTTTCCTTGACTCCATCTCTTCCAAAGGATAAGGCACTAATCCTCCATAGGTGGTCACCTTTAACGAATATTTTTCTCACCTCTCCTCCTCTTCTAGGCCTAGCCTCCATAGGTCATCTAGGGCATCATTTATCTCACATTCTAGCCATCAAAAGACTTCGATCTCTTGTCCATTACTGCGCTAGGGTTTCCTCTAGAGGCCCTCCAAATTTCAAGAAATTTCGATGGTGGGATCTCGAGATATTGCAAGCCCTAGCTCAAGGATCATTTCTTACCCTAGGTTTCCTTTGGCTAGTGGCCTCATTTGGATCATTGTGTTCATTTCTCAAAATAAAATTTATCCTTTGATCCTCTTCTCTTCCATATTTAGGTCAAGCCCCTCTTTGGTTAATCAACTCAACATCCTTAACGTAATTCTGGGTCCACATGGTCTCGTGTGGTCCCACAACCTAATAACTTCAACTCAACAAAAATCACACAAAGACCAATTCTCCATAAGGATTTTTGGGCCTAGGAATTATCTTTACAAGATACATCCCCAAACCCTAGCCTCAAAAATCCTCTTAGCCCTTCTTGGAGAGCCTATCACCTTGCTTTCCAAGCAAGAAAGCCATATACTTGAGTCTCTCTTGTGAGTAGGCCTTAAGAAATCACCCTTCATCCTTTTATTGACATATTCATTATTGTGTTTCATCTTATATCAAATCTCCTCGCATTGGTAAAAGTCCGTAAAGAGTAGGGAGCCTTAGCTGAGATGACAATGGGCTATCGCTCCATTATTGCGCTTGACTTAGTAGTTGCTCTATAGGATCCCCTCCTAGGACCCCTGCTAGTTTGAGCGGTAACATTTCCTTCACAACAAAATCTTCTAGTTAAGACATAAAAACTTTTTTCTTTCATTTCTCCATTTAAGAAAGCAGTTTTTACATCCATTTGATGGACTTTCCATCCATTTTGAGCTACCAAGGTAAAGAGAGTCCAGATAGTGGTCCATTTCACTCTGGGCGCAAAAATCTCCTCATAATCGATCCCTTCTCTTTGTGCAAATCTTTTTGCCACAAGCCTTGCTTTGTGCTTATCAAGTGAGCCATTTGTTTTATACATGTTCTTGAAAACCCACTTGCAGCTAGTTGGTTTGGCTCCAAATGGAGGGCCACCAGCTTCCATGTTCCATTCTTTATGAGAGCATCATACTCTTTTTGCTTTGCTTCTTTGCATTCATCATGAGAAACAACTTCTTTAAAGGAAGTTAGTTCAAAACTAGTAGACAAATTTAATTCACAATCATAAGAAACATCCATATCATCCATTGAATCAGAATCATCTACATCAACTGCATTTGTTTGTTAGAACTTCTAGTTCCTGTCTTTCCAACCTCATTAGGATGAAGTTTGAACACTTTCAAGTGTTGAAGTGAGCCATTTTGGAGGACCTTTCTGAGATGGTCCAAACTGCTCTATTGACTGAGATGGGGCAACATCAAGATTTGGCCTTCCAATCCTCTCAGTCACATCACTCAAAGTGTCTTCCTGATTTGAAGAAGTGGCTCGAACTTCATGAGGGGGAGAGAGTGCATCAAAAGGAGACTCCATAGATTGATCTAGGATAGAGATTCCCTCTAGAAGATGTGGAACCTCATTATCAAATTCATGAAAAGTGATTTGTAAACTGCCGTGGATATTCCACTGGACAGTTCGTCACAACATATTTGATAATAATATATTAAAATACTGAAATTTTACACTATTACAGTTTATTAAACTTTAAGATATGTAGATTTAACTGTAATTAGTGCATGCATGCGAATATAAATTATGCAGAAAAGTAGAGAACAACAAAATAAGCTCACACACACATAAGACACAAGATATGCTCTCTAGGAAACCCTTTTGGGAGAAAACCCAGTTGGAAGGTGAGGTCGCTTCGCTCTCTTTCTCTGTTTGGAAATATGGCTGCAGTTACAAAGAAGTAATGCCTGTGGCCATGGGTTGCTATAGTGCACAGATCCTCTTTGTGTGCTCTACCTCCTATCTCTGCTGGCTATCTTTGCTCAACTATGGAACAAAATGCTCTCAAAAGAATGAAATGCCTCTTCCTCCTAGTGGCCCAGTTATAACATAGCCCGATAGCCTACTAGTGGTTAAGTTTGACTACATCAACTCTTAACTAGAGTTACAAAATAGACTCTTCTACATTATTTTACCTTACAAACATGTGGTTAGCTCCTTTTACATGAATAATGGGGCTGACGCGGCGTCCTCCCAAACTATAGGTGTGAAAACAGGAAGGTCAACTTCTGAGTGGCATAACTTTTGCATACAGACTCTGTTTGACGCGCTTCTTGTGTCGTTTGAAAGGTCTATATGTGTAGAATAACATGAAAATGTGCTATACTAAAGCGACAAAGTTTTACCCCCAAAAGACGTCGTTTGATGCCTCAAAACGCTCTCGGAAGGTTTCAAACCCTGTTTCGCCAAACTGGGTCTCGTCGGTAAAAACGGTCCCGTGAGTTGATTCCTCCACTTTTTCCACTCCAAATGCATCGAGATGGATGACAAACAATATAATGATCCAATTCGGATCACACCTCCCCATTTTGGGAGGCTTTTGGTCCTAAAATCTTTTACTAAATGAGGTGAGGAAATTTTTCCTCCACCTTCTCTCTGGTGTACCATTTAGCTTTGCCTGGAAGTGGCCTCGTCAACCCAATTTGCCAAAGGTCATATTGCCCCTGTTTTGTAGTTCTAGACCTCTTCCGAAAAACTGTATCTTCTATCAACTCTGCCTGAGCGTCTGATGCCAAATTCTTCACAGAAAGTAGGACCTGTTCCTCTTCCTGATATAGCATGGAAGGCTCATAGAGTTTCAAATTATCTACATTCACAACTGAGTAAATGCATATATATGGTGGTAAACAGAGTCGATAGGCATTATCATCCACCTTTTCCAGTATCTCAAAGGGACCATACCTTAGAGCCTTAATTTTCTTACTAGGCCCCTACAACCTCTCCTTGTTCAATTGTAGCCATACTCCCACCTTGAATGATTTCTCTATTCTGTGTTGATCATGCCTAGCCTTATACTTCTCCTGCGACTTCTGCAGTGTTTCTTGTACCTGTAGATGGATCTGCCTGATCTTCTCTATAAAATTTTCATCCCTCAAAGCATCTCCTGTAAGATCTTCCCTCACTCCTCCTTGCTGCCCATATGCAATATCCAAAGGTGAAGGTGGAAAATATCCAAAACAAGTCTCAAATGGGGACTTTCTTGTAGAAGTGTGGACTGCTCTGTTATAAGAATGTTGTATATATACCAAATTTTCATCCCAGGTCTTCGAATGCTTCTGGTTATATCCCTTCAGAAGCTGCACCAAAGTCCTATTGACTACTTCTGTCTACCCATCTGTCTGTGGATGGAATGTTGTATATCTCTTGAACTTTGTATCCATCTTCTCCCACAATGTAGTCCAGAATGCACTGAGAAATCTTGTGTCCCTGTTTGAAATGATGCTCCTTGGTATCCCAAAGTGCACCCAAACTTGTCCAAAGAACAAGTTTGCTGCTTCTTGTTCGCTGATGGTCTTTTTATAGGGCATCAGAACACACATCTTGCTGAACTTGTCAACTACCACAAATAGGTAGTCATGTCCCTTCCTGGTTTTCGATAAACCTTCCACAAAGTCCATGGAAATGCTTTCCCAAGGACGAGTAGGAAGAGGTAAGGGATGATAGAAACCCTGTTTCCTATTGCTAGGCTTGCCGGTACAACAAAGCATGCATCCTATTTTGAACTTAGCTACCTGCTCTTGCATCAATACACATACCTCTGCAAGTTAGCGACGATCTTCCCTACACCAAAGTGCCCTGCAACCTTGGAAGTGTGAGCCTCTCTAATTAGCGGAAAACACTCACCTTTAGGAACACATAGCTTATCCAGCCTGTAGAGTAACCCATCCTGGAGATGGTAGTCAACGGTGTTGTCGCCATCATGCACATGACTCTGACTCTGCAACTGTTGATACACCTCCTTGAAGTCCTCATCTTCTGAATATGCCTCTCTGTATGTATCATGGGTGAATGGCTCCATGTGCATAAGAGTCCCCAAAGTTGTAATATTTGATGTGGGTGGCCTTGAAAGCATATCAGCTAACTTGTTTGTGCTGCCCTTCTTATACTTGATCACCAAATGAAACTGCTGTAAAAACCCCATCCACTTGTAATGCCTGGTCTGTTGTAGCTTACTCTGGGCTTGCAAGTATTGTAACGGCTGATGATCTGTGTGAATTATTGTCTCCTTTCCCATCAAATAGTGCTTCCACTTCTTCACAACTTGCACCATGGCATAGAGCTGTTAGATGATCCAAAAATACAATTTTATCATAGGTTATAAAATTAGAATAAAATAATTATTAATTTAAGATATTAAATTAATAATTATTATTCTAGAATGTTTAATTATTTTAGAATTAGCATATTGTTGTAACTAGATATGACTCTCCAAATGTGTCGTATCTTAGGCTCTATTTTAGGAGATTTGTTAGCTAGTTGGTTTGAATAGCATTTATTGTAAATGGACACTTGTTATTTAATAAGTGATCCATAATTAGAGGTAGTTAGGACATGGAGCTTATAAATAGCTCATTGCAAGAGTGTTTGGTTGTTCGGGTGTAAACTCTTGCAAAATCAATTATGTAATTATTTTTTTCTGATTAATAAAATTACGTGTCTGAGGACACTTCTGCCATTATTGTGGTATCAGAGCTCCAGTAATGCTGCAGTTGATTTGAGAAGGAGATTCCAGCTCTACAAGTTTTTGGAAAACTCCATTGAATTGTTCAGCGAATGACTGGTATGAAAGTTGTCAAGTTTTTGTTCCAAAGAGAAGAAATGTTATTATTTTATTGATTTTAGATTTTTAAATCTGAAAATCAATTTTGTGAATTATTATCAAAACTGAGTTGAAGATCATTTCCCAATCACCGAATTCCATTGAATTGTTTTTGTTGAAAACTGCGTTGAAGATCTTTTCCCAATCGCCAAATTCCATTGAATTGTTTGTGCTGAAAACTGTCTTGAAGCTACATAGAGCTCGTTGTCAATGTGGTGAAAATTGCGTTGTCAATAGAATTTCAGCTGTAGATGAGAGCCCGTGGACTCCACGAGTCCCCACTGTCCGCAACCAAATGAAATGCTCGTGGCATCCGCGTGTAGCCGCGTGCTCGGTGACCAAAGAGAAGTAATTTTCTGGCTGCCGGAACATTGTTAATTGCCTGTGAATTGATGGTGTCCGAAACTTTATAATGGAAATACAAATCCAAGTTGTACAGAGAGTTTGTAGAGTTTGTTGCAGGTCGATGAGAATATATTTTTTGTAAACAGTATCACGTTTGGAGTTTGTTCAGCGCTGACCCATCTGTGCAGGATTTTTGTATAGCGGTGGACACAAATCACAAAATTTATAGCATATGGAGTCTTTTTGTTAATGGGATAACTGCTATAAACCCAGCTCCTCAACTTATCAGCCTAAATGTAGCCGATGCCCTGGCAGCCTCAACAATGTCAACTGTAATTCCAGAAATAAGACGCGCTGGACATCGCCTTGGTTCCAGGAACAAGAGCCTGTAACAAGAGTCTTCAAAACCAGCGTTGCCAGCCAGCCAGCTAAGCCAGCCAGCGAAGCCAGCGTGAGAGCCAACCAGCGCCAGCCAGCCAGCGTTGCCAGCGAAGCCAGCCCTCTGTATTACCAGCGTGGAGGACAGCGTAAAAACTTTTCAGCGTTTAAAAATTTTATTTGGAAGCTTAAAATTGAATTTTTGAAAATTACCTGCGTGGATAAACATAAGAGCCTTTCAGCAAAATGATGTGGATGTGGTTGTTTTAAAAAAAGGATGTGGTTTTAAAAAAAAGCATGATATATGCTTTAAAGCCCACGTAAAATTCATTAAATTTTTTTTGGGAGTTTTAAAGAAAAGATGGAGGGATAAGGTGAATCATAAGTTTTTTTTTGTAGTTTGTAATTTGGAGAAATAAGGTTTTTTTTTAATTTTTTTTAATTTTAAATTTTAAATTTTATTTTTATTTTGTAATTTGTAATCTGGAGAGATAAGGAATTTTCTCTTATTTGTAAAATAATATTTTTTGGAGAAATAAGGTGTGAGGGGTTATTTGTAAATGTTCAGGGCAGTAACTTTTTTGGAGTAATAAGGAGATTTTATTTGTAATTTATTTCTGGAGAGATAAGTGTAACAGTGTAACTCAAAGTAATTTTACTTTGAGGGGGGGTAACTTTTTTTTACCAAGTTTTGCAAGAGCATCATTGTAAAAGTCAAATTTTGAAAGTTGCCCTGTAATTTTTGAGAAATTGACTAGAGCCAAGTGCAAAGCTCAGTCATTTTTCTCCTGCTTCAAACGACTATACGAGGGTCAAGGCCAAGCCCCGATAGATCGTGTTTTTTGTGTGGTGTGTTGTGTTGTCTATCTTGTTATTTCTGTTCTGATTCTTGGTGCGACGCTTCAACGCTACAATGTCTAAGTTGATTAATTTGTTTTCTGATTCCGACAAACTTGAAGGCACAAAATCTTACAAAACATGGCATCGTCTCATCGAAAGCACTCTCATTTACAATGAATTATGGCAGGGTATATGTGATGGAGATATTAAGCCGAATAAACCCACAGATGCAGCTGCTCTAGCAAAATGGGAAGTTAAGAATGCCAAAGCCTTAGCTCTTATTAAATCTTCTGTGAATGATGAAATGTATGTCCATATAGAAAATGCTACAGATGCATGGTCTGCTTTGAAAACTTTTAAAGACCTCTTTGATACTCAGCCTGAATCAAAGAAAGTTGATCTACAATTAAAATTGTTACAACAAAAATTGACTGAAGGAGGTGATGTACTTGAATATATCTCAAGACTTAAGAATATTAGGCAGGAAATCATTAATGCTGGTTTTCCAGCAATTGATGATAGCTTTATGGTAACAATTGTAATTGCTGGACTTCCTTCTTCCTACACGCATTTTTTGGAAACTCTACAATTAACTGGGAAATTAGAGAAACTAAAGTTTGATGAACTTTGTGAAATGTTGACACAACATGATAAAACCTTTGGGAAGAAGACGAAAGTTGGTGAAGATGTTTTTCTCACAGAGGCCAGCACTAGTAAATCATCAACAGACAGTTCTCGAGGCAGAGGCAGAGGCAATCAGAATCAAGCAGCACATAATGTACAAAGTCGAGGTCGAAGCCAAAGCAGAGGAAACAACTTTAACAGAGGCAACAGCTCAGGAAGGAGTAATTTTCAAGGTAGAGGAAACAACCAAGGAAGAGGTAATTTTCAAGGACAAGGAAATAATAATCAAGGTAGAGGACAATCTCAACATAGAAGTCAAAGCAGAGGCAGAGGACAATCTTTAGGAAGAGGAAGAGACTTAAGTCAAATTGTGTGTCGAAGATGTAACAAAGTTGGCCATTATGCTGAAGATTGTCGAACTTCACTTAATAAAATTCCCAAGTTTCAGCAGCATTCAACGCAATTTGCAAATGATCAAGATGAAGATAACTCAGAATATGTTTTTACCTCCTCGCCAGCATCACAACTTTCATCCCATCTTAGAAGTGACTATGAAGATGCCTGGATCTTGGATTCAGGGGCAACTCAGCACATGACTTGCCGACGTGATTTTTTTTGGAACTTTCAAGATTGCCAACTTAATGCCATTTTTCTTGCTGATGATACAAAACATACTCCTTATGGAAAAGGAGCAGTTAAAGTTTTTCTCTCTGGCATTGGAGAAAAGATGATTTCCAATGTATGGTATGTACCAAGTTTTAAGAAAAATTTTCTCTCTTTAGTCATGATTCGACAAGCAGGACATCAGGTGATTATGGAAGATGGTTTAGTCAAGATTAATTCAGTCAAACAGAACTTGAAAACAGTGATGACAGGTTATGAAGATGGAAAATTGTTACAGATGAAAGGGACAGTTATTCCAAGGAATTCTGATTTTGCAGGGGCAGTGAGTACAAGTATTTCACCTGTAAGACTATGGCATGTAAGATATGGACATTTAAATTTTGAGAGTCTTTCTCAATTGCAGAAACAAGGAATGGTTAAAGGACTTCCCACTTTCAAAAGGGAAAATGCAAAATGTGAAGCTTGCATTTATGGCAAACAAAGTCGAGAAAGTTTTCCAACAAGTTCATGGCGTGCAAACAGGCGGCTACAACTAGTTCACAGTGATGTTTGTGGGCCACTACAAACTTCATTTGGTGGTTGCAAATATTTCTTACTATTCATTGATGATTTCAGTAGAATGACTTGGGTTTACTTTTTGAAGAACAAGTCAGAAGCATTTGAGAAGTTTAAAATTTTTCGCCAACTTGTTGAAAATGAAGTCAAAGAAAAGATAGGTACTCTCAGGACAGATAATGGGGGAGAATTCACTTCAAATGAATTCAAAACTTATTGTAGTGAAAATGGCATAAGACGACATCTTACTAATGTTTACACTCCACAGCAAAATGGAGTAGTCGAAAGAATGAATCGCACTTTGTTAGGAATGGTGAGATCCATGTTAACTTTCAAGAGGTTAAGTCCAACATATTGGGCAGAAGCAATTCATACAGCTGTCTACTTAAGAAACAAATCTCCAACTGCTTCTTTAGACGGAATCACACCTTATGAAGCTTGGTTTGGTTTCAAACCTCGAGTTAAACATCTTAGAGTTTTTGGATCAGTATATTATGCCTTAGTTTCGAAAGAAAAACGAACTAAGCTTGACTCAAGAAGTTTAAAATGCACAATGATTGGCTATTCTGATGAGAAGAAAGGGTATCGTCTTTTGACCAATGGAAAATTCATTGTGAGCAGGGATGTCATGTTTGATGAAACAGAGAGTAAGAGTGCTGAAGAAATAGAAAAACTTCTTCACAAGTTAGAAACTAAGGGAAGTAAAAAAAATGGAAAAATGCAAAGTCAACCAACTTCACCAAATTGGTATGAACTTGATTTTCCTTCCTCTGAAGATGAGTCATCCAGTCCATCTACATCAACAACATCATCTAGGTCTTCTAGCAGTTCATCCGCATCTCCAAGCAGTAGCAGTTCTTCTGATAGTGATTCACCACACTCTTCACTTGAACGACGAACATCAGTTTATATTAATCCTCTTTACAATGATGGAGACTTTACAGAAGCGCAAACAAGTGAGCACCAACTACCGAAATGGGCAGTTCAACTTTTGAAAGATGTAAAGCCTGATGAGCAAAATAAAACAGGCACCAGAAGGGCACATAGAAGTGAAGGCAATTTTGCCTTGATAGCAAATGATTTTACTGAACCTTCCACATACAAAGAAGCAATGAAACATAAAGAATGGCAACAGGCTATGGTTGAAGAATATCAGGCAGTAATTGATAACAACACTTGGAAACTTGTTGATTGTCCAACAAATGTTAAACCCATAGAATGCAAATGGGTTTACAGAATTAAGTATAATCAAAAGGGAGAACTTGAAAAGTATAAAGCACGACTTGTCGCAAAAGGATTTGTGCAGCAAGAAGGCATTGATTATGAGGAAACTTTTGCTCCTACAGCTAAATGGAACACCATCCGTGTAACACTTGCATTGGCCGCTTAGAAAGGATGGAAAGTTCATCAAATGGATGTGAAAAGTGCTTTTCTCAATGGGGATTTACAGGAGGAAGTGTATATGACCCAACCACCAGGTTTTGAAGTTGAAGGACAAGAACATAAAGTTTGCAAATTGATCAAGGCTTTATATGGATTAAAACAAGCTCCCCGAGCTTGGTATGCAAAGATGGATGACTACCTCAAGAAAGTTGGTTTTCAACGAAGTGAATCTGATGATACTTTGTATGTGCGACAACAGGGAAAATATCTGGTAATTCTTGTTATGTATGTAGATGATTTGATCATTACTGGCAACCATGATGATCATATTGCACAGGTGAAAAAGGAGTTACATGCAGGTTTTAAGATGACATATTTGGGATTACTTCACTACTATCTTGGAGTTGAAGTCTTCCAACGTCCACATCATATTTTCATTTCTCAGAGTAAGTATGCAGCAGAGGTTCTTCAGCGATTTGGCATGCAGGATTGCAAGCCCGTTCTCACCCCCATGGAGCAAAACTTGAAACTTTCAAAATTTGAAGGGGGGGAAAGGTGGACAGTACAACTTACAGACAGTTGATTGGCAGCTTGATTTATTTGACAAATACTCGTCCTGATCTATCTTATGCAGTCAGTATTCTTTCACGTTTTATGCAGGAACCACGAGACAGCCACTGGAATGCAGCCAAAAGAGTTCTTTGATATATCCAAGGAACAAAAGATTTTGGTCTTCTTTACACAGACTAAAATTTTTGTACTTGGTGGATATTCTGATGCTGACTTTGCTGGGAGTATTGATGATCGAGCATCAACATCAGGTTATTTAATGAACATGGGGTCAGCAGCAGTATCTTGGAGTTGTAAGAAACAAGCTACAGTGGCCACTTCTTCAGCAGAAGCAGAGTACATTTCAGCATGGGAAGCAGCATGTGAAATTGTTTGGTTGCGCCAAATTTTGCAGGACTTGGGCATTTCTCAGGCAGAAGCTACATCATTATTCATTGACAGCTAGTCAGCCATCAAACTTGCCGAGAACCCAGTTTTTCATTCAAAGACAAAGCATGTGGACACCAAGTATCATCATATCAGATCTCTCATTGCCAAAGATGTCCTCAACCCAGTTTATTGTCCTTCCGAAGATCAGATCTCCGACATTTTCACGAAACCGCTTGGCAGAATAAAATTTACTAAGTTCAGGGATGAACTTGGTATCTGTTGTAATGTATCTTTGGATCATAGGGGGGAATGTTAGATGATCCAAAAATACAATTTTATCATAGGTTATAAAATTAGAATAAAATAATTATTAATTTAAGATATTAAATTAATAATTATTATTCTAGAATGTTTAATTATTTAATGGAGACTTTTAGAATTAGCATATTGTTGTAACTAGATATGACTCTCCAAATGTGTCGTATCTTAGGCTCTATTTTAGGAGATTTGTTAGCTAGTTGGTTTGAATAGCATTTATTGTAAATGGACCCTAGTTATTTAATAAGTGATCCATAATTAGAGGTAGTTAGGACATGGAGCTTATAAATAGCTCATTGCAAGAGTGTTTGGTTGTTCGGTGTAAACTCTTGCAAAATCAATATATCCAAGGAACAAAAGATTTTGGTCTTCTTTACACAAAGACTAAAAATTTTGTAGGTAGGGTATTTAAGAACTACCCCATGAAATACTTCAGAATGGTAGCAAACGAGCCTTCCTCCTTGTATTAAAACAACTCCCATAGCATACCCATTCACATCTGTCTCCACTTCAAAGGGCCGTTGCAAGTTTGGTAATGCCAGAATTGGTGCTTGACTGATCTTCTTCTTCAGCTTCTTGAAAGCCTTCTGTTGACCTTTTCCCCACTGGAAACTCTTGCTACTTGTTGTTATGGCGTGAAACGGTGCTACTACCGCTGAAAATGAGGCTATGAATTCCCTTATGTATTGTGCTGCTCCAATGAAACTCTTGACCTTAGAAGCATTAGTAGGCATTGACCATTTCATGATGACCTCCATCTAGGAAGGATCTATCTTCAGCTCTCCTCCACCGATCACATACCTTAAATACACCAAAGACTGTTGCGCAAACTCACACTTCTTGAGATTTGCTAGCAGCTAGTGCTTCTTCAATGTTTCCAACACCTGTGTCAAATGTGAACTATGCTCCTCCCAGGTAGCACTATATACTAGTATATCATCTAGATAGACAATAACAAATGAATCTATAAAAGGGCACAATACATAATTCATTAATCTCATAAATGTAGCTGGTGCATTAGATAGGCCAATTGGCATAACTAACCACTCATACAATCCTTGCTTGGTTTTGAAGGCGGTCTTCCATGTATCTTCTTCTTTGACTCGAATTTGGCGATATCCAGACTTCAAGTCTAGCTTGATGAAATACTTTGCTTGCTGCAATTGATCTAGCAGATCGTCTATCCTGGGTAGGGGGTATCTGTTATTGAGCGTGATTTTATTTAACGCCCTGTAATCTATACACATCCGCCAAGTCCCATCCTTCTTTGGAACAATGATGATGGGTGACCCACATGGTGATGTACTCGGTCAAATGATACCCTATTCCAGTAATTGCTGCAATTGTTTCTTCACCTCACTTGCTTCTATAACAGACTGCCTATACAACCCAATATTTGGCAATGGGGAGTTTGGCAATAACTGGATCTTGTACTCCACTTCTCTCTTAGGTGGTAACCCTTTAGGCTCTCGGAACACATCCTTGTATGCCTGTAACAACTCCTCCAATTGTTGTTTTTGTTTCTTAGTACACCCCTCCAGGGATTCCTTGCCTCTTATTGACTCCTCTTTAGATTGACTTTCTCTTAAAAACAATAAAACATACTTCTTGCTGGAACTGATCAATTTCTTGGCTTGGTTGGCACTTACTAGTGAAATTTTCGACTTGCCTTTGTGCGCATTTATGATGAACGATTTTCCATCCTTGATGAGCCAGTATTGGTTAGCTCTCCTCATGAATATTGCATCACACATGTACATGTATGGACTCCTAGACACGACTCCACATACATCAAGGGGAACCACCTCTAGATCTACTTCATCAATAAAATCAACACCGATAGCAAATCTAATATTACACTGTTTTGTTACTTTCAGCTCTGCATCCTTATTTTCCCATCCCAATGGATATGGGTTTGGATGATCATGAACTTCTAGCCTCAACTTCATGACCATCTCTGTTGCAATGAGATTCGCTTGCGATCCTGAGTCAAACATAGCATCAATTTTTGTCTTCTTGACCCGTATCTTTATATGGAAGAGTTTGGTCATTACTTTCTCTTCCTATTGTTGAAGGCTACTCATATTCATCTCCTTCTGCACTAATGTACGAATGATCTTCTCATCCACGTCCGAGTTGCTTTCAACTTGGTTGCTCGAATCAGTGGCCATGAGATTCTTCTTCTTATTATCTTTCTTCTTGTTCTTTGGGTTTAGCTCTGGATGCAACTTCCAACACTTCTCCTCTGTATGGCCATCAATGTTGTAGTGGTTGCTAGGATCTTTGCACTGGTGTGCTGTGGCTGCCGTCTTTTTATCTTTTCCCCCTTTTTGCTTCTTCTTCCTCTCCTTAGAAGCTTCATGTTGCTTCGTTTGCTTCGATCTAATTGATTGCGCTCTTTTCAAGCCTATGTTCTCTAGTAATAGTGCTTATACACAAGCCTCGTCCACTGATTTGGGCTTGAACAACATTACTTTCTCACACAGATGGCGGTGCAAACCCCCCAAATACTTGAGGAGTACATTTGGGTTCTTTGGAGAGATACCCAACATTATAGCCATCTTTCTGAATTCTGTGGTGTACTCCTGCATGCTTTGGCCCAACTTTTGCCTGAAGTAATGCCACCAGATCCACTGGTCCTCCACGTACCAATGGGATAAAATTGTGACTTAATGAGGGTTTTGAAATCCTCCCACTTAGTCACTGGAGGTTCTCCCTCCAACCTCAAGGTTTCCGTGTGGCTCTCCCACCAAGTCAGTGCATGACCCTCTAATTTCAGTTGCGTGAATGAGATATTTTTCCCTTCCTCGATCTGATGGATGCTGAAATAAACTTCCAGTTGCTGCAACCAGTGGTTCAGCTTCAGAGCGTTGATCTCACTGTGGTACGACTTGATATCGACTTTTGCTTCCATTTTGAACAGGGATTGATTCACGACACTCGAACTAGGTTGATCTTTTTCGGGTTCTTTCTCTGGCGAGTTCTTCATGTCTTCTTGATCTCCCGATCCCCCTTCTGATTTGTCTTCTGCATTCAAATCCCCATCTTCTCCAAATATCCCCATCTTATTATTTAGGGCTTCCATGAGGAGGTTTATATTGTGGTTTATATTCGCGACTTGTTTGAGCCGCGAAAACCTCACCTCCGCAAGATCACGAGGTTCTATTACAAATTCATCACCCATGATTAGGGTTTTATGACTTTCGGCCCTGCCGATCTAGATTCCTACAATCTTCACAAAATACCCAAAGAAACCCGCTCTGATACCAAATGATCCCTAAACTGTCTTGGATATTCGACTGGACGGTTCGTCACAATAGATCTGATAATAATATATTAAAATATTGAAATTTTACACTAGTACAGTTTATTAAACTTTAAGATCTGTAGATTTAACTGTAATTAGTGCATGCATTCGAATATAAATTATTCAAACAAGTAGAGAATGACAAAATAAGCTCACACACACATAAGACACAATATATGCTTTCTAGGAAACCCTTTCGAGAGAAAACCCAGTTGGAAGGTGAGGCTGCTTTGCTCTCTCTCTGTCTAGAAATATGGCTGTAGGTACAAAGAAGTAATGCCTGTGGCTTGTGGGCTGCTATAGTGCACATATCCTCTGTGTGTGCTCTAACTCCTATCTCTCCTGACTATCTTTGCTCAACTATGGAACAAAGTGCTCTCGAAAGAATGGAATGCCTCTTCCTCCTAGTGGCCCGGTTGTAACACAACCTGATAGCCTACTAGTGATTAAGTTTGACTACGTCAACTCTTAACTAGAGTTACAAAATAGACACTTCTAGAGTATTTTACGTCACAAACACATGGCTAGCCCCTTTCCATGAATAATGGGGGCTGACATGACATCCTCTTGAACTATAGGTGTGAAAACAGGAAGGTCAACTTTTGAGTGGCATAACTTTTGCATACGGACTCTGTTTGACGTGCTTCTTGTGTCGTTTGAAAGGTCTATGTGTGTAGAATAACATGAAAGGTGCTACACTAAAGCGACAAAGTTTTACCCACAAAAAACATCGTTTGATGCCTCAAAACGCTCCTGGAAGGTTTCAGACCTCGTTTCGCCACACTAGGTCCCTTTGGTAAAAACGGTCCCATGAGCTGATTCCTCCACTTTTTCCACTCCAAATGCATCAAGATGGATGACAAACAATATAATGATCCAATTCGGATCAAAAAGTTTTTGCATGATTGAATCTGTCCAAACTATCAAGTTGCCGCTCAACAATATTGTCAGTCTTGGAAGATTCAAGAAAAATTACGTCTCTAGACAGTATAAACTTCTTATTTACGTCATCATAGAGACGATATGCTTTGAAGGTATCTGAATACCCTAAGAAGATACACTTTCGACTCCTTGCACCAAGTTTGTTTCTTTGTTCCTTAGGAATCAAGGCATAGTAGGTGGAACCAAAGATCTTGAGATGCCTTACTGAAGGAATGTGGCCATGCCAAATTTCATAAGGAGTCTTGTTTCTGAGAGCATGAGATGGACATCAATTTTTAATATATACTGCACATAGAACTTTATCAGTCCAGAACATCAACTTTACATCTTTGAAAAACATCATTGAACAAGCCATATTAAGATTGTCGTGTTCATTCTTTTAGCTACACCATTTTGTTGAGGATTGTATGGCACAATGGTTTGATGTTGAATCCCATGTTGGCGAAGATAGTTTTCAAATTCATTTGAAGTATATTCCTTTCCATTATTAGTAACGAATAGAGTCAATATGAGATTGTGTGTCATTTTCAATCCATGCATGAATGTTTTTGAAAGTTTCAAAAGCTTCAGATTTTATTTTCAATAAATATACCCATCACATCTTAGAGTAATCATCATTAAAATTCACCATATATTTATTTCCATTTGCAGAAGGAATAGGCATAGGGCCACACAAATCAGAATGAATCAGTGCAAGCTTTCTACCTGCTTTGGAAACAAAATCATGAAATGGCTATTTGCGATGTTTTCCTAGGATACAAGCATCACATTGGTTCGATTTTCTTGGAGTGGTTGGCAAACCAAAAACACCATTTCCTTTTAATAAACAAACATTGTCATAATTAAGATGCCCAAATCTTGCATGCCATAGAAGACTGGATGGCAATGCACCTTCATTGTATTGAGAATTGTTTGCACAGTTCTGTGCATGAGTAGATGCTCCTTGCAGCTTCAGAAGTATTTTTTCCTTTATTCTAGTCACGACGAGTGTGTTGTTTGATGCTTTCTCACCTCAAGTTTGCCATCAAACATGTGAATGGAGTATCCTTGCTCGTGAATGTGAACAAGGGACAACAAATTTCCTCGCAACTCTTGGAGGTAGAGAACTTGTTAAAATTGGCAACTAGGGCCAAACTCCATGTGGGTCATCTTATTTATGGCAGCTGATATTTTTCTTGGATTCCTCTTGTCGGGAGGTGTAGGATTGATCTAACGATCATCCGATTCCGACATGTATTCATGGAGGTATGAATTTATTTGTATTTATTGACAATTTGTTAAGGTCGGCCACCAAGTAAAATTGTGTTGTACACCCCCAACTCAACCCCTACGTGGCATATAAATAGAAGAGACGAGGCACTAGCTCACTCATCTCATCCTCACATCTCTTCTCTCTCCTTGTCTCTTGGGTATACGAGGGAAAGAGGACGCAGCTAGGGCAGCATTGTAGGAGGACGCAGGAAGGTGCAACAACCTTGTTTGGGTGATTAAGGACTGCGTTGACCAACGTATAGGCACCATTGACTGCGGATTTGTGTGGGCAACCTCTCCTAGGCTAGCCGCATTGCTGGACAAGTCTGCATTGACTTGTTGGAGGGCACATTTGTGACAACATTGACTGGTTAGGGCTGGCTGCAGTATGCTGTAGCATTGACTGTTGTTTTGACCTTATTACATTCACTGTTTTGGGTTGCTATTACTGCTGTTGGAGACTGAGTTCTCCTAGGTTATCTTGAGGACATTTGTGAGCTAATTTATCACCCTTGTCGTTGTTGTTCAAGGGTTTCATTACCGCTGTTGTAAATCACATATTTGTGATATTGTACTATCTCTCTCTCTGTGCTGAATTATTGAAGAATATAGAAGAATTGATCAAAGGGTTTCCCTGCATTGGGGTTTGTCCCTGGCTAGCGCCACATCTTGTGTCTCTTGTCTTGGCTTGTCTTCTATTGATTTCATTTATGTTCTATCAACATTTTACTTTCATGTTAATGTGATTGCTATACTGGAAATTGACATTGGGCTAATAAGAAGAATTGAAGTAAATTGCTCTTAGCATAGAACATACCATAATTTAACATGGTATCAGAGCTGAGGTGAAGACAAAGCCCAAGCAAGAGCAAGAGCAATCATCGAAGACAGTTGGAAAAAGTCAAAAGGCTTCATGGGTTCCTCATCACACTTCCTCGCCGAAGACAAGCTCTGTGAGAAGTCTGACTATCACGGATGGAAGATGTCTCTTGATCTGACATTGGAAGAGCAGGAAGTGTTGGACCATGTGAGGGGTAGAATTACGAAGCCTCCATCAAATGCACTGGCTGCTACAAGAAAAAAATACACTGGGGGTGAAGTCAAAGCCAAGAAGATCATTTAGGACTCAATTGACAAGAAGATCTACGATAGACTGGTAAGCTTGTTTAAAGTTAGTGATGCAAATCAAGTTTTGTTCCTCAAAAATAATTTGAAGGATATTAAGAAGGGCAAGGATGAAGATATTCAATCCTACTTCTTAAGGATCACTGAGATCAAGAATGATCTCCTATCAATTGGAGAAGTCATTTCTGACAGGGAACTAACCATCACTACCCTTGGAGGGCTCCCATCCGAATGGTATGTGTTTAGAACCACTCTTCTCAACAATGATCGAATTCCAGGATTTGAAGAATTGATGGCGATATGCATTCAAGAAGAGACAAGGATGGTGGAGCAATAAATGCCTTCAAGCAAAGGCAACCCCACAACTTTCTCCTCTCAAGCCAAAAGGAGAAATAATTCTGGGTCTAAAGGTCATTTCAAAGGAAAGCCTGCACCAAAGGTTGGAAGGAAAGGAAGATGTTTTGTTTGCAATAAATTTGGCCACTATGCAAGGGAGTGTCCAAATAGAAAGGACACATCACATGACGATGATCAAAATCACTTCTAGGGAAACAACAACCATAATCAAAGGAATGGCAGGTTCAATGGCAAAGGAAAGAGGAATGCGGGAAATCAAGGAAGTGGTCAACCCTCCAATAAAGCAAGGAACTCCAGGTATGAATCAAATGTTGTTAACAATAAGCAAGATGAGTATTATCTGATATCGGCCCTCTCCACTACTTCTCCTCCAGACTCGTTGGGAAATTGGCTTATTGATAGTGGTGCCTCAAGGCACTTCACTGGCTACAAGGAAGCTCTCGCTAATCTGATAGAGAATGAGACCAACTTGGAGATTATTCTTGGAGACAACTCCACATATCTCGTAAAGGGTGTAGGGAATGTTACTCTTCAATTAAATCAGGGTAACATAATTCATTTGCAAGAAGTCCTATATGTACTTGATCTCAAGAAGAACCTGGTGTCCATTTCGGCAATGGAAGACAAAGGCTACAAGGTGGCTTTCATCGATGGCAAGGTACGTGTGTGGAAAAATAATTTTAAAGATGCTTTCACTCGTGGGTTTCGAGTTGACTCCTTACATCAAGTTGGAGGAAGTCCATTGTGAGTCATGTCTTACGACACAACTCTACAGTCTGAACTATGGAACTGGAGGTTTGCTCACCTTCATTATAAAGCTCTACCCGATGTGAGACAGATGGTGATGGGATGCCCGAGTTTAAAGTAGAGCAAGAAGGTGTATGTTAGGGGTGTGTCGAAGGAAAGCTAAAACGTGGACCATTCCCCTCAAGCCATAGCAAGACCTCCGACATTTTGCAGATGGTTCACTCCGACATATCTGGTATGATGCCTGTGAATTCTTTGGGAGAATATTTATATTATCTCAATTTTATAGATGATTATTCTCGCAAGACTTAGATATACTTCTTGAAAAAGAAGGATGAAGTGTTCTCCTGGTTCTGTCACTTCTTGATCGAGAATCAAACCGAGAAGAGGATCAAGATCTTAAGGACTGATAATGGGATTGAGTATGAATCCAATGAGTTCCTTGACTTTTGCAAGGAAGCTGGCATTAAGAGGGAGACCACAACACCATACACTCCTGAGAAGAATGGTGTGGTGGAAAGGAAGAATCGTATGATTATGGAAGCTATTTGATCCATGCTCCATGATCAAAGGCTTCCGAAGTTTCTATGGGCTGAAGCTGCAAATACCGTCGTATATGTTCAAAACTGATGCCCTCATCAAGCATTGGATTCCAAGACCCCCTAAGAGATGTTCATTGGTAAGAAACTTGATGTCTCTCATTTTAGAATTTTTGGGAGTGCCGTATATTTTCATGTGCCGAAAGAGAAAATAAACAAATTTGGTGCATTTGGAAAGAAGGGAATCTTCATGGGCTATAGAGAAAATTCTAAGGGCTATAGAATCTATATGTGGCTGGTCAAAGGGAAGTCGAGATAAGTCATGATGTCACCTTTGACGAAGATATGGCTCTTAGCAAGGTTGACAATCTTCCTATTCTAAGGAAAGATAAAGAAGTTGACACCAGGAAGCCGGATGAGAAGGAAGATGAGACGATGCCCGATGTGGAAGAACCTATGGATCCTATTGATCCCCCTCCACAAGAGCCTTCCTCTTCTAGGAAGAGGCCCTCATGGCTTAGGGGGACACTTGATGATGCCGAAGGACATATTGCACCCAAAGGGACTTTCCATGAAAGTAAGAAGCCGACCAGGTATCAGGGATACTTGACCATTATGAGCACCATCATTCAAAATGAGCCTTCATCGTTTGAAGAAGCCGTGAAGCATCAAGTATGGAAGGATGCTATGAATGAGGAATACGAGTCTATCGTGAAGAATGATGTATGGGATGTGGTCCCCAGCCCTTAGGACAAAAAAATTGTCACCTCAAAGTGGCTTTACAAAGTCAAGCATGGAGCTGATGGGAGTGCTGAAAAGCATAAGGCTCGCTTTGTTGCTCGAGGCTTCTGTCAAAAGGAAGGTGTGGATTATGATGAGATATTTGCACCTGTTGCCCGATACACCACCATCCGCTCGATCATAGCCCTTCCCGCTTCGCAAAGGATGGAACCTACATCAGATGGATGTCAAGACTGCATTCTTGCATGGTTCGATTAAGAGGAAGTCTATGTGGAACAACCCGAGGAGTTTGAGATTCATAATCGAGAATCTCATGTATGTAGGTTGAAGAAAGCCCTCTATGGGCTGAAGCAAACAACTTGAGCTTGGTATGAGAAGATCGATAGCTACTTGATGAAGCTGGGATTCAATAGGAGTGAAGCCGATCAAAACCTTTAAGGTTGAGGATGACAAGCCTCTCATACTAGGGAGTTGGGACTGCCCCTTTTTAGTTGGAGTTGAAGGATTGATGTACTTAAAAAAAAATTAGAGAAGCGTTTAGTGGTTTTTCTCCCGGAAGGGTTTCCACCTAATTAATGCTCTGAAAAGATAAAATTAACTAATTGTAACTGAAATACTAATTCACCCCCCTCTCAGTATTTCCAACAGAATGGCTTCAACAACAACTTCAAAGGTTGATGCTGATTTTGATGTTGATGAAATGGGGGACTACCAATAGACATGAGCTATGAGATTCTTCCACATTATCTATGGTTCTAGTATCTGCCCTATTTTGTATTTTCCATTGGCATTCCCACCTATGGTAGCAGTGACTATGTAAAGCATTTTGATTTTGATGACTTAATGAGAAAGCTGCAGTTTTTGGTTTTAATTTCTTGTGTGTTTGTCAATTTATCGTCATTGATATAGTACTAGTGGTATAAATTTTCAAATTGGTATTATCATCATGTAAATGTTTTGTGTGTAATTCACTATTTTTTTTTTTAATTTTTAAATACATATAATGTGTCCTCCATGCCCTGTTTCAGATGTTGCTGTGTCACGTGTCAGATACTTGTATTTTTCATGTCCTTCATGTTCGTCATCTTGTAAGGTGACTTAAATCACAAGTCATACCTTACTTGCATTGCTTGCTTTGTAACCTGTGTTACCGGATCCGGCTCAGGCAAGTGGAGTATTGCCGGATCCACGGATCTGAACCGGATCCGGATACGGATACTCCCAAATACGCTTAAAATACGTATATTTTTATAAACGCGGGTTTTGGAAACGGCAAGCGGATTTTGGATACGGATCCGGACGGTGGCTGCCGCCGGCCCCACTGCACGCAGCACCATTCACTGCTGCTGGTTCCCGTGCACGCAGCACACATTGTGGGCACAGTCGGTCACGCCGAGGGTTTCAGGCTTCCGCATTAACCAGGTAAACGTTTACGGTTTGGTTTACGGTTCGGTTAATGTAACATTGTAATGTTTAATAACAGTTATATATAATACATGTTATATATGTTATAAACGTTTACGGTTTGGTTTACGGTTCGGTTAATGTAACATTGTAATGTTTAATAACAGTTATATATAATACATGTTATATATGTTATAATAGTTATATATGTTATATGGTTATATACGTTATGGTTTCGATAAACCCTGCATTATGGTTTCGATAAACCCAGAAAGTTAAAAACTGCATTATGGTTTCGTCGTTTCGATAAACCCAGAAGTGGATGGGATCCGGCTTATATATATATATATATATATATATATATATATATCGGTTTAAACCATTTCGTATATGTTATTTAAGATTATGTTATATATATTATTTAATATTTATATATATATTAAACAGTTATATATATTATACAGTTATATATATTATTTAATATTTATATATATTAAATAACAGTTATATATATTATACAGTTATATATATAAACATGAGAAAGTAAATAATTATAAACCGGTATAATTGTAAATAATTATATTTATAACAGTTATATATATTATTTAATATTTAACAGTTATATATATTATTTAATATATATATATATATATATAGATATATATTCATATATATGTTATATAATATAATTATATATGTTATAACTTATAACTTATATAACATAATAAATTATAATAACAGTTAATAGTTATATTAATATTTAATATATGTTATTCAAATTTTTAAAATGTATTTAAAATTTAAATTTACTTTTTTTTAATGTATTTAATTTTACAATTTAATTTTTAATTGTTTATGGATAATCCTTGAATCTTTTTGTTACTTTAGTCTTTGTATGAGGGACGATGCACCATTTCAATGTTTTAATCTTCATATTTATGATTTTATCATTCAATGTTCTAAAAATGTTTGATGGTTTCATGGAGTATTTGATTTTTTAGCTTTAAGGTGTTTTTTAAAAGTTTAAATAAATATATATATATATATTGTACGTGACGTATCCTTGCCGTATCCGGATCTTAGATTTTCAAAAAACTAGCGGATCCGGATCCGGATCCGTATCCGTATCCGTATCCGTATCCGTATCCGAATCCTGGTAACTTAGTTTGTAACAACTCCCTTTAGGAAGACTTGCAATATCAAACCCTCTTCCGCTATACCCTTGAACACAAATTAAGGAATAGATAAGATTACACAATCGACTTGCTAAGGTGAGACAAGCTTCTTCCAAGTAATCTTCGTTATTGCAATCCATCTTACAAATGGAGAGGTCAAATCCTTATACAGATTTGAGCTTTAACTCCTCTTCATATAAATATTATTTCTTCATGAGCTTTTCCAAAAAAAATACTAAAATATTTACAACAACTACCAAAGTGGGTGAATTAGGTCAAGAGCCCATGGGAAAGTGCTTGGATACAATGTGCTACATGTCACCTTCTTCCACCCCTATTTTCATTGAAAGGAAATCTTCGAATGCCATTTGTCTTCCTAATAATAATAGAAGGCTTGGTCAAATAGGTAGGGTGAATTTCTATTAGGCATTCATGGAAATAACATTTGAATGCAGGTTTAGGAGGTAACACTGAGAAACTTTTCATGAAGTGTATACTATATTCCAATTGAGAGAACTTACAACTTTCAGATCTGAATTGGTCATGCCAATCTCAGTCAGGATCAATATTTTTAGGAAAGGTCTCTTTAGATGTTGGAGCCAAAGGGGATATGCTTGCCCTCTTAGCTTATGCTAGCAAGGGGGTGATTGTGTGAGTGCCCTTGTATCATTATTGGTGTATATTTTTATTGTTAAGTTATGTAAATGCATATGCATTTCTTCCCCAATCCAAAAATACTTGAAAAAAATAATCTTGCTATGCTGTTGTCAAATTCAAATAGGTACCAACAACATTTTTATTTGGAATAACAGTAGTCTTTTGTTTGGCGAAACGAATTATTTAATTTACCACCATATAACATTGTTTCAAATCAGTGTAGCACAACTCTTATAAGACCCGCAAGTACCCGCGGGTCTTGAAGAGTTTTAAACTTTTATACCGAGACAGGTCACTCACATAGAACCCGTGGTTTCTAACCATACTTGCCAAAACCCGTACAAAACCCGGCTACCTGCATTGAACCCGTGAAGAACCGCATATGACCCGCATAGGACCCACATAAGACCTGTAGAGACCTGCATATGACCGGCAGGGTGAATTTCTATTAGGCATTCATGGAAATAACATTTGAAATGCAGGTTTAGGAGGTAACACTGAGTAACTTTTCATGAAGCATATACTATATTCCAATTGAGAGAACTTACAACTTTCAGATCTGAATTGGTCATGCCAATCTTAGTCAGGATCAATATTTTTAGGAAAGGTCTCTTTAGATGTTGGAGCCAAAGGGGATATGCTTGCCCTCTTAGCTTATGCTAGTAAGGGGGTGATTGTGTGAGTGCCCTTGTGTCATTTTTATTTTTAAGTTATGTAAATGCATATGCATTTCTTCCCCAATCCAAAAAAACTTGAAAAAAAAATCTTGCTATGCTGTTGTCAAATTCAAATAGGTACCGACAACAATTTTATTTGGAATAATAGTAGTCTTTTGTTTGGCGAAACAAATCATTTAATTTACCACCATATAACATTGCTTCAAATCAGTGTAGCACGACTCTTATAAGACCCGCAAGTACTCGCGGGTCTTGATGGGTTTTAAACTTTTATACTGAGACAGGTCACTTACATAGAACCTGCGGTTTCTACCTGTACTTGCCAAAACCCGCATAAAACACGGCTACCCGCATTGAACCCATGAAGAACCGCATGACCCGCATAGGACCCACATAAGACTTGTAGAGACCCTCAAAATTCAATTTTTTTTATGGAGGGAAAATGGAGGGAAAATATTGCCGAGTCTTATACGGGTTGCCGAGTCAACAGCCGGACGAGTCTTATACGAGTACGAGTTGTGCAACATTTCTTCAAATAATGCTTGTAAGTTGCAATATCATGGTCTTCTGCAGGTATCTTGATTATGAATATGATGTGGAGTTAACAAGGATTACCTTTATAGGGAAATAATTATTTGAGAAACAATACATGAAGCGGATAATTAGAAGTATGAATATTATTATGTGCTTAACCATACAAAAATTGTTGTTTACTTATACTGGTTTTTTGGTGCACAAGCTCAGTATAACGTGAACTTAGATTTGTGATGTCTTTTCCTTACCCTTTATGCAGCTTTTGGAGACAATGATTAAGAATTGTGGAGAAATAGTACATTATCAAGTTGCTGAAAGAAATATTCTTCAGGAAATGGTTAAGATTGTTCGGAAAAAGGTTTGTGAATGACGAGAGCTCTTTCTTGTAATTTATTTTTTACAATTATCATTGTTTACCTAATAATCAAGGGATTTCAACATTGCGTGTTCCAATACAAGCAATGTATACATGGCCTTGATTCATCTATGCAATGATTTCAGATCTGTGCGAAGAATTCCTTTACATAGAATTTGTGGACTTCAAAGCAATTTCTAATGTAAAGATATTTCAATTAAATATCCACAATAAGGATATGACAATAGGTGCTAAAAAACATTAAATGACCTGTGATTCTTTATCTGTGTGTGGCATTAGAGCAAAATTCCATTTTTTTTTCTCTTTACTTTCTTTTATATAAAGCTTGGCTTTATTCACGGAACCTGCAATACGGAAGTTGAGTTGAGTTTGAAGAGAAGTTTGTCCTTATTATTATGTTGTACATGGGGTTTCTCATCGAAAGTCTGTTGTCACGTTTGTTTCAGACAGATATGCAGGTAAGAGACAAGATATTGGTATTGTTAGATTCCTGGCAGGAAGCTTTTGGTGGTCCAAGAGGAAAATATCCACAGTATTTCTGGGCCTATGATGAACTACGGGTAAGATTTAGAAGTCTTATTCTTAGTGCATCAAACATTCTCATTTTAATACACACACCTGCAGTTTATATCAATACCTGCAGTTTATATCAATCTTGTGACTATGTGTACAATATGCAGACCAGTTTTGTATTTTCTTAAACATAGTAATATAGTATAGATTGCTGGCCATTTGCTCAATTTTCAGTCTTCTCACAGATTATATTATGGAATTTGATTTTCAATTCTTAAATGCTAAAGTTCCTTGAGTTCCCACTTTTGTTCCTCAAATGCAAAGTACAATGTATAATAGTTTGCATTTTAACTGAATACGTGTTTGTAGAACCGAGTTTTGCTGCTTTTCTCTAAGTATACTTGCTTTCTGTGCTTCAGTAATTTTCAGGTGAAAGCAACATAATTGTCATTTTATCTTCAAAATTCACATTGATCAAAGACATCTAACAGGAAATCTCCTTTTAATCTTTTTGACTGATTGTCATCTTTAGTTCATACATAAAAATTATCTCTCATTTCATTTCCGATTTCACTCATCATGCTTTTCTCACAATCTGGCTTCCATATACTTGACCTATTATCATCATTTGATGATGGGAATCAGGGATGGGAGCACCTCTTCACTTGAGAGAGTAACTGAAGCCATGAGACATTTTGCAGTTCGCAAAGAGGAGATTGAATCTGGTAATCATTATGTTGAGTAGATGAGGGATGTCCAGTATGAGGTCTTTTCAAGGGAAAATGACCAAGTTTTTATTGAGGCTGTTCGATTTTCTTTCATTACTAAGGTGCTTAGGGCCCTGAATTTTGCTAGGAATCACATTTCTGTGTATGCCTTCTTTTGGATGGAATTTCATCATTTATGTCATAAGTATTGGAGTTATAGTTGAAAGTCTCTGATTGTTTCTTTTAGATAAACGGAGATTCGTTTTAATCCTTATCCTTTATGAAGCAAATCCCATTTGGTGTTAGCAGGTTTGTTTCAGTTAAGAGTATTGGAGTGCAGTTTTCGTACCTCTTGATCTGGTTTCAGCTTTTTTGTCACTTCCCTATGTTTTTTAGTGGGTTTGTGAGACCATCGTCCATTATATAAAAAATGCTCAATGCCTAATTCAATCCAGATAAGTTGTTGATGTGTATACTAAATTTTGACAATGATCCATCCATTTCTTAGATGGTTGGCAACATCACTATAGAGCCAGTACTGAAATCTTATCAATATATTGTATTACTTAATCAAGAATTGTCATTAATTTATATCCTAAGTTGTGAAGCAATGGTTTCATGATTTCCTAATATGGAGTATCCAAAGAACTAACATCTTGGATATTGGCATTGTTACGCCTCTTGTATCATGAGGATTTTGTCCTTGTTAGAAGACCATGCTCAGCAGGCTGTGCATGGAGTATCTCTTTGCCATCTTTTGTCATCTGATTACACATATTTCAGCGATTATTGTTGTTCAGTTGGATTGTCTTCAGTGTTCACACATGGCATACATATTCAGAATTATTTGGTGGAGTGTTATGTTGTTTGAGGTGGGGTGGGGGTTTATTGTTTGTACACACACTTGTGTCAACACTTCCCTTGTGACTCTGTCAATGACCATTGGTGGGTGCTGATGAGTCATGAGTAGAGTGTTGGTTTGCATAGTTGCTTGCCCCACCTTCACCCCCACATCCCCAAAATGTAGCATTTTACTTTGGAGGTTTCATGTAGTGGTTTATGGTTGATGTACCTTGGTTAGAAGATGTACAATATCTTTATTACTTGTGTTATGAATAAAATATATAGCAAATAATATAAATATAAATAGTGATGATAATTGTAATAATGATTAGTTAATTAGTAATTAGTATTGAAGAGGCATGTTTAAATGGGACATGACCCTCCATGAAGAGGCACCTGCCTAGGGTATATAAGCAGGCCCTCAGTCATTTGTAACATCATTCTTATTCATACATTTTAATATATATTCATGTATTTTCAATGGAGATCTTTATATTCCAAGTCTTCTGGAGCATTTAACCTTCTATAATGAACCTTGCTCGTAACATTGGTATCAACGCTGTTTGATCCTTTGGCCGCTCAACCATTGTAGAGAATTAGTTTGATTCGACCTTTGGCCATTGATTCTTCATCAACTTCATTGGTATCGCAATTTAAGCGTTTCGCTACACAAGTTTATGGAGATTCTCCATACTACCGACAAATGTTTGGCCATTAGAAGAATAAAAGAAGGAATTATTAAAAAAACTAAAAAATTTAAATTTTTTTTAATAAAAAAGTAACCCCACAAAAAAATTAGAAAAAGAGAATTTAAAAAAGGGGGCTATAAAATATCTACAAGATTGAAAAAATATTTACTATATATATATATTACGAAATACAAAGAACAAAAAAGTTGGAAAAAAAAGTGAGACAAATATAAAATTAAAAAAAAGATTTATATTGAAAACAAAAAATAAGATTAAAAAAAGATAAAAAAATTAATAATAAAAAGTTATTTAAAAAATAAAAAATAAGAACAATTAGCCGACCAAGTCAACCGACCTCTGTGGGCACAACGTGACTCGGCCACAACGTAGTCGAGAATTATCGCTGTCATCCTCAGACGCTTTCCATTGCCTAGTTAGCGCTCCACCTTTCGATAGACAACAAGTCTCCGTAGACAAATCCACTGATTGACAAACATCACGCTGTTGTACGAAGCATCAATTTCCACAGTGGTTCGCTCCTACCGCCTTTTCCACTGCACGCTGCCCCACTCAACAACCACATCACTGCCATCGACTAGACAGAAACGCTGTGCTGCTGACTTTCCAACCGCGTTCTCCACTAACACCTACAACTGCTTACCCCATCGTCACCCAACCAGCAGCCGTCGTAGGTTGTTCTTGTTGCTGCAACAAAAACTAGCCATAGAACCGTAGTCAAACCACCCCCTATTCAAGTCGGACACATGCCACCATCCGACTACCTCGCACCACTGGTCAATGACTGCACAACCGTTGTCATAATCAGTCACCACCGTAGAGAACGTCGCAACAAAACGAAAAAACCACTGCCTAGTCCATCCAACCTAGTCCATCCACTGCCACTAGGCCGTTGCCAATTCACACGCTATCAAGAACCACCACTATTGGATCAATCAGAAGCAATTGCATAAACTTGAGTATTGATTCATTCCCAAGGGTGTGACGGTTCATTAATTAATAATGTAGTCGCTTATTTTGTTGTGGGTAAAACTGAAGGAAACAAGTTCCTTCTACAAATTAATTACTCCAAAAAACTTGGAATATCAAGATATCCATTAAGGACACAAATATTATATATTAAATATATGAATAAGAATGAGAATGAATGATAATGAATGAATTTACAATGAGAACAAGAGGCTTGCTTATATATCACGCAAGTGTCTCTTCATGAAGAGTCATGTCTCATTTAGACATGCCTCTTCAACCTAATTACTAATTAACTAATAATTAATTATGATTATTATCATTCACATTATATTTATATTATTTATATATTTTATTCGTTACATTGCCTCCTTCCTCAAAAAGCTTTGTCCTTAAAGCTTGTTGATGACAAAAGGCTTGATCTCTTTTTCGGCTTTGAACGTCTTTCTGTCTTCGAACAGTCATCTTTGTCGATACAAGCTGATATGATCTTCTTAGTGAAAAACAGAATTGTGGCACTGAGAAGGGTTCAGACCATCCTAAATTAATCTTTTGTATAGTATTCTGATTACTGGGATTTTGTAACGACTTGTTTGCATAAGATTGGATTGAGATTACAACACTATTATCCGGAACATCAGTTTGTTGTTTCGGTTTTGACTGGTTCAAATATCTAGCATGGTTGATTCGTCTGTTCTCATGATTCGGATGCCGATATGGAACTTTTTTGGTTTGATTTCTCCTTACTAGGCATGTGCCAATTTTTATATTTTCTTCTGGCAAAGATGTTGTTGAGATGGTTATGGAACATTCACTTGGGATGTTCATTGTCTGAACTGCAACATCTACTTGTGTCGTTTCTTCAACTGACTTGTCTTCTTGAGTTGTCATATTCATTGGATCGGTGTTTGTTGGTTTGTCATCAACTTGAATTCCTACATTTGATACTTCTTTTTCGATAAATTGTTGTACCATGTTTTCTAATGACTTCTTATCCTTCTTAAGTTTCTTAATTTGCATCAATAATTTTTCACTATGGTTTTTAAGTCGAGAAACTTTTTCATTTTTGTCAATAGTGATTTTGTCAATTTCATTTTGCATATTTTGTAATACTTTTTTACCTTTTTGAGAAATTACTTTTGAAATATCCGATATATTTTATGGTGTTACTGAATTAGGTTTCAGTTTAACATCTTGGAGTGTTATTTTCTTCTTCTTGTAAGAAAATGTTAAAAACTTTTTCTTAATATTTAGAATAAAGGAACCTAGAGTTTTCATCCATGGTGATCCCAAAACAATGTCACTATCGTTAAAAGATAAGGTTTGCACGGTGAATTGTGAGGTAAAAGTATAATCTCCAATATTTAGGTGTAGATTGCTTATATCGTATTGTTTGCCAAAAATATTTGTTTCAACTATATTTGATTCAGAGATCACCAATTGATTAGCACATTTAGGACAAACATAATTACTTCTTTCAGTAGGACTGATAGAGATTATGATGTCTCTTCCTGTGAGTGATCCTTTGATTTTAAATAGTGTGTAAACACATGTACTACGGGTTTCAGGAAACCTTTCATTACTAGTCTCCATTTTTGCCTTGATGTTTTTATGTAAACAATATGTCAACTGGAGCTATTTTTATTATAAAATATCACTTATTTCTTCTATATATATTTTTCAAATATTCTCCTTTAATGTGGATTGTTAAAACTTGAATACCGTTTTATTAAAAAAATACTCCTTTATATTGTTGCCCTCTATATATTTATGTATTTCTTTATATTAAGACCCCTTTTCAAAATAACTTTATTATCTTATAATAATAATAGTTTCACCTTTTTATTTTTTATTATTTATTTATTTTTATAATAAATTGGTCCCCTTTTTTTATATACTTAATTACTTCCTTGATAATTTTTTAATGTCACCCCACTCAATAAATATAAAGGTCACGTCTTTTCATATGACACGGTCACGATGTTAAAATACCATGGGCTATTACCATGGGTTGTTTTTAAAACCTCCGTTAAAATGTTCTCCACGTGAAAGTAAAACGTATTCCTTTTGTTTTTTTTTAACTTTTTAAAATACCATGGGCAATTACCATGGGTTGTTTTTAAAACCTCCGTTAAAATGTTCTCCACGTGAAAGTAAAACGTATTCCTTTTGTTTTTTTTTAACTTTTTAAAATACCATGGGCAATTACCATGGGTTGTTTTTACAACCATGGGCTTCTCCACGTAAAAAGTTTTAAATATACTTGGTATGAGATTTTGTATCCGTTTTGTTTTTTCTTTTACTTTTTTTTTTCTTCTTTTTTGTTAATTTATTTACTTATATTTTTTTTTGTTGGGTTAAATTTTTTTTTTTTTTAATGGCCAAAGGTCTAAAAAAAGGGAGAAAAGGAGAAACTCTTAAATATTTAGCGAACGCTTGAACTGCAACAACAATAAATTTGACGAAGAGCCGATAGCCAAAGACTTGGATCGGAGAACGAGCTCTCTGCACTGGTAAAGCAACCTAGAGGACCGAACTGCTCTGATACCAAATGAAGCGAACAAAGTTCCTTCTACAAATTAATTACTCCAAAAAACTTGGAATATCAAGATATCGATTAAGGATACAAATATTATATATTAAATATATAAATAAGAATGATAATGAATGAATTTACAATGAGAACAAGAGGCTTGCTTATATATCACGCAAGTGTCTCTTCATGAAGAGTCATGTCTCATTTAGGCATGCCTCTTCAACCTAATTACTAATTAACTAATAATTAATTATGATTATTATCTTTTTTTTTTTTTTAAATTTTTTTTTAAATTTTTTTTATTTTTCCAGCTGGTTCACGGACCCTGGTCAGTTGATCCGCTACTCCAGGTTCTTTGCAATCTGGGTGGACCCCACCCGAAGGGGGTCCACCCCTCGGTCACCACAGACCTAACCCCAAGAGCTTTCGGGTTTCGACCCTGTGACCTCCCATTGGCGAGGCCCCGACTTGACCGATTGAGCTAACCCTTGGGGCATTAATTATGATTATTATCATTTACATTATATTTATATTTTATTCGTTACAAAAACAAAAAAATGTTTGGAGGTGCATGATTTTCTCAAAAAGTATTACAACGGTAAGTATTAAAGTTCAAAATTGATGCCGAGCTCATTTAAAGAAAAATATTATAAAGTGGGTAAATAAAGCAAAAAAAGAAGAGGTTAATTAAGTGAAGCACATGAAAGAAAATCATAAGGTCTTTCCTAATCTTAAGGTAATATTATAAAAAAAAGATATATAGGGATACTTTATAAGGTATCAATTAATACTAGGATATCAAGTTTAAGTTAAAAAATAAATATAATAAAATAAATTTAATTAAGAAGTCATAGTTTAATTATAAAAGGAAAAGGAAAGGTTCATAATTAAAAAGGTGGAAAGTATCGTTATATAAGAAGAGAATATAATGTCGTCAATGTCCAAATAAAAGGGAACTTTGTTATATCTTAAAAGGAAGAAGGACATTAAGTTCGAAGGATTATTTAAAAAAGAAAGAAAAGAGAGTAAGATTTTTATTGTAAAGATTAGAAAGGGTTACCTTTCAAAACCCTAATTCCATCTCAACAAAACAAAATGCAGTCAACCATTGAAGAAAAAAGAACATATTCTAATCTTGAAATTAAGAACGGAAGATTCCTAGAAACTTCATATAACTATGCCTCAGTTCTATTTAGATTTAAAGGGTCTATTGCGGGAAAAGATGTTACTATCGCTATCTCGCCAGCCGAAGATAAAAATTATATAAAACCTAAAATTGCAAACCAGTTAGTGATTCTCGAGTCAAATATAATAAAAAAATTAGAATGCTATGACAACAAAAAATATGACATAACCAATTTACAATTAAACATTGGATATTATACTTTCATATCACAATTCTCAGTTCAAACCCTATGGAGTGATCAAGGTGACATTATTTTAGGTTCACCTTGGAGGGAAACTCTAGATTCCTTCATCTTGAATACAAAAAAGAAGTTTTTGGCATTTTCATACAAAAATAAAAAAATAACACGACAAGATGTTACATTAAAGCCGAATTCAGTAATGCCAAAAGACATACTAGATATTTCAAAAGTAATTTTTCAAGAAGGTAAAAAAGCACTACAAAATATGCAAAATGAATTTGAAAAAATCACTGCGGATAGAGATGAAGAAGTCTTTCGACTATAAATCCATAGAGAAAAACTATTGACCCAAATTAAGAAGCTTAAAAATGACAAGAAGTCATTGGAAAACAAGGTACAACAACTTATCAAGAAGGAAGCATCGAATGTAGAAGTCCAAGTTGAAGAGAAAGGAATAAATATTGATCCAGTGAATATCATAACTCAAGAAGAAGGCAAACTGGTTGAAGAAAAGACACACTTAGATGTTGCAGTTCAGAGGATAAACATCCCAAGTGAAGGTTCTCTAACCAACTCAACAATATCGTCACCTAAAGTAAATCAGAGTATTGCCACACACATGATAGGGGAAAGACAAACCAAAAGAGCTCATTTTCTACATTCGAATCACATGAATAGACATCTCAATCAATCGAAAAATCCGTATCACTAAGAACATAAACAACAAATTTATGTTCAGAAGGATATTGAAGTGCGCAAAACAAAGTCCAGTGATAACGATTCATCACAAGTTTCCAGTACTAGAAAGATTCTATAGAAGATTAATTTGGGATGGTTAGATCCTTCCTCAGTGCGACAATTTTATATCTTAGTCTAAGGATCATATCAACTTGTATCAACAGAGATGACAATTCCGAGACAAGAAGACAGTCAAAACAGAAAAAGAGATTAAGCCTTTTCATTAGAAAGCTTTGAGGACAAAGCTTTTTGAGGAGGAAGGCAATGTTATGGATAAAATATATAGCAAATAATGTAAGTATAAATAGTGACAATAATTGTAATAATGATTAGTTAATTAGTAATTAGTATTGAAGAGGCATGTTTAAATAGGACATGATCTTCCATGAAGAGGCCCCTGCCTAGGGTATATAAGCAGGCCCTCACTCTCATTTGTAACATCATTCTTATTCATACATTTTAATATATATTCATGTATCTTTAATGGAGATATTTATATTCCAAGTCTTTTGGAGCATTTAACCTGCTATAATGAACCTTCTTCGTAACAACTTGCTTATTCATTATGGTGCTTCATTACTCTAGAAGTGCATTCCATTCGTACATACTTTATTATGGCGATCTAGCTTGTCAAAGGCTATAATGGTGTATGGTTCATGGCGCATTTGTTCAATGATGGAATGCCCTATGTGATATTGGCAACTTGGCATCTTTTGAGTGGTTTATTACATAATGGAGTGGAGTGCCTCTCTTGTTTGGAATATTTTGACATATTTGGAGGCATGGGGACCTTTATTTTACATTCTTATAGGGTGATCCTCTTACCCACCAAACATGGGTAACCCATAGGAAATAATTTTCCTTCGCATTTGAAAACCAACCAGCCAACCAACATCTCTATGATGGCCCACAAATAGCTTTACATCAGAGCTCTCCACTTGTGCTCTGGTCAGTGCTCTCTCCCATCTAACATGCTTCTTGAAGGAAGTTGGGTCATCTATGACAAGGTACACTAACCATTCTTGTAATCATGTGCTTTCATTTAATGTTTACGGCATATTTATATCGATCAAAATCCAAGTTGGAAGATTGACCACTCTCGATTATACCCTTGTTCCCATGGTTCACTTGGGAGGTTATCCTTTTCCCCTAGTCTAGTGTGACCTTCCCTGAGGTCCCTCCTTCATAAGGGACACTAATAGGAGGGACTGATTGAAGTAGCGTGCCCAAGGTAATCCATACTTATCACATTTCATGTTGCCCTTATTGTCATTGGGACTGACTCCATTTATCCTCATCTCTAAGTCATGGCCCATAAATTTTCCCTAAGAGATTGATGCAGTGGAAATAACAATAAAAGCATATGAAGCCACACTAAAGGAAAGAAAAATGTAAATATGGATGGGACTTAGTAAGGACATTTAAATTCTTAGCATGAGATCTACACCCTTCATTAGCCATCACCTAGTTGCTTAGCATTTCATGATATTTCATGAAGGAACTCTTGAATGTCCCAACCCCAATGGGTGAGAACAATGTTGCTTGGGAGCGGGAGCGGGAGCGACCATTTTCAGAAGCTCCCGGTTTGGGAGCGAATCCGGGAGCAATTTTATATATATATATTTTTATATATTTTTAATTTTTGATACATATATGTCAACAAAAACATGTAGAATGATGAATTAGACATAAAAAACATAAAAAAACATAGATTGATCATTGAACCATATCACATCAATCATCTAGAAATTATAATCGTCATCAAGTTCATCAACCATGTCCACAAGTTAGTAAAATACATATTACAACTGCAACATATTGAGTCTTGTGAATCATGATTCATCAAATTCAATCTTAAAGTTTCAACTTCAAGCTTTCAAAATTGAAAATTCAATAACATTTATCATCATTGATCACCAATGTTGTACTTGTAAGCTAAGTTTAACCATTACAAGAAGTAATATCTTAGATATTTCTAAGTCCTAACTTCTAACTGTTAACATGATATGAAATGTTATAAATTTATAAAATGAAACATGAATAATGAAATGAAATGAAACAACTTTAGTCTTTCACGAAGCATCATATTCATAATTCACAATCATTACCAATGAGCTATAATTGCCGAGGCCCAACTTCAAACTTCAAATTTTCATTGTCACAGTGATATATTGTTTACAAAAAATATCATTATGATATGAAAGAGTTAAGGGTCAAGAGTCAAGGACTCAAAACTCAACAGTTATGAAAACTAAAGTCTAATAGAAACTAAAAAAGACAAGTAAACTGTAAATCTACATGTGGCCCTTGCCACGAGAGTCTCTAGGAGTATAAGCAGGTCGTGGTGGTCTTCTAGGAGTCTCCCGCACAGATCGACGACCAGAACTAGAACCTCCACGTGAGGGTGTAGATGGAGGTGGCGACAGCAAAGGAACAAGACTCAGACCTCGAGCACTGCTACTGGATGGTGGAGGTGGAGGTGGCATGGCTACTGCAGCTGCTTCATCTTCATCCCTTACAAGTTCCTCTTCCAGTTCTTCAAGATGTACAATGCCATCCTCCAAATTGTCATCCTCTGGGTGATTGTCCCAAATTTTACATGTGGGATCCTCATAAGCCCGATCACAGTAATGACTCAACAACCTCAAGTTGTAGTGCACATAAACCAAGCTTTCTGCTCGGTTTTCATTTAGTCTGTTTCTTTTCACATTATGTATGTAGCTGTAAGTGCTCCAACACCTCTCTGCAGAAGAAGTATTTACAACCTGTGAAAGAACTTTTTCTGCCAATTTTGGCAAAAGTCCCTGGCCGCCATATGTTTCCCACCATGTGAGAGTATCAAATCTATCTCTGTCGTCCATTGCATGGAAGTTACCATACAAACCAGTGCCATTGAAGTATCTGCCTATTTCAAGGCGCACAGCTGCACATTCCTCCTTGTCAGGTATCAACTTTTCTAATGCTTCCAAATATCCTCTAGTTACCTCTGCATCTAAATGGGGTTTGGTCCTAATCCCACCCCCTGGTGCAAGTTGGCCCAACCAAGATGTAGAGTAGTATTTTGGCGTAAGGATATACGCCAAGCAATGTAGTGGAAGATTAAGTCTATTCCACCGTTCACACACACAATCGTGAATTAGATTGTATAAGTCAGGATCTCTGTTATGAACAATATCTTTTATTTGCCCCAACATGGTGTCCATCTGCTCATACACCTCGCCAATCACTGGTTTGTCTGTATCTGCAAACCGAATCATGTGATAAATGGGCTTGGTGAAATCCAATACTTGCCTCACACTTCTCCAAAACTGACCATCAAGAGCAGCCTCCTCCACCAGTTCAAAACCTCGCCTGTCAGCTGCATTTGTAGCCCTTTCCTTTAATACCTGCCAATGTGGACTTGATACCATGCTAGCCAATGACTCTCTTACCTTCAAAAGGTGCCTGAAGGTGAGGTAATAGCTACCAAATCTGGTCTTCGCAATCTTCAACAACTCCAATCTCGAGTGACTGCGGAAAAGGCCATGGGTATTGCTATGATTTGTAATAAATTTTATCATTTGTTTGCCTTTCTTGTACAAATCACCAATCCATTGGTATTGTGCATTTTTGTTTTTGACAACATCATGCATCAGAAGGTTCAATGTGTGAACCAAACATGTAGACCAAAATATGTTGGGGTATTTATCCTCAATAATTGCTCCTGCTGCCTTACAATTAGGAGCATTATCAGTGATGACTTGGATGACATTGTATGGCCCAATACGGTCAATTGTTTCAAGTAATGCTTCTGCAATGTTGATGGCGGTCCTGAACTTGTCTGAGTAATCATGTGCAGTTAGAAAGATGGGACCACTAACAGACACAACAAGAACACTTATCAATGACTTGCCTTTTACATTTGTCCATCCATCAGATCAAGGCCAACGGTTCTTGCCTTGTCGTACCCAGGGCCCTTGTATCCTTTAGGGGCATCATTTATGGCAGAAACCATTTCGTGCCAATAAGGTGAGCGAAGAACATTGAATGGTATCCCACATGCATAGAGAAACCTGTAAACCTTTGAATCCACATCATTCCTACACCCCTCATCAAGGAAATCTGATATGGTTCTACGCCTTAAAGTTGATGACCCTGTGCCTCCATATCCACTGCCTTGGGAGGATGCTGAAGGAGTTCTTTGTGATTGTGAGCTTGGTTCAAAGAAACCCCTTGATTTTTTTGATTTGTGTTGGGCTTCCTCCTCTTCCCTTATGTATTTGGCTCTATCTGCTGCTGACATCGCTGGACAAGTTTTGATTCCTATTTGTTTGTCTCCATCCCATGGCCTTTTCCTACAGAGGTGTCTTCTAGCATGGGTGTATGAACCTGTGTAATCATTGTTGCAATGGGGGCAATGAAATTTAGTGGTTCCACCCCCTCTCCCTGTTTCAGCCCTGTTAACATATTTCCACAATGGGGTTTGGTCTTGTTTAGTTTTTTGAGGGTCATGTTCACCCTCCTCAAGCTCCTCCTCACTGGGGTTTTCATCAATTCGACTTTCTCCAGCTTCTTCATCCCCCTCTTTAGTTTGGCCCCTCCGTTTCCTACTCTCCAGCACCATAATAACCATAAAAGGGACCAAGAAGAGGAAAATGCCAAGAAATATAGCCAGGTCCATGGTGTTTGATGTTTGTAGGGTTTTGAATCTGCAAATTAATTTAATTTATTGGGATTAATTAATTTAATTTAAATTCATGATTTTTAAACTAAATAAACTAAATTAAATTAACTAAATTACTACCTAACTAAATTAAACTAACTAAACTAACTAAATTACTAAGTTACTTACCTCTTTGCAGGCTTGCTCCTCGCTCCTCGGCGCTTGCTCCTCGCTTCTCCTTGCTCCTTTGCTCTTGCTCTCCAAGAAACTCAACTCAATGAAGTGATAATGAATTTTTTTTAGGCCCATTGGGCTTTTAAAACAATTTTTTTATTTTTATTTTTATTTATTTATTTTTTTATTTTTTTTTTAATTTTTTTTTCGGGTCCGTGGAATTTTTTTCCGCCGGATCGCTCCCGGCGCCACCCGAAACCCTCCCGGAGCGATTTTTTAATGGTCGGGAGCGATCTCTCCCCGATCGCTCCCGGGCTTAAAATTTCGCTCTGGGAGCGACGGAGTGATCGCTCCCTACAACGCTCCCGAAAATGGGAGGGAGCACAAATTTTTTGTTGGGAGCGCGCTCCCGAAAATCGCTCCCGTCCAGGAGCGATTTCAGAAGCGTGCTCCGGAGCCGCTCCTGCCCAAAGCGCGATTCGGGAGCGGGTTCGAAGGGGGGGCGCTCCCCCCCAACTCTGTTAGAGACTATAACCCCTGTTCGATGTTACCACAATATCCAAATTCTAACATAAACCATATCATCAGGAAACACATCCTATATCTTTGTCTATCCCTTCAACCACTCCTTCGTCTGCTTGTAAATAAGATAAGGTTGGTGTGCACATACACCATTGTGGCTGTCCTAGACTGCTCAAGACTGCTCTTCTTCAAACGATATAAATTCCCATATGTGCCCCAATTCCTTTGGCAACAAGAGGATGAAGTAATTTGAGAGAGGAGCCTCATGGCTAATTGCTGTAGAAGAGAGAATGTTGCCCCATGAGTTGCCCACCAAGCATAAGGCTTCTTAGACACCGTGTCTTTGTCCACATCATAGCCTCCAAATCTTTCATTGATAGTGAAGAACTCTATGATGGTCGCCTCCACCTCATCAAGGGATGCTCTATCTTGATATATATGTCTAAATGCATCTTTCCTCCTCTCTGAAATCTAACCATCCATGTGAGGAGGGAATCTACATAAAGGTCCACCATTGATCCAATCATTGTTGTCTTATTTGGGATTCAATGAGTGAACCAATCAATTCCAAGTGTGTGCAATTTTTATCCCACATGTTGACAAGAATATCCTTTATGGGACCTTGATGCCTTTTAAGTTTTAACATACTTCCACAATGGATACTTTTGTTCTTGAGCCCGCTATCTCACTAAAACAATGTTTTGTTTAGCGTTTGAAGTTGTTGTTGCAGCCCCATTTCCAATATATGGAACACTTGCAGACCTTAATAAAATTGAAGGAGGGGGACAACATTAGTGGGTCCATTCCTCCCCTTCCTTTGCCCTTTTCCAATTGTCGTTGATTGAGCCATGATTGTTGTGATTTGACGAAAATGTGGATTGATGTAAGAAAAACAAATTGTTGAATGAAAAGTCTTAAAAAATGGTGGGAAAATCCACTTACCAACACTTTGAATCCCTTCGTCTTATTTACAAGTAGAGGGAGAAGTGGTTGAAGGGAAAGACAAAGATATAGGATGTGTTTATTGATGATATGGTTTGGACAACAATATTGAGTTGGCATTGGCCAACTTGAATCTTAATGAACTAGTGTTAGAGCTAGTCACTTTTGATAATGGTGATCCTCTTGAGTGGTCATCCCCCACACCAATAGATGCATAGGAGTCTCTATCCCTTGCTCCCTGCCCTCCACATGATGTCACATATTTCATGTGTTGGACACGACACGTGTGACATATGTCCAACATGAGCACGTGAGTCAAACTCATGTTGGACATGAGCCGTAATCGTGTCCTGATTTTCCAACACGTGTTTGGAAAAAAGTGGATTTGCAACGTAAGGATTCAAAGTGCTATATCTTTGTCTTCCCCTTCAACCACTCCTCCCTAGGACTGAATTGGATTCAAAGTGCATTTGCAACGCACAAATTCCAAAGCACTAATGAAAATCTCTCATAGTAAGAGATAAAACTCTGTCAAACATAAATATGTGGTTTCATGAAATTTATTATTATGTTTCAATGGAATTGGGGCTTTGACTGCATACATTTGATAATTCATGGATCTCTGAGGATACTATATCCAACACATTTATGCAATAATGGCTAGAACTATTATTATTATTATTTTGGCAATTAGAGTTTCCTTATAATTATTAATTAGACTCTTGATTTTTGTGTATTGTTTTTCTAACTTCCGCCTATCTTGATGCATTAATTTGACTTGTTAAACAAAGTGGAACTTATAGATGCTCTCATGGATTTGTTGGAAATTGTAACTAGGTTCGGTCTTCATAATGACCTTTTGTAAACATGACATTGTATTGTATAAAGAAAGAAAAATAATTTTTATTTAAAGCATGGTTTTGTATGCTCAAGTCTAGGTCAAAATTATGTTCTTCATGCTTCTAGGTCTTTCTAGGACAGAGAGGAATTTATGTCATGTATTAGAATCCCGTTTGGACTCATTGTAACAAGAGAAAATATTTATTTTTGTCAAGGAAAAGTCATTTATTCCTCCAAGAGCAAGTCGGCCCTAGTCAAGGAGAAGTCTGCCTAAAGGAGGGCTATTTGACCCCTCAAGAAGGGTTATAAATAGATGGAGCGCGACTCATTTGTGACACAGATTGAAGACAAGTTTGATTTGCAATAGCGAAGGAGGAAAAGAGCTGGAAGGACGAAGAAAAGAAGTCAAAGTCTCTTGGGATAATCTCTTTCTCTGCGCAAACGTGTGAAGTTAGGGTTTTTTGTAGCTCCTAGTTGCAGGAGGCCAAAATTGTAGGGCCAAAATTTTGAAGTGCAGCTGTAGGGCCGAAATTCTAGAGCGAAGTTGTAGAAGGTCAAAGTGTTGAAAGCTATGTTGAAGAAGATCCTGCTTTTGGGCTAACTTGATGCTTGGAAGGATTTTTGGGCTTTGGTCTTTGGGTCTTAGAAGTCTCATTGTAGGCAGATTCTATAAGAAGAGAAACATTCTTTCTGGGTTTTCCCCTTGGATGGGTTTTTCCCTGGCTTGGAGCTTTTATCTTGTGTACTTTGTCTTGTTATGATCTTCATTGTTTTTGTTAATTGCTTGATGAACAAAGGATACTAAGTAATAAAAGGCCAACTAACATCACATGTAATTATCAAGTAAGGAAAGTCAACAATAATTTTCAAAACCCTTGATTTTCCAACATGGTATTAGAGCTAAGGTGCAAGAACAAAATTGAAGATCACATCCTAGTTGGCAATGTCGTCACCTAAATCCACGCCTGTGATTATAATGGAGAAAATATTTAACTCCACTTGGTGTGGCCTTGGGGGCAAGTCTCGAGTTGAGTTGCTGTCACTCAAATCTCAAGTCCTCCGTCTAGGCTAACTCCTAGCGAAGCCAAGGGGGGTGGACCCTATGAAAATAACTAAGGCTCAACTAATCTAAAGCTATATAAGTTAATTTCTAGGAGTTAAAATTAAATGATTAAAGATACATCCAAATTAAATCAAAACATCATAATAACATAACCATCCACAAGCTAAGATATTGCAATAATAGACGAGGTGAATCAAAGTAGACCAGTGCCAAATATTAAGGTACTTGCAAAAATAAATATTCCAAGTAAAGAGATGTCTTGAAAGTAATGCTTGGAAGAAAATACTCAATAAATAAATGCCTCAAAGTAAATTCTTAGAAAGTAAATGTGGCAATAAAGATAGGCATGTGCAATAATGTTCAATGTAAAATGCTTAGAAAAGTGAAGACTTACAACCAAATGCTTTGTTAAACAAAGGGTATGTACTTGAGATATTGACAATTGCTTCAAATAGATAGCTAAGCTTTATGAACTTAGGAAGCAAAATGAAATGAAACTCCAAGTGCCAATGCTGCAAGCTGAACGTATTGGAATGTAATCTTGATTTTTTAAAATTAAGGTAGATTGCAAATGGTTAGTTGCAAATTTTAAAACAGTTTCAATTGAATTTCTTCCCCATACCTTATCCTTGCTGGAGCCTCGATCTCAGAATAAGGAGTCAATATGGGATGAAGGTCCCTAAATTACAATTCAACCAACAAAGCTAGAGGTAAATTTGGTTATTGCAAAGAAAAACTTAAAATATTTGAATTTAATGTACAAGATGGCTTGAAGTGTAAAGTAAATGACTAAACTAGGTAGCAATTGCATGACACAAATAAATTGCAAGTGAGAGTAGATTGTATGAGGTAAAAATTTAACACTACTACTCTAATGATGATTATGCTACACTATTTAGTTCAACCAACAATGGAAATTATTCAAGCATCACAAAAAGAACTTCCCCAAATGGGGAAGGGGGGGATGCCTAGGGGAAAGATCCCCTAACTCCCAGGCAAAATGAATTCTTTATTAGATACCCCTTATAGGAATGAGGGATAGAGAGATAATTTACAATGAATCCCTTCCAAAAAAGGGTTTGTAGAGATGCTTTGGAGAGAGTTTACAATAGGACCCCTCAAGACGATCAATCACTCTTTTCCAAAGACTTATAGCAATTTAGAAGCAATCTATGAAAATTATTACAATTGGCCCATTGGTCAAATCTCAATATTGAGAGAAAAAGTCTCTTTCCAAAGTTACAATGGATTTACAAGAGGTTCTTTTGGTAGTCTAAAAAGCGGGCTTTTTTCTACATATTCCAAAAGGTTTCCTTGAAGTGATCTTTGGGTGGAAGAAACCCTTTAAAGGGGTTTTACAGAGTACAAAAGGAAGTTTTCAATCCGCTATCCAAAGGTGGCCTTTTTTGAGTGTTTTGTTCTTCCACAAGCACTTCCTTTTGAACTGTCAAAGTTTGTAAAAAAAAATTCAGCAAGCAAATTAGTTAGTATAACACTCAAGAAAGGTGATCTAAACCAATTAAAATTGTTATCTTATAAAGAAAAAATTTAGAGTCCCAAAGATCAAATTTTTATGGTGTTTTGCTAATGAATGACCAAGTAAACTTGGTCTTTCTTAGCAAAATAGATTGCTGTTAGAACAAAAATCTAAATTTAATCTTATGTGCCTGATTTTTAATGAAAATTCAAGGAAAAGATAAAAAATTTAAGGGTTGCAGGTGAAGGATATGAGAGTAAGTCTTTGTTGGAATTTCTAGGTCTATCCTGTTAGAAACACTTCATATTTTTTACTGATTTATTCGTGCCTACTTGTTTTGTTAATTAACAAGTTATTTACCATGTAAATACTATAAATAAATACAAGTACATGTTCAACACATTACAGATCATCAACTGAAGGAAAAAACAAGCACACAAGTGACACAATTATTTTTGGACCAATGTCCCCGGAAAAACTCAATGTGGGAAAACTGGCGCAGCTATCTGAGGGTTTTATTATTATGCAGTTTCTGAATACAATCTGGGTGCCAAAAACTGGCTCACCCAACGGAGAATAATCTCGGCAGTAGTACCTCTCTACTCGGAAGCAGATATTCCGGCTAAAACCCCGGATGACCAATCCAGCAGCTCTCAGCTCCAATCTGCCCCACGAAAATCCTAGCGTTTGCCTCTAAGGATTGCATCAGCCTCTCTCTGGCTCAGCGTCAGCCCAATGTCACCCCTCCTTGCCCTGCGTCAGCCTCTGGAGGCACTGCGTCAGCCTCTAGAGCCTCTGCGTCACCTACGCTGGCTCTCTCAAGCACTGCACAGCTCCTGGCTGCCTCTGCGTGGGCCCTGGCTGGCTCTGCGTCCCTTTGTCTCGGCTTCTGCGCTGCTGCTCTGGTACTCTCTTTGCCTCTCTGCTTCTGTATTCACTGCCCCTCAGCTGCAACTCAGATCACTTCACTCAATTTCCTCAACAAACCCTGCCCCTGAAAATCGAGTTCTTATTCTCTCTATGTGTGTTCTCCAAGTGACCCTCAAGCCTCCTTTATGCTTTTCTCGTTGACAATTCAACGGCGGAGATTAAGTCCCTAATCAACAGTTAAGATTAACTCTGGCTTGATCCATGACTTTTGGACCCTTCTAACACAGTTTTATATTAATTCACATTAATATTTTATTTTCCCTAAGTTTAGACTTAGGGACTCGATTAAAAATATTAATTATTTTAATATCTCTCAAACTATTTAGACTATGCCCAAACCATTTCTGGGTATTGAAGATCTCATGTGCTATAGCCTCTCCACCAATTTTCATGGCTAGAGCACATCCGATGCTACCCCAAATCAACACTCCCTCTTAACGAGGACTATGCTCTAGTAATACTCCTCACTGAGCATCACCTTGATCATTTGGCATCGGCCCTTGTGCTGATGCTAGGCTTGCTGCCCAACATCCTTTGCACTACTGCATCATGTACTGCTACCCATGGCACTGCCACTGCCACTGTTGCATCTGTACGGTAGCTCCGTCTGCATCTGTGCTGCTGCCCATGGCCTTGTCACTGCCACTGCTGCATCTGCACTGCAACCCCTCTCATCATGCTGCATCGTGCTGCCCATAGCACTGCCACTGCTAACTGTTGCACTGCAACTCAGTTATTGAGAAGTAAGTAACTGATCTCCCAACTCTGTTAGGCTAGAAGCAATTCCGATGCTGAAGCTCCCTCTGTCACTGACAAGTGCTCCCTCTCTAACCTCTGCGCTGCTGCAACAACTCTGTGCATCTCACACTGCTGCCTCACGCTGTCCTAGGACTCCTGCACTGTAGCTCCCTCTTTCGCTCCATCCACATCCGTCTCTACCGACATCCGCCAATCCTGCTACTCCTCTTCGGGGCTCCTGTAGCAAGGTATAATCCAAGAGGTTGGGTACCTCGAGGATCTTGCCCCTCATCGCCTATAGTCTGTCTGACTACAGCTCGATGTCTCCCCACTTCCGCTCAAGTGGCGTGTGAGCACTCATGGCACAGTCATCATCTGTCTCCAATTCCTTCTTCGCCCTTGCTAGCGCAACCTTGGTCTTGAAAGCCTTTCCCTTGCTCTTCTTCCTCGGACACTGGTTCGCATATGACCTAGTTCCCCACAATTGAAGCATATGACCTTGGAGAGGTCCTTCTTTTTTCGTTTCTCTTTGCTTTCCGTCAGACGCTAGGGCAACATCCTTGTCTTCCTCCTTGATTCTGATCCCCTTGCCGCTACTTCCCGCCTTGCTCAGCGTTCTGATCTCTTCTTGGCAAAGAGCTGCCCACATTTCCTCCCAGTCTTGAAGGATAGCCCTGCCCAGTATGCTCTGGACAAACACCTCCTAGTCTTCAGAGACTGTGTTCGGGGCTGTTCTCACCATCAATTCTTTATCCGGCGTGGCTCCTATGGAAGTCGACTAATTCGGGATCTTCAATCGACCGAGGAAGGGGTCTATTTGTTCTCCCTTTTGCATCTGGTATGACCGCAGCTGATTTTCTAGTAGCATCTTCTTCTGCACGGAGGTATGCTGATACAACTTCTTTAGGGCTTCCCACATCTCAATTGCCGTATTCTTCTCCGCAATGTGTGGTACTACATGTGTTGGGTCCCTATAATACTAGTGATTACCCCATTACTATTGTAGTTGTACCCCTTATTAATATTGTTGTGCCCCTATTGCCCCCATATTGTTATCACTGTGCCCCATAGAATCCCTCTATTGTTATTTTTGTGGCTTTATATTATTATTGTTAGGTCTGCTAGGTTATATTGTGACTCCTTAGACTCCTATATATATAAAGGAGGTTTTGTCATTTGAATCATCCAAGAATTGTTCATTTATGTAATGTAAAGGAGGTTGCCCCCTCGAAGACGCTGAATTCTAAGGCGTGGATCTATCTTTTCTTGAGCTGGTTTCATAACATTTGGTATCATAGCCTTGGATTCTAGGGTTTCGCTGCTCCAAACAGGTCATCGTGGCATTTTCGCTATAATTTTTTTCCTGTGACGTTTCAGAAGCTAAAAAAAAACCCATTTCAGAAGACATCGCGCTGAATCTCGGGTCCGAATTTCAGAGCTTTTTGCACTATATTTGTGGAGATATGATCTGAGGAAGTTGGTCTTTTTGCAGACTCCTGAATTACATTCCAAATAGGTGACCTGGGGAAAATCATCATAAATTTTTCTCTGAGCATTGGATTGAAATTTCGTAAGAAGGTGCAGAAAGAGGACGGACTGTAGTTTCTTGTATATATTTTTCAGAGCCAAAGGTCAAAACAATGACTCGTGGCATGTCGTACAAGTTCGCTCTACTAAACCAGTCTATAATCAGGTCACTGTGGGAGATTTCACATAACTCTTCCTTGGAGAATCCAATTTGGATCAGACTGGTGGCATTGGAAAGAGGACACAGAGGGCTACCACGGGTTTCGATTTCAGAACTAGATGATCTGAAAGTACAGAGATACATCAGAGGCAATATCGAGCTCCTACAAAGTGAAAAAAAAGGTGTGTAGATTCTTTTAAATTTTTAAGATTGGTTTGAAAATTTATTTTGAAAGAATTCAAAGGGCTAGTAGAGCATTATTATCCGTAATTGATGCCCCGGGGAAAGAAAATGCAAACCCCTAGTAAGGAACTTGAAAGCTCTAGCATGACTCATGAAGAAGAAGAAGAAATGCTATATGATATATCAAAATTACAAGAACAAGTGCAACAAGTGTCACTTGCACAAAAAGCAACAGAATCTAAGATGGATGGTTTAAGGAAAGATGTAGAAGCTAAGATGGATGGTTTAAAGAAAGGTGTAGAAGCTAAGATGGATTGTTTAAAGAAAGCCGTAGAAGCTATGAGATGGATGGCATGGAAGCTAAGATGAATGGCATGGACGCTAAAATTGATGGCATGGATGATAAGATGGAAGAATTGAAGATAAATATGAATAAGTTGCTACAAGAAATGGTCACTAATGGTGAAAGAGTACTAAAGGAAACTCATGATGAGAACAAAATAAATGTTAATCATGATTCCATAGACTCTAATGTTGGATCGAAGACCCACCATATTCCAAAAGTCCATATGAGGAGGTTTGATGGCAAGGATCCCGCAACATGGATATTCCAGATGGAGCAATTTTTCGATCTCAATAATATGCAAAACGCACAAAAGGTACGTATGACAACTTTATATTTGGAACCAAATCAGTTTGTATGGTATCAATGGCTTTGCTCTCGTAAACAATTTATCACTTGGGCAATTTTTACGGAAGAATTGATAACACATTATGAGGATACAAAAAGCAACACTTTTTTTAGCCAATTGATAAATCTCAAACAAAAGGGTTCAATAATGGAGCACATTGAGGAGTTCCAAAAATTGAACATAAGGGTAAAAGATATTCCAGAGGAGCATAGGATTGATGTGTTCATAGGGTCTTTAAAGGATAATATCCAACATGATGTTCGCCTTTGAGAATCTGATTCATTAGAGAAGGCATTCAGGTTAGCAAGAAAAATGGAAAGCAAAATTATGGCAACCAAAAAGCATACCACTCACAACTATAAAGACGAAAGTGTTGTTGCCCCTAGTCTTCTACAACCTATAAGGTTGACACCACAACAATTGGAAGAAAAAAGAGCAAAAGGGCTTTGTTACAGCTGTGATAGCAAATACACTAAAGGTCATAAGTGTGCTGAGAAGAAATTATTCTACATAGATTGTGAAGAGGAAGAAGAAAAGGAGCAAGAAAGGTCAAAAGAAGAGGATATACTCCAGGAACAAAGCCTAGATGAAGAACAAATGAATCCGACATATCTTGTAATGCATTGGCGGGAATTACCACTCCTCAAACCATTAAGATAGAAGGACAAATCAAGAAGAAAAAGGTAACAGTGTTGATTGATTCAGGAAGCACCCACAATTTTATTCATTGTAAGGTAGCAAAAGAATTGAATTGCTTCCTATATCCAGCACCAGAGTGTCAAGTGATGATTGCAAATGGAGGAACAATAAATTGCTCTGGAAAGTGCCATAATATCAAGCTATCCATGGGAGAATATGTATTGACTAGCCCAATGCTTTCCATTCCAATGGGAGGTGCTGATGTTGTACTAGGAGTCCAATGGCTACAATCCTTGGGTACAATAGCTTTTAATTTTCAAGAAATTTTCATCAAATTTTCTACGGAAGGAAAGGAAGTTGAATTAAGGGGTATTGCAGGGAAACCAGGAAAGATAATCAGCTCTAATGGTATGACAAAGCTTCTAAAAAAGGAACAAAGAGGTGTAATTGCACAATTATGTTCGCTAGATGTTTCCACATCGGAACCATCTATTTCTCCAGATCTCCAAAAAGTCCTGGACAATCATTCCAAGGTATTTGAGACTCCCAAAGGTCTCCCACCTATGTGTGATCATGATCATGCTATTCATCTGATTCCAGGAAGTGTTCCTCCAAACATCAGGCCGTACAGATATCCCTATGTCCAAAAGAGTGAAATTGAACGTATGGTTGCAGAAATGCTAGAGGCTGGTATAATTCAACTGAGTCAAAGTTCTTTCTTTGCTCCAGTAGTATTGGTGCACAAGAAGGATGGATCATGGCGCATGTGTCCGTATTATAGGGAGCTCAACAAGCTCACTATTAAAGATAAGTTTCCCATTCCTGTCATTGATGAATTACTGGATGAATTGCATGGATCAATTTACTTCACCAAGTTGGATCTTCGTTCAGGATATCATCAAATCAGAATGAAGACTGAAGACATTCCGAAAACAACATTTAGAACTCATGAGGGTCATTATGAATTTTTGGTCATGCCTTTTGGCCTTACCAATGCACCTTCAACATTTCAAGGTTTGATGAATTCAATTTTCAAACCATTCCTTAGAAAATTTGTGTTAGTATTTTTTGATGATATACTAATCTACAACAAGTCTTGGAAGGATCATGTTGAACATGTTGACAGGGTGCTACAACTATTGGAGGAAAAACAATTATATGCAAAAAGATCCAAATGTTTCTTTGGAGTCCAGGAGGTGGAATATCTGGGTCATATTGTATCTCATGAAGGAGTTAAGGTAGACCCTAGCAAAATTAAAGCCATTAAGGAATGGAAAATCCCCACATCCATAAAGCATCTGCGAGGATTTCTCGGGTTGACAGGGTATTATCGCAAGTTTGTTAAGAATTATGGGAGAATAGCAGCACCTCTAACAACATTATTGAAGAAAGATGCATTTTCATGGACTCCGGAAGCAACAAAGGCCTTTGAACATCTTAAAGAAGCAATGTGCCAAGCACCGGTCTTAGCTACACCGGACTTCACAAAAACCTTTATTGTGGAATGTGATGCTTCAGGAAATGGAATTGGTGCTGTTCTAATGCAAGATGAAAGACCCATTGCTTTTGAAAGTCATCCAATCAAGGGAAAGTTTTTACACAAAGCTATTTATGAGAAGGAAATGTTGGCAATACTCCATGCACTTAAGAAATGGCGACCCTACCTAATGGGAAGACACTTCAAGGTAAAAACGGATCATGATAGCCTTAAATACTTTTTAGAACAAAGATTATCCTCTGAAGAGCAACAAAAGTGGGTCACAAAGATGTTGGGTTATGACTTTGAAATCATCTACAAAAAAGGGAAACAAAATGTGGTGGCAGATGCACTCTCAAGAAAGGATGAGGATGTGGAAGCATTGTTGTGCGCCATTTCTATTATCCAACCAGATTGGATAAATGAAGCAAGGGAGGAATGGAAGAATGATGAAGAAGTGTGGGCACTTATTCGAAAGTTACAACAAGATTCCAGTACGTCTGATACATTTAGCTGGCAAAATGATTCGTTATGGTACAAAGATCGCTTATACCTCTGTAAGAATTCCCAGCTAAAACAAAAGATTCTTATGGAATTGCACACTTCTCCCTTAGGAGGGCACTCAGGATTTTTAAAAACTTACCACAGGGTTAAGAAGGAATTTTTTTTGGGATGGCCTTAAATCAGATATTCAAAAGTTTGTGGCAGAATGTTTGGTTTGCCAACAAAATAAAGTTGAAACAATTAAGACACCGGGTCTATTACAACCTTTATCCATTCCAAGCCAACGTTGGGAGGAGGTTTCAATGGATTTTATCACAGGTTTACCCAAGTCTGAGGGAAAGAGTGTCATCATGGTGGTAGTTGACAGACTTACCAAGTATGCACACTTTTGTGCATTATCACATCCATTTAAAGCCAGTACAGTTTCTACTGCATTTATGGAAACAATTCAAAAGCTACATGGAAACCCAAAGATTATTGTAAGTGACAGAGATCCCATTTTCACTGGAAATTTTTGGACAGAATTATTTTCTTGTCTTGGTACTCAGTTAGCTCATAGCTCATCTTATCATCCTCAATCTGATGGGCAAACTGAGATAGTAAACAAATGTTTGGAAGGATATCTTCGTTGCTTTGTATCTGATAAACAGACACAATGGGTCAAATGGTTGCCTCTGGCTGAATGGTGGTATAACACTTCCTTCCATACAGCAACAAAAATGACCCCATTTATGGCACTTTATGGGTATCAACCACCATCCATCACATCATATTTAAGAGAAAATTCTAAGGTTCAGGCAGTGGAACATCACTTCGAACATCAACAACAAGTCCTCCAACTCTTAAAGGATAACCTTGTGTTGGCATAGAATAGAATGAAACAACAGGCAGATCAACATCGCAGCGAAAGAAGTTTTGATGTAGGTGATTGGGTATTCCTACGGCTACAACCATATAAGCAAATGTCCCTCAAGCAAGCTAAGAAGGATAATAAATTATCACCAAAGTATTATGGTCCGTACAAGGTGTTGCAAAAGATTGGTACTATGGCATACAAATTGGAGCTTCCTGCAGCTTCTCGATTGCACCCAGTTTTCCATGTTTCATGTTTAAAGGTTATAGGCGACAAGCTCCCAGTTCAAACAATATTTCCAGAACTTGACGAGGAAGGAAAAATTATATTGGAACCGGAAGCAGTCACAGGAACAAGAACTTGATAACTACGAAATCGATCAATTTCAGAGTATCTTATCAAGTGGAAGAACTTATCCGCTGAGGATTCCACATGGGAGGATGAGAATTTTATACAGAAGTATCCAGAACTACTCAAGCGTTGAGGACAACATTTTTTTGAAGGAGAGGGGCATGTTGGGTCCCTATAATACTAGTGATTACCCCATTACTATAGTAGTTGTACCCCTTATTAATATTGTTGTGCCCCTATTGCCCCCATATTGTTATTACTGTGCCTCATAGAATCCCTCTATTGTTATTTTTGTGGCTTTATATTATTATTGTTAGGTCGGCTGGGTTATATTGTGACTCCTTAGACTCCTCTATATAGAAAGGAGGTTTTGTCATTTGAATCATCCAAGAATTGTTCATTTATGTAATGTAAAGGAGGTTGACCCCTCGAAGAGGCTGAATTCTAAGGCGTGGATCTATCTTTTCTATCTTTTCTTGAGTTGGTTTCATAACAACATGGTCCTTGACCCTGTTAAGGATGATGCTCTTGGCCCTCGCCATTACATCCTCGTATTTATCGTTATCAGCCGGGTCAACTGGGATTGTTATTGTCCTCAAGGCGAATTGCTTGAGACGGTTCCTGTCTAGAACGGATAAGATTCTAGCCTTCCTGACTACGAAGTTTGACGCTCTGTCCAATCTGTCTTAGTCTCTTACCCCGTTCACTGCCATCTCGCTACTTCTCTACTTTCCTCCTGGAAGTTCTCGTTGTGACTCCCTTTGAGCCTCGATTTCCTTCTGGAAACCCCTCTGCCAATGTCGAGATGCCCCCACTTCGATCCTTAGTGCAGCTGCACCACTGATCCGGATTTCTTGGCTAGAAATGCTCGGTAGCAACTCCCTCCTCCTTTGTCTTGCCTTGTTAGGTACTATTCTGATTACAGTACTCCCCTAGCTTCACTCTGCAACTTACCCATAGCTTCCTAAGCCCCAACAAACTGAAGGTTAGAGCTTCTAGGCTCTGCGCAATCTCGACACCAGCGAAAATTCGCACCCCCTGGCCATGGGCGTCAATCCTTCCTGACTGAGAAAGATGACCGGGCAATGCGTAAGTCGAGTCTGCTCCCTTCTGCCACTGCGCTGATCCTCTTCCCGACTCAAACTTGATGACGCAAGCATTGTGTCACCCTTTCCTTGCTGCTTCTCTACTAGGAACAACTTCTGTCACTCAGAACAACTGTTTTCTGCTGCTGTTGCTCTGCTCGATTGATGCCCTCAGTTCTCCTGTGATTTGCAAGCACGCTCCAATACTATGTTGGAATTTATAGGTCTATCCCGTTAGAAACCCTTCATATACTTTACTCATTTATTCTACCTACTTGTTCTGTTAATTAACAAGTTATTTACCATGTAAATACTGGAAATAGATACAAGTACATGCTCAACACATTACAGATCATCAACTGAAGGAAAAAACAAGCACACAAGTGACACAATTATTTTTGGACCAATGTCCCCAGAAAAACCCAATGCGTGAAAACCGGTGCAACTATTTGAGGGTTTTATTATTATGCAGTTTTTGAATATAACCTGGGTGCCAAAAACTGGCTCACCCAATAGAGAATAATCTCGGCAGTAGTACCTCTCTACTCGGAAGCATATATTCCGTCTGACTACAACTCGATGTCTCCCCACTTCTGCTCAAGTGGCGTGTGAGCACTCATGGCACAATCATCATCTGTCTCCAATTCCTCTCCGCCCTTGTTAGTGTAGCCTTGGTCTTGGAAGCCTCTCTCTTGCTCTTCTTTCTCGGACATTGGCTCGCATAATGACCCAGTTCCCCACAGTTGAAGCATTTGACCTCGGAGAGGTCCTTCTTCTTCCATTTATCTTGCTTTCCCTCAGATGCTAGGGCAGCATCTTCCTCTTCCTCCTTCTTGATTATGATCCCCTTGCTGCTGCTTCCCGCCTTGCTCAGCCTTCTGATCTTTTCTTGGTGAAGAGTTGCCCACATTTCCTCCCAATCTAGAAGGGTCGCCCTGCCCAGTATGCTCTGGAAAAACACCTCCCAGTCTTCAGAGACTGTGTTCAGGGTTGTTCTCACCATCAATTCTTGATCCGGCGTGGCTCCTTTGGAAGTCAACTGATCCCGGATCTCCTTCAATCGACCGAGGAAGGGGTCGATCTGTTCTCCCTTAGGAATCTGGTATGACCACTGCGGATTTTCTAGTAGCATCTTCCTCTGCACGGAAGTATGTTGATGCTACTTCTTTAGGACCTCCCACATCTCATTTGCCGTATTCTTCTCGACAATGTGTGGTACTACATGATCCTTGACCCCGTCAAGGATGATGCTCTTGGCCCTCGCCATTGCATCCTCCTACTTATCGTTATCAGCCAAGTCAACGGGGACCGCTATTGTCCTCAAGGCGAATTGCTTGAGACAGTTCCTGTCTAGAATGGATAAGATTCTAGGCTTCCAGACTATGAAGTTTGAGGCTCCGTCCAGTTTGTCCTGGTCTCTTACCTGGTTCACAGCCATCTTGCTGCTCCTCTACTTCCCTCTTGGAAGTTCTTGGTGTGACTCCCTCTGAGCCTCGATTTCCCTCCTGGAAACCCCTCTTCCAATGTCGAGATGCCCCCACTTCGATCCTTAGTGCAGCTACACCACTGATCAGGATTTCTTGGCTAGAAATCTGCGGTAGCAACTCCCTTCTCCTTGGTCTTGCCTTGTTAGGTACTGTTCTAACTACAGTACCCCACCAGCTTCACTTTGCAACTTACCCATAGCCTCCTAAGCCCCAAAAAACTGAAGGTTAGAGCTTCTGGCTCTGCGCAATCCCAACACCAGCAAAAATTCGCACCTCCTGGCCATGGGCGTCAATCCTTCCTGACTGGGAAAGATGACTGGGCACAGCGTAGGTCGAGTCTGCTCCCTTCTGCCACTGCGCTGATCCTCTTCCTGGCTCAAAGGCACTGCGTCACCCCTTCCTTGCTGCTTCTCTGCTAGGAACAACTTCTGTCACACGGGACAACTGTTTTCTGCTGTTGTTGCTCTGCTTGGCTGATGTCCTAAGCTCTCCTATGATTTGCAACCACGCTCTGATATCATGTTGGAATTTCTAGGTCTATTTTGTTAGAAACCCTTCATATACTTTACTGATTTATTCTTGCCTACTTGTTCTGTTAATTATCAAGTTATTTACCATGTAAATACTGGAAATAAATACAAGTACATGCTCAACACATTGTAGATCATCAACTGAAGGAAAAAACAAGCACACAAGTGACACAATAATTTTTGGACCAATGTCCCCAGAAAAACCCAATGCAGGAAAACCGGTGCAACTATCTAAGGGTTTTATTATTATGCAGTTTTTGAATACAATCTGGGTGCCAAAAACCGGCTCACCCAACAGAGAATAATCTCGGCAGTAGTCCCTTTCTACTCGGAAGCAGATATTCTGGCTAAAACCCGGATGACCAATCCAACAGCTTTCAACTCCAATCTGCCCCACGAAAATCCCAGCGTTTGCCTCTAAGGATTGCGTCAGCCTCTCTCTGGCTCAGCGTCAGCCCAGCGTCACCCCTCCTTGCTCTGTGTTAGCCTCTGGAGGCATTGTGTCAGCTTCTAGAGCCTCTGCATCACCTACGCTGGCTCTCTCAAGCACTACACAACTCCTGGTTGCCTTTGCGTGGGCCCTGGCTGGCTCTGTGTCCCTCTGTCTTGGCTTCTGCACTGCTGCTCTGGTACTCTCTCTGCCTCTCTGCTTCTGTATTCACTGCCCCTCAGCTGCAACTCAGATCACTTCACTCAATTTCCTCAGCAAACCCTGCCCCAGAAAATCGAGTTCTTATTCTCTCTCTGTGTGTTCTCCAAGTGACCCTCAAGCCTCCTTTTATACTTTTCTCGTTGACAATTCAACGACCGAGATTAAGTCCCTAATCAACAGCTAAGATTAACTCTGGCTTGATGAATGACTTTTGGACCCTTCTAACTCAGTTTTATATTAATTCACATTAATATTTTATTTTCCCTAAGTTTAGACTTAGGGACTCCATTAAAAATATTAATTATTTTAATATCTCCCAAACTGTTTAGAATCTGCCCAAACTATTTCTGGGTATTGGAGATCTCATGTGCTTTAGCCTCTCCACCAATTTTCGTGGCTAGAGCACACTCGATGCTACCCCAAATCAACAGTCTTGATGGTTCTGATTTTCAAGGCTTGGTTCAATCCACCAAAGCTACTCCTCTTGGAACTTATGATCAGCAAAATAAACCAGCAAACAATGCAAAGTGATAGATACCACAACAAACTTTGGATATCAACAATATTAGTACAAAACCTTGATCAAAATTTATTAGTAAATCTTATTTGAATTATATGAAACTTTTTGATTCAAGATAGCCAAGAAGAGCTGATTTAAATCAACTCTTTTTGGCTGATTTGTGACTTTTAGCCACAAATTCAAGTCTTTTGTCTCTTAGATATTTAATAAAGAATTTGAAAGTTGAACCAAGAATTGTGGCAGAATTTTATTAGAAGGAAATGAGAGATGTTGGGTACTTTGAAAATACTTTTGAAGCCTTTGAGAATCTTTGGTTCAAGTGACTAATGTCAGGAAGAAGGATGGATCCTTCCGGTTACGTATAGATTATCGAGAATTAAACAAAATTACTATTAAACACAAATTTCCCATTCCATTTATTGATGAATTGCTAGACGAATTCCATGGCACAAAATATTTTTCAAAATTAGATTTGAGGTCAAGCTACTATCAAATTCGAGTAATATTAGAAGACATCAAGAAGACTACATTCAAAACCCATGGAGGGCAATATGAGTTTAAAGTAATGCCATTTGGTTTAACAAATGCACCAACCACTTTCCAAGCAACCATGAACGAACTCTTCCACCCATACTTGTGAAAATTCGTATTGGTCTACTTTGACGATATCCTCGTCTACAACAAAACATGGAAGGAGCACCTCAAACACCTAGAAAAAGTACTATTTGTATTGGAGAAGAATCAATTTATGCAAAGTTATCAAATGTACCTTTGGGCAAAAGGAAGTTGAATACCTAGGACACGTCATATCCAGAGAAGGAGTCAAAGTGGATCCCAGCAAAATTAGAGCAATTACAGAGTGGCCAAAACCCAAGAACGTATCAAAACTGAGAGGATTTCTAGGTTTAACAGGGTATTACAGAAGGTTCATAAAGGACTATGCACATTCAACCACGCCACTGACAAACTTGTTAAAAAAGGACTCTTTCCAATGGACTAAACAAACAGAGGAATGCTTTGAGAATCTAAAAAAGGTAATGTCAAACACATCGATACTGGCAATTCCAGATTTTTCCAAACCATTCATAGTCAAATGTGATGCTTTAGGATTTGGAATTGGGGCATTGTTAATGCCAGACAATGATCCTATAGCCTACGAAAGAAGGAAGCTTAACAAACGGGAAAGCTTGAAGTCGACTTACCAAAAGGAGATGCTTTCCATCATACATGCATTGTTGAAATTTCTAAGTCTACCCGTTAGAAATTTAATCTGTATTCTTATGGTTTATTTCTTCTACTTGTTAATTCTGAACAAGTTATTTAAAACATATAAATAACGAAATAAACATAATACAGTCTCAACATCTACAGATCAACACTAGAAAGAAAACAACACACAAGTGACACCGTTATTTTTGGACAACTCGTCCTCGGAGAAACCCAATGTGGGAAAACCGGTGCAACAATTCTAAGGGTTTACTATTATGTAGTATTTCCTTGAGTATAATTGGGTGCCAAACTGGCTCACCCGACAGAGAAAAACAACCGACAGTAATACCTCTCTATTCGGAAATAGGTATTCAGAAAACCTATCCCACGAAACCCTCTCTAGCAACTCTGAAGTAGTACGTCAGCCTCAGAACCCTCTGCGTCAGCCTTCTGAGGCACTGTGCAGCCTCTGGGACCATCTGCGTCACTCTTGCTGCCTTCTGCGTGGATGACGCATGCCCTCTGGCCTTTGCGTTGTCTCTGCTGGGCTCTACGTGGCCTACTCTGGCTGCTGCTTCTCACTCTCTGCCTCTGCGCTAGTCTCTCAGCACTATCTCTGCCTCTCTGTGCAATCCTCATTACCTCTCGTTACTGATCATTGATTCGACTTTGCTTAGCAACCCCGCTTTAGCAAATCGAATGACTGATCACTCTGGTGTATTTTCCAACTGACCCTCAAGCCTCCTCTTATACTTTTCCTGTTGGTCCTTCAACGACTGAAATTACATCTCTAATCAACGGCTAAGATTAGATTTGTCTTTATCCATGTCTTTTGGAACCTTCTAACCCAGTTTTATATTAATACCCATTAATATTTTATTTTTCCTAAGTTTAGAGTTAGGAAACCCATTAAAAATATTAATTATTTTAATATCTCTCCAAACCGGTTAGAATCTGCCCAAACCATTTTTGGGTCTTGGAGATCTCATGTGCTTTAGCCTCCACGAATTCTCATGGCTAGAGCACATCCGATGCTACCCCAAATCAACATGAATTAACTAAATGGCGATAGTACCTGCTTAGAAGTAAGTTCTCAATTCGAACTGCCCACAATAGTCTTCAATTCCTACTTCAACAAAAAACATTATCAATAGAACAACAAAAATGGATGGAAAAATTTCGACATTCAACTTGGAAATACTACACAAAAAGGGGAAGAAAAATGTCGTAGCTAATGCACTCTCACGAAAAGATGATGACAACACAACATGTGTCGCCTTGGTAGTTGACGAAATATGAGCCGAGTATGCCAAGGATTTGGATTGTGGTTCTATGCTTGAAAATCTCAGTCAGTATGCCAACTTTGAATGGAAAAATGACATATTGTGGTATGATGGTAGAATTTATCTAACTCCATCATCCAAATTTAGGATGAAAATTTTAAAAGAATCTCACAGGTCTCTTGCAGCTGGACATGTTGGGTTCTTCAAAACCTACTACAAGATTCGACAATCATTCTACTGGAAAAGTTTGAGGAAGGAAATCCAAAAGTATGTCGCTGAATGTGATGTTTGTCAGAGAATAAGAGTGAAAATCTTCCAACTCCTGGGTTACTACATCCGTTACATATTCCAAATAAAAAGTCGGAGGAAATCTCGATGGGTTTCATTGAAGGACTACCTATGTCTGATGGTAAGGACAAGATATTTGTCATAGTAGATAGACTCACCAAATATGGCCACTTCATGGCAATCAGGAAAACTGACACAACCAAGCAAGTTGCAGAAGTGTTTTGTAAAAACATCTACAAACTACATGGTTTTCCCAAGGTTATTGTCAGTGATAGAGACGCAAAATTTAAAGGCAATTTTTGGAAATATTTCTGCCACCAAGCAGGAATATCTCTCAACATGAGTTTGGCTTATCATCCCCAGACAGATGGTCAAACCAAAGTTGTAAATAAATGTTTGGAAACATATCCCCATTGTTTCGTCACCGACAAACAAAACAAATGGTCTCAGTGGCTACACCTAGCAGAATGGTGGTACAATACGACCTATCATAATTCAACCAAAATGACTCCCTTCCAAGCTTGATATGGCTATGAACCACCCAAGTGGAAGGGTTTTGCGTTACACAATTCCAAGGTTCAAGTAGTAAAGAACCATTAGAGGAAAATCAAAGAATTATTAACTTATTAAAAGAAAATTTAACAATGGCACGCAATAGAATGAAACAACAAGCCAACCAACACCGTATAGAAAAAGAATTCAAGGAAGGAGATTGGGTTTTCATCAGACTTCAACCCTATAAGCATTTATCGTTAAAACAACAAGGGAAGAATAAGTTAGGTCCCAAGTATTATGGGCCATACCAAATAATAAAAAAATAGGTAATGTTGCTTATGGATTGAAGTCACCAGACAATTGTCGAATCCACAACACATTTTGTGTATCAAGTCTCAAAAAGGTACTGGGTCAAAATCAAACAGCTCAAAAGACTGACGAAGAAGGAAAGATGATATTAGAACTTGAAGGCATACTCGCTACTAGAGAGAATGTACTACGATAAAAGACTATTAAAGAATACCTTATCAAATGGAAGAAACTACCAGAAGAAGACTCATCATGGGAGACAAAATTTTTGCCAAAGACGCCCAACATTGCCTATGCTTTGAGGACAAAGCATTTTAAGGGAGAGGCAATGTTATGAATAAAATATTCATAATTATATATATTAATTAAATAAAATAATAATAAATTTATAAATATTAATAATTAATAAATTAGTTAAATTAAATTGCCCATTAACTATGAAAAGGAACATATGTCTAAAGACATGTTTTTTAGTCCTTTTGGGCAGTCAATGCCTATAAAGACGAACCTCCCAAGGACTTGTAAAATCATCATCGGAATATCAAATAATAAAATATATATATATTGTTTATACACATAAATGTGTTTGTGATTGAAAATTACCAGTGAACGGAGGTTAACTCGTTCCAGACCCAAGAGGCCCAACAAACTCCTCTCATTAGGTTGAGCGGATCCCTTCTTTTTGGGTGAGATAACAACCCCCAAGTTGCTGCATATCAGTCCAAAAATTGCTGCATATCAATCCCTAAAATTTGGCTGAGTATGGATGTCATAAGCAGCCTCAAATTTGCTGTCATATCAGTCTTAATTCGGCCCCTCTTTTTAGCTGTTAATGGCCCTCCAAAAATGGGATTTGGTCCCCTTTTTTGTCTATTGAAAAAGGCAATTCGCCGCCCTATGTGGCAGTCAATATTTTTCCAAATTCATGGGCCCATTTAGCATTCCAAATCAGCTCCTTAACTCCACTTTTATGCCACATCACCTAAGTTGATTTTTTGACTTGGAATTATGACTTTAATAAATTCCCCACATAATTAATTCTTACAATTTTTCTTGACTTCTCATCCACACTTTGGAAAAAGTGGGTTTTCATGGGGAATCGATTATTTTTAGAGCCACAAAGTGGGTACTAGGAGAATGTTGGCATTGTGAGCATGAATTTCAAGCTCCTATATGCCACCATCATTTTCGAAGGCCACTTATTTACAATATTACATAGAAATTTAATTAAAAATCCTCGAAATACTTAGTGAAATTCTGTAAGACTCTAGATATGAGTTAGCATGGTAATATACATTGACTCTAGACATTAGAACACACCCAAGACCCAATTATTAAGCCGCACTCTAACTTTGGAGGTATATTGGGTGAAAAAACTTGACTAATCGTTTATCGCTAAAGAGCAAAGATAATTAGTCTAGTGAAAAAAACACCCTAGAGTGGACTTGCTTACTAGCCAGGGCCCAAATGGCCTAAGTCTGTTACATAAGTTCATCTTGCTAGTGTTCATTTATACAATTCCCCCGCAGGGGTACAAAATTTGAGAGAAGAAAGTATAGAGAGATGAGAGAAAAAGAGAAGCATAGGTGCTCTGTTGGACTTCTGAACATTTGAAAATTTGTCAAGTGCCTCGTCCATTCGGCAATGGATTCTTCATTCCCTGCGATGTGCATATGAGTAGGTAACCGACACTATGACAAGAATTATGAAGAAGGGTTTCAATTTTCTTGGGAATCTCACTATCTCAATCAAGGGCCACATCTTAAAGATCATCTCCAAGGTGGCAAAAGAAGTGATGGATTGGAGTTTATTTTTAGCTTTGTTTGGGACCTTCAAGAAAGAAAAATTAAAATGTATGGGTTATTGACAGTGGTTCATCCAGACGTATGACAAGAGAATGCAATCAACTTCATACTTTATGAAAAGGAACCTCCTCTCATTCAATCAAACTTGGTGACAAGAAGAACTATCCTCAACAACATTCTATATGTTCCAAGTTTGAAGAAAAACATACTTTCTATTTCTTGGGTGATAGAATTGCTTTTATTGATGGCAAAGTTTTGGTTTGGGGCAAGGACTCTAGTATTGATAATGCTAGGGTAATTGGGATTCATGAAGGGACATTATATAGACTCTTTACACCTCTGTCTCAAGCCCTAGTTCACTTAGAAGTGATCCCTTCCGAACCATGGCATAGAAGGTATGGACAACTTCATTATAAATTTTTTTCATCTCTAAATGGAATGGTCAATGGCATCTCCGAATTGAAGGAAGAACATGAAGGGCTTTGTAAGGGTTGTACTCTAGGAAAGAGCATGAAGAAGCCATTTGCAATAATTGATACCAGATCAAAGGAAGTTTTAGATCTCATACACTCTGATGTATGTGGTCCTATGACAGTTAAGTCTCTTGATGGGCATCAATATTATGTTACCTTCATTGATGATTTCTAGAGGAAGAATTGGTTATACCTTCTCAAGAAAAAAGATGATGTATTCGAGAAGTTTCAAGAATTAAAAAATGAAGTGGAGAATTTGATTGAAAGAAAGATCAAGATTCTGAGATCCGATAATGGTGGAGAATATACCTCCAAATAACTGATATCTTTTTGCAAGAAAGCAGGGATTAAGAGGGAACTAATTGTTCCTTACAATCTTGAACATAATGGCATGGCTGAAAGGAAAAATAGAACAATTGAAGAATGTGTAAAAGCCATGCTTCATGATCAAGATCTCCCTCAATTCCTTTGGGGAGAAGCATGTGTGACAACTATTTACTTACAAAACCAAAGTCCTCACAAAATTCTCAACAACATGACCTCGAAAGAAGCATTTACAGGGAAGAAGCCGAATGTGGATTGTCTTCGAACATTTGGATGTCTTGTTTAAATTCATATACCAAAGGAAAAAAGAAAGAAGTTAGATCCTACCAATATGAAGGGCATCTTTGTTGGGTATAGTGCTTCATCAAAGGCCTACAAAATCTATATAAAGGAGGATCATCAGATTGAAGTAAGCAGGGATGTCATCTTTGATGAAAGTATAAGTTACAAGAAATCAAAGGATGTTCCAATCGATTCTGATGAAGAAGAGATACCTGTCTTTGAGGATATCTCAAGGGATAATGATGGTCAAGATCCGATATCAACTCAAGAAGATGTTGAAAGTACTATTGAGCCTGTGCAACAAGTAATTGTTCCTGAAAATCGAAAGAGGCTTACTTGGTTGAGAACTACTCTACAAGAAGCATAAGGATACACAACAAAGGGGACCTTTAGAGAAAGTAAAAGACCGAAAAGGGGACCTTTAGAGAAAGTAGGGGATGCCATAATGAGCATCGACCTTGGGATTAATCGAGCATTAAGATGACTACCTCCTCTTCTTCCAGAGCATGAAACATTGCTTGATGAAGCTAGGACATTGCCAAGATAGATGTACAACAGAGGCGACATAATGCCTCCAGATTGGCCTTGCACCTTCTTGATCGATGTTTCCTTGTTCTTAGACTAGTTGCGTGATGATGATGATTAGAGATCCCTTTAGAAGGGATGGTACATCTTTCTTGATGATGATGTCATGTGCTATCCTCGTGATGTCACACTCATGAGGCTTAGAGTAATGAGATGAGCTTGATTGATGGCGACATCTTGATGAGGAGGGTCTTGCTTGATGATTGATCATTGGACACCTTGTTGGTGAGGCGATGGATTTCAAGGACGAGTGTTAGTTTCTGTAGCATCAGAGGTGTTCTAGCCATGAATTTGGTGGAGAGGCTAGAATACATGAGATCTCCAAGACCCAGAAATCGTTTATGAAATTCCACCTAGAAGTGACTTAATTAGATTATTAACCAATTTTTTTAATGTTTGCTAAGTCTAAGCTTAGGAAAACTAGTTAATTAATCAATATTAATTAAGACAAGGTGAGAATCATTTAGAAACTCACACAGATCGATCCAAAGATGATCCTAGCCATTGATTAAGTTTTAATCTTAGCCGTTGTTGCTCCAACAGTGGATTATAAGAAGAGATCGATGCGGTGATGGAGAAGACACTTGTGAAAGCTGCTAGGGTTAGATTGAGAGGTCTTCCTCTATCTTGCTCTTTCCATTCAAGGTCTTCCACCATTGACCTTGCCTTTTTGACTCCATATACCCAATTGATAAAAGGCACTATTCTTTGCGTGCCAATCATTTTAAACTTTAAATGTTTCTCTTCTTTTCATGGTAAACTAGGGTTAGGTTATGGCAATATATGCATTAAATAGCATCAAATACAAATGTCATAGTCTAGGGGTTAGTGTTTCCATCTATTAAATTGAAACAGGAAATACAATATTTTATGCATTTTTCAGCCATAATTATGGGGTTGGCATCTAGGATTTCATAGTTGGTTTGTGCATTTTCAGCCATTGAAAAAGCTGCTTCAACCTTTTTCCTTGTTTACCCATAAATGACCTTGATATTTCATTGTTTATCATCACTTGTGGGCCATTCTATTTATTGCTGTCATAAATTTTGCATGTTGTAAATTACTTTTATTTCAAACCCCATTTTATAACAACCATTTGTAAATAAAGGTAGCATGTGTTTGGAATCTATTCGAGTATCTTTAGGAATTATCTTAGCCCTCTAGGCTTAACCATAGGTTTTTTGAACTTGCTACCTCATTTCACGCAGAGCCCTATCTATTGAACATATTACTGGAGTGTATAATTAACTGGTTCCTTATAGGGTATTTAGCTTGAGAGTCCTTGGGTTACTTAATCTCCAGGATCTGTTGGGGAAGCCTCCCTTGTGGGGATACTAACATTCATAGAGAAACATGGGAACAAACACCAAGGTGACAGTGGTGGCTGATCTCAACGTTGCTCTTAACCTGGAGTGCCTAGTGAGGGTTTGCACGAAGCTGCTAGATTTAACGGTAATATGAACCACTATCAAACATCTTGAAACAATTAATGGTCATGTTATAGGTTTAAGTAAAATGATAGAATTGTTATCATTTTAGTTTAAGAATTTAAATCTACCTGTAATTCACAGTGTTTTTGGTCAAACCCAGTCAAAAACTGAGTCAAAAACTGCTTAAACCATTTTAGAAATATGCTGTGCAGACCTGTGGTACAGTCTTGAAAGGGTTTCAGGCTGTATGGAATGCATTTTCAAAACATAAAACATGTTTCAGGCTGTACTGCATGTGTTTCAGGACAATACCAAATGTATTTCTGTATGTTTCCATACATGGTAGGGGTCCCCTAGGGCACATTCCCTGCAACTGAGTAGTGCAGATTTCACTAATGCAACTATTAAACCATATTAATTTCTTACTTGCATCATCCAACAACACAATTGCGTTCAAAGATAAGTTGTTGAGACTAAACCATTAGGAGTAAACTTGATGTGTGGAGTGATCCTTATGATTTAATAAATATTGTTTGACAAGTGTTTTTTAATTACCAATACTGGTAGCATCAAATTGAATACCTGATATTTATGCTTGAATAATTGTTGTTTAATGAGTGTTCTTAGTGACCAACATTGGGAACATTAATTTGAGTTTTAAATACCTGTCATGTTTTCTAATTCTAGATATGGTTTTCCTTGCGACTTGAAAAGCTGATCGAGTTTAATGACAGGGATAATATTGGATATTTTTTGTCCTTGATAACTACTTGAGGAACTAAGAAGAATTGATAATTTTTGAGGATTTATATGGTCAACGCATTGGTAGTTTTATAATGTTCTGCAAAAATCTGAAAAGTATTTTGTTAGTGCAGCGTACAGGAGTTGAATTTCCAGAACGGGTAAAAAACACAGCTCCAATATTTACTCCTCCTCTGGCACGTGGAATAACAGGACAGTACCAACCGGGGTATGGGATGCCAAGCCATATTGCATCAACGCTTGATGAAGCAATGACATCTGAAATATCAGGTTTAAGGTAAGTACTCTAGTACAATTTTACTACTATTATATATGGTATGTGGTATAAGTAGTTTGATTCTACCGTTCATTTATTTTTTGGCAATTGCAGAATATAAGACATTCTTTTCTTATTATTAAATGATTTTTATTTTCACTTACCTGTTGCCTCTCATAATATTACTACTGCTCTGATTTCAACATCCTATTTTACTCTGGTAGTTTATCTGAGATGGAAGCTGCTCATGGAGTAATGGAGGTTCTGGATGAAATGCTTCATGTAGTGGATCCAAATGACAAACAGGTCAAGTATTTCTAGCCAACATTTTCTGGCATGCCAAGCCATTGCAAAACAATTATATTTTATATCTTTCCCTCACATTACCATAATTTTTTTTTAATTATTAATGAACATTTCTTATATTAACAACGACAAAGGCTATTTACGAGGAGATATATACAAGGAAACTAAAGAAAGGTGGGCATCTTTTGTTAATTTTAGGGTTAGATTGTTGTCTTCTGTAGATACTTGCAATTTTAAACTTTTCAACATTTTCACATTACATTCACCCCATAACATCATATCATTAGCAGCGATTATGTAGAGAGTACAATAACATCGACAATGCGGTGGCACAGTGAGGAAAAAACAAAAGAAAAACATACACAATAGATACACCAGGATTTAGGTCAGAGACCAGGGCAAAACCCTACAAGGGGGAAAACCCAACCAAATTCTTCTTCTTAGATATTCATCAAATGTTCAGTTGAGATACAAAGTACAAATATCATGAGACATAAGTCTTACATCATTAATCACATTAGGCCACCTAGGGCCAATCCTGGATCATACTAGATCCTCATAAGATAGCAGCAGACATACCTCTCAAGGAGGTATTCACAAGCCCTCCTATCCTTGTCACAAGAATTTCTGTCAACACTGTCATAAGCATCACTGTCATACACATCATGGTCATATATCTCATTGTCATACACATCACTGTTATATACATCATTGTCATACACATCACTGTCATGTTGTCATCATAAGTATCACTGCCATACTGTCATAAGGAATCTGCCATACTGTCATAGAAGAACTGCCATACAAGGACACCGCCAATCATCACTGTCATAAAAGAACTGCCATACAAGGACACTGCCAATCATCATTGTCACAAAAGAACTGCCATACAAGGACACTGCCAATCATCACTGTCATATAAGGACTGCCATACAAGGACACTGCCAATCATTACTGTCATGAGAATATTTTGTCATACATCTATATCACTGTCATACCTCATAGGCATGAGATCATTCTGACATATATCATTGCCATTCATCGTAGGCATGAGATCATTCTTCCATACATCATTGTTATACGTCATAGGCATAAACACCATATGCATCACTCTCAGAAGCATGTTATAGATCACTGTCATATGTCATGGATGTCCCTGTCATATGTATCACTCAATGTTACCAGACTCAGAATCGACAATAAATCGGCGAGGCAAAAGAGTGAAGAGTTTTAATCGGATCGGGGAAAAATCGGGAAAAAATCAGTGAATCCAATAAATTAAGATATACACATATATTGAATTAAGGAAAAACATTTTTCATTGATATTCAATAAAGCCATGTCCAAACAATGCATAATAACAATAAATGTCCAAAATATCATGAATGAATAAGTATTTCATATATGTTATCAGTCCAAACATGATCCAAAGTACTGGGTCCTCACTCCTAACCTGTGACTACATAGAACTAGAAGCATCTACTTCTAGAAGTTTATAAAATATTGCGTACCAGTCAGTAAAAAAGCAGTGACTGAAACCTCTTGATTGCTGCTAAAATGATATGATAATGGTTTTCTATTGAAATCTTTGATAGAGCACACGTTGAAGCTACATTGGATCACACTGCACACTACGCCTCTATTACACTACGACTCTATTACGTTGAGTAAATTGAAACTGAAACCATGACTTTATTACCTTCTCGACTTATGAGTTGTAGCCCTGAACAGTGAAGTCAATTATGGACCAACTTTTAATTTTTAACCTAACTAAACTATGAAGCGAAAAATGTGGGAACCCCAAAAGTTAAAACCTGTGCTCGCCGAGTTGAGGGTTGAAATAGCCGTAGTCCCCTAAATCGCAATTAATCAGTGAGTCACTAGTCAAAATCGCGTTGACCACGAGTCAAACTTGGTCCGCGCAAGTTTGACTCGCCCAGAGTTGAATCGGATCGTTTGAGGGAAGAGCAGAGTTTGACTCGTGATTAATCGTGAGTGATCGGAGATTCATGTTTCACTGGTATCACTGTAAAACACTGACAAGGGCACATGCTTATAGCTGTTCAACGCCCAAGGAATAGCCCTACCACTACACAACATCCAACAGAACATCAATAGATAAAACATACCTTGAACAATAGATTCCTTCTGCCCTTTTGCTCACGGTCCTGTAGATTTTCCCTGAGGAACCTTGGCCCTGATTAGGGCATCCGTACAGTAGGGTTCCAGCCCTCCAATTCAGCCTGCAAACCACTCAAACATCTGTGCTGTTCTTTTCCTAGCCTGGCCTTCCTCCTGCGCTGATCTCCAAGGGAGCTCGACCAATTATACAGCTGATCCAAAGGTCAACTATCTCTGTCCAGCACTGATTTAGGGCTCTGCCTTTTCAGAAAAGCATAGAGACATGCGTCTTGTTCACATGAGAATATGCATTCCAACACATGCTCAGAAAGGTCCCTTCCTTTTCTGCCAACAAGCTGTCAATCTTGGCCCATACACTTCACAAGATTTGGCCCAAACTTAGAGGTCTGCTGCAGGATAGAGTATCATTAGGTCTGCTCCAATTCAAGGGCTCGGCCCTCATACAATAACAGAGATAGCTCGGCCAGATCTCAAGAGAAGGATAACCAATAAAGACAAAGAAAACTTCCTTTCAAAATTCAGCCTGCCATCTGCCAAACTCGTCCAAAATTAATCACAAGAAAGAGACGTCCAAACTCCTCTTCTCAGCTTCAGCTAGGGCTCTCAAAGTCCTGTGGCTAGATCAGAAGATTCTATCCAAAGATGTGTTCTCTCCAAAGATGTGTTGTGTGTGATCATAAATGAGCTCCAAAGGCTCCTTATTTAATATTTATAGAAAGTGTTGAGGTACCGAGGGGTGCCTTTAGTGCCCATGAAAACCCTTCATTTAGTAAAGCCGACTTGACTGAAAACCCTTTCAATTTTCACTTAAATATATTTAAATAAATTTACCAATTACTTTGATGTTTGGTTGCCCAAATAAGGTTGTCACATCAAGGATGAGTGCCCAGAACACATCAAAAATAATATTTTCCTTTAACCAATTTGAATTCTTCCATGGGGCAAGATGGGCTTCTTTTGGGGTAGCAAAATATAGCGAGTGTATAACCTTACATACACTAGAAGGGCTGATGTCAACTTTATTCTTTTTGTTTATGCATATGTAACAACCTTAAAATAGTTCACCCTAGTTAAACCCTTGTCTCTATTTTAAGTCCTTGCTCCATTCTTGTTGAACATCATTTTGAGGGCTTTTCTGAGGCTACTCTATGACATTGTATGCCCTATTGTTGAAGATCTTTCAAACCTAAACTCACAACAACCCATTTAGTGGTAACTTAAGAGTTCTTGAACCATAACATTGAATACCTTGGTCATCTTTTGCCTTGCCAAGCTCTCTATCCATCTTTAGACCTTCAAAAAGTAATGACCTTGAGCCATAGTAATATAATATCCCTACGGGTGCTTTAGGGAAGCCTCTTTTGTGGTGTAAATCACACTAAAGAGGAGGAAGGTTGCCAAGGTGACAATGAGTTTTTGCACTCGGCTTGCTAGATTTTGCTGCAATAAGGACTAGGGGTGATGCCCTCTTATGAGGGCATAGAGCTCAAGGTAACTTCACTTTTACCTATATGATTTACCCCCTTACCTTTATTTTTCCTTTTGGCATTTGGCACTTTCTCTTTTATTCTTTCTTGTAGCAATACCAACCTTTGGACATTTCCAAGCTCCTTCCTCTCATGTGATGAGGCAAAAGGGAACCAGTGTGAGCGACTAACAATAACCAACTCAAAAGCAAGGAGAATGGAGAAGGGATGAGTCGAAGGAATAAAGTATGGAGGAATGAGAATGGAGAAGGGATGAGTCGAAGGCATAAAGTGTGAAAGAATGAAAATGGAGAAGGGATGAGTCGAAGGAATAAAGTATGGAGGAATGAGAATGGAGAAGGGATGAGTCGAAGGCATAAAATGTGGAAGAATGAGAATGGAGAAGGGATGAGTCGAAGGCATAAAGTATGGAAGAATATGGACATGCTATCTCTATCAAGTGCTCCTATTTGTGCCCCTCCCGGACAAGGAAAGAAAAATCTTGTGGTGGTTACACTTGACTAGAAGGAATTAATGACCACCCAATTGAAATAGGTCATTGTGATTCATTATCTAAGTTCAGCCCATGATCCTTACTTAAATGCCTAATACATTAAATGTAAAAAATTCGTATGAAATAATGGCTAGTGTATCCCATGTTTGTTGAACCATCTTCATCAAATGGGTACGTTGATCAAGTGAATGTGCTGAACAAATGATGAGCAAGAGGCATCCGAGGGGCTGCTATTTGTGGGGAAGTGAAGAACATGTGAGGCTGATAGCTGGAAATTTGCACAATAGGAGAAGAATTTCTCTTGTGGTTACCCATGCATGTAGATGGGTAACATGCCCCACAAAAAAGGTGCTTGCAATCCTTTTAATAGTGTTTTTATGATCTTGTGCCACATGGGGCAGCTTTAAGCAATCAAATTCCAAAGCTATCAGTGCACCACAACTTAACTTGGATGATGGATGCCTCATGAAGAAATATGTTTCACTTTAAAGAGAGGCTCAGGAAGCCACATGATCTCATTTCATGGAGGACATGCCACTTCAATGCTTTGCAAAGAATGCCAACACACCACTTCATGCCTTGAAATATGTTGATTGTAACTTGTAAGATTTTTCATGGACAAATGATCATGCCTCCAAATATGCACATATGCCTCAAGATATATAAAATGCATCAAAAGTCCAACTTAGGGTAAGAACATGCATGAAAATGTGTAGAAGATGCCTGCAAAGGTGAATCACTTCCACATATGCATGATTCCCCCAATCAAACGCACTTAAAAAGACATGAGCATCTCTCAACCATGTGAAATAAATACAAATTCAAGCTGCCAACATACATGTCCTATGCAATTCTTAGAAAGAGAATGCCAATGAAAATGCAAATTAGATTTTGAATGTTCATAGCAGAGCATTTGCTCCTTTTTCCTTTTGAGTGAATAAAAGGGGTCCATACAGCCGCTTGTCATCTTCATAAACAAAATGCCTTTCTTTTGAAGGCTTGATCGTGTAAACAATGCCACATGGCATCTCTTCATTTAAAGGGTTTGCCTCCAAATATGTAAAAAACACCTCGAACAATGAATCCTTACCCCCATATACCTCGAAAGGTGAAATATACCTCCAAATATGTGAAAATGAATTAAATAATGTCCTTACCCTGAAGTTCTCCTCAAAGAGGAAACACACCTCTAAATATGTGGAAGCTCCTCCATTAGGGTTATCTCTCACTTGTTATCTCCAACCTGCACTAGCCACATCGTTGAAGAGGGAATTCAACCTTAAGCAGGCCTTTGATCAAGCTCAAGTGCAACATAATGCTGTGTGTAGATTTTCCTGTAGATTCACAGCTCATGTAATGTTCTAAAACATAAGACAAGAATCTACTCTACTCTTTAAACAACGGAAACCAAGAATTGATGAAAACAATAATTGACAAGAGGAAGATAATCAATGGCACATAACACAATATTTATCCAGGGAAAGCCACAACTCAACCCAATCAGAAATCCAAGAGGAAAATACAATGCTTGTTCTCACTCTAACAATACTTGCACAAGTATAATCAACTCTCTGCTCACAAGCTAGCTCAAGCCAAACCTTAGCCTATTCTGCTGCTCTCCAAGCCCCTATTTCCTTGCATAATTCCTAGAGGAATCAACCTCTATTCAATGAGGAAATTCTTCTTCCATAACCACGCAATCCAAAACTAGGTCTTCAACTGATTTCATGCACCATCTGTACAACTCGGAAAATTATACAACTGATAGTACACTGTTCCTGCACCCTAGTCTCAACTGGGTCTTACTCTGAACTGACATGCATGAGTTATCCCTGAGTGATTCTTCAGTTAGCTGGTGTGGCACTGAGGATGCACTAGTGCACCAACTCACTACTAGACCTCTATTAGTTCCTTCAACAGTTAGAACTAGTTTAACTGACTATAACTCAATCAAACTGAGTTATCTAATTACAACTCAAATAAACTCATCTTGGACCCCTAAATTTAGGGAGAACATATACATGACTATAGGAAGACTTCCAACTCGAAATTCCTAAGCTAATTAAGTCAATTAAACTTAATTAACTATTTACAAGTTGCTATGAGAATGGAATTCAATTTTAATTCACAGTTTAATTCAAGGACAAATTAAACTGGAATTTCTTGTTGCCATTTCTCAACACTGTGCGGCAACCTCCTAAGTAGGACATATCTCCTTTGTGTTCATTAACCCCTTTGCTTACCACATGTCATGCTTTGGACCTCCAATGTGTGTCAGGTATGTCGTGATGGAACCTCATGGGGAGATAGACCTTTGGAAAAGCCTCCGTCACGCCAACAATAATTCTTCTCCTTTGTTCTTACATTGAATGTTGAATGATGCTTGAGAAAACTAGAACATTGTGCATGACCCCCCTCGACAAGCTATAATTGTCACTAGACTCCAAGGATCTCCTGTTTTACTTGGCAAGAGAAGAAATCCCATGAAAAATGCAAATTAAGACATGCATTTTTTGGGGGATAACAAATGGCATCCAAATCATTGGAGGTGCTAGCATTTTTATCAATCATTATGAATGTGCCAATGCTAAGGCTTATATAGTCCTCCAAAGATTAACTAGGGCTAAGAATTCTCATTATGGCTCTTCTAATATCCATGAACGACAAGTTTCTTGATGAAGAGAGAAAACTAATGATGTGCCACTCTCCATGAGATCTAAGTTGAGAATGAGGAATGATAGTTGTTCCTTTATGATAAAGGCAGGGATCAATAATCCTTGGCTTTCTCTTGGTCATTCATGTGGGTGAGAATTTCGTCACAGATCTACCATGTTGTCAGAGAAATTATTATAGTATATTCTTACTAGTGTGTGCGTGTGTGTGCATGCATGAGCATAAACTTTGGTAGTATGTCTTGATTTTTATTTTGATAATTCCCTTGCAAGTGCAATGTATGCATTTATGTTTTCCTAATTCAAGCTTGATCCTCTATTTACTTGAGATCAGATTTTGGAGCATAATGAAAGAATCATGTTCATAATATCCTATGCCAATAATAGAGCTCTCTATAGTGTTAATTTTGTGGTTTTTGAGACTTTTGTAAAAAAATATTGTTTTGCATACCTTCCTATTGTTGTTGAAAGCTTTGTGACACATGCTACCCTTTTATTTTCCTTTATACACACTTCATTTAATTTCCTTTGGTAAAGGATGTTGAGAAATCTAGGGCAGAAACAAAAGGTGATTTCTCTAGCAACAATAAGTGCTTGTGAATACTAATTACTTTTTTAGACTAGGTTCTTATTTGACTTAGATCTTCTTCATCAAATAGTTACCAAACCATAAAAAATAATGAGACACGAGACATAGGATGTAGGCGATCAGCCAAGGCCAAAACCTCTCCAACTTGAGAGGAAAACCCAAACGAATTCTTCTTCTTATAGAAACTTCAAATGATGAATTCTTCTTATAGAAACTTCAAATGATGAATACCAAGACCAAGACCCTTGACATATAAACCTCTCCAAGACCAAGTCACGAGACCCTTCTTCCGTGCTTCTTTTGCTTGTCCAAGTCAACACTGGTCAAACTGGTTTCTAGCATTGCTAATTTCGGCTACTTTGAAATTTCGGCCTTTTTCCATACACCTGCAACTCTCGGCCTATCTACACCTCTGCAATTCCGCACGTGTGAGCAGATTGATGAAGTTTTGAGAAGCTTTCCTTCTTCGCTTGACTTGAAGTCTTCTCTTAGTGATCTCGGTGTTGAAGAATCTTAGGGCATGCATATTAAATTGATTCTTCGATACATGATAACAATTTGTGAAATTTTTATACAATTAATCTTAGCTTGATCTTTACTTCATTATTAGTGTGTATGTGTTAGCTTCATCAAACTACTATAAAAAACAAAAGAGACAAGAACACAAATATTTTGGCTTTCTGCTAGGGCCAAAATCTCTCCCTCTTGGAGAGGAAAACCCATGCGTAAATTCTTCTTATAGATATTCCATTGACGAATACCAAGACCATGACCCTTGACACACTCTGCCTCTCCAAGACCAAGATATCAATCCTCCTTTCTGTCACTGCTGAGATCATCCTCATTGCTGCACCATTGAAGCCATCACTACAACATCACTGAGATCAGCCATTACATTATGTCAACGAGGTCTTCTTCAACATGATGACTGTGCCTTATATATTCATCATCATTGAGACAATGATCCTCATTACTGCTTTTCATCAAGTAGTCCTAGTTATTATATCATTCCTCCATTACTAGTTTGTTGGAGCTTTAGTACTGTTCCTCCATATAGACTGTGATATTGCTCCTTATCCCGAGACAGTGAGATATAGATCTGAATCTCACTGTGATGTATGATCTCTCTGTATCCCTGTGAACATCACTGAGATTGATGTGAAAATTCTATCACTGCAGCAACTGATTTACTTTTCCTACTTATTTCACCATAAGTTATTCATGAAATTACTTCAATAAACATTAAAATAAATACTATTGCAGATATCACACCGTAATACAGAAACAAACATATGCACAAGAATCGACACATTGACATAGTTATTTCGGACTAATGTCCCTGGAAAAACCCAATGTGGGAAAACCGGTGCAACAAGGGACGATTTTATTATTCAGCAATTTTCTAGTACAACAGGGTGCCAAACTGGCTTACCCACAGATAGACAAATTTTCTAGCACTTCTTCTGAACCTAGCGTCAGCCCTACTGACCTCTGCGTGACCTGAAACCCTCTGCATCAGCCTATTGAGACTCTGTGCAACCTCTCTGGCCTTCTGCGTCACTCTACAACCTCTGCGTGGATGACGCAGACCCTGCTGGCTCTGCGCAGTCTCTGCTTCCTCTGCGTGGCTCCCTTTGGCCCTGCGTCTGCCTTTTCTACCTCTGTGCTGATCTCCTGTCTCTCTGTTCCGTACTTTCTGCCTCCTATTGCTCTCCAGACCACCGGTTCAATTTCTCAGCTAACCTCGCTCCAGAAATTGAACTGACTCGTCTCCCTCAGTGTGTTCTCCAAGTGACCCTCAAGCCCCCTCTTATACTTTTCTCGTTGACAAATCAACGATCGAGATTAAGTCCCTAATCAACGACTAAGATTAGATCTGGCTTGATCCATGACTTTTGGACCATTCTAACACAGTTTTATATTAATACACATTAATATTTTATTTTCCCAAAGTTTAGACTTAGGGACTCCATTAAAAATATTTATTTTAATATCTCTTGAACTATTTAGAATCTGGCCAAACCCTTTCTGGGTATTGGAGATCTCATGTGTCCCAACCTCTCCACCAATTTTCGTGGCTAGAGCACATCCAGTGCTACCACAAATTAACATTTGAATGTTGTCTACTGCAAGAATACCATCCTTGAGACCATCATGATCTTTATGTCCACATTCGAAACTTGTCTTGATCCTTTTATTCGAGATAGATATGCCGAGAGTGACATGCCTAGACTTTGCTGTGGATACCACCTTTAGATATTAAGTATGCCGAGACTCCAAATCACCACGGTGACATTATTCATTGCTCCATGCATCGAGGTTGTGACTGCACCTAAAACCCAAACTAGGTGCAGTCAAACCCTGCGGCTCCTCTCTTCATGACTGCTGCTTTCTTCATGACTGCGGCTTCCCTCTCCATGACTGCAACTTCCCTCTCCAAGACTGTGGCTTCATGCCTTTGACTGCGGCATACTGCGGCTCCTATTCCTCCATTGACTGTGGCTTACTACGACTCCTCTTCCATGCGAGATCTCAGACATCTGATTTTTATTCTTTTTATTTTCGTTGACCCCTCATGGGTATTTATAGTGGTTAGCGTCCTAAATTGAGCCGACATACACTCATGAATCGACATGTCTTTGCTTCAAGCCGACATGATATGTATTTATTCATTTAATTCATTTACTTGGAGCCGACTTGATCATTTCTTTATTGCTTTACTTTGTAGACTTCGGAAGGCTTGTTTTGAGGCATTGATCTTGGTCTTGGAGGGCTGTTAGACAACTTTGAAGAATTGTACATATTTACATGAACTCATGAAGAGTTTCCATACACGTGACATGACTCTTTGACATTTAAATAAATCCTAAAGACATCAAGAAGAAGTCTTTCACCTAGTGACACTTCTTGCTCATGAAACCCATGAAGCAAGATTACAAAAAATAATTTATTTCCTTTTATTACATCAAATACAAAGATCATGTCTTTATGAAGACCGAACCTAGTTACACTTTCTTCAACACTCCCTCTTAACTAGGGAGGTATTCATAATGGTACTTGGTCATTCTCAATCTGAAGAATTTCTCATAAGAAGAATCAGATTTGCAATCCATCTGTTATAGCATCATTTCAACCAACATTGTTTCCATTTAGCAAGGCCTTGAACCATCAACTCATGAGTTCTAGGAGTTGGAATTTCTGATGAGACATTTGCTGCCTTCCCGGACTAGGAGATCCTCCGTTGAGATGTCTATCAAAGATCCTCCAGGATCTAGTATATCCCCATCTGGCAAATGTTTCCTTTGACCTAAATGACTTTTTTTCTTTTCTTCAATGTATAATGAGATTCCCCAAAGCTATGTTCTTCAAGATTCCCTACGAGCTCTTGATGCCACAATGCATCTTACTATGTTCATATCTGCAGGGACTCTTGATAGGATCCTTTTGAGAGGGATATCATTTCATCCATAGTGGAGATCCATTATTCCCTCTTTCCCTTGATCCTTTCCTCAGCTTCCCTGCACTTATTTGTATCCTATACAACTTGCCTTTCTCTATCTGACATAGAGACCACAGACTGTTGATCGAGGTAACCTTCTTGTTTATGGACACTGTTACCTTACTTATCAATATCAATATCAATGATGATTATTTTCCCAGATCTCTCCATTGATATTTCATGAAGATATTTCTTCACTCTTTGGCGCCTTCTGCACTTTACTTCAGAGAATATATCCTCTAGCATTTTATGTAATCTTCTTGTGTCTCCTTTCTTACTTCATAGAACCTTAAGAGTTCTTATGACTTAAAGGAGACCTTGATGTGTTGACTTCACTTCTTCATAAGGATTCTGTCAATCCTACTGCAAGAGCTTTATCTAACCCATAGATCTTCTTGCACTGATGAAGTCAATAAACCAAAACTTGATTATAGAATAAAAATACTTACTTGATACGTGAAGATTCACCTTGATTGAGGTAGATGCATTGATGCTTCCTCCGGATAGGATCCTTGCTTAAACTTTCAAAATGATTGTTCTGAATATCTGATCCTTGCATCATCAACTTGAGGTTGATTGCCATGATGTAGAGATCTATCAATAGGTGTTATTATGGCTGTGAACACCTTCATACTGCATCGAGAACTGTCCATATACCTCATGCTGCAGGTGATCTGCTTCTTTAAGTAGGAATTCGAGTTGTTCTTTATTAGAAGGATGAATCTTTGTATGCCATGTTGTGGATTGTGAGAAACACCTAAACTGCTGCTATAGATCAGACTTCAAAACGCTTGCTGTAGATGACTGAAGTTGAGAGCTGCTTATTTGATCTTCTTCGATACGGTGTAGGTAGATTGTCTCCTTGATCATCTTTGTGTTTACATACTGCTGTTGTAGATTTACCCTTTGATCTAGGGTTTGATCAAGGTATAGTTCTTGATCTTCTTTCAGTTTGCTATGCTTGAATCTTGATGTTGGCTTGTCTCTTTTCTGCCCTTCTTTGACTATTGAACCAATCCCTCTGATACCATGTTGAAGAATCTTAGGGTATGCATATTAAGTTGATTCTTCGATACATGATAACAATTTGTGAAATTTTTAATTCATTATTAGTGTATATGTGTTAGCTTCATCAAATTGCTATCAAAAACAAAAGAGACAAGAACACAAATATTTTGGCTTTCTGCCAGGGCCAAAACCTCTCCCTCTTGGAGAGGAAAACCCATGCGTAAATTCTTCTTATAGAGATTCCATTGACGAGTACCAAGACCATGACCCTTGACACACTCTGCCTCTCCAAGACCAAGATATCAATCCTCCTTTCTGTCACTGTTGAGATCATCTTCATTGCTGCACCATTGAAGCCATCACTACAACATCACTGAGATTAGCCATTACATTATATCAACGAGGTCTTCTTCAACATGATGACTGTGCCTTATATATTCATCATCATTGAGACAATGATCCTCACTACTGATTTTCATCAAGTAGTCCTAGTTATTATATCATTCCTCCATTACTAGTTTGCTGGAGCTTTAGTACTATTCCTCCATATAGACTGTGATACTGCTCCTTATGCCGAGACAATGAGATATAGATCCGAATCACACTGTGATGTATGATCTCTCTGTATCCCTGTGAACATCACTGAGATTGAATGCTATCTACTGCAGGAATACCATCCTTGAGACCATCATGATCTTTATGTCCACATCCGAAACTTGTCTTGATCCTTTTATTCGAGATAGATATGCCGAGAGTGACATGCCCAGATTTTGCTGCGGATACCACCTTCAGATCTTAAGTATGCCGAGACTCCAAATCACTGTGGTGACATTATTCATTGCTCCATGCATCGAGGTTGTGACTGCACCTAAAACCCAAACCAGGTGTAGTCAAACCCTGTGGCTCCTCTCTTCATGACTGCAGCTGCTTTCTTCATGACTGTGGCTTCCCTCTCCAAGACTGCGGCTTCATGCCTTTGACTGCGGCATACTGCGGCTCCCCCATTGACTGCGGCTTTCTGCGGCTCCTCTTCCATGCGAGATCTCAGACATCCGAATTTTCTTCTTTTTATTTTCGTTGGCCCCTCATGGGTATTTATAGTGGTTAGCGTCCTAAATTGAGCTGACATACACTCATGAACCGACGTGTCTTTGCTTCAAGCGGACATGACATGTATTTATTCATTTAATTCATTTACTTGGAGCTGACCTGATCATTTCTTTATTGCTTTACTTTGCAAACTTCAGAAGGCTTGTTTTGAGGCATTGATCTTGGTCTTGGAGGGCTGTTAGACAACTTTGAAGACTTGTACATATTTACATGAACTCGTGAAGGGCTTCCATACACATGACATGACTCTTTGACATTTAAATAAATCCTAAAGACATCAAGAAGAAGTCTTTCTTCAAGCCGACATGACCTGATCATTTCTTTATTGATTTACTTTGCAAACTTCAGAAGGCTTGTTTTGACGCATTGGTCTTGGTCTTGGAGGGCTGTTAGACAACTTTGAAGACTTGTACATATTTACATGAACTCGTGAAGAGTTTTCATACACATGACATGACTCTTTGACATTTAAATAAATCCTAAAGACATCAAGAAGAAGTCTTTCACCTAGTGACACTTCTTGCTCATGAAACCCATGAAGCAAGATTACAAAAAATAATTTATTTCCTTTTATTACATCAAATACAAATATCATGTCTTTATGAAGACCAAACCTAGTTACACTTTCTTCAACACTCGGCTAGCAAGGGAGCTGGATTGATGACCTTCTTGATTACTCCTTCAAGGACTGATATGATACTACTGCAAAAATCCTAGATTTTGTCACACGTGCGAGGAGAATAACCCAAAACAGTGTCAGAGTACTTCGGTTTTTGTTCCGCCTTTCTTCGCTTGATGATGAGTCCTTTCTCTAGTGTTTCTCGCACTTCCTTCTCTATTTCAGATGCTTGATCGAATTGGTGTCTCAAGTGAGGCTGTGTCCTCACTATTTATAGTGATAAGCCGACTTTGTTGAGAAATCAATGCTAGTAGAATTAGGGTTAGATTTCTCTTTCTTGATAATTACTTGTGAATTATGTTGGCTTCCTTTTACTTCTTTGTTATATTATCTTTCATCAAGCAATTACTAAATTATGTGTGTATGAAGATCATAAAAACACAAGACACAAGATGTAGGCACTCTGCCAAGTTGTAAAGTTTTGTAGATGTTCTATGCTAAGAGCAATTTCACTTTTCTCACAGCAATCATACAAGTAGATAAGCAAAATGCAGATAGAACATATAAGCAGATCTTACAGAAGACAAATCAGAAACAAGAAAAATGTATGTGTTCGTTTCGGCGGTCAACAGGATGCTTCAACCAGCAAAGTCTCCTTTGGTCAGCCAGCCCAGCATGTGTCACAACAACCCTCCAACCAGTAGATGAGTCAACCCAAGTCAGTTCTACAAAAGTCAACGCTGTCCTGAAAAGTCAACGCAGGGGCAGCAAGCTAAAAGTCAACGCAGCAGCAAAACGGTCAACCCTTTGACCTCGATTTTTGTGCCAGGTAGTACGGCCTTCAAAAATCGAACCTCCCACAAGTTTTCAGCTTGTTTGGACCAAGCGTTGACCAAAGTCAACGCTGGTCAAACTTCTGCGAAACCCTAGCAGCAGAAACCCTAGCAGCAGAAAAATCCTCTTCGTCCTTCCCACGTGTGGCTGAAATTCGTCCTCCAGGTAGCTCGTACTTTTAGGATGAGAGAGGAAGATGTGAGTTTTGTTGTGTTCAAATTCTCTCCAACTTTTCCTGTATATATATATCCATCAATGAGGGTGTGTAACACATCTGTTGGGCATGTGAGCCTACATTACAAAACTGGCTGACCTTGCACATATAATTTATTAAGAATAATAAATTCAAAATATAAGTTCTGCTCATCGGATTAAGATTATTTTTATATGGATTTTACACCTCTCAGAAAGAGGAATCCAACAAAAATATTAGCCTCTTAATCTGAGCATCAGAAAATGGAGTTTGGACCTAGTTGTCCAAATTTAACACTCCCTCTCAACTAGGGAGAACTCCATCTATTAGTGTAATTAACATCGTGAGTCATCCCGCCGAAACTTGCTTTGCTGGCTTCTTTATTTCAGAACAGAAGTGGGTCAGTCACAAAGACATCATTCCCCGACTGACATAATCAGTCCAGAGGTCCCAGACCTCACAAATCTTGATCCCAGATCAAGTGGTTGGACCATGCCATCCTAGATAGAGAGTACGGCAATCTCTGATGCGTCCATCAGTCTTTGCTAATAGTCTCTAGCTTTTCCACACCTCATTGGCCAAATGAGAGGTACTTCCCATGAGCCCTGAACTCAATGGGTAGGATGCATACGGGGCACAGATTAAATGAGTGGCGAACCAGCTCAATAATCACAAGGGTGGGGCAGAAGCATTATGAGTGCTTATAGCTCCGAGAAGCTATCCCCAAAGCCCCCTAGAGCTCCCAGAGCTCATCGTCCAACAGGACCCACATCATAGGGTCTTTCCACGACACCAAGACTCTCACGGAAGGTTAGGAACTTGACCTTCCCCAGGGGCTTAGTGAGAATATCCGCGACCTGCTCATCAGTTCCTATATGATCGAGCCTTACGGCGCCTCGTTGTACCATATCCCGGATAAAGTGGTACCTGATATCAATATGCTTGGATCGGTCGTGGAACACAGGATTCTCAGTCATACGAATCCCACTCTGATTATCACAGAGTATTACAGTGGTATCTAGCACATGTTGGAACAGCTCACTAAAGAGCTTCCTCAACCAAACTGCTTCACAACAGGCCATACTAGCAGCAATGTATTTGGCCTCCGCGGTGCTCAAAGCCACCGACTTCTGCTTCCTGCTCATCCATGAGATCGAAGCAGAACCAAGATTGAAACAGCATCCAGATGTGCTCTTACAATCCACCACACTGCCAGCCCAATCGGCATCAGTATATCCCCGGAGTATCACACTCCCGGCAGTGTATCTCAGCCCATGGTTTATCGTGCCCCGAAGATATCTCAAAAGATTCTTGGCACCAACCCAGTGAAAATGATGAGGCTCAACCATCTGTTGACTCAAAGTATTCACTGCAAAACATATGTCCGGACGGGTGTTCACTAAGAACATCAAAGCTCCTATGAGTTGACGATACTCAGTAGGATTGGCCAAGATAGGCCCTGCAGCGCTGCCACTCAACTTCTTAAGGTTGAGTTCCATTGGTGTCGACACGGACTTACAGTCCACCATCCCAAATCTTTCCAGAAGCTTCACAATATACTTTCCTTGAGAAAGGAAAATCTCTCCAGGTCTCTGCCAGACCTCCAGGCCTAGGAAATAGTGCATCAGTCCTAGGTCTTTCATCTCGAACTCAGCAACAAGCTCCCTTTTACATTGATGAATGAGAGGGTCATCACCTGTCAGGAAGAGGTCGTCCACATACAGCACTAGAATGAGAGGCTTTCCTTCCACAACCTTAAAGTAAAGGTTTGGATCAGCATTGCTTCGAGTGAAGCCCAACTTCATCAAGTAACTATCCATCCTCTCATACCAAGCTCTGGGTGCTTGCTTTAACCCATAGAGGGCTTTCTTCAACCTGCAGACATAAGTGTCTCGATCTTGAACTTCAAATCCCAGAGGTTGTTCTATATACACCTCTTCCTTTATTGCACCATGCAGAAAAGCGGTCTTGACATCCATCTGATGAAGACTCCATCCTTGCGTAGCAGCAAGGGCTATGATGGATCGGATGGTGGTATATCGAGCCACAGGTGCAAATATATCGTCATAGTCAATTCCTTCCTTTTGAGAGAAGCCACGGGCAACAAATCTTGCCTTAAACTTTTCAGCACTCCCATCAGATCCATGTTTAATCTTGTAGAGCCATTTAGCGGTGACAACAGATTTGTCCTTCGGTCTCGGGACCACATCCCAGACATTATTCTTCATAATAGCCTCATATTCTTCATGCATAGCATCCTTCCAGACTTGATGCTTGATGGCTTCCTCAAAAGATCCAGGTTCAGATTGTATAATAGTACTCATGGCAGCTAGATACCCTTGGTATCTACACGGCTTCTTGCTTTCTCGGAATGTTCCCCTTGGGGCAGCATGACCCTCAGCATCTTCGAGGGTGTCCCTGAGCCATGATGGCCTCTTTCCTAGAGAAGGGGAAGGATCAATAGGGTCCATTGGCTCTTCAACATCAGGCATAGTCTCATCCTGGGGTTCTTCCAGATTTCCAGGTCTTTCTTCATGGTTTTCTTCAGATCTAGGAAGATCTACTACTTTCTTCAGGGAAGCATCTTCGTCAAAAGTGACATCATGGCTTATCTCTACTTCCCTTTGACTAGGTACATAGACTCTATATGCCTTAGAAGTCTCACTGTAGCCCACAAACATTCCTTTCTTCCCAGTAGCATCCAGCTTACTTCTCTTTTCTTTCGGCACATGAAAATAGACAGGACATCCAAAAATTCTAAAATGTGAGACATCAGGTTTCTTACCAGAGAAAACCTCTTCGGGAGTTTTGGAGTCCAAAGCGGAATGAGGGCATTGGTTTTGAATGTACACAGCAGTATTTGCAGCTTCTCCCCACAGAAACTTTGGAAGACCCTGGTCACATAGCATGGCACGGGCAGCTTCCACAATAGTCCTATTCTTGCGTTCAGCAACACCATTCTGCTCAGGAGTATATGCAGTGGTAGTCTCCCTCTTAATGCCAGCTTCTCTGCAAAAGTCTTTGAACTCATTTGACTCATATTCAGTGCCATTGTCAGTCCTCAAAATCTTGATCTTCTTTCCGGTCATATTTTCCACCAAGGCTTTGAAGGTACGGAACCACATGAAAGCCTCATCCTTCTTCTTCAAGAAGTATATCCAGGTTTTGCGAGAGAAGTCATCAGTAAATGTCATATAGTAAGAACATCCCCCCAGGGATGTTACAGGCAACATACCGGAAAGATCAGAATGGACCAGTTGCAATATCTCAGATGTCTTTGTGACACTTGAGGGAAAGGTCCCCTTGTATGTTTTCCTTCAGCACAGCCCTTACATACACCTTTATGATTATTTCCAAAATCAGGCATCCCTGTCACCACCTTCCTTGCTTCGGGAAGAGCCTTGTAATGAAGGTGTCCAAATCTTCGGTGCCATAGTTCGGTTTGACGGATAGTATCACAAGTCATAGCTCCCAACGGACTCCCTCCAACCTGGTAGAGTGTACCAACCCTAAAACCAATTGAGATAGCTTCCTTGAAGCTCTTCTTCCACATGAGTACCTTTCCATCAGAGAAAGTTACATTGAATCCTTTGTCTTCCATGGCAGATACAGACACAAGGTTCTTCTTCAATTTGGGTAGATGGAGGACTTGTCCTTGAGATAAGTGGAGGGTCACAGTCCCGGTCCCTTTCACAGGATAAGTGGCATTATTCCCAAGGATAATTTCTAGATTAGTATCCTTTTCAACCATGTCAGAAAGTGCTTCCTTGAATCCGGTGATGTGTCTTGAGGCACCACTATCGATTAGCCAGACATCCATAGTGTCGGGCGGAGATGCAGCTGAGAGAGCAGATATTAGAATATACTCATTTCTTTTATCAACAACATTAGACTCCTCATACCTGGTATTTCTGGTCCTTTTAGGAGGTGGATTGTTTCCTTCAAAGTGAGCCTTCCTCTTTCCTTTGGATTTGTCATTTCTTCGATTCCCATTCCTTCGGTTGTTGTTGTTGTCGTCACTATCGGGAGAATTCTTCTGGAAGGGGCATTCTCTAGCATAGTGTCCAGTCCTATGGCAGGTGAAACATTTACCTTTCTTCTTTTGAGTCTTAGTCCTTCCTTTGTCCTTGGAACCACCAGAGTTCTTCTTTCGGGAATGAGCAACATAGGCAGCATTTCTTTCATTATCAAATTCCTTCATCCTTGTTTCTTCTTGCATACATCTAGACAGAAGCTCATCAAAGTTAGGGATGGTATTATTGTTGAGAATGGTAGTTGTGAATACTTGCCATTCATATGGAAGTCCTCCAAGTGCGGTGAGAACCATCTCACGATCAGCTATTGTCTCCCCAATAGCTAGCAGATTGTTCCTGGTTTCGGTCAACTTCATAAAGAAAGTTTGAATAGACTCGTCTCGGCCCTTCTTCATATTCTTCAACTTGTTCTTGAGGAATAGCACTTGGTTCACATTGTTTACTTGGAACATAAGTATCAGTTTGTCATACATCTCCTTGGATGTGCCTAGTTCAGATATGTAGGCAACCAGACTCTTATTTATGGATTCCCTGATCAGCAGCTTTGCTCTGATTTCTCCCTTCTTATACTTGTGTTTAACAGCAGCAGAGGCATTTGATGGAGGTTCTTGAATCTTCCCTGTCACATGATCTAGGAGATCATGATCTTCTAATTTGAGATCTAATAACATCTTCCAGGCATGGAAGTCATCACTTCCAGTCAGCTTGTCATTCTCCCTGAATTCAAGCTTAGAGGAATCCATTTCCTTCGATGATGATTGCTATAGATAGAGTTTGTCTTCACCTCAGCTCTGATACCATGTAAAGTTTTGTAGATGTTCTATGCTAAGAGCAATTTCACTTTTCTCACAGCAATCATACAAGTAGATAAGCAAAATGCAGATAGAACATATAAGCAGATCTTACAGAAGACAAATCAGAAACAAGAAAAATGTATGTGTTCGTTTCGGCGGTCAACAGGATGCTTCAACCAGCAAAGTCTCCTTTGGTCAGCCAGCCCAACATGTGTCACAACAACCCTCCAACCAGTGGATGAGTCAACCCAAGTCAGTTCTACAAAAGTCAACGCTGTCCTGAAAAGTCAACGCAGGGGCAGCAAGCTAAAAGTCAACGCAGCAGCAAAACGGTCAACCCTTTGACCTCGATTTTTGTGCCACGTAGTACGGCCTTCAAAAATCGAACCTCCCACAAGTTTTCAGCTTGTTTGGACCAAGCGTTGACCAAAGTCAACGCTGGTCAAACTTCTGCGAAACCCTAGCAGCAGAAACCCTAGCAGCAGAAAAATCCTCTTCGTCCTTCCCACGTGTCGCTGAAATTCGTCCTCCAGGTAGCTCGTACTTTTAGGATGAGAGAGGAAGATGTGAGTTTTGTTGTGTTCAAATTCTCTCCAACTTTTCCTGTATATATATCCATCAATGAGGGTGTGTGACACATCTGTTGGGCATGTGAGCCTACATTACAAAACTGGCTGACCTTGCACATATAATTTATTAAGAATAATAAATTCAAAATATAAGTTCTGCTCATCGGATTAAGATTATTTTTATATGGATTTTACACCTCTCAGAAAGAGGAATCCAACAAAAATATTAGCCTCTTAATCTGAGCATCAGAACATGGAGTTTGGACCTAGTTGTCCAAATTTAACACAAGTCAAAAACCCTATCTAGGTGAAAACCCAGTGAATAATTCTTCCTTCAATAGTTTCACGAGATAATCCAAGACTCTTGACCTAGATAAAGACTTCGTCCACACCAAGTCAACCCTCTCTGTGAAAATTTGGGAACCCAAATTTCTACTGCAGCAAGTGATTAAGTTTCCTCTATTTGTCAAATAAGTGAACAAATTATTTACTGTGTTCTACGGTAAATATTGAAACCAATACACTGCAGCCTCCACAAGAACAAGTGACACTGTTATTTTTGGACCAATGTTCCTGGAAAAACCCAATGTGCAAAAACTGGTGCAACAGTTGAGGGTTTGTATTATTAAGCAGTGGTTTTCTGAATACAATTTGTTGGATGCCCAACTGGCTATCCGATATAGAGAGAAACTGGGCAAAAAAGGTAGTGAGATGATCTCACCTTGTCACTGGAAGAACCTAAACTGATCTGCGTTGGAGATGAGCCTAAGTGCTGCCTCTGCACAGTTCTGCGACACACCCATGCAGTCACTGCGTCACTGTAGTTGGGATTGTGTTGCATCTCCTTTTGATCCTCAGCTGGCTGGAAACTTTAGCTCTCTGGCCTTTTGGTCTCACACCCCGGTCGTCGACACTAGATCCCGATTGTTCCTCAGCAAAATTTCGATCTCCCTCTGAAGATTTGCGTTGCCACAACGTAGCTATGGGTGGCCACTGTGTTAGCCTCTCTGAGCATCTTTCTGCTTTCTCTGCCTTGTACTCTCCGGTCTAGGTAAACTTCGCCTGGAAACTATCCCTACCCCTCACTGCAAGAAATCTCCTTGATCGATTCTCTAGAAACTGCTGCGCTGCCCTCTCTGAGAAATTCTTTCTCTTGATCTCTCTTTGATGTGTTTTACAAATTCCCATCAAGTCTCCTCTTATAATCTTCTAGTTGAGAACTAACGACCCAGATTAGATTCTAATCAATGGCTCAGATCATTTGGCTTTATCCCTGTCTTCTTCTAAAAGTGCCACCCCCAGTTTAATTAATCCCCTTTAATTAATTTAATTTCTTAAGTTTTGACTTAGGCACCCATTAAAAATAACTATTTAATCTAATAAAACTGTCTCTGGATGGAATTTCCCAAAACGATTTCAGGGTATTGTGGAATACATGTGTCCTAGCCTCCCTACAAATTTTGAGGCTTAGAGCACATCCGATGCTACCATAAATCAACACTTTTTTCCTTTTTGCAAATGATAACCCTTCAATAGCGACTTCGTCCTAGCATCATCAACTTATAGTAGCATCTTCAACCCAACAACTGGCAGCAACAATAACAATGAAACTTCGACCTGACAAGTCACAAGACAGACTTCGATCTCCTAGAGGAATCCACCTGAGAGAGAGAGAGAGAGAGAGAGAGAGAGAGAGAGAGAGAGATAATGCAAAATTTCGATTTTTCCTTTTTCTTCTTCTTTCTCCAATTTCACACTTCTTTTGTCTTCCTTTTTGTACTTTGCATTTCCCAGCACTTTCTTCTGGATATTGAACTATAACCTTCTAGTGAGGTTGGATCTTCCTTCTTGAGGCCGACTTGATCTCCTTGACGTTGAGAAATCCAAAATGAGGCAGTTAAACGATTTCCCTTATTATGACATTAACTTGTGATGTTTTCATTATTATTATTAGATCTTTTTAATTATCTTTTCTTATCATCAAGACTAATTCCAAGCAATAAATAGAATAAAACACAAGATATAGGCACACTGCCAGGGCTTAAACCCACTCTAGGGGAAAACCCGGTCAAAATTCTTCCTTCAGTAGATTCAAGATGAGACGACCAAGGCCCTTTCAACTTAGACTCGAGACTACCTCCATCCATCAAGTCAACCTTGTCATTCTTCAGTTCAGTAGCTCCTGTAGTAGTCATTCTTCTTCACACTTTGATCCTTGCAATGGCATCGAACTTGTAGCAATGATCTCACTGTGATAGCACTAGCATCAAAACTGTGATACCAAGACTTCATCACTGTGATAACATCAAGCCATTCTTTGTGGTAACACCGACATATTGTTGATTTTGGGTAGCATCGGATGTGCTCTAGCTCCGAAAATTTGTGGAGGGGCTAGAACACATGAGATATCCAAGACCCAGAAACCGTTTGGAGAAATTCCACCCAGATGAGGAGCTATTAAAATAATTAATATTTTTAATAGGTTCCTAAGTCTAAACTTAGGAAAATAAAAATATTAATGGATATTAATAAAGATATGGGTGAGAAGCTTCTAAGAAACGAGGATCAAGTCTGTTTTAATGTTAGCTGTTGATTAGAGACTTAATCTCGGTTGTTGATTCATCAGTAAGAAAAGTATAAGAGTAGACTTGAGAGTCATTTGGAGATACATCGGGCAAATACTCGGTACCCCGAGGGAAATCGATTCTCAAGGAGGAGTTCGATTTCAGAGAGAGTTGCAGGGTGGAGGAAGAGGAGGGCATAAACAACAGTCAGTAACTGAGGAGGAGGTGACGCAGGGCATTCGAGAGACAACATAGAGGGAAGAGCTACTAGACAACACCATTGGAGACGCAGTCCTCACGCTGGTTGACGCAAAGTGACACAGAGTGACGCAGAGGTGGGTGAAGGGTCTCCAGGGTGTTAGAACTTCTCCAGAAGGAGGAGAAACTTTGTCTCAGGTGTTTTCTCTCAAAAGTGTCTCAGTTTCTCTGTGAAATAATTCCTTGTAAAGCGATTGTCGCTGAAGATTAATAAAACCTTCCTTTGCTGCACCGGTTTTCCCACATTGGGTTTTTCCGGGGACAATTGTCCAAAAAAACTGTGTTGATGTAATTGATTCTTGTGCTTGTATATCATTGTTATTTTCTCTATGTAATTATGTGATAAATACAGTAGAATTTATTTTAAAGTTTACTAAAGGGTTTTACTAAATAACTTATTGTGAGAGATAAGTAGGTGAAATAAATCAGTTACTGCAGTAGAATTTCGTGTTAGAAATTTTCACATGGTATCAGAGCAGAGATCGGGCAACAGGATAGAAGAATCTGCTATGAGTCAGGAGCATGATGCCGAGGCATCAACTTAGAGGGACTCATGTAGATCTCCAGAGAAAGAAGAGAGCACGAAGAACATGGATCACGATTATTCTATGTTAGCTTCCAGACTGGAAGAAGAAGTTGCTTGCCTAGCAAGTTCTGCCTCCTCTGAGGTTTGGTATATAGATAGTGGAGCTTCCTGGCATATGACAGGAATACGAGAATGTTTTTCGAATTATTAAGAAGAAAGGATGAATTTTCAAATCACCATGGGAAATAAGGCAAAGTGTACCCCCGTAGGAAGAGGTACTGTAGTCTTTCAAACAGAAGCAAGGGATCGGCTTCGAGCAACCAATGTGCTGCATGTGCTAGGATTGGGGATGAACTTACTCTCTGTATCTCAGCTTCGAAACACGGGCTATGACGTTTTCTTCATTAAGGGGAAAGTATATGTCATGTTAATCAAGGTTGTCATTGATGTCAATATGGCATTGATTGGGATGTCAATCTTTTTGAGATGCCTAGTTCTAGACAATGATGCCATGACCCTTGGTGGTTGGTTGACTAGGATAACATCAATGAAGACGCCAAGTCACGAAGAAGTCAAACCACTAATGAAGGAAGCCCTAAGAAATACTTGAATTAACTATGATGTTGCCAAGTGCCAATCATGTGCCTTGATTGATGATCTAGATCCTAAGTTCCAATATACAACCTTGTGATGTGAAGGATTATACTTGATGAAGCCATACTTTTGATGATGTCATACTCAAGAATGACCACACTTTGACATAAGTGGAAGACTACTTTGGTGTCTTTGACAAATTAATGAAGGCTGCACTATGACATATTACTGCACTATCATTGAATACATGATGCTATACCTTCATCATGATGCTGGATACTATCATGATGACATTATTGGTGCAAAACAATCGAGAAGCCATGCTGTCTCGAAACATCCTTCACACTATTCCAAATATTTTATGCACAAAAATTTAAGGACAGTCACAAAGAAAATTAATTTTCTCCACCTTAGAGGCAGAACCTCACCATGAGACCTACACCATCTTGAAGAGCATAATTTTAGCTTTCCAACGAGCTATTATTCTGCCCAAATCTCCAAGCGGTTTGAAAGTTATTATTTTTTTAAGTTAAAACTAACTTTCTGCCAGTAAGCCGACCTGTATCCTAGCCTACTCATGTCGGCATGCTTGAAGGGTCATGTCTCTTCGTTTAGCATTGAAAAACAATATATATTAGGCATACGATTTCATTCTTCCAGCACTTACTCGGTCATCAAGTACAATACAAAAAGGGATAAGTTCACAATTCATGAACTCTAAGGAAGAACATAAACTTTGAAGAAAAGGAGGCACGAAACCAGAGCAAAGAATATCTTTAAGGCCTGATTTGAATGGTGAACAAAAGTGATACATCTCGGTGCAATTAAAGATTAATACCTCGGACCAGCTATGGAAACTTCTTGATACTTTGGACAAAAGCTCGGGTTTTAGCTCATATTGTTGTGATTTCAGTTGACTGTGGCTCATGTATTATTTGGACTATAAAACTCAAACTATACAACGTGTTGGTCTCTTGGACTAGGCAGGGAACAAAGGTACACAATACGTCGCACTATAGAGAAGAGAGATCGGAGTTTTGTACAACAAAAAGATACAGATCCTATAAGCATAGAAGCTCGGACTGTGATAACATTATAGTGCTCAGACTATCACAGGGCCTCTGACTTGTGGAGCCTATTACAATAGTCGTGAAATAAAACTTCGAACTGTATGTGTTAAAGTACAAGTGCATTCTCCTTCGGACAGAACTTGGAAAGAAGTGCACACAGTGATGACTATGGACTAAGAAGCGTAGTAGTTATGTCTATGGTGCGGTATGGTGCAGATTGGTGAAATGCAGCATGGTGCCAGAATACTATTGCTGAAGTTTCGTTGCAGTAAGGACATTGGTGAAGTTGTGGTGCAGAAGTCTTGGTGCAGTGTTGAAGTCTTAGTGCAAGAACATTGGTGCAGAATTGATGAAGAAGTGTGGTGCAGAATAGATGGTGCAGTATGGTGTATAAATCCTTGTGTAGAAGTATTGGAACAATTTGAACAGTGGTCTGGTGCAGTGTGGTGCAAGGACATTTGTAAAGAAGAATTGTCACAATCTAGTGCTGAAGTCTTGGTGCAGCAGGGGTCTAGTAATCTTGAGATAATTTGGTGTTGAAATATTGGTGCAGTGTAGAAGTCATGGTGCAAACTTTGGTGTAGACCTTTGGAGGTAACTCGAAGTAATCTTTGGGACTAATCTTGGACCAGATTTGAAGAAGGTGCATAACTATTATTAGAGTTGGTGTAGAACTTGGTGCAGATCATTGAAGACACATTGAAGTGTTGTATTGAAGATCGTAATGCGGTGTTGATGTCATGTTGAGCTAACTTGAAGAGATTGATCGGGTATTATGAAGAACAATGGTGACACTTTTTGTATGTCAAGGTTGTCATTGATGACGTGACATGGAGACTAAGTGAAGGGATAACTGAAGATTGACAGGGCTCAGTGAAGAAGACTTTTAGAGCCATGAAACCAAACATATCTTGACAAAGCAAAACTAGAGGATTGGTGTCCTTGGAGTTGGTGCTCCTAAACTCAAGGTTGGTGCCTTGGATAAGATAGAGTCGAAGCCTTAGAGGTCAGAGCCTTACTAAAGTCCAAGTTGGTGCTTGGCAACAGGTTGGAGCCTGGGAGAATGAAGATCGGTGCCTTCATCTAGGGTTGGAGCCCTATATGTAGTGTACTTGATTCATTGGCCTTAGAGGCCAGAGCCTCACTAAAGTCCAAGTTGGTGCTTGGCAACAGGTTGGAGCCTGGGAGAATGAAGATCGATGCCTTCATCTAGGGTTGGAGCCTAATATGTAGTGTACTTGATTCATTGTAAAGATTATATTAATAATAGCATTTATTCCTATTGTTCATTCTGTGTTCTAAATATAAGTGATCTAACTGCTAAAAGTAACAATTGAAAAGAAATATTGATTCATCCCCCTCCCAGTATTTCCAACAATTGGTATTAGAGTCAGTACCTTCACTCAAAGCCTAGCAGCTTGAAGGTTGATCCTTGGAACACAAATGGTGAAGCCAAGGAAGAAAGTCTCCAATCCTCCTAAAGATGTGTCTCTCCCAACCACCGAAATTGAAGTCAATAAATTTGTGAAGGCTCCATTGTTCAATGGAAACTTTGATATATGGGAGGCAAGAATGAGGAATTTCTTAAAGACTTAAGGAATTGAAGTCTGGAAATCGGTGATTTCTGATAGCATGATGGATGGAGAATCTCAGGAACATAATACAAGAGCAATGAAAACAATCTTGAATGGGCTACCTGATTCTATGAAGGCCAATTTTGAAAAATGTTCGCCAGCAAAAGGCATATGGGATAAACTTCAAGATCTTCACTTAAAAGGAGCGTTGACAATGACCTCTAGTCAAGAAAGTGCTGGAAAACAAGAAGGAAATCCAGAGCCCATCAAGGAAGCTGAAGATAAGAGTGATAACATCAAGGCTAAAGAAGACCTAGAAGATGAAGAGAATGAAAAAGATTTTGAAGAAGATCTTCTCACTAAACTTATGGCTACCATGGAAGAGATTAACAATTTGAAAAAGGAAAATGAGGAACTTAAGAAGAAAGCACAAGTTGGTGATCAGGACAAGACAAGGAAGGAAGTTGACCTTGTCAAGCTTCAAGTAGAAGAAAGAGATGAGGAGCTCGGCTCGCCAAGATTAAGGTAGAATTTCATCAAAACAAGAGAGAGCATCTTGAAGAAGTCATATCCATGACAAATCAATTGGATAAGGCAAAGAAAAGGGAAGAAACTTTGTCAAGCCACCTTGAACAAAGGCACAAGTGCTTAAACAAACTTGAACCAGAGATTGGTCAATACAAGGAAGAGGCCTCCTCCCTTAGATCTCAAATAGAAGAAGCAAGGAAACAAGCACAAGAAGCTGAGAAGGTGATGGAAGCTTTGAAATTCATAGAAGGACAAGTTGATGAAGCAGAAAAGGAGAGAAACACCATGATATGCCAACTAGAAGAAAAGGATGATGACATCACCAAGTTAAAATCAGAAAACACTTCTCTCAGGGCCCGATCATGTGAAGCAACCAAGATTAAGGAAGAAATGGAGATCATTCTATCAAAGAAGGATGAAGAATGCAAGAAAATGAAGGAAGAAATTGTCTTTCTTAAAAAGGAAGTTGACTTGCTGAATAAGACCATGAAAATTTCTCAAACCCTAGATGACATCCTAAGTCATCAAAGGTCCCCCCTCGATAAATCAGGTCTTGGCTATGTAGGTGAACCCTCAAGCAAGAATGATGCAAACCCTAATGCTTCAAACAATAAGGATGTGGAGAAACTTGGAATAAATATTGATGCTCCCAGTTCCAGCAAAGGCAAGGAGAAGAGTCAAGACAACAATGGAAGAAATCCTATTCCAAGAAGAAATGCAGATGGTGTCAAGGATGCAAGAAGCAATGGTTATCATCAAAGGATCCCAAGGAAAAAAGACTTCAGAAGTACATCAAGGAAACCTTCTTCTCCCAAGTACCAAAGTATATTTCTTGGTTATTGCTATTCTTGTACAAACTTTGGGCACATGGCAAAAGATTGTAGGGCATATCACAAAGACATATATAATGGTCCCCGTCAATCTTCGAGAAGCAATTTTGCAAGAAGTCATGAATTCTTATTCATGAACAACATAGAGTGCTTCAAGTGTCATAACATTGGACATACGACACATGTTTGTAACTCTACTTGGGCCCCTACACAAGCTAGAACCGTGCCAGAGAAGAAAGTTACACAAGTATGGAGAAGGAAGCAAATTGGATTCGAAAGTCTCTTGGACACTCCAACCATCAACACATGTTGTTGATTTGATGAAGACATCCTTGGCAGATGTGATATCCCAAGTGTTTGATGATAAAAGGAGACCATGCATAAAGTTAGCGGGAGTTCTTGATCATTCTTGTCTAAAGAAACTAGAAGTGTTTATGCAGGCAAGGGGAGTTGGTTCATCACATGAAGAAATGCAAACACTTGTATCATGGACCACATTGCCAGATAAAAGGGCACAATGACAGATAGAGTAACACACCAATGAAGAACTACTATTTTTGAAGAAAAGAAGCAGCTTGACAGGGGAGTACTTAGGCACCCCGTTTTCCATTGATGTCAAAGGGGGAGAGAATGTTGGAAGGACAAGAATATTGGCATCAATGACAAAGGGGGAGATTGTTAATCAAGGTTTTCATTGATGTCAATATGGCATTGACTGAGATGTCAATATTCTTGAGATGCTTGGTTCTAGACAATGATGCCATGACTCTTGGTGGTTGGTTGACTAGGATAACATCAATGAAGATGTCAAGTCACGAAGAAGTCAAACCACTAATGAAGGAAGCCCTAAGAAGTACTTGAATTAACTATGATGTTGCCAAGTGCCAATCATGTGCCTTGATTGATGATCTAGATCCTAAGTGCCAATATACAACCTCGTGATGTGAAGGATTATACTTGATGAAGCCATACTTTTGATGATGTCATACTCAAGAATGACCACACTTTGACATAATTGGAAGACTACTTTGGTGTCTTTGACAAATTAATGAAGGCTGCACTATGACATATTACTGCACTATCATTGAATACATGATGCTATACCTTCATCATGATGCTGGATACTATCATGATGACATTATTGGTGCAAAACAATGGAGAAGCCACGCTGTCCCAAAACATCCCTCATACTGTTCCAAATATTTTATGCACAAAAATTTAAGGACAGTCACAAAGAAAATTAATTTTCTCCACCTTAGAGGCAAAACCTCACCATGAGACCTACACCATCTTGAAGAGCATAATTTTAGCTTTCCAACGAGCTATTATTCAGCCCAAATCTCCAAGTGGTTTGAAAGTTATTAATTTTTTAAGTTAAAATTAACTTTCTGCCAGTAAGCCGACCTGTATCCTAGCCTACTCATGTCGGCCTGCTTGAAGGGTCATGTCTCTTCGTTTAGCATTGAAAAACACTATATATTAGGCATCTGATTTCATTCTTCCAGCACTTACTCGGTCATCAAGTACAGTACAGAAAGGGATAAGTTCACAACTCGTGAACTCTAAGGAAGAACATAAACTTTGAAGAAAAGGAGGCACGAAACCAGAGCAGGGAATATCTTTAAGGCCTGATTTGGACGGTGAACAGAAGTGATACATCTCGGTGCACTTAAAGATTAATACCTCGGACCAGCTGTGGAAACTTCTTGATACTTCGGACAAAAGCTCAGGTTTTAGCTCGGATTGCTGTGATTTCAGTTGACTGTGGCTCGTGTATTATTCGGACTATAAAACTCAGACTATACAGCGTGTTGGTCTCTCGGACTAGGCAGGCAACAGAGGTACACAATACCTCTGACTGTAGAGAAGAGAGATTGGAGTTTTGTACAACAAAAAGACACAGATCCTATAAGCACAGAAGCTCGAACTGTGATAACATTATAGTTCTCAGACTATCACAAAATCTCTGACCTGTGGAGCCTATTACAATAGATGTGAAATAAAACTTCGGACTGTCTGTGTTAAGGTACAAGTGCATTCTCCTTCGGACAGAACCTGGAAAGAAGTGCACACAGTGATAACTATGGACTAAGAAGTGTAGCAGTGATGTCTATGGTGCGGTATGGAGTAGATTGGTGAAATGCAGCATGGTGCCAGAATATTATTGCTGAGGTTTCGGTGCAGTAAGGACATTGGTGAAGATATGGTGTAGAAGTCTTGGTGCAGCGTTGAAGTCTTAGTGCAAGAACATTGGTGCAAAATTGATGAAGAAGTGTGGTGCAGAATAGATGGTGCAGTATGGTGTATAAATCCTTGTGTAGAAGTATTGGAACAACTTGAACAGTGGTCTGGTGCAGTGTGGTACAAGGACATTTGTAAAGAAGAATTTTCACAATCTAGTGCTGAAGTATTGTTGCAGTAGTGGTCCAATAGTCTTGAGATAATCTAGTGTTGAAATATTGGTGCTGTGGAGAAGTCATGGTGCAAACTTTGGTGTAGACCTTTGGAGGTAACTCGAAGTAATCTTTGGGACTAATCTTGGACCAGATTTGAAGAAGGTGCATAACTATTATTAGAGTTGGTGTAGAACTTGGTGCAGTTCATTGAAGACACATTGAAGTGTTGTATTGAAGATCGTAATGCGGTGTTGATGTCATGCTGAGCTAACTTGAAGAGATTGATCGGGTATTATGAAGAACAATGGTGACACTTTTTGTATGTCAAGGTTGTCATTGATGATGTGACGTGGAGACTAAGTGAAGGGATAACTGAAGATTGACAGGGCTCAGTGAAGAAGACTTTTAGAGCCATGAAACCAAACATATCTTGACAAAGCAAAACTAGAGGATTGGTGTCCTTGGAGTTGGTGCTCCTAAACTCAAGGTTGGTGCCTGGGATAAGATAGGATCGAAGCCCTGGAGGTCAGAGCCTCACTAAAGTCCAAGTTGGTGCTTAGCTACAGGTTGGAGCCCTATATATATTGTACTTGATTCATTGTAAAGATTATACTAATAAAAGCATTTATTCCTATTGTTCATTCTGTGTTCTAAATATAAGTGATCTAACTGGTAAAAGTAACAATTGAAAAGAAATATTGATTCACTGCGCTCTGAGTATTTCCGGCATGTCAAACACCCGAGTTGGAAAAAGAAGGCCCAGATTGGAATAAGAAGTAACAAGTTGTATAAATTATTAAATTACAGCTAGAATCTCCAATGACATTGATAGGCAGCGGTGGGGAAAATGATTTAAATGAACTATGGCACAGGAGGATGGGACACTTACACCATGGGGCTTTGAGAATTCTCGGGAAAATAGTATCAGGAGTTCCAGAATTAAGTACTGAACAAGATGATGTATGTAGAGGATACACACTAGGCAAGTACGCCAAGGCAACATTTTCTAGAAGCAACAATAGGGCTAAGAGTGTTCTGGGATTGATACACTCAGATATCTGCGGACCCATGTCCACAAAAGCTCTTAGTGGTGCCGAATATTTCGTCACCTTCATTGATGACCATTCCAGAAAGACTTGGATCTACTTTTTGAAAACCAAGGATGAGGCTTTTGGTCGATTCAAAAAGTTCAAGGCTCTAGTTGAGAATCTGACAGGAAAGAAGATAAAGATATTGCACTCAGACAATGGTGGAGAATATATCGACAAGGACTTCACTGATTTTTCTTAAGGGAAGGCATCAGAAGAGAGTGGACAACCCCCTATAATCCGGAGCAGAATGGAGTAGCAGAAAGGAAGAACCGGACTATTGTTGAAGCAACTAGGGCAATGTTGTATGATCAGGATATGCCCAAGTTTCTATGGGCAGAAGCATGCAACACGGCAGTGTATATCCAGAACAAGACTCCTCACAGGGCATTAGGTAAGATTACTCCAGAGAGTGTCTTCACTGGTAAGAAGCCTGAGGTGAGTCATTTCAGGATATTTGGGAGTTTGGCATACTGCCATGTACCCGAAGAGAAGAGGAAGAAATTGGATCAGACTGCGGAGAAAGGATATCTTGTAGGATATAGTGAGAATGCTAAGGCATATAGAATCTATCTTCTAGGGAATAGGAAGATTGTAATTCGATGGGATGTGAAGTTCATGGAGGATAGAGCCTTCAAAAAATCTCGAGAAATGCCTTCTGAAGAGCAGTCAAAGGATGATCCGTTGGTTCAGCCACTTCGACCAGCAGAAACTAGCGCTAGTATTTCTCCTAAAGACAAAACTCCAGAGGTGGAGCCTTAGGAAGAGGAGGAGATAGATATACCCACTACCAGTGGTAGAGCGAGCCGGGAACTTCGACAGATACTACGAGATGCAGAGGATTTTGTCGGGGTGCCCAGGAACGAGAAAAGGGAGCGTAGACAACCAGACAGATACCAAGCCTTGGTGGCTCAGGTTGGAGAACCCTCTAGTTTTTAGGAGGTCATTCAACATCAAGTATGGGTAGATGCTATGGTGGAGGAATATAGTTCCATTATGGTCAATGATGTCTTGGATATGGTACCTAGGCCTCAGGATAGGTCAGTCGTAGGGTCAAGATGGCTCCACAAAGTCAAATACGCTACAGATGATAGTGTGAAAAAATACAAAGCTAGGTTTGTGGCTAAGGGGTTTTCTCAGAAAGAAGGGATAGACTACGAAGAAACCTTCGCCCCAGTCGCCAGGTATACGTCTATTAGATCCGTGATATCCCTTGCAGCTCAGATGGGGTGGGAGATTCACCATATGGATGTCAAGACAATGTTCTTGAACGAGGTGATAGAAGAAGAAGTATACATTGAACAACCAGAGGGTTTTGAGACACATAAGAAGGAATCTCATGTATGCAGATTAAAGAAAGCTCTATATGGGCTTAAACAGGCACCTAGAGCATGGTATGGTTGAATTGATGGCTACTTGCAGAAGATGGGATTCGTTAAGAGTGATGTAGGTCCTAACCTCTACTATCTGGTTGTAGAGAATGAGCCTCTAATCTTGGTTTTATATGTGGATGATATCTTTCTGATAGGATCATCCAGGCTCATCAAAGATTGCAAGGAGAACCTAGCCACAGAATTCGACATGAAGGATTTGGGACGAACCATTATTTCTTGGGGTTGGAAGTTTGGTAGCAGAAGGGTGAAATTTTCCATGGGCAAGGGAGATGCACTACGGAGATTTTGAAAAGGTTCAGAATGCAGGACTGTAGACCTATGGCTACTCCAATGATCACCAACTGGAAGAAGATTGATGCATCCGAAGATAAAGAAGTCGATCCCACCTTGTACAGGCAACTCATAGGGTCCCTGATGTATTTGGTCAATACCAAGCTAGACCTTTGTTACACTGTTAACACCCTCAGTCAGTTCATGGTAGAACCAAAGAGGGCGCACTGGGCAACAACCAAGCATGTTCTCAGATATGTACGAGGAACAATCGAGCATGGACTGATGTACATCCATTGCAATGACATCAGGTTGAGTGGGTTCATTGACGCAGATTGGGCTGGAAGTTTAGTAGATCGAAAAAGTTACCACTGGGTACTGTTTCAGCATTGGATCAGGAATGACTTCCTAGTGTAGTAGGAAACATAAATCTGTGGCTCTAAGCTCAGCTGAAGCTGAATATATGGAAGCTAGCATAGCTTCGTGCGAAGCCATATGGCTTAGGAAATTGCCTGTGAATCTATTAGGGAGAAAGATGGAAGCGACAAGTATTTTGTGTGATAATCAGAGTTGCATCAAGCTCTCTAAGAATCCAGTCTTTCATGAGGGGCGATACAGTTGAGGTACATCCCAATAGGAGAACAGGTGGCAGACATTCTCACCAAGGCCCTAGGAAGAACAAAGTTTATTTACTTTAGGGAGAAGATGGGGATGGTGAAGATTCCGTTTTAGTAGTAGAAGAAGATAGTATAAGGAGTTGCAGTGCAAGGGTTAGCAGTGACAGTGCTATGGGCAGCATGATGCAACATATTCAGAGGGAGTTGCGTGTTGAAGAATCTAGGGCAAGCATATTAAGGTGATTCTTCTTTAACATGATAACAATTTGTGAAGCATTTATACAATTTATCTTAGCTTAATGTTCCATTCATTATTAGTATGAGTAATTACTTCATCAAACTGCTATCAAGAACAAAAGAGACAAGAACACAAATGTTTGGCTTTCTGCCAGGGCCAAAACCTCTCCCTCTTGGAGAGGAAAACCCACACAAAATTCTTCTTATAGAGATTCCATTGACGAATACCAAGACCATGACCCTTGACACAATCTGCCTCTCCAAGACCAAGACATCAACCTTCTTCCTTGCCATTGTTGAGATCATCATCATCGCTGCTGCTTCCACTGATGTCATCAAAGTTGCACTACTGCTGCACTTTTAACTGAGATCATCCTCGTTGCTTTCATCAAGACCATAGTTGCTATGTCACCATTGCTGCAACATGAATGCCTTCACAACAGCATAACTGAGATCTTCATTTATTCATCATGTCACTTGAGATCTCTTGTCTTCATTGAGATCTTTATAGTGACCTTGATTCTATGTCTTCACTATGCTGCACCATGTCTCCATCTGCACATGGATCATCACTGTATCCTTTGATAAGATCATCATCATCATGTTTTCGAGAGTGGGCCAAGAGTGTACTTATCACTATTTCTCAAGACTGTTTCTCCTTAGCACTGTGATACTGCTCCTTCCAATGAGATGACAACGTCTTTGATCTTACCTATACTGTCTTGCCCTTAAGGTATGTATATGCTGATATTGTTGTCACAGTATTCAAGATAATGCCAAGACAGTAATCTGAGTCACTGTGGTTCAATAAGTTTAGGCTGCTATGATGATGCCACCGAGATCTGTGTGAAAGGATAATACTGTACCCTTGTCCAAAGTATTCACTGCTTCATTCATCCCTCCACTTCACAGGTATGCCGAGGGTATTTAGCCCAGAACGTGGATCAATATTGCGTTCTCTGAGATCTGGTCATGACTGCACCTAAAACCCTAGCCGAGGTGCAGTCAGACCTTAATGCGGATCTCTGCTCCATACCTATCTGAAGTACAGTGACATTCCTCCATCCGAGACCCAAAAACATTAGCCTTTCCTGTGGTGCGGATTTCCTCTATACCCATACGAAATTTCAGAGAGGAAATTGTGAGTTCTGTAACTTATGTTTTGCGGATCCTCAACAGGGTATTTATAGTGGTTGGTGCACTATATTTGAGCTGACATTACCTTATGAACCGACATGTCTATTTATTCAAGCCGACATGACATTTCAATATATATTTAATTCATTTATTGAAGCTGACATGATGACCTTCTCATTGTTTTGCTTGCAGTCTTGTGTTTGCTTTTGGAGGCTTGAGCTTGGTCTTGGAGGGTTGCTCTAGGCTTGCACACATTTTACATAGGCTTATAAAGAGCTTTCATTGCATGACATGACTCTTTGATAAATAAATTAAATCCTAAAGACATCAAGAAGAAGTCTTTGACCTAGATACACTTCTTTCTCATGAAACCCATGTAGCAAGATTACAAAAATAATTTATTACATCAATTACATGAAGACCGAACCTAGTTACACTTCAACACTGCGATACAAATGTAGCAATGAAAGTTACCGTGTCATGGGCAGCAGTTCAGGTTGTAGCAGCGCAGTGGATGAGGGGTAGTTGGTCGAGCATCAACAGTGCAGAGGACCGATGCCGTGGATCAATGTGATGCTTCTGTTGGGAAGTATTGCTAGGGCACATTCTTCACTAAGAGGGAGTGTTGATTTTGGGTATCATCGGATGTGCTCTAGCTACGAAACTTTGTGGAGGAGCTAGAACACATGAGATCTCCAAGACCTAGAAATCATTTGGAGAAATTCCACTTGGATGAGGAGTTATTAAAATAATTAATATTGTTAATGGGTTCCTAAGTTTAAACTTATGAAAAAAAATATTAATGGATATTAATAAAGATATGGGTGAGAAGCTTCTAAGAGACGAGGATCAAGTCTATTTTAATCTTAGCCATTGATTAGAGACTTAATCTCGGTCGTTGATTCATCAACAGGAAAAGTATAAGAGAAGACTTGAGAGTCATTTGGAGATACACCGGGCAAATACTCAGTACCCCGAGGGAAATCGATTCTCAAGGAGAAGGAGTTCGATTTCAGAGGGAGAGTTGCAGGGTGGAGGAAGAGGAGGGCATTAGCAGCAGTCAGTGACTGAGGAGGAGGTGACATAGGGCATTCGAGAGACAGTGCAGAGGGAAGAGCAGGCAGACAACACCATTGGAGACGCAGTCCTCACGCAGGTTGATGCAGAGTGACGCAAAGTGATGCAGAAGTGACGCAGAGGTGGGTGAAGGGTCTCCAGGGTGTCAGAACTTCTCCAGAAGGAGGAGAAACTTTGTCTTGTGTGTTTTCTCTCAGAAGTGTCTCAGTTTCTTTGTGAAATAATTCCTTGTAAAGCGATTGTTGCTGAAGATTAATAAAACCCTCATCTGCTGCACCGGTTTTCCCACATTGGGTTTTTCCGGGGACAATTGTCCAAAAACAATTGTGTTGATGTGATTGATTCTTGTGCTTGTATATCACTGTTATTTTCTTTATGTAATTATGTGATAACTGCAGTAGAATTTATTTTAAAGTTTACTAAAGGGTTTTAGTAAATAACTTATTGTGAGAGATAAGTAGGCGAAATAAATCAGTTACTGCAGTAGAATTTCATATTAGAAATTTTCACAGATATATCCATTGTAATATCACTGAGATGTGGTCATTGTAATGTCACTGAAATGGATTCATTGTAATAGTACCAGAACTAGCATCGAAGTGTGTCCTCTAAGATAGCATCGAAATGTACTCACTGTGATAGAACCGAAACTGTAATGGCACTGAAGTTAGTTTAATGTGATCACTGTAATAGCCTGAAACTGTGGTCATTGTAATAGACCGAAACTACAGTCATTGTAATAGCCCGAAATTGTCCACAGTGATTTCCACACCTGTCTTTAGCGAGATTACTTCTGTGATTTAACCCAAGCTTCTGTGGTTGGATAATGCGAAAACCTCAGGCTTGTATATGTAGTTGTTTTCCATAAAATAAGCCGACATGACTTCATGAACAGTTGTGTCTTCATTTATGTTGAGGTCGACTTGAGTTTAGTTAAATGTAGCTGACTTGGTGATGATCTTATTGAATCCGAGGAGACCTTGATGGATGGAGGAGTCTTCAAACAAAATTGACTTTGACAATAACCTAAAGCCTACAGTGGAGGCTTGACCTAAGACAAATGACGCAAGCATGAAACCCATGGTTTAATAAGTCAACTCAATAATAATAAAATTCTTTTTGCTTTTCTTTTGACAAATATTTAATATTTTGTCTTCAAGTACAATTATGAAGACCGAACCTAGTTACATTCTTCAACACTCCCTCTTAACTAGGGAGGTATTCATATTTACATATAATAAAAAAGGTACATGGAAGATCTCAAAGCACATCATCTATGAAGTTTGGGCACCGCAATGCCATGGACTAGATTCCTGACCAGGGAAATCTATCCGCTGGTCTCTCAACAATTTAGGCACCGCAATGCCACAGACTAGATTCCTGACTAGGGCAATCTATCCGAGTGGGACTAAGATGGACTCAAGATTTCAAACCTCTATAGGTACCATTAGGCTTACTTGCTAACCATCAACCCAAGAATCCAGGTGTGTATCCGAAATCAAAGCTCTATAACCAACACCACCTTTCCAAATTTGGGACCTAGACATCAACACAAAGTTCTGGCCATATGTCCTCCCAGGAAATGCTTCACTCACAAAGCCGCAACATCCCTTGATCCAGCAGATCAAGAACAATAAATCTCTCCCGATCAATCTAATTGGTAACTAGCATGCTATCAAAACCTTCGAGAGATTTACCTGTACAAAGACAACCCTAATCAATAATATACTTTCACATATTCATAAACAAACACAAACCTTTAGGGTCTTTCAGACAATAAATGTTGTTTCTCAGCACAATGGGACTATAAACCGAATCTTTGACAAAAGATTCCTTAATCATACACTTTCCTTTCCTACTTCACATGCAACAACATATCCTTCAAAATTCATTCTCCAATCAAAACTATTCTCTCCCTCTCAATCAGGGAGATTTTATCTATCCAGGCTCCCTCTTAAACTCAGGGAGGTCTCTTTTATCTGGGCTCCCTCTTAACCTAGGGAGATCAACTTCTTCTCTTTGACATCAAAGAATCTTTTGTGGCTTCCAACCATTTCACCAGAGTTATCATTGCCATGACTATCCACATCGTGCTTATCACATCAACGAACATCTTCACCATATTGAAGATTGTGTACTTGCACAACTTAGATAGCAAGTACAACCAAATCTATAGAAGCATGAAGTTAGCCATATCAGAATTATGGAAGCATTTCAACCTTATATATATCAGATACTCAAACTTAATTACAAACAAGAGACACATACTCTTCAACATCTTGCTAGGGACTTTGTCATAAACCCTAGACAACAACTTTCATTACATCTAGGGTTTCAATGTTTCTTCCAAAGGTATGACATTCCCTACTACAACATATAGCAAACCCTAGAAACAATTCAAACAAATATAGATTTACAAAGTATCTAACAACTTTTAGAATTCATATGTTAGACTTCCCACTAGGGTTTCATACAAACCCTAGATTTCATACAATCAACCACAACTTAATCAACAACATGACTAGATTCCACTAGGGTTTGTTACAAACCCTAGATTTTCTCAAACAATCAAACATCAATCATAACTAAAATTCAGAGCTCAACAATCTTACACAAATCTCAAATTATCACATTGTCATTAAAGATTTTCACTTCTACTAAGGCTTAACTCCAAAACCGTAGAATTCACAAATTCTATCATCCTAGAGAAACAAACTTCGACTAAGGCTTAGTTCCACACCCTAGGGTTCATGACCACCGACAAACAGGTCAACTCATACATCTAGGACTTCATTATCATGCATAGGCATATATCATGTGTTAGTCAAACCCAACTTTGCAAATATCAATAAGAGTTATAACAAACTTGATTAGACTAGGGTTTGATTGGACAAACACATACATCCCAAGGAAATCATTTCTAAGACATTATAAGGGTCTTTCTTACACATTCTACCAAACCCTAATGAGTTAGGGTTTCAAAGGAAGGATGACAAAAAATTACTAATGACTGAGCAAGTCTACATTAGCAAAGAGGGAGGAGAACTACAACATAAAGTTTGGAAGCCTGGAAGACGAGAGAAGACAACCATAAAACAACAACATGACAGAGCAGCTGATTTACTGCAAGTGAAAGTTTGGGATCTAGGAGGAATTTTATCAACTTATGAAGATATATGGTCGGGAGACCATGATTTTCTTTTACCTGGGGAGTCTGATGCAGGAGCATCTAACCTAGGGTATCATGTTTACTAAAGGAGTTAGTTCCCTAAGTTAGGATTTAATTATTTAATGTATTTTCCTATAGTTTTAAGAGAAAATGAGAATTATTGTAATTAGGAGAAAGTTCGAGAGTATTTTGGAAGAGTTGAGAGATTTGAGGGTTAGTTAGATCTCATCTAGAGATAAGGGATTAGGTGAGAGTTTTTATGGATCATGAGAGATATTGTGGGAGTTTGTTTAGGATCTAGAACCTACTTTGGGTTCAAATCCACTTGTATAAATCTAGGTGAGCCCATGAGGCATGTAAGTGAAAGAGAATGAGGAATGAGTGGCCAATGATTAGATCAAGAATTCTCTTGTAAATATTTTATTTATTAATGAATTATTCATCAATTGTGAAGTATATTTCTGTGTATATTTTTTAGTGTTTTGTGTGTGTTTTATTATGGCAGGACCCCTAGCTTGTGCCATCACATTAACTTGTGATGTTTTCATTATTATTATTAGATCCCTTTAATTATCTTTTCTTATCATCAAGACTAACACCAAGCAACAAATCAAAGAGAACACAAGATGTAGGTACACTGCCAAGGCAAAACCCCACTCTAGGAGAAAACTCAGTCAAAATTCTTCTTTTTAGTAGATTCAAGATTAGACGACCAAGACCCTTTCAAGTTAGACTCGAGACTACCTCCATCCATCAAGGAAACCTTGTCATTCTTCAGTTCAATAGCTCCTGTAGTAGTCATTCTTCTTCACACTTTGATTCTTGCAATGGCATCGAACTTGTAGCAATGATCTCACTATGATAGCACTAGCATCAAAACTGTGATACCAAGACTTCATTACTGTGATAACATCGAGCCATTATCTGTGGTAACACCGAGATATATCCACTGTAATATCACTGAGATGTGGTCACTGTAATGTCACCGAAATAGATTCATTGTAATAGTACTAGAACTGTGATAGCACCGAAGTGTGTCCTCTGAGATAGCAGCAAAATTTAATCACTCTGATAGAACTGAAACTGTGATGGCACCGAAGTTAGTTTAATGTGATCACTATAATAGCCCGAAACTGTGGTCACTGTAATAGACCGAAATTGCAGTCATTGTAATAGCCCAAAATGTCCACAATGATTTCCACACCTGTCTTTAGTGAGATTACTTCTGTGATTTAACCCAAGCTTCTGTGGTTGGATAATGCAAAAACCCTAGGCTTGCATATATAGTTGTTTCCCATAAATAAGCCGACATGACTTCATGAGTAGTTGTGTCTTCATTTATGTTGAGGTCGTCTTGAGTTTAGTTAAATGTAGTTGACTTGGTGATGATCTTATTGAATCTGAGGAGACCTTGATGGATGGAGGAGTCTTCAAACAAAATTGACTTTGACAATAATCTAAAGCCTACAATGGAGACTTGACCTAAGACAAATTACCCAAGCATGAAACCCATGCTTTAATAAGTCAATTCAATAATAATAAAATTCTTTTTTCTTCTATTTTGACAAATATATAACAATTTGTCTTCAAGTGCAATTATGAAGACCGAACCTAGTTACATTCTTCAACACTTGAGGCGACTTGGTGTGGAGGGGACAAATAGCATATTTGACTCAATATTAATTCTTTTTACATGATTCAAAAGCCCAAGAAGGGTCTCTTTAAGTGGACAATGACTCTAATGACTCAGAATAAATCTTAGAAGTCCTCAATGGGGACCTCGATGTAAAACATGATGACCCAAGCATGAAACCCATGCTTTAATAAGTCATAATAATAATGATAAAATATTTTTCTTCATTCTTTTGATGAATACATTTCATTGGGACTTAAATACATTAATGAAGACCAAACCTAGTTACATATTTCAACACTCCCTCTTAACTAGGGAGGTATTCATAATAACAAGTACAAGGAAGATCTCAAAACACATGAACCATGAAGAATTTAGGCACTGCAATGCCATGGACTAGATTTCTGACCAGGGCAATCTATCCAAGGTCTTCCCACAATTTAGGCACTCACGATGCCACAGACTAGATTCCTGACCAGGGAAATCTATTCGAGTGGGACTAAGATGGACTAAAGCTTTCAGCCAGTCTAGTTACCATCAAGCTTACTTGCTAACTATCAACTTAGGGATCCAGGTGCGTATCCGAGGTTGGATCTCTAAGACCAACGCCACACTCCCTATTTCGGGATCTAGACATCAACACAAAGTGCCAACCAGATGTCCTCCTAGGCAATGTGTCTTACACACAAAGCCTCAATGCTTCTGATTGGAATATTATTCCAATCGCTAGAAAAACCTCCCCGATCAAACATATCAGTAACAAATCTCACTCGTGTAACCATCATGCTATCAAAGCTTAGAGAGATTTACCTATACAAACACAACCCCAATCAGTAACAAACTTTAAAATGTACATAAGTAAACACAAACCTCTGGGGTCTTCCAGACAACTGATGTTGCTTCTCAATTTTATCATAGTAGGACTTCCAAACAAATCTTGACAGAAGATTCCTTAATCATACATCTTCCTTTCCTACTTCACATGCAACAACATATTCTTACAAACAGATCCTGCTTTCCTTAACTCCTCAAAATGCATTCTCCAATTTCTTCTTTCAAGGTGTCCATCATGACTATGATATGCCCTCCCTCTCAACTCAGGACTTGTTTCCATGAAGAAAAGAGTGATGTGTCCTTCTCTCACTCAGGGCCTTCACTAAGACTTATGTCTGTTAGTCCTAGTCTAGTGCATGAAACATGAAGTAGAGAATCATATCTATCACTCCCTCTTAACGAGGGAGGATCTAATCATTCCTATACAAGGAATACACCCAACCTCCTTAACTTAGGGAGATCAACTTCTTTTCTATGACATCAGAGAATCTTTCATGGCTTCCATCCTTCTCATTAGAGTTATCATGACCATCATCATCCATATAACTTTCGTCATCATGCTTATGAAATGAACATCTTCACCATCTTGAAGAGTATGTGTTGATTTCTGGTAGCATCGGATGTGCTCTAAGACTCAAAATTTGCAGGGAGGCTTGGACACATGCATTCTCCAATACCCAGAAATCGTTTTGGGAAATTCCACTCGGAGACAGTTTTATTAAAATAATTAATTATTTTTAATGGGTGCCCAAGTCTAAACTTAGGAAATTAAACTAATTAAAGGGTATTAATCTAACTGTGGGTGACACTTCTAGAAGAAGACGAAGATCGAGTCCAAATTATCTGATCCATTGATTATAATATAATTTGGGCTGTTGGTTCTCAACTGGAGGTTTATACGAAGGATATCGATGGACGCTTGGAGAAGACATCGAGTGGAGATCAGAAGATTGAATTTTTGAAGCACAGCAGTTGTCGGGAAGAGAATTCGAAGTGATCTTTTGCAATGAGGGGCAGGGATAGTTTCGGTTGGAGATTTCTCTCGATCTGGGAATACTCAGCAGAGGAGGCAGAGAGAGATCTGGGAGAGGTAGCATAGAGGCTTAGCTAGCCAGCATAGGTTGACACAGAGGCAGCGCAGAGCCTTGAGGAGGTCTGTATTTTTGCTGGAGGAATTGATTTCTGAAGCTGGAAGCCGGGGTGTGAGACCGAGAGGTGGAAATTGAAGTTCTTGGGAGGCAAATCGATCAGTAAAGGGAGTGATGCTGTCCCTAGACGCTGTGACGCTGGGCTGATGTAGTGATTGTGCAGAGGCAACAAGGGGCAAGCCATTCTATGGCTGGATCAGTCGGGATTGCCTGTGATAGTGTGAAGTACTTCTCACTATTCTTCTGTCAGTGATATTCTCTATATTGGATAGCCAGAAAGGCATCTAGAGATTGTATTCAAAAACTACTGCTTAATAATACAAACCCTCAGCTGCTGCATCGGTTTTCCCACATTGGGTTTTTCTGGGGACATTTGTCCAAAAATAACTGTGTAATGTGTTGTGTATTTCTTTCTTGCTCAGTTTCTTGTTTTCGCTTATAATTAAATTGATGAAGACTGCAGTGTATTAGTTTCGGTGTTTACTGTAGGAAACAATAAATAATTTGTTCAGTAATTAACAAATAGAAGGAACTTAATCGGTTGCGGTAGTGGTGATTCGGGTAATCGAAATTTCACATGGTATCAGAGCTGCAGGTGAAGCAAGAGAGCAGATCCGGAAGAACCTAGCGCTGAAGAGAAGGAGGGTCGAAGTGCTGCATAGGCTACAAATCGAATCCCCGAAGGGATTGCGTAATCTAGGCCAAGGGGGCAAAAATTTTCGAGGAAGGTCTCTCTCTAAGTGAGTTGACATAGAGGTAAGACTTCTAGATCGAAGTTTGCTTGTGTTAGGGGGAGCAGTGCAACAACTTCAGCGAAGAGAGAATTTTCTGGTGAGACGCAGTTTTCTGCAGTAGTTGCTGGGGCAGGAAATCGTTAGAAGGAAGAAGGGAGACACTATTGAGGGAATTCTTCGTCAGAGGACTTCCAGCCAAGAAGTCTAATTTCTCAAGTGCTGAGTAGCAGCAAGGAGCAGATCTACTAACTCCAGCAGGGAGTGTGTAGGCCAGCGCAGTGTTGTGCAGAGGAGAGAGGAGGCAGTTCGACAATTCATTGGTAGAGATGGTAGCAAATGGATTGCGAGATAAGGATTGGTTGGATGGTGCATCCAACTATGTAATCTAGAAGGCGAGGATGTCATGCCTTCTGGATGAAAATTTTCTCAAGATCTACGTCGATAGTGTGGTAGCTAAGCCCGTGGATCCAGATCCGCTCAAAATGTGCAAGGGAAAGATTGCAAAGGCCAAGCGGATGATCCTCGACAGAGTGAAGGATCATGTAGTATGTCGCATATCAGGCAAAGGGACTGCCAAGGAGATGTGGGATGCCTTGTCCATGCTATATCAGGGATATTTTGAGTAGCGGAAGATGTACTTGGAGCAGAAGATGAGATCCACGTAGATGCAGAAGGGGGAATGCATTGATCCGTTCCTTGCAAAGCTTCATGAAACCCGAGATGAGTTGGCAGCTATGGGGTCAACACTTCAGCCTGCCGATATGGTGAGGCTGGCTCTAAATTCAGTCTCAGAAGAATGGCAAGTGTTTGTCCAGAGCAGCTTTGGGCTGCTCTTCAACAGGAAGAGATGAGGAGAGACTTAGTCAAGTGCAAACTTGATAGTAGCAGTAGCAGTACTGTGACGAAGCCGAAGGAGGAGGATGAGAATGCAACCCTCGCATCTAAGGGGCAACAGGAGTAGCGGAAGAAGAAGAAAGATGTTTCGAAGATCAAGTGCTTCTGGTGTGGTGAACTTGGTCACTACGCTACACAGTGTCCTCTCAAGAAGAAGGACAAGGACGAGAAGCATGATCCGAAGGTTGCATCTGCACAGATCGAGGAGGAGTTTGCCATGATTGCCCAGAGGTGGGGTGATATAGAATTGTAGTTCGAAAGAATTGCAGATGGGCAGGATCCTTGAGGAGTCCACCTCTTGGATCAATACCTTGCTACGGGAGCCTAGATCAAAAGTAGTAGGATGAATCAGTGTCAGTTGGTGCAGAGGAATGCCAGAGTGACAGTTGCAGTGGCTAGGAGCGCCAGAGACTGAGCAACACAGAGTTAGAGTTGGCAGCACTGTAGTTGGCACAGAGCAGAGGTCAACAACAATGCAGAGGCTTTAGAGGGTCAGCGCAGAGCCTAACAACAATGAAAACTCCAACAACAAGATCCATCATGCTGAACACCAGTTTAGTAATTTTGGATGCTTTTCCGTTGCCGATGCAGTAGAAACAACAATTGGAGAAGGTTGCAGTGTAGATGCGGTATTAGCAGTGGCAGTGCCAGCAGCAGCACAATTTTAGAATTTAAGAGGGAGTTGCAGTATAGATGCAATGTTGGCGATGGTAGGCCCAACAATAGTACAAATGCAACATTTGTGCAATAGTTGATGGACAGTGGTGTCAGACATCAACAACACAGAGGGAGATGTTATAGAGCAGGGTGAAGCTTCAATAGGTTGCAATACTAGAGCACATTCCTTGCTAAGAGAGAATTTTGATTTCTGGTAGCATCGGATGTGCTCTAAGCCTCAATATTTGTAGGGTGGCTTGGACACATGCATTCTCCAATACCCAGAAATCGTTTTGGGAAATTTCACCCGAAGAAAATTTTATTAAAATTATTAATTATTTTTAATGGGTGCCTAAGTCTACACTTAGGGAATTAAAATAATTAAAGGGTATTAATCTAACTGTGGGTGAAAATTCTAGAAGAAGATGAAGGTCGAGTCCAAATGATCTTAGCCATTGATTAGAATCTAATCTGGGCCGTTGGTTCTCAGCTGGAGGATTATAAGGACATCGATGGCTGCTTGGAGAACACATCGAGTGGAGATTAGAAGATCGAATTTTTGAAGCACATCAGTTGCCAGGAAGAGAATTCGAAGTGATCTTTTGCAGTGAGGGGCAGGGATAGTTTTGGTTGGAGATTTCTTTTGATCCGGGAATACTCAGCAGAGGAGGCAGAGGGAGATCCGGGAGAGGTAGCGCAGAGGCTAAGCTGGCTAGCGTAGGTTGACGCAGAGGCAACGTAGAGGCTAAGCTGGCCAGCGTAGGCTGATGCAAAGGCAGCGCGGAGGCTAAGCTGGCCAACGTAGGCTGACGCAGAGGCAGCACAGAGCCTTGAGGAGGTCCGTAATTTTTTGTTGGAGGAAGCGATTTCTGAATCCGAAAGCTGGGGTGTGAGACTGAGAGGTGGAAATCAAAGTTCCTGGGACGCAAATCGATCAACAAAGGAAGTGATGCTATCCCTAGATGCTGTGACGCTGGGCTGACGGAGTGACTGCGTAGAGGCAGCAAGGGGCAAGCCATTCTATGGCTGGATCAGTCGAGATCGCCTGTGATAGTGTGAGGTACTTCTCACTATTCTTCTATCAGTAATATTCCCTGTATTGGATAGCCAGCAAGGCATCCGGAGATTGTATTAGGAAACTACTGCTTAATAAAACAAATCCTCAGCCGCTGTACCGGTTTTCCCGTATTGGGTTTTTTCGGGGACATTTGTCCAAAAATAATGGTGTAATGTGTTATGTATTTCTTTCTTGCTCAGTTTCTTGTTTCTGCTTATAATTTAATTTGTGAAGACTGTAGTGTATTAGTTTTGGTGTTTACTATAGGAAACAATAAATAATTTGTTCAGTAATTAACAAATAAAAGGAACTTAATCAGTTGCTGCAGTGGTGATTCGGGTAATCGAATTTTCACTTTATGTACGTGCACAACTTAGATAGCAAGTACAACCAAATCTATAGAAGCATGAAGTTAACGATATCAAAATCATACAATAATGGAAGCATTCGACATTAGACATCAAACACCTAAACTTAGTTAGCTTCACAAACAATAAGAAACACATACTTTTATACTTCAACTATATGCTAGGTTTTTTTTTTGTCATAAACCCTAGATTTCATCAAGACTTGAGCACCTCAATAAAGAGAACAACCTTCATTAGATCTAAGGCTTCAATATTTCTTCCAGAGGTATGACACAAATATTGCAAACCTTAGAAGCTATTCAAAATATAGTTCTACAATGCATCTTAACAGCTTTAGAACTCATATGTTAGCCTTCCATTGGGATTTAGTGCAAGATCCTAGATTTCATACATGAGCCTTTAAGCTCCAACAATCAAAACTAATCACAACTCAAATTTAGATAAATCTTAGATTATCACACTTGTCATCACATATTAGAGAACTAAACTTCTACTAATGTTTTGTTACAAAACCCTAGAATTCACAAATACTATCATCCTAGAGAATCAAACTTTGACTAGGGCTTATTTTCAAACCCTAGGACTCATGACCATCAACAGTTAGGTCAACACATATATCTAGGATTCCATCATCATGCATTAGCATATCATAACGTGTTAGTCAAACCCAATGACACAAATATCGATATATTAAAAGTTAGACATATAATAAACTTGATCAGACTAGGGTTTTGTTCAGACAAACACACATATACCGAGGATTTTATTTCTAGGACATTATACGAGTCTTGCTTATACAACCTACCAAACCCTAATGATCTAGGGTTTCAATACATAATACAACAAACCCTAATTTATCAATACTTCAAAGGTTTGGGATTTCAAACATCACCATACCAAAACCCCGAACATGACATTATCAAAGCATCAAACATTTTCTCTAGACTTCAACAATAACCCTAAGTAGGTTAGGGTTCCATGCATTATCATTGACATACCCTTAAGTTAGGGTTTTCACAAAGAACCTTTCTAGGGTGTCACAAGAGTAATCAAAGATGTTAGGAGGGTAGATTTATCCATTGATGAATCACCCAATGAAGACTCTTTATGATTCAAGAGAGCTAGACACATTAATGTTAGTAATGTAGAATAGTTTATCAAGAATGAATATCATGAGGAGATCAAAACTTAAAGTCTAAGGCATACCTTTTGTTTTAACAAACCTTGTAATTCCACTGCTTGGTCTTGTGAAGCCTTCTTTCATGTTCCTTGAGCATTCAAGTGTTGATTTGGGGTAGCATCGAATGTGCTCTAGCCATGAAAATTGGTGGAGAGGCTAAAGCACATGAAATCTCCAAGACCCAGAAATGGTTTGGGCAGATTCTAACTGGTTTGGGAGATATTAAAATAATTAATATTTTTATTGGAGTTCCTTAGTCTAAAGTGACTCTAAACTGAGGAAAAATAAAATATTAGTGGGTATTAATATAAAACTGGGTTAGAAGGTTCCAAAAGTCATGGATCAAGCCAAATCTAATCTTAACCATTGATTAGAGATTTAATCTCGACTATTGATGGACCAACGAGAAAAGTATAAGAGGAAGCTTGAGGGTTAGTTGGAGAACACACTAGAGTGATCAGTCATTCATTTTGCTAGAGTGGGTTTGCTAAGAAAAGTTGAATCAATGATCAGCAGCGAGTGGCAGTGAGTACGAGGTAGAGAGGTAGGGACAATATTGGGAGACTAGCACAGAAGTGGAGAGAGCCAAAGCAGCAGTCAGTCTAGGCCACGCAGAGCCTAGCAAAGGTAGTGCAGAGCCCAGAGATACTGTGTCATCCATGCCGAGGGTAGAGGGAGTGACGCAAAGGCTCCCAGAGGTTGCGCAGTGCCTCAGAGGGCTGACGCAGAGAGTCTTGGGGTTGACGTAGGTCAGTAGGAGGCTGGCGTAGAGGCCAGAAGGGCCAGCGCTAAGCTTTAGTTGTGCCAGAGAGGGTTTCGTGGGACAGGTTTCCTAAATACCTGTTTCCGGATATATAGGTATTGCTGCTATGTATTTTTCTATGTCGGGTGAGCTGGTTTAGGCACCTAGTTGTACTCTGATAAATTGCATAATAATATAACTCTCTGAATAGCTGCATCGGTTTTTTTGCATTGGGTTTTTCCGAGGACATTGGTCCAAAAATAACGATGTCACTTCTATGCTTGTTTTCTTTCAGTCAATGATTTGTAGATGTTGATACTGTACTTGTGTTTATTTTCAGTATTTACATGGTAAATAACTTGTTAAGTAATTAAACAAGTAGGAAGAAATAAACCAGATATTACAGGAAGAATTTCTAACGAGTTAAATTTAGACATTTCAACATGGTATTAGAGCATGGTTGCAGATCACAAGAGAACTGAAGGCATTAGCCGAGCAGAGCATTTGCAGCAGATTCAATTGTCTCGAGTGACAGAGTTGATCCTTGCAGAAGGCGATAGAGGAAGGAGTGACGCAGAGGGACTGTGTCATCATTCTGGGCCAAAGAAAGAAAGCGCAGAGGTTAAGGGAGGCAGAATTAGGCTCACGCAGAGCCACACAGAGGCCAGGTGGGTTGATGCAGTTGGCTGGGGGCGCTGATTTGCTGGTGCCGGGATTGTGCAGAGCCAAATGGCTCAATCCTTCAGTTGCTGTGGTATAGGAGGCTGTGGGTAATTTGCGGAGCGAAGCTGGTGGAGTACTTTGGTCAGAACAATACTTAACAGGGAAAGACCAACGTGGAGGGAGTTGTTGCTGAGGCAGATTTCTAGCCAAGGAATCCGAATCAGTGGTGCAGTTGCACAGACGATCGGAGTGGCGCAACTTGACGTTGGCAAAGGGATTTCCAAAAGGGAAATCGAGACTCAGAGGGAGTCGAACTGAGAACTTCCAAACGGGAAGTTGAGAGACTTAGCAGGAGTCGAACAGAGGACTTCCAGGAGGGAAGTAGAGAGACTTGAAGGAGTCGAAAGAAGAGTAGTGAGATGGCTGTGAATGGGTTGAGAGATCAGGATAGGCTGGACGGAGTGTCCAACTTTGTGGTCTGGAAGGCCAGGATCTTGTCCATTCCAGTGTTTTACGAAACGGCCGTACCGAAACGGAAACGGCCGTTTCGTTCCGTTTTATTAAAAAAATTTCTGACCCGGCCTTTGACCCGGCTCGGCTGGCCGAGTCAGCTATGACTCGGCCGAGTCAGCCAATGACTCGGCCGGGTCATAGCTGACCCGGTCAACCCGGCCGGGTCTCATCAAAAAACGGCCGAGTCATTCAAAACCGGCTGGGCAGCGTATTAACCAAAAATTTAACACTTTTTTGCTGATCTGTTCTTCAAATGCTGTTGTTGTTTTACAATAGTACAAAGATATTTTACTGATATACAGCTCAACCATTAAACGAAAGGAGAATCTGGTTCATACCTCAGATATCAATTGAAGATGTCTAGCTGCCACTGAGTGTTGTTTCTTCTGCCATTGATTTGCCTTCTGCTGCCAAAGTTCAGCCCTTGGAAGTGCCGTCTCAGGCCTTCCAACTTATGACTAAACCAAGCATTAACCTTCGATTCTATCCTTGCTCAACAGGCCTTGACCCTTTACTCCTACTTCAAATTTTGTCTCAGGGTAGCACTTTTAATCAATCCTTCAAAGTATGATTTAATTTTGATCTTGACTTGCACACGAGCTAAGCAACTCGGTCTTGTTCAAATCTCAGAATATACCCTCAAAGGCTGTCTTTAAAGTCGGGCTTCTCCTACAACAAATTTGGTCTTCATTGGCGTCCAAGATAGGCCTCTTCTTGCAGCCTAAAATAGGTCTTCCTGCAGCTTTACATACCTTCTTTTCAACTGTCCATTTGCTTCAAAAAGAGACCTAGACTAGTCTCCTAGCCTGGGGCCTTGAACCTTCTCTTACAACTGCTGTCATAGGGGTAATACGACCCTTTATATGTGTCTAAAACAGGCTTCAACTGGTGCGGCTTCCTCAAGGCTACTATGGCCCTACAACAGTGCAACCTCAGCCTCTGATCTACAGTCTAGACAGGCTATTAAGGCCTCAAAATATGCCCTGAAACTCTTTGGCCTTGATACCTCGAATGCTGCCTCAGACTGTCCTTAAACAGAGCTCAGATTCTGCCTCGGAATGGCCTCATAATAGGCCGAAATTATGCTCCAAAGCTGGGCTCAGATCTGCCCCAGAGCAGTGAATTACAACACAGAGAGATAAGCAATAAAGCCCAAGAAAAAACCTTGAAGAGACTCAGGTCAAAGCCCAAGAAAAAACCTTAATAACTTTAACTTCTAGCTACTAGCCTCCTTGGTTATTTGTATTTTGTTTTGACTCTTGAGTCTTTGATCATGTATGACAGACTACAGTTGACTATGTATTTACTATTGCCATTGGGTACACCGTACCATTTTGATATAATGGATTGGTTGATGAGCCTACTTTGATCATATGTTGTCTTCCATGTATATTATAATGTTGTGTGTTTGGAAACTTGAATGAAAATCTTTAAAATTATGTTTAAAATATTTAAAATTATGTTTTTTTATAAAAAAATTAAATATTTAATGTATTTTTTACAACGACCGAGTCATTGAAATTGAGCCGGCCGAGTCATTGCCGTTTCCGAGTCCGAGTCCGAGTCGATCCTCGGCCGAGTCCGAATCCGAGTCCGTTTTGTAAAACACTGGTCCATTCTAGACAGACATGGCCTCAAAGGCTTCGTCACGAGAGTGATAGCTGTCCCAGTTGACCCGGTAGCTAATGAAAGGTACATGGAGGCAATGGCGAAGGCTAAGTGCATCATCCTTGATGGGGTCAAGGATCATGTGGTACCACATATTGTTGAGAAGGAAACAACAAAGGAGATGTGGGATGCTTTGAAGACATTGTACCAACATACTTCCATGCAGAGGAAGATGCTCCTGAAGAATCAGCTAAGGGCATACCAGATGCAGAAGGGAGAGCAGGTAGATGTCTTCCTCGGTCGCTTGAAGGAGATCCGTGACCAACTAACTTCCATTAGGGCCACGCTAGATGAGGAATTGATGGTGAGGACCGCACTGAACGTAATTTCCGAGGATTGGGAGGTATTTGTCCAGAGCATACTAGGCAAGACGAGTCTTCAAGATTGGGAAGACCTGTGGGCGACTCTTCGTCAAGAAGAGATCAGAGGGCTGACCAAGGCGGGAAGTAGTGGGAAAGCGTAAATAACTTGTTAAGTAATTAAACAAGTAGGAAGAAATAAACCAGATAGTAGAGGAAGAATTTCTAACGGGTTAAATTTAGAAATTCCAACATCAACAAGCTTTTCCTAAACAAGGAAAATATGAATATAAATGTGATTAGTATTTAATGCAAACAGACTTAGATAAGTAAGGAAAACTAAAAAATGAAAAGGTAATAAGATACTTATATTTGGAAGCTGGTAAGGGCTCCCTCTAAGCTTGAGGGATACCTATATCGTTAAAAAATAAATTCAAAAATGTTTTTCAAAATATGTTAATCTTAGAAATCAAAACATAAAGGAAAGCAATTCAAAACTTAGAGTAGAAGGATATGCAAGGGATAGAGTTCGTAAGAGTTCCTAGCAAATAAGTCTTTGACTTTGGGTCCTTCCATCATGCTCTTCTTTGGTGAAACTTCTTTGGCAAAGTTTGCTTGATCCCTGCCCCTTCTTTCTTGGCCCCTTTAGACTTCTTGATTTCTTTGTAGACTTCTTCACTTTTCCTTTTACTAGATCCAAGATTTTATTCTTTTCGAAGATGAGATCTATCCTCTTCTTCCAAGCATTGTAATTTGATGCTCCTTCTAATTTGTTCTCTCCCTTTATTGTGTTAGACATTGTCCTTGAAGATAGTAAGCTTCTTTCCTTATAAGGTCTCCTTATATGATCCTTTAATCAACTTCTTGAAGTTCCTTAGATTCCTTTCAATAGATCCTGAAACCGTATTTTTCCTCATTTTTCACCTTAGCTCCATTCTCCAACTTCAATGATGTTGATCCCAAGCCTCTAATAGCATAGCTTTTGTTGTCTCCCAATTCCAATGCATGAGAAGATGATTCCTTTGATAGAGTGTGAAGTTGTTTACTCTTCCTTGTCATATGCCTAGATGCTTTACTGTCAATAATCCTTATATTATCATTATTAAGTGAACTTGTAAGTGCAGCCAGGAACCCTTGACCTTTGATTTTGTTAGATAAGTAGTAGAAGCTCTTCTTGATAGAGGGAGTATTCATTTCCTTCAAGCCAACAAAGTGATCTTCAATCTTCTTTGACCTTAGCTTTGATACCATGTTGAGAAATCAATGTTAGTAGAATTAGGGTTAGATTTTTCTTTCTTGATAATTACTTGTGAATTATGTTGGCTTCCTTTTGCTTCTTTGTTATATTATCTTTCATCAAGCAATTACCAAATTATGTTTGTATGAAGATCTCAAAAACACAAGACACAAGATGTAGGCACTTTGCCAAGGTAAAACCCCTATCTAGAGGAAAACCCGGTCAACAATTCTTCCTTCAATAGTTTCACAAGATAATCCAAGACTCTTGACCTAGACAAAGACTTCCTCCACACCAAGTCAACTCTCTCTTCCTTTTTGCAGATGATAACCCTTCAATAGCGACTTTGACCTAGTAGCATCAAATTGCAATAACAACTTTAACCCAACAACTGGCAGCAGCAACATCAGCAAAAAATTTGACCTGACAAGAGAGACTTCGATCTCCTAGAGGAATCCACTTGAGAGAGAGAGATAGCCCAAAATTTCTATTTTCCTTTTTCTTCTTCTTTCTCCAATTTCGCACTTCTTTTGTCTTCTTTTCTTACTTTGCACTTCCTAGCACTTTCTCTTGGATATCGAACTATATGAGAGAGTGTGAATTCCTCCAAATGAATTCGAACTGCCTTGTATATATAGCCTTCCAGTGAGGTCGAATTGTCCTTCTTGAGGCCGACTTGATCTCCTTGAGGTTGACTTGGTGCGGAGGGGACAAATAGCATATTTGACTCAATACTAATTCTTTTTACATGATTCAAAAGCCCAAGAAGGGTCTCTTTAAGTGGACAATGACTCTAATGACCCAAAATAAATCCTAGAAGTCCTCAATGGGGACTTTGACCTAAAACATGATGACCCAACCATGAAACCCATGCTTTAATAAGACATAATAATATATTTTCTTCATTCATTTGATAAATACATTTCAAATTGACGTAAATACATTAATGAAGACTGAACCTAGTTACATATTTCAACAGACTTGACCTTGTAACTAGGTTGACATGCTATTCTAGAATCATCTTCATTCATTTTTGAAGGCTGACTTGAAGGAGTGCTTGTGACAAGGTCTTGGAGGGTTTATGACTCAAATACATTCTCTTTTTACAATATGTAACATGCCCAAATGGGTCTTCAATACATGACATTGACTCAATTGACTTTATGACTTAATGACCAAACCTAATAGCTCACAATGGGAGCTTCATCTATAAAATAAAATTCCTTGAGCATGAAACCCATGTCTCAAGCATAAAATAATTTTATTTTTCTTCTTTACATTAATTACATAAAATCATGATTACACGTCATTATGAAGACTGAACCTAGTTACATATTTCAACAAAGGATTCTAAGAAGGCTTAACATATGACTATGAGTATGTTTTCTACTGTGTATCTCCTTTGCATAAATTCTTTGACCTTTGATGCTTTCTACATGAGAGCGATAGGATTGTTATTTGGTTGAAAACATTTAAGTTTCCTTCTAATAATCATTTTGACATAGATGAATATCCATTCAAGATCCTGACATTGCATTCCACCTGCAGTTCTCTGAAAATTCAGTGTAAACAATTTTTTAAGATTTCATTATTGTGTTATGGTAGCAAGCAGAAATGATGATATCATAGTTGAGTGTGTTTTAAAAGTGTTTTGGTGTTTCGCATGCAGGCCCTCAAAGATGAAGTTATAATAGATCTTGTTGAACAATGCCGTTCTAATCATAGGAGAGTTTTGCAGCTTATAAATGGAACATTGTGAGTATGCTTAATATAATTTTCCCAAGTTTACCTTTTTCTTAATATCAGTCACATCTGAAAATTAAATCACCTATTGGCCTTGAATTGACTGTATTTTGGCGAGTGCGTTTGAGCAAGCGCAAGGTTTACATATTTTCTGCATAAAATCCTTGTAACAATACTAAAGTCAACAATAGTCCGATTTACCATCAAAAGTTGCCAAAAACCAGTGAAAAACGTAAATTTAACTCTAGACATCCCTTAATCATCTTGCAGTGGCCTTAATAATCACCTCAACGAGTGAGAATGAGTACCTGATTTAACTCATTCACTTTTTAGAGATAGTGGCATGTTGAAGAAAGAAAACACGTGATACGCAAAGTAAAAGTGATGACATAAATCACAGCAGACCTCTCTCAAGCTGCGTTTTAGCAGAACACTGTTTGGCACCTTATGATACCATGTCATTGGTATCCTACTGAAATTCTTCCTGCGTACAATATACTAAACATATTCAGCCAGTGTTCTCTCTTCCAATACTTGTTTGAGGCAGTGAGAATACCATTAGCAATCTTGCAGATTTTAGGTCATCAATTAAACTAAAAGCTTTCAATATAATATATCAGTTTAGTTTTTTATTGGTGTTAAAAGAATTTAGCCATATAGTTAAAACTAATATTAGGGGTTAGATATCCTGAAACATTGGACTCTGTCAACTACACAACCTTGGTTATATATTATTTATGTACCATATATTCTGTTAATATGAGCAGTATTTTCCAAACAAACAAACCAAAAGACATTGAAGTCTGGTGCTGAATGCTTCACCCTAGAGCCCAGTTACCTTTTAAAATTATAAACTGTGGTAGATTCCTGAAAGCACACTAGTTCCAACATAGAAATTGCTGGTTCATGGACATTACATATATGTTCAAGCCCTTTATTCACTTCCTACCAGGCTATTGGATAGTCTATTGCAAACGTTGATATGACTTGCACCCTGGCTATAAGACACATGTCTTATCTTCCTATTTCATTCTTAGTCTTAGTTAAGCCTTTTGCATATTGTGTTGATTTGGGGTAGCATCGGATGTGCTCTAGCCATGAAAATTGGTGGAAAGGCTAAAACACATGAGATCTCCAAGACCCAGAAATGGTTTGGTCAGATTCTAACCGGTTTGGGAGATATTAAAATAATTAATATTTTTAATGGAGTTCCTAAGTCTAAACTTAGGAAAAATAAACTATTAATGGGTATTAATATAAAACTGGGTTAGAAGGTTCCAAAAGTCATGGATCAAGCCAAATCTAATCTTAGCCATTGAAGGACCAACAGGGAAAGTATAAGAAGAGGCTTGAGGGTCAGTTGGAGAACACACTGAGAGAGACCAGTCAGTTTGATTTCTGGAGCAGGGTTAGCTGAGAAATTCGAACAATTGGTCTGGAGAGTAGCAGGAGGCAGGAAGTATGTAACACAGAGTCGGGAACAACACCAGGGGAACAACACAGAGGTTTGAGAGGCAAATGCATAGCCTCTCAGGCAGATGCAGACGCTGCAGACTGCGCAGTCATTGGAGGGCCTGCGTGGGTGATGTAGAGAGGCCTTGTGCTGACACAGAGGCAGGGGCTGACGTAGAGGGTCTTGGAGCTACGCAAAGGTCAGCTAGGCTGACACTGAGACTGGGGAAGTGCTGAAGAATTTTCTCTCTGTTGGGTAAGCCAGTTTGGCACCTAGTTGTACTAAAGAATTGCTGAATAATAAAATCTTCCCTTGCTGCGTTGGTTTTCCCACATTGGGTTTTTCCGGGGCTTAATTGTCCAAAATATTTGTGTTGATGTGTTAAATCTTGTGCATGTGTTTGTTTCTGTATTATGATGTGATATCTGTAGCAAAATTTATTTTAATGTTTACTGAAGGATTTTCATAAATAACTTATCAGGGAATAGGTAGGTAAAATAAATCAGTTGTTGCAGTGATAGAATTTTCACATGGTATCAGAGCAATAATCAGAGATAGGAAGGGAAAATCAATTATGGGTCGAGACCATGATGCTGACTCGCACAGATTTTCAGAAAATTGCACTAGAGAAAGTGATTTCGATTTCTCTATGTTGGCTTCTAGGCTGGAAGAAGAAGTGGCTTGTGTGACTAGCTCTGCATAATCAGAGGTATGGTATATAGATAGTGGGGCCTCTTGGCATATGATGGGAATCCGGGAATGTTTCTCAGATTATCGGCAGGAGAAGATGAACTTCAAGATCACCATGGGCAACAAGGAAAAATGTACTCCAGTAGGGAGGGGTACCATAGTTTTTCAAACAGAAACGAGAGTGGTTCCGTGCTACCAATGTGCTGCATGTACCAGGATTGGGGATGAACTTACTTTCCGTGTCGCAACTTCAAGACAAAGGCTATGACGTTTTCTTCATCAAGGAGAAATTATACGTCAAACATCCGAGTTGGAAAAAGAAAGTGCAGATCAGGATCAAAAGTAACAGGTTGTACAGACTACAACTAGAATCACCAATGGCACTAATAGGCAGTCATGGAGACAAGGATTTGAACGAACTATGGCACAAAAGAATGAGACATTTGCACCATGGGGCTCTGAGAATTTTCAGGAGCACTGTAACAGGGGTTTTGGATCTTAGTACAGAACGAGATGATGTCTGCAGAGGATGTGCTCTAGGAAAGTATGCCAAGGCAGCATTTCCTAGAAGTAAAAACAAGGCCAAGAGTGTACTAGGATTGATACACTTAGATATCTGCGGACCCATGTCCACTAAAGCTCTTAGTGGTGCTGAGTACTTCCTTACCTTCATTGATGACCACTCAAGGAAAACTTGGATTTATTTTCTGAAAACCAAGGACGAGGTTTTCTGTCGATTCAAAGAGTTCAAGGCTCTGGTGGAGAATTTGACTGGGAAGAAAATAAAAGTTTTGCGCTCAGATAATGGTGGAGAGTATGTCGATAAGGACTTCATTGATTTTTGCGCTAAGGAGGGCATCAGAAGAGAGTGGACAACTCCTTACAATCCGGAGCAGAATGGAGTAGCAGAAAGAAAGAACAGGACTATTGTAGAAGCAGCTAGGGCCATGATGTATGATCAGGATATGCCAAAATTCCTGTGGGCAGAAGCATGCAACACAACAATCTATGTTCAAAATAGAACTCCTCATCGGGCATTGGGCAAGATTACTCCAGAGAAAGTCTTCACAGGGAAGACGCCTGAAGTCAGTGATTTCAGGATATTTGGGAGCTTAGCATATTGCTGCATACCCGAGGAAAAGAGGAAGAAGCTGGATCAAACTGCAGAGAAAGGATATCTAGTGGGATATAGCGAGAATGCTAAGGCATACAGAATCTATCTTCCAGGGAGTAGGAAGGTAGTAATTCGACAAGATGTGAAGTTCATGGAAGACAGGGATTTCAAAAAATCTCGAGAAATGCCTTTTGAGGAGCAGTCAAAAGAGGAACGGTTGGTCAAACCTCTTCAACCAACGAAGGAAAAGAATTCTTCCTCGGGTCAGGAAGAATCATAGGATGAGGAGGAGCTAACAGAAGTACCCACTGGCAGAGGAAGAACGAGCAGGGATCTTCGTCAGATTCTGCAAGATGCAAATGACTTCGTCGGTGCGCTAAGGAACAATAAGAGGGAGCGAAAACAACTAGATAGATATCAGGCATTAGTAGCTCAAGATGGGGAGCCTGCCAGTTTTCAGGAGACAACTCAACATCAGGTTTGGATGGATGTGATGGTAGAGGAGTACAACTCCATAATGGTGAACGATGTCTGGGAGGTAGTGCCAAGGCCTCAAGACAGATCAGTGGTAGGTTCGAGATGGATCTACAAGATCAAATACACTGCAGATGGCAATGTTAAGAAATACAAAGTCTGGGAGGTAGTGCCAAGGCCTCAAGACAGATCAGTGGTAGGTTCGAGATGGATCTACAAGATCAAATACCCTGCAGATGGCAATGTTAAGAAATAGAAAGCCAGGTTTGTTGCTAAGGGGTATGCTCAGAAGGAAGGAATTGACTACGGAGAGACCTTCACCTCGTAGCCAAGTATACATCTGTTAGAACCGTGATATCTCTTGCAGCACAGATGGGGTGGGAGATTCATTAGATGGATGTCAAAATGACATTTCTGAACGGTGTGAAAGAAGAAGAGGAATACATTGAACAACCAGAGGGCATTGAGACACATGAGAAGAAGTCTCATATATGCAAATTAAAGAAAGGCTTGTATGGGCTGAAATAGGCACCTAGAGCGTGGTATGGGCGAATTGATGGCTACTTGCAGAAAATGGGATTTGTCAAGAGTGACGCAGATCCAAATCTCTACTATCTGGTTGTAGAGAATGAGCCTCTAATCTTAGTATCAGTGTTGATAATATCGGTATCGGGAAAATATCGACGAGGGTCCGGAAAATATCTTATCGGAAATATCGGCGAAAATATCGGCAAATATCGGCAAGCATAAAAAATGCATAATATATTCATTTTTTTTTCAGATTTCTAAACATATAAAGCAATAACAACATGAACTAAACACATTGGCACATAAATATGAAGAAGGCATTGATATATATGATGTCAAATAGAAATGATACATCAAACTTCAAAGGCGATACCAAATCCCGCTGATCCCTGATAATTGTCTAATCAAGGACTCAAACAAAATAACATCACATATCCTGCTGATCCCTGATAGTGATAATTGTCCAATCAAGGACTCAAACAAAACAACATCACATATATAAAACTTTAAAAGTATTTCATCATCATGAGTTATAAACTTATATGTAGCAAAAGTTGCAAAACAAATAAAACTAGCAGCTATCTATCTGAGACCATTGGCCTCTCCCTAGCAGCTTTCTTTCTGTCTTGTTCAGCAATTGCTTCACAAGCTTTTTGTATAACCTCTGCACTAGAAACCATACAAGGCATCACATCTGCATCATATGCAGAGAGTTTAGCCATATGGTATTTCAATCGTGTAATCCCTCCTGACATCTTGGTCCCACACAAGTTGCATGATATATATGCCTGATTTGCCCCACCAACAGCCTCCCCATACTCCCAAAATGGGTCCAAGGCTTTTGGCATATTTGACATTTGTAGTGAACTAATTCAAACCTACGGCACAAAAAAAACAAAAAATTGGCATTAAATGAGTATAACTATACAGTGCCCAGCAAACACTCAAGAAACTATTTTAATTTTTAAAGCAACATCTTCATGTTCAGAATTTAAACAACAAAAGCAAGCATAAAAAATGCATAATATATTCATTTTTTTTCAGATTTTTAAACATATAAAGGAATAACAACATGAAATAAACACATTGGCACATAAATATGAAGAAAACACTGATATATATGATGTCAAATAGAAATGATATATCAAAGGCGATACCAAATCGTGCTAATCCCTGATAATTGTCCATTCAAGGACTCAAATGTGGAGAACCAATACAAAATAACATCACATATAATAATAAAAGTATCTCATCATCATGAGTTACATGTAGCATAACAAATAAAACTAGCAGCTATCTATCTACTGCCCTCTCCCCCTTTTACGGGAAAACATGATGGGCTGTTTGCCAGGCCTGCCCCTAGTAGTAGAAGGCCCTGACACTGCCTCTGCACCTAATGTCAAATAATGAGTGATAGGCATGGAGCTATGCTCTCCTATATCTATAGCAGATGGTGTTGATGCTGATGCTCCCGCAGTGCCCTCCTCCTCCTGCTCCTCCTGCTCCTCCTCTAAGTGCTGCTGCTCCTCTGACTCCGAGTCCTCCTCTTGCTGCCCCTGCTCTAATGGATCATCTGCCACTGGCTCTAACCATGAAGGAGACTCCTCCAATATGGGCTCCTGAGACTCCACCCTCCACAGAGACAATACATCAATATTGTCTAAGGAAATGGCATCTGGATCCACTGGTGATTCTATTTGCCTCACTCGAAGTCGGATGTTGTAATGCACATACACCAAATTGTTGAGGCGTGCGAACTCCAACCTGTAAGAGTGTCAAAAAAAGTAATGAGTCTTGACTCTTGACTCTTGACACTTGAAGGTCATAAATTAAAAATTAAAAATTACAATAAGTGTAATTGCTCAACTGAAGGCTTGAGTTCAAAGTTATACCTGTTGCGCTTTTTGGCGTGTATTTTCTCAAATACACTCCAATTGCGCTCACACCCTGAAGAGCTACATGTTTGACTCAAGATTTGTATAGCCAAATTTTGCAAATTTGGTACCCTTGCACCATAGCTTCGCCACCAAAGATCTACAACAAAATAATGAAATAAAAAATTCAAAAACTTAAAAGTTAAAAGTTAAAAGTTAAAACATAATTAAATTCAAATTTCTAATTTCTAATGAGTGATGACTTGTCACTTACGTGGCATGAAGAGGGCCCTTTCCTTAATGGCATCATCAAAGCCAAATAGGCCAACACAATCCTGATAATTATGTATCTCGCGGCTGATTTTGCTACGAACCTCAGAATCAGGTACCATCCTCTGAATACAGGAATGGAGCCCTTCCATCAGCTCGCCATCAAAACGAAAATTGCATTTGTATGCAAATGCAGGGTTGAGGAAGAGTGCTGCTGCATGAATGGGTCGATGAAGCATCCCTGTCCACCGACTATTGATCACATCCCATAACATCATCTGCCTATTAAGGCCAGCAGAACCCTTGTCTGCATAATAGGAACGAATGGCCTCCTTGGCCCTATCCATGCCCTCATACAAATAAGGCATTGCAGGCTTCTCTCCATCCACCAATCTAAGAACCTTTACTATAGGTTCGCTAACTGCACATGCTTCCTGTACTCCACGCCAAAATGTCTCAGAGTACACCATTTTTTCAATGGCTCTCCCATCAGGTCTCCTGCTGTATCTACAAGCACGCCAATCATCAGACACAAACATTTGCTTCAACTCGAACTGACATCGAAGCAAAGACTGAAGAGTAATAAAGGTTGTGGCAAAACGTGTGATGGCAGGACGCCGCAACTCCTTGTTTCTAGTGAACCTCCTCATAAGGCTAAGAACAAAAGCATGGTTATAAATAAACTTGGGGATGCTCCTAGCCATATCAACTGCCTCCTTGATGAAGGAGAGTTTCCCCATATCCTCAAGCAACAAATCAAGACAATGCGCTGCACATGGAGTCCAGAACAATGTGGGATGCCTCTCCATAAGCATTCTGCCGGCAGACACATAATTAGCTGCATTGTCTGTTACGACTTGCACCACATTCTGCACACCAATCTCCTGAATGAACCCATCTAACAACTCACATATCGTTGCTGCATCTTTGATATGTTCTGATGCATCCAACGATTTAATAAACATGGTACCTTTAGGACAATGTACCAAGAAATTTAGAAGGGTCCTACCCTTCCTATCTGTCCAACCATCAGACATCACTGTGCATCCAGTGACTTCCCATGTCTGTTTCAACTCCGCCAATCTAGAGTTGATGTCCTGTTTTTCTGCTTGAAGAATTGGCCCCCGCAACTCCTCATATGTGGCACTTTTGTACCCTGGGCCCACAACAGCAATAGCATCACACATTGGTTGCCAAAATGGATTGGTTTTTGTGATGCTGAGAGGTAAGTCGCTCCAAAAAATACACCTCCCCATGACTCTATCTGCTTCTTCCTTCTCCTTTTTTTTATAAAGCGATTTTATGCCAGGTTGTGCTCCAGCTCCTGTTCGTGGAACAAAAAATGATGACCTCGCATTCACACTAGCAGTAGCGCTAGCATGTGATGGTGTGCCAGTTGTGGAGCCCCTCCCACTAGGGCCAGTAGGGCCACTACCCTGAACATGAAAATCAGGAGAAGATATCCCAAAAGATCTACCTGCACGTTCAGCTTTGTTTCTTTCAGCCTCTTCCTTCTTTCTGTCCTTTTCTTCAATTGCCTCAAGAGCTTTTCGTATAAGCTCCGGACTAGAAACTTGACAAATGCCAACATCGTGTCCAGGGAGTCTAGCAAGATGGTATTTCAGTCGTGTAACCCCACCTGTCATCTTGTCCCCACACAATTTGCATGAAAGATATGCACGATTTGTCCCACCATCAGGGATCCCATACTCCCAAAATGGGTCCAAGTTTTTTGGCATATTTGTATTTTGTAGTGGGCTAAGTTGCTAACTCAAAAGGAAACCTACAGCACCAAAAAAAATTTGGAATTAGTAACTTAATAACTTAATAAGTAATACGAATTTACGAAATTCCATGGGTGCAGGTCTCAATATCAAATCCTCATTCTTCAAAGACAAATGGAATAAACTTTAACAAAGTTCTACAAGAAAAATCCAAAGGTCTTGAAAGAAAATTAAATTTTTAATAGCCTAGCTTTTAAAAATTAAAAGTGTAAGGATAGATTCTAAAGGCTAAGTCTATATGTCGTAGACAGTCTTGGAATAAGTTAGGAATCTGAGCGGCTGAGCCAAAATAGTGTTAGATGGTGGCTCTTGAACCATTGTATAGACTCAAAAGCAAGCGCCATTGATTTGGAAAAAAAGTGAATCTGCTAAAGATTGAAACTGTCAAAAGGTGAGAACTATTTCTTTGAAGTTTGAACTAAGTTCAATAAAGCAATACCGTATTACCGTGTTTAGATGTTTTTTAACTTTTAAGAACACAATAAAAAATATAATACTACCACATATGCCATGTCCTCAGATTTATCATTTAACCAAGAAAAACTTAAAAGAAAATGTGCCAATGCCTGTAAAGAAGATCCCAAACATTCAAATCAACTGCCAAAATTCTCATAACTTCATCCCAGAACTACATTCTCACCATTAGAGGTTGCATATCATGGCTATCCAGACTCACTCAGAAATTATTCTTCAAAGTATGATCCATAAGAAGAGACCTCAACAGACAAAATTAGTTGCAACAATGTCAAGTAAACTGTAAAACCCACAGGTTAGATCTCTTAGTTTATTTTCAGGAACTCTGGAGTCTGTTTATTTACACTGTTTTAAACTTTTATACATGCATTATTTTCAAATTTTGTCATTAAAAAATATGGGTAATATGCAAATTAGTGTGTAGATTTGTTGCTATGAAAGTGATGTGGGTTTATGAGATGCGGTTAAATACAACAGAAGCTCAAGCAGTTAGAAGAAATATCAATCAACTTAGGGCATACGTTATGTGTGCAACAAATATATGACACAACACCACCCATGAAATGCTATAAAAACTTAAAAAGTTAAAACAGAAAAAACTATTGTTTGAGACTTGAGTTGTGGTCATCTCTGAAATTTCACTTTGAAATTAAAAAGAAGATTTGAAATACATTGTACAGAAGCCTAAAATATTACAATAATCATCTGCCAAATGATAATTCTTAGCAGTGAGCACTATCTATCTGCAAACATTCGCATTCCCTTGTATGCTATGCTAAATTGTTTATGGGAGAATCGTATGGAGACTGCTAATGCTATGTCTGGACTCTGAATATGAAACGATTTAGTATAATATGATTGTGGTAAGTTGGTAACTGTGAGTCGTGACAGATCTGACCACTGAACAATAAGCTTAACGAAAAATAGAACATAAAAGATGGAGAAATAAAACACCAGACATGTGAATGGCTAAAAGGCTGTAGTCTATAATATATATATAAACGATGAATTAAGTTGTGTTTAGACTCTGAAAACAACGGTGTGACTTGTGTTGTGTATTTCTTCTTGCTCAGTTCTTGTTTCCGCATATAATTTAGTTAGTGAAGGCTGTAGTGTATTGGTTTTGATATTTACCGTAGAACACAGTAAATAATTTGTTCAGCTATTTAACAAATAGAAGAAACTTAATGAGTTGCTGCAGTAGAAATTTGGGTCTCCAGATTTTCACATTGATGAGGATGATATGCACAAGATGCATGATGAACCTTTTGTGGAGAGCCAATTGGAGGGTCATGTTAAGCTCATGATAGAGAAGGATGATCAACCTTCTTTTGGACCAACCATTGATGAGGAGTAGACAAATGCACAAAATACTAGTAGGGTTGTACTATTTGCAGACACTTGTCATCAGGAGGCAATGGAGCATGATAGTATAGATTTGTAGGAGGTTAGTAGACTGGAGGAGCTTAGAGTTTCCAATCAGATAAGGGAGGATCTTTTTGAGATGGTGGTGCATCCATCTTTAGGCCCACCCATTAATGAAGTGCAGTTAGATGCACAGGTAGTTGGCAAACTTGTAGTACTTTTAGGGAGCAACCATCTCCAATGGTACATTGACAGGGCATGTAGCAAAGCTTGCCCACTTTTATCCATTATAGGGAGAGGAGCATGATTTCTTGGACAGATCTTGTTGCTTGGACAGATCTTGCTGATGGACCAGACAGAGCAACATGAGTTGAGCATGGACTAGTGACAACACAGTAGATTTGTTCCTTACATAGGGGTCCATGCATTCGATTCTTTCCACGGGGTAGATTGGGGGGAGATCATGTGTTGGTATCCTTTTGATGGAGTGTCATTCTTAGTCAGGAGTGTGGTGTAGCAGGGGCCCTTAGAGATAGGGGACACTACATGCCCCAGTTGGCAGTTAGGCATAGGTTGGTCGTCCATCAACATTCCTTCACAACATTAGCATATTGGGGTTGACCTTGGTCTATGCGAAGGGTTGGACTAGAGAGAGGTGATGAGTTGGTATTCTACTGGTGGAGTAGCATCTATGGCCAGAGATAGAGCAGAATTAGGGCCATGGGATTTGGGCGACGATTGGCCATGGTGGCATTAGGATCCAGGTGGAACTACTAGTAGCTTGATGAGTCAGCGATGGGCTTGGGATCCAGGTATTGAGGGATCCAGTCATTTTTGGATTGCTTGGAGGCATGATGTGGACCAGTGGTTCATATGGGATTTTGGTATCTGTTTGCAGATGCCTCTACAGTAGATAGGTGTGGATTACGTGAGGGAAAACAATCTTGGGGCGGGAGGATTTGTCATGTCCCCATTTTTATTTTTCTCTATAGTACAACCATGATGGGTTTCCAAGGTATGTGATGGCCAGGCCACAGAAGCAGGATTATATCATCGGGGGTCCCGAAGGAGTTTTGAGGAGTTTTTATGGGATCCAATGGCATTCACTTGGCATATTGCATCATCTACAAAACTTGCCTTTCGTTCCACTGCATTCCGAAAACTTTAAAAAATTAGCATTATTATGGGGCCTAACTTAATTATGTTGGAGGTGGCATTCCAGGAAGATTATTTGATAAAACACCTCAGTGTAATAGCTTGTTGGAACCAAAACGAGAAGATCTACAGGATGAGATGCTGAGAAGTAATTTCTAGTGGCTAGAGAGAGTATGCTGGAAAATTTACCATTTTCCTTAATTAAAAATGACTTTAATTAGTCATTTAATTAAGGAAAAATAATTAATTGGAGGAAAAGGCCCAAAAGTGATTTAAGTGAAATAAAATTAAATTAAAAAGTCACTTAAGATAAAGTAAATGGAGGAGCTTCTAGAATAGTTGAAAAATAAAAAAATAAGGTGCTTTTAGAGGCTTGGAGATCTATCCATGAGATCTATAAAAGAGGAGGAGGAGGTCATTTGGAGGCATCTTAGATTTGTGTATTGTATTTGTGGTGAGATTTTGAGAACCCGGTTCTCTACTTCAGCAATAGCCCCAGGACAGAAACCCTTGGGTGATTCAGTGAGAGTGGGCGAGCACCCATCTCTTTCCTTGGTGGATCCATTCAGGATTCATAGGGTACAGTTTATTGATTTTCAGTTTGTTTTGTAGGCCAGTTGTGGCATTATTGTAGATCTATTTGGCGCGCCATCATCTCAGCCATATTCCTGCTCTTGTACCAACTTATTTACATATTAATAAAATAAGACTGAGATCTTCTGGATGTTTATATCGTCTATTATTCAGTTGCAAATTCTATTTCCCGTTTTTGCCATAAATTTTGTGGTTTGATTTGTGCAAATTGTTTATGGTAGTGACGGCTTAAATTTCTAAAGCTATTTTTTGCAAATTTTATATTTGGGACATTACAAGGGTTTTGTTGCTAGGGCATTGTTACCCACCATTTTGTGGGTGATATTCCTAGGAGAATTTTTTTTCTCGAAGATGGTCCTCAGCCTGGAGCCAACAGCCCCCTGTAGCCACCATCTAGCTCATTGTGTAATTTCTTCGCCACCTGAGGCAACCATGTGGTCCCTCGACCATCTGCCATGATCGTCTGTTTGAAGGTGGGCCTCCCCAACTTAAAGGTATGCCTTGTCATTTGGTAATTGATTATTTTAGTTTGCTTATCATGGACACTCCTGGCCATGGATTAATGGGGGGTTTCAACGGAAAGAATGGGTTAGGTTATGCCCTTGTCCCCTAGGCCCCTTTTGGATATTAAGTGTAATCTTGCATTCTAGTCCCGTGGGATCTCTTTTACTGACCATTTGACTTTAGGTATGGTCTTTCATGGGAAACCCCAATTTTGGTTGCGTGGTCCTGCTCAGTGTTGCACGAAGCGCCCCCCCCCCCGGTTCCAAGCCCCGAAGCGCGTCCCGTACGGAAGCGCCTAGGAAGCTTGGCCGGAAGCGCGCTTCCGGATTTTTTAGCCGCTTCCTGGAAATTTGGAAGCGCTGGCGCTTCCGAAGCGCCGAAGCGCGCTTCGTACGGCGCTTCCCAGACGCTTCCCAGGCGCTTCCCAGACGCTTCCCAGACGCTTCCGTACGCTTCCAGAAAAGCTTCCGGAAAAGCATTTAGAAAATCGTTTTTTTTTCAATTTTTTTTTAAATTTTAGGTGAGTTTGCTTGTTGGGGGTGGGTCCACCTTGGGTTAGGGTGACAAATGAAAGCAAAAAAAAATATAAATATAGCAGATGCTCCCTCATGGTAATGTTAAATTCTTAAAGTAAAAGTGACATTCTCCTTTATTTTTCATTTTCATCCTTTTACTTAAATTTTTAACATTACCATGAAATGACTCAGAATGTTTGAGAGTGGTTCCAGCCTCATTGGACTTCATATGGAGAAAATAGAATTTCATATCCTATTCAAAATTCAGCAGACTTAACAGTTTTCAGGTATTCAGGATCAATGGGATTGTGGCATTTCATTAGATTATATCAAGTATGAAGGTATGCGATTAGCATTTAATCAAGAGCACCAAGCCCTATATGTACCCTGGTGTTGGTGGTGTTAATTGTTGAACTCCTTTGTCACGCGGCACGCCCTTAGCAAAAAATTACCTTTCAATCAAGTCAAAATCATCGATCAAACATGTTAAGCTTTTTCTACCATATTTTAAGTCTTGAATTAGGTAGTTTGATCAAAATTGGGCAATGTTGACTAATATCCCTAGACAATCGAGGTAGAGGCAAAGGCTAGACAAGAGGAGAAGAATCTAGATTCTAGATCATTAATGTACAATGGATGTTATATCTATCTTGATTTATGCAAAAATATGCATGTTTTCATGTCTTCTACAATTAATTTGGTATTTGGGATGTTTGTTTTGAGTATAAATGCAAAAAAATATAAAATATATATATATATATATAGCAGACGCTTCCGCGGACGCTTCGCTTCCTAGATTTTTGGAAAATGACGCTTCGGCGTCCCCGCTTCCAAAAAACGCTTCCGCTTCGCTCCCGCTTCGTGCAACATTGGTTTAAACTTTATAGTATAGCGCATAAGGCAGACGTCAAACAATCCTGCATGGAATTCGTTGTTGATTATAACGCTGGGGCATCCGGCATACCTGTAAAGTTGTAAACCCTCCGCAGCAGCCAAAGTTCAAAGTTCAAACCCTCCGCAGCCACCGTTCGCAGCGTCTCCAGCTCTCACGAAACCGAAATGGCTCATTGACGTGAAACGAAAACCCTAAACCCATTTTATAAAGGCTGCCGGCGATATTTATGGTCGTCTCGCGCTATTTGACAAAATATCGCCGAAATCTCGTGCATATCGCGATAAATTCGAAATCAGCAAATATCGCGATTTTTTCGGGGCGATATTTCGGCTCGCCGAAAATATCGCGATATTTGCGAATATCGCCGATTTTTCGGCGATATTATCAACACTGCTTAGTATTATATGTGGATGATCTCTTCCTTACAGGATCATCCAGGCTCATAGGGGATTGCAAGAAGAATCTAGCCACTGAGTTCGACATGAAGGATTTGGGACGAATGCATTATTTCCTGGGGTTGGAAGTTTGGTAGCAAAAGGGGTAGATCTTCCTTTGGCAAGGGAGATATGCTACAGAAATCCTGAAGATATTCAAGATGGAGGACTGTAGACCCATGGCTACTCCTATGATAACCAACTGGAAGAAAACTGATGCATCAGAAGACAAAGATGTTGATCCCACCTTATACAGGCAGCTCATAGGGTCCCTGATGTATCTGGTCAATACAAGTCCAAACATTTGCTACACTGTCAACTCCCTCAGTCAGTTCATGGTGGAGCCGAAGAGGGCGCACTGGGCAACAGCCAAACATGTTCTTAGGTATTTACAAGGAACAATCGATTATGGACTCTTGTACACCAGGGGTAAGGATATCAGATGGAGTGGCTTTACTGATGCAGATTGGGCAGGAAGTTTCGTGGATTAGAAAATTACCTCTGGGTACTGTTTCAACATTGGATCAGGAATGACCTCCTGGTAGAAATCCGTGGCTCTGAGCTTAGTTGAGGCAGAATATATGGCCGTAAGCATAGTTTCGTGCGAGGCCATATGGCTTAGAAAACTTCTGGTGAACCTATTCAGAAGAAAGATGGAGGCGACCAGGATCATGTGTGATAATCAGAGTTGCATCAAGCTCTTTGAAAATCCAATGTTTCACAATCAGTCAAAGCATATTGATATTTGGTGTCACTTTGTTAGAGACTGTGTCCAACGAGAAGCTGTACAGTTGAGCTACACTCTTACAGGAGAACAAGTGGCAGACATCCTTACCATGGCCCTTGGAAGAACCAAGTTTGATTATTTCAGGGAGAACATGGGGATGATAAAGAATCCATTTCAGTAGCAGAAATGGGTATGATGTTGCAGTGCAGTAGCAGTCAGAACTCAACAGTAGCACGATGCAACATGATGAGGAGTTTGCAGTCCAGATGTAGTGTTGGAAAGATGGACCAGCAGCAACACAGATGCAGAGGGAGCAGCAGTACATGATGCGACAATGCAAAGGATGTTGGGCGGGGAGGCCTAGCATTGGCACAGGGACCGGTGCCTGATAATGAGGGTGATGCTCAATGTGGAGTATTACTAGAGCACAGTCCTTGCTAAGAGGGAGTGTTGATTTGGGGTAGCATCGAATGTGCTCTAGCCATGAAAATTGGTGGAAAAGCTAAAGCACATGAGATCTCCAAGTCCTAGAAATGGTTTGGGCAAATTCTAACCGGTTTGGGAGATATTAAAATAATTAATAATTTTAATGGAGTTCCTAAGTCTAAACTTAGGAAAAATAAAATATTAATGGATATTAATATAAAACTGGGTTAGAAGGTTCCAAAAGTCATGGATGAAGCCAAATCTAATCTTAGCGGTTGATTAGAGATTTAATCTCGGCCCTTGAAGGACCAACAGGAAAAGTATAAGAAGAGGCTTGAGGGTCAATTGGAGAACACACTTAGGGAGACTGGTCAATTTGATTTCTGGAGCGGGGTTGGTTGAGAAATTCAAACTAGTGGTCTGGAGAGTAGCAGGAGGCAGCAAGTACGGAACAAAGAGTCGGGAACAACACTAGGGGAATAGCGCAGAGGTTGGAGAGGCAGATGCAGAGGCTACAGACTGCACAATCACTGGAGGGCTTGTGTGGGTGACGCAGAGTGGCTCAGCGCTAACGCAGAGAGGTAGGGGCTGACGCAGAGGGTCTGGGAGCTACGCAAAGGTCAGCCAGGCTAACACTGAGACTGGGGAAGTGCTGAAGAATTTTATCTCTGTTGGGTAAGCCAGTTTGGCACCTAGTTGTACTGAAGAATTGCTGAATAATAAAATCCTCCCTTGCTGCATTGATTTTCGTACATTGGGTTTTTGCAGGAACCAATTGTCCAAAATATTTGTGTCGATGTGTTAAATCTTGTGCATGTGTTTGTTTCTGTATTATGATGTGATATCTGTAGCAGAATTTATTTTAATGTTTACTGAAGGATTTTCATAAATAACGTATCGGGAAATAAGTAGGTAAAATAAATCAGTTGTTGCAGTGATGGAATTTTCACATATTGAGCCTATAACTTGATCCTTTTTCTAAGGTCTTCGATCCCACTTTGTGTTATCTCTCTCCCCTTTCCTTTTTCCTTTCAATATTTGTTTTTGAACATAGTTGACAACTCTCCCTATCCATAGAATTTCAAAAACCTAACTATTTTGTTTTGTGGGAAAAAACTTTATGTTTTATTTCAAATTTATGTACATCATGTATAATTAGGGACTTTTCTCCCTCAACCGACCTAGGCAAGCAGAGCATACATGTCTAACTAAGTCGCATAATCAACATCTCTAAAATATGTTCTAACATTACAACATTTTTGAGAGATTTTAGTATCCTATCAATAAAATTTCTAAAACCTAACTATTTCTTTTTGTTAAAAAAAAGTCAGTGTTTTATTACAAAATGTTAGAGTACTAAGACTTGGGAAAATTTTGAGGATCTATACTTATCTTAAACTGTAGTATGTTGATCTTTTGGGTGGCATTGGGAGTATTCTCATGTGTGGGGCAAGTGGGCTATTTGATGGGGCTTTGCACCCATAGACCCATGGTATTTTGATGATTGATGGTATTTTGATAACCCATGGTGTTGCACCCTTTGGAAAAGTATAAGTACAAGATTGAGTGATTCATTCTTGTAGCTTGGCAAGAGGGTTGGGAGGGCCAATAGTGCTAAGCAAGGCGAAGCGGGCCAAGTTGGTGTTAGGAATAAAATACATATAGAAATAATACAAATAATGTAAATAAAAATAATAATGATTAATGGTTAATTAACTAATAATTAGTAGTGAAGAGGCATGTTGTAACGACCAAAGGTCGTATACACAACGAAAATCTTTAAAATACTTCAAAGATTTAAATGTCCATTGTAAAACATGTAACTGTATATTGAATATTGTATATAAAATTGGTGTGAGATATGAGATGATTACAAATGAGAATGAGGGCTTGCTTATATACCCTAGGCAGGTGCCATTTCATGAATGATCATGGCACTAAGACATGCCTCTTCATTATTAACTAAATAACTATTAGTTAATTAATTAATACTATATTTATATTTATATTTATATTTATTATTTTTATATGAATTATATTCATAACATTGCCCTCTTTTCAAAAAGCTTTGTCCTCAAAGCTTACTGATGAAAGGTTGGATCTCTTTTTCTACTCGTCGTGGAATTTTCATCTTCGTTGTTACAAGATGATATGATCCTTGGAGCGATAAATAAAATTGTCGAATTGAAAATGGATCTGACCATCCTAGACTAATCCTCTGTGAAATCTTCCGGTCACTGGAAATTTGCACTGAATTGTTATCATCGGACTGGATTCTGCAAACTTCAGTATTCTTGGGAACATAAATCTGTTGTTTTCGTTTTGAGTGATACTGGTACGTAGATTGATTGGAAAGTCTGCTCTTGTGATTCAGATGTCGATAAGGAGTTCTTCTGGTTGGACTTTCCCTTATCATGTTAGTGGCAGTTCCCTGATTTCCTTCAGGTGTTGTTGTTGTTGAGCTGGCATCATCATTTAGAATGTCCATCGTTTGAATTGCAACTTCTGAATATGTTTTAACTTCTTTTGGTTTCTCATCCTCTTGAGTTGTGATATTAACTGGATCAGTATTTATTCATTTTTCTTCAACTTGGACCGAAACGACTAGAGACTTCAATACTTCTTCTTGAAGTTGTTCTAACTTGTCATTTAGTGACTTCTTGTCACTTTTAAGCTTCTTAATTTGCGTAAGTAGGGCCTGGTTATGATTCCTTAGACGTGAAAGTTCATCATTTTCTGAATTGTCGACTTTGTCCTTAGTATCATTTTCTTTATTTTTGATCTGTTCTAATAACCTTTGATTCAAAGTTTTTAAACGCAATTTTTTTTCTTCCTTCTTCGATAAATTCTTGTTGAATTTCTCCTTAGAACTTTTGTTCTCTTGCTTTAATTTTTGCTTCTTAATCTTGGACTTTTTGATTTGTTCAAGTAATTTTTGATTATGGTCTTTGAGACGCAAAATCTCCTCATTACTTTCTATTGATTTTTCATGAAACTGATCTTCGAGATTTTTATATTTCTTCTCTGATGCTTCGTTCTTTTGTTGAAGTTTTGCGATTTCTTCCTTTAATTGTTTTATTTGTATTTGCTCATTATCATTATTCTCTTTGGTACTAAATAATCTTCCACACCTTGGACATCTTAAATTGCATTTTTTTAATATAAGTATATCCAATTTCGTCTAAACAAAATGGACATTTAGTCCAAAATAGTGATTGTTGTGTGGGACTCATCTTGACTACTTCATTATTTTCGAATTAGGCTCCATTTTTCTTGACTTGATAACCTTCCTTGGTAATTTATTATATATATATATATATATATATATATATATATATTCTCAACAACTCTTTTTTTTAAACTTTCTTTTTTAACTTTATTTTGTTTTCTCATATTTATTTATTTATTTATTTATTTTTTTCTATATATATTTATAATTTTTTTCTTTTCTTTGAAAAGTTACAACTCTAGTGAAACGTGGCTATTCACCTCTTTAGGGTATAATATAAAATATATGTCCACTTATGTGCCTTTGACTCGGTTAATTTTCTCCATGTTAAAAGTAAAACTTACCATTCACATAAATAGATTTTGTATTCCTTTTGTTCTTCTTTTACCTTGAAAATACCATGGGCAATTACCATGGGTTGCTAAAACCACGAGCTTGTAAACTACTTAATGAAGAATCAAGATAATCTTTTCTACTCTTCCTTCTCTTACATATAGCTTTAAAGATATTTGGAAAGATTCCCTTTTGAGTTTATCATGCGTTTTTTATCAATAATGTAGAACCTTATTATATATATGAATGTTCTCCTTCAAAATTTATATCAGACTATATTTTTTTTACTAGAATAATTGAAATGTCAATGGCCAAAGTCCTTTTTTTTATTTATTTAATTTTTTGGGGCCGAAGGCCTAAATGGCGATATATAAAATCTCCAAACTCTGAGCGAAATGCTTCAATTACATTGACACAACAACAAGGTTGACGGGAGGTGGATGGCCAAAGGCCTAGTGATCAGTGAACGTGGCCTTGATACCAATGTAACAACCAAAGGTCTTATATGCAGCGGAAATCTTTAAAATACTTCAAAGACGTAAATGTCCATTGTAAGACATGTAACTATATTGAATATTGTATATAAAATTGATGTGAGATATGAGATGATTACAAATGAGAATGAGGGCTTTCTTATATACCCTAGGTAGGTGCCCTTTCATGAATGGTCATGTCTCTAAGACATGCCTCTTCATTACCAACTAACTAACTATTAGTTAATTAATTATTATTATATTTATTATTGTTATATGAATTATATTCAAAGCATGTGTCTTTAAAGACATGACCGTTTGTGAAGAGGTACCTGCCTAGGTATATAAGTAGGGTCTCACCCTTATTTGTAATCATCTCACTTGTATTCAAATATTATTATATATAATTACTTGTCTTACAATGGATGTCTTTGTCTTCGAAGTATTCTGAAGATTATTACTGCGTATACGAACTTTGTTTGTTACATTGGTATCAGAGCATTCCTCTGAGTATACGAACTTTGTTCGTTATATTGGTATCAGAGTTGTTCTATCCTCTAGCCGCTCAATCGCTGCGTAGAGCCAGCTTGATTCGACCTTTGACCATCAACCTTGCGTCAACTATGTTGTTGTGAAACTGAAAGCATTTCGCTAGAGAAGTTTTTTGGAGTTATCTGTTTGTTGATTTCTTTAGAGGCCCTTGGCCATTTTTAAAGAATAAAAAAATAAAAATAAAAAAGAAAAGAAAAAAAACCTTTGGCCAATTTAAAAAAAAAAAGGAAATATATATATATATATATATATAGAAAAAAAAGAGCTAAAAATTATCATTTAAATAAAGTTGGAAAAAAAAGAAAATTAAAAACAAATTATTAAACAAAAAAATCTTAAAAAAAAGTAAACGATATATATATATATATATATATATATATATATGTTGCACTAGTTTTGGGAGATGGGGAACGACGGGGATGGTGGGATGAGTCCCCGGAATGGCTAGAGCGCACCCCCAAATTTTCAGGGGACAGGGGGGTTGGGGACGACAATATATATATATATATATATATATATATATATATATATATATATAATTCAATATTAACATTTGTAGTTGTTTCAAGCTAGTATTATGCACAACCCTTACACTCGCCAATTAAAATCTCAAACAATTTGAAAAGGGGTTGAGTGACATTCCATTATTGGCCACTAGACATGAGCTTTAGCGTTAGGAAACTTAACTGTAACTACTTTAAATTTGTAATAAGGTCCATGAACAATGTATCAAGGAGAGTTGTCTTTACATTAGTTTTTTTCCTCATATTTCTTGTTAATGATGACTATGTTAAACACAAAAGGCATTCCCTTTTTAATATGTTTTGCAAACTTTTATAGCTATGTTGAAAATCACTATAAAATAGTTTGGTTTTCTAATGATATTAAATTCATATTTCAGATTAATAAGGGAATTAAATAGGAATTTATTTAAACATTTAGTACTCTATCCAATTCACAACTATCTCATTGTTTTCACAATGCTTGGGGTTGGGATGATGGAAGCACTGAACTTGAATGAGTCCTTGAAACTTGTTGAAAAGTGTAGCTAGGCTCGGTCTTCATAATGACATGTAATTATGATTCTATGTAATGTGATGTAAAGAAGAAAAATAAATTTATTATATTAACTTGCTTCATGGGTTTCATGAGCAAGGGATTTTGTTTCTGAGTCAAGACTCCTATTGAGAGTCTTTAGGAATTATTTGTCATCTAGTCATAAAATGATAGAGTCATTGTCATGTAATGAAGTCATGTTACACTTTGTAAAATATCAATATTGTCTATGTAAAGTATCCTCCAAGAACTTGTCACTTATCCTCTTCAAATCGGCCTACAACAATGGAAGAACATGTTAGCTGAGGTCGGCCTAACTACAAGTAATCATGTCGACCTAAAGGACATGAGGGGAAGTGTATATATAGCCACACTCAACCTCCATTAGAGGCAAGTAACTCGACTTGCAATTCGATCAAGAAAAGTGCGAAGTAAGGGCAGCAAAAAAGGATTCTTCTAGGGTAGTGTTGACCACTACGGGTCAACTACCCATAGCAGTACACCCCCTTTTTCTTCGCAAAAAGGGATAGTGCTTGATCGACATATCCGTGCCATTCGACAGTCATCGTCGACTTCATCATATTATGTTGTAAACCCAGTCTGCATGTGTAAATTGTAAATAATCTTAGCAGATATGAGTCAGGTGTGTAAATTGCCTAGGTGGACTTAACTTTTTAGTGATAATCTACATTTCGGAAGGTTTTTCGGCTCATTGATCCATGATCGGCAGAGTTTTCCTTTAGCCTAACCCCAAAGCCGGAATGGATTTTGTCATTAGAATCTTAGGAGAATCCTAGTGTGTTAATCTGCTAGATTATAGTTGTGTCGCAGAACTGGGTGGTTTATGAGTGTCTATGTCAAATGGGTTTTCCCCCTTGAGATGTAAAGTTGTAAAAGTCATGATGTAAAGTGTCTTGAGGGTTAAAAAATGTTTTAATCCCCTCATTAGTCCTAAGTCCTAGGTCCTAGGTGATTTTTCCAAAGGCTAAGTTCGAGGATCCATTTAAAAAATAAATTAAAAAATTAAAAAATTAAAAAAATAACTAAATAAATAAAATAAAAAATAAAAAATAAAAAAATAATAAAAATAAAAAATGAAAAATAAAAAAGTAATTAATAAAATAATAATATTTTGAGTAAATAAATGCAGAATTTCAATTTTTTAATGCATTAAAAATTCGACGGATGAGATTAAGAGATATCTTGATCCTCATCGACGGTCGAGATCATTTTGACGTGGATCACTTGAACTAGCTGTTGGGAATTTTTCCTTTAAATAGGGTGCTAGGGGTCATTTGAGATCATTCGATCTGTGAGTCTTGTGCTGAAGAAGCTCTCTTGTAAACTTTTTCTGGTGCTAATAAAGAAAGACTTTGGGGTTGAAATCTTGCTGGTGTTACTCTCTTGAAGTGCTGTGAGCTATTTTATTTTCTGCATATTTTGATTTTCAACCATTAGTAACAGCTTATTATAGAGTATTGTTGAACATAGGTATCTTGTTCACTTGCTAGGGTTTGAATGGTATTAGGATTTCTGAAATAATGGCAGGTATCTCCATTACATCTGAGATCTAGTACTGTTTTTTTCTCTTTATTAATGGTTGAAGTGTGCTGTACAGGAAACCCTTATTGAAGAAGATCAGTGGGCGTTTGGGGAAGTTCTCGGCTGAACCAGCCAACTCCCGCAAGCATTTTCTTGCAGAGCCCAGCGAGTTTCGATCCTGGGTTTATCATTTAAGTTTGTTTTTTTGAATTGCATGAGAGATTTATGAAGTTTTTCATAGTAAATCTGGAATTTTTGATAATATTACTGCTGATTACTGATAGATCTGGCTGTTGTAGAGTTATAATTTTGTAATTCTGGACCAGTTTGCAGGGTTTTAGTTTTAATATTTGCATATATTTTCCGGGTGCTTGTTTTCCCATTGCAGGTTGCAGGTCTGATAATTTTTTTTTTTTTTTTTTTTGGGTGTGAAGCCAGATCTGGCCCCAGAAAATAGCTTTTGCAGGGGTGTTTGTCTCAGATTTGGAGAAATTTTGGGGTTTTCATCAATTAAATCTGAAGCAGGGCAATTTAAATTTTTTATTTAAAGCTTCTTCAAGGGTTTCTGGGGTACCAATCTGCGTTCTTCTCTTGTCTGGTGCTGTGTTGAGGTCTCTGGAAAATTTCGAGTGTCTTTGCGGTGTTTACTATACCCCTCACCCTCCTCACTGTACGCCATCATCAGTTGCTGTTCTACAAACGTGCCAAATCTGCCAGCAAACCTCTGTCTTCACCTACACGCAGTCATCCCTACAGCACACATCAAATTCTTGGTTTACTTGCAACGTTGTTTTTTTTTTTAAAAGCCCCTCACGCTATCTATCTCATGCTACCACAATCCCTGCGTGCAGTCTTCCATCCTCTCGCTGCCACACTCATCTGCGTCCCTCAACTTGCAACCAAAACCACTGCCTACGCTGCTTGCATCTGACACCTGCACACATCACGCACAACAAACTCACTTTAAATTGCTGATCTGCCCCTCAGCTGCTCGTTGACCTCAATCTGCGCATTCGTTTCATTTCAAACGACGCCAAACTGCAGAGATAACGCGTTTTTTTGGGGTATACACGGGCCAAGTAATATATTCTGGTGGTATTACTGCGTTGAAAGGTTGAACCGTGCTGCGTGCTCACCCATCCGCCTGAAATCTTCAACCTGCACTGCAAACGTTCATTCCGCCGTCGAAGTCTGTAAATTGAACTGTAAGAATCACGTTTCTATTCATACGGGCCACTTGCAAATTGGTATTTTCGATTTTTGTTTTATTTATTGGTTTACGTTTCATGTTTTAGACTTAAGAGCTAGCATTCATTTTTTTTTAAGTTACGTGGTTTTAGTTTTAATTAGTTTAGTTCTTTTAATTTTAAATTTTGTTTTATATATTAAATTAATTTAATCTTTGTTTTGTTTTGACTTTAATAAAGATATGTTAAAGGGGAGCGTTTAGTTTTAGTACTTTAGTTAGGGTTTAGGTTTTTATTTTTGTTTAATTTTTTTTTTTAGATTTAAAGCTTTAGACTTTAGATTTAGATCTAATTTTTTTATATATATAGTTTAGTGTTAGATTAGATTAGATAGGATTTAATTTTTCATGTTTTAAAAAACATAAAAAAAAATTTAAAAATTTAAAATCATAAAAATTATAAAATTATAAAAAAGGGAGTTTCTTTTCTTAAAGTGTAGATTTTGATTTTTAGATTTTCAAGTTTCAATTTTTGCCTGAAAAACATAAAAATATTTTGGAAATATTTTTCCAGATTCAGTCTTGGCTCAGGGATTTATCACGTTTTATCTTTTTGCTGAGGCTAAAATTTTGATGTGGAATTAATGTTTATCATTTTTATGTGATTTAGCATGCATGAATGATCATTTTGAAGATTAGCTACATGAATATGATATCTGGTTAATGTTTAAAATTATGTGGTTGTGTATCGAGCTTTATCTTTCAAAGTTTTAAAATTGCTAGATCATCATTAAAGCATTGTGAATTTACTGGATATCTTGCATCGTTCAAGTTATTTGATGATAAATGATTGCTGTACATGGTTTACATTTCTGCAACATTTAGTAAGTAATCATTTAAACATTAAACCCATAAGGCACTGATCCATTAAATTAATAAAATCTATTTAGTGCTGGTCTCCTTTCGTGTCTCCCAACCCAACTGGTTCACAGTTGGTCATCCATTTTCCTACAGGGTCTACTCCCTTTAGCCACGGGAGACAGGCTTAAACGGAGAGATCGGGGATCAGGGTGACAGCTCCCGATCTGAGCGTTGTCGTGATGATCTGTGCGACAACAGGGAGCAAAAGTGTTTCTTTTGGGGAAGCGAAAGGGATTCTCTTGGGGAAACGAAGAAGGGTTCTTCTGGATCCGTGAAAGAGATTTTCTTTTGGGCAGTGTGAAGGAGGTTTCTTCTAGGCAGTACGAAGGAGAGATTCTTCTGGGTAGTGCGAAGGAGAGATTCTTTTGGGATCAACGAAGGAAGGTTTCTTCTGGGGTAATTGTTTTGAAAAGGAATTGAAGGCATCAAGTAAAGATCGAAAGAGTAGTATAGAGACTAGGGTTTTTGATCTAGAGATCGAGATTCTCTAGAGATAGTCGAGAAGAGCAGTGTGAAGACTAGAGACTGCGATTCTCTAGGGAAAGCTGAAAGGAAGCAATATAAAGTATAAAGACCGAGTTTATCTAGAAGAAGCCAAGAAGAGAAGTTCGATATCAAGGAAAAACGTCGAAGGGAAGAGGTAGAGCATTAAGGATAGTGGCAAGTTTCTTGAGAGGATATTAGAGTCAAGGGTTTGTGTTATGGTCTTGGTACTCGTTAATTGAAGATCTAGAAGAAGAATTTTGATCGGGTTTTCCTCTCAAGAGGTGAGAGGTTTTGGCCCTGGCTGACAAGTCTACACACTGCGTCACTTGTCTTTTATTGTGCATATTGGTAGTTGTCTTGATGAATAGAACACAATAATAACATAATGAAGAAAAGACTATAAGCTAAGAAGTAAAAGTATATCACAAGCAATTATCAAGTAGAGAAATATTTTAACTATTAATGCCCTAGATTTCTCAGCATGGTATCAGAGCTTAGGTGCTGCAGTCAAGAAGGGGCATTCAAGCAAGTAGACACATGAGAATCAATCTTCAAAGAAGGATCGTAGCAAATCCAAGGGCTACCAAGGGCAATTTCTTCAAAACCCTAGATCGAAGAAATCTACACCAACAAAAGTCTTGGAATCATCTACAAGAAGGAAGCAGGAAGAATGATCGAAACCCTAGAAACACTCCAGAGATCATACATCACCAAAGAAGTGAAAGATCTTCAAATCTAAGGAAGGTTAGATCGAAAGGCATTCTTCTCTCTATTGTGTTGATTTGTGGTAGCATCAGATGTTCTCTAGCCATGAAAATTGGTGGAGAGGCTAAAGTAAATGAGATCTCCAAGACCCAGAAATGGTTTGGGGAAATTCCACCCAGTTAGAGAGATATTAAAATAATTAATATTTTTAATGGAGTTCCTAAGTCTAAACTTAGGAAAAATAAGATATTAATGGGTTATTAATATAAAACTAGGTGAGAATGTTCTAAATGACATGGATCAAGCCAAATCTAATCTTAGTCGTTGATCAGTCAGTTTGATATTCTGGAGCGGGGTTTGCTGAGAAAATTCGAACAAGTGATTTGAGTTGTAGCGAGGGGTAGTGAGTACATAGCAGAGAGGCAAAGATAGTGCTAGAGGGTCAGCGCAGTGACTGAGGAGGCTACGTAGAGGCAGCAGGAGCCACGCAAAGGCAGCTAGAGACTGCGTAGAGGTTGAGGGGCCTGCGTGGGTGACACAGAAGGCTAGAGAGTTGATGCAAAGAGGCAGAAGGCTGACGCAGAGGGTTCCAGAGCTACGCAAAGGCTAGTTGGGATGACGCAGAGCCTTGGAGAAGCGCCAGAAGGATTTTCGTGGGGCAGACTAGTGCCGAGAAGCTGAATATCTGCTTTCGAGAAGGTACTACTGCGGTGTAGAAATCTCTGTTGGGTGATCCAGTTTGGCACCCTAGTTGTACTCAAGAAAGCTGCTTAATAATAAAACCCTCAGAATTGCTGCACCAATTTTCCCACATTGGGTTTTTCCAGGGACGATTGTCGAAAAATAACGGTGTCCCTTGCGTGTTTATCTATTATTTCAGTTGATGATCTGTATATGAGTTGAGACTGCATTTGTGTTTATTTTCAGTATTTATATGGATAAATAACTTGTTAAGGAATGAGCAAGTAGGTGAAATAAACTAGATAATGTAGTAGGAATTTTTGACGTGTTAGACTTAGAAATTTCAATATGGTATCAGAGCATTGCAGATCACAGGAGGACTGAAGGCACAGGCATAATCAGAAGTATTTGTAGTAGTAGTAGCTGTCCCGAGAGACAGAGCTACTCCTAAGCAGAAAGCAGTAGAGAAGGAGTGATGTAGAGGGCCTGCGTCATCATTTCGAGCCAGAGAGGGGGCCAACGCAGAGGTAGAGAGAGGTAGAGAAGGCTCACGAAGAGCCATGTCATCCTACTTAGTTAGGTAGGCTTGACGCAGTTGGCTAGAGGAGTGATTCTGCCTTTGTCGGGATTGCGCAGAGCTGGAAGGCTCATTTTCTTCAGTTGCTGGGGCATAAGGAGTTGTGGGCAGATTGTGGATTAGGAAGCTGATGGGGTGCTGTTGCTGTCGAAGCAGAACAGTACCTAACGGGACAAAACCAAGGTAGAGGGAGTTGCTACCTTGACGAATTTCTAGCCAAGAAATCCAGATCCGAGTTGCAGTTGCAAGGAGGATCGGAGACGAGCGAATTAACAGTTGGTGGGAAGATTTCTAGCAGGGAAGTCGAACTCAGAGGGAGTCTAGGAGAGAAGTTCCAGGAGGGAAGTCGAGACTCAGAGGGAGTTCAGAAGGAGCAGAGATGGTAATGAACGGAATGAGGGATTAGGACAGGTTGGACGGGGCCTCCAACTTTGTCATCTGGAAGGCCAGGATCTTATCTGTTCTGGAGAGACATCGCATCAAGGGCTTCGCCTTAAGAACCGTGGCTATCCCAGTCGACCCAGTTGATAATGAGAGGTATGAGGATGCAATGGCGAAGGCAAAGTGCATAATCCTTGATGTGGTCAAGGATCATGTAGTACCGCATATTGCCAAGAAGAACACGACAAAGGAGATGTGGGATACCTTAACGACATCGTATTAGGGCACTTCCGTGCAGAGGAAGATGTTGTTGGAGAATCAGCTGTGGTCGTATTAGATGTAGAAGGGGGAGCAGATAGATCTATACCTTAGTAGGTTGCAAGAGATTTGGGAGTAACTTACTTCCATAGGGGCCACACTAGATCAGGAGTTCATGGTGAGGATTGCCCTGAATGCAGTCTCTGAGGATTGGGAGACATTTGTCCAAAGAATTTTGGGCAAAACTGATCTTCCAGGATGGGCAGAGATGTGGGCAGCTCTTCGCCAAGAAGAGATCAGATGGTTGACCAAGGTGGGAAGTAGCAACAAAGGAGCTCAAATCAAGAAAGAGGAGGAGGAGGATGTGGCTCTGGGATTTGCGGGACAACAGGGGAAGAGGAAGAAGAAGGACATCTCCAAGGTGAAGTGCTTCCATTGTGGGGAGTTGGGTCATTATGCAACCCAGTGTTACAGGAAGAAGAATAAGGGAGAGGCTTTTGACTCTAAGGAAGCTCCAGCTAAGGTGGAGAAAGAAGTCGAGACAGATGACGACCGTGCCATGAGTGCTCATGCACCTCTAGAGAAGAGGTGGGGTGACATCGAGCTGTAGTCAGGAGAACTACAAAAGATAAGGGGCAGGATCCTCGAGGTACCCAAACTCTTGGATCGTATTTGGCTACGGGAGCCCCGAATGACAGTAGCAGGATGACGGATATCGGTAGAAGCAAGATGTGGATGTAGCGACAAGGCAGTGCTAGAGTGTTGGGTTCTGTAGTAGCGTAGTGGGGGTTGCAACAGTGCGAGATGCACAAAGATGTTTGCAGCAGTGCGAGATGCATAATGGAGGTTGCAGCAGTGCGAGGTGCACAAAGGTGTTTGCAGCGGTGCGAGATGCACAATGGAGGTTGCAGCAGTGCGAGAGGCACAAAGATGGTTGCAACAGCGCAGAGGCAACAAAGAAAGCACCAGATAGCAGCAGAGGTAGCTTCAACTTCAGGAGGCTTCCAAACTGACAAGGATGTTATGACTTGGGTAGATTAGTTACTTATTTCTTGGTAATTGAGTTGCAGTGCAGCAGTTAGCAGTGGCAGTGCTATGGGCAGCATGATGCAACATTTGAGAGAGAGTTGCAGTGCAGATGCAATGTTGGGAGGAAGGACCAGCAACAGCATGGATGCAGAGGGAGTTGCAGTATAGATGTAGCAGTGGCAGTGGCAGAGCCATGGGCAGCAATACAGGAGGCAACAATGCAGTGGATGTAGGGCAGTAGGTTCAGCATCAACACAGGTACCGGTTCTGGAGGATCAGTGTGATGTTCAGTGGTGGAGCATTATAGAGCACATTTTTCGCTAAGAGGGAGTGTTGATTTGTGGTAGCATTGGATAGCCATGAAAATTGGTGGAGAGGCTAAAGCACATGAGATCTCCAAGACCCAGAAATGGCTTGGGGAAATTCCACCTGGTTAGAGAGATATTAAAATAATTAATATTTTTAATGGAGTTCATAAGTCTAAACTTAGGAAAATTAAAATATTAATGGTTATTAATATAAAACTGGGTGAGAATGTTCTAAATGACATGGATCAAGCCAAAGTATAAGAGGAGGCTTGAGGGTCAGTTGGAGATACACCAAGATTGATCAGTCAGTTCGATTTTTTGGGGTGGGGTTTGCTGAGAAAATCCGAACAAATGATTTGAGTTGCAGCGAGGGGCAGTGAGTACATAGCAGAGAGTCAGAGATAGTGCTAGAGGGTCAGCGCAGTGACTGAGGAGGCTATGCAGAGACAACAGAAGCCACGCAGAGGCAGCTAGAGACTGCGCAGAGGTTGAGGGGCCTGTGTGGGTGACGCAAAAGGCTAGAGAGCTGATGCAAAGGGTTCTAGAGCTACGCAGAGGCTAGCAGGGCTGACGCAGAGCCTTGGAGAAGTGCCAAAAGGGTTTTCGTGGGGCAGACTAGTGCTGAGAAGCTGAATATATGCTTTCGAGAAGTGGTACTAATGCAGTGTAGAAATCTCTGTTGGGTGAGCCAGGTTGGCACCCTAGTTGTACTCAAGAAAGCTGCTTAATAATAAAACCCTCAGAACTGCTGCATCGGTTTTCCAGCATTGGGTTTTTCCTGGGACGATTGTCCAAAAATAACGGTGTCCCTTGTGTGTTTGTCTATTATTTCAGTTGATGATCTATATATGAGTTGACATTGCATTTGTGTTTATTTTCAGTATTTATATGGATAAATAACTTGTTAAGGAATAAACAAGTAGGTGAAATAAACCAGATAATGTAGTAGGAATTTCTGACTTGTCAGACTTAGAAATTTCAACATATTGAAGCAATGATCTCACTTGAAAGGGATCATTTGACGCAACAAGTTCGTCATGAAGTTGAAGATTCTATCTTCACAAGTATCTTTTATTATCTAATCTAGTAAAAATGACTTCATGTTTCAAGGAGAACCAAAAGTTCATTGGGATATCAAACTTCCTTGTATGGATAAGAAGGATAGATATAGTCCTCAAAGTAAATGAAGTCATTGATCATGTCCATGGAAAGGTCTCCAAGCCATCCGAAGAACAAGCATCATCTGAATAGATGGAAAGGGATCTCAAGGCTCAAAAGGTTCTTAAGGAGTCTATCAAAGATCCTCTCATTTCCTATGTAGCTGAGCTGGTGACATCTAAAGAAATATATGGTAATTTGACAGAACTCTTCTCTAAGAGCACGATAGAAAAGATAATATCACTTAGATCTGATCTATATAAATTGAATGTGTCAAAGGATGAAGGGATATCTATGAAAATTTCTAAATGGAAATCCTACCGCAGTGATTAATGTGACTTCTTCTACTTATTACTTCAGAGATAAGTTATCTATTGTATTCTTACGGCAAATATCGAAACAAATTTTATTGCAACCTTCACAATTAAAACATTGTAGGAATTAAATTTAAGTAAAATGTCGGCACATATACAAACACAATGACAGTAATTTTTCTTGACAATTGTCCCCGGAAAAACCCAATGCGAGAAAACCGATGCAATAGATCAGGGTTTTATTATTCTTCAGCAAAAATCAACATGTACAAAACTTTACCTAGTAGTATAGAACTGAAAAATATTTACAGATGTTCTTGAACAAGTGTCTGACCCGAGAGAGAGGTTCCTTGACCCTCTGCGTCTCTCTGGTTTGCCGAGCATCAATTTCTTTGGCCTCTGGTCGGGGCCTACACAATGCCTGCGTCACTCAGGCCAGCGCTGCCTCTCCCAGCATTAATCTGCCCAACGCTGTTCCTTCTGTTGCTCTATGTCTTCGTCCCTGTCTCCCTGACTGACGTTGAACTCTCTGTCTCTCCTCCACCTACAACTCTCCCTCTGAATCGATTTTCTCTTGCCGACCTTCGACCAGTGAGAAAATCGATTTCTCTTGGGCAACTAAGTATCTGCCTAGTGTGTTTTCCAAATGACCCTCAAGTCCCTTCTTATATCTTCCTGTTGAGCAATCAACGACCTAGATTAAAACATAATCAAAGGCTCAGATCATTTTGACTTGATCCATGGCTTTTTTCTTGAAGTTTAACTCCTGATTAGATTAATACCCATTAATATTTTAATTTTCCTAAGTTTAGACTCAAGAAGCCCATTAAAAATATTAATTATTTTAATAAAATCACTTATGGGTGGAATTTCCCAAAACACTTCCTGTATTCTCTGGAATACTTGTGCCCAAGCCTCCTTGCAAAATTTGAGGCTTAGAGCACATTCGATGCTACCCCAAATCGACACTCCCTCTTAGCGAGGAATGTGCTTTAGCAATAGACTACCTCTTTGCATACTACTCTGACTTTGAAGCATCGTCTCTGCGCTGCTGATGCCTGACATGCTATCCATCAGCCACTGTGCTGCTGCTGCTAATGTACTGTTGCCTTTGACACTGCTACAGTCAATGCTACATCTGTGTTGTAGCTCCCTCTACATCTGTGTTGTTGCTGGTCCAGCCACCCAACACTGCATCTGCACTGCATCCTGTTCTTGGTACTGAAACGTATTTTTAATATTGCCCAACTGCTCTCTGAACTGAGTAAACTTAGCTCTTCCAAGAGCCTTTGTGAGTATATCGACCACCTACTCTCCCGTGGGAACATATCTAAGTTGCACGAAACGGGGAAACAGGTACGAGTTTCCGAAACGGGAAGTGATACGAAACGCAACCTCCCCAAATTTTGGAAACGGGGAAACGCGAATATCTATATACATACATACATATATATATATATATATATATATATATATATATATATATATATAGAAAATATTTAAATATATATATGTGTGTGTGCAATCATAAAGCATAAATGATACATTATAATTTATTAGACTTAAACATTAAGATTTAATTTACGTCAAATTTACTCATGAATGATCACATAATGAAAATAAAAATATCGGAATATCCAAAAGCAACCTTTATTAGATATCCAAATCTCAAAATCAGCCTTTATTTATATTAATATATGAGGCTGCAAGTACAATAAAGACTATAAGGCTGCAAGAGAGAGATCCAAATCAGGATTTTCTGCATCCACATCCCATTCTTTAGAAGGACCACTGTTGTATTGGGAGTCTCCTCCTACATAGTCGAACGACCTTAGTGCTCTTGATTAAATACACGTTTCATACCCTAGTACCCTACATGATTTTGATTATTGGGAGTTTCCCCTGTATAGAGGGCTTGGTTCTCTTGATTAAATAGAAGTTCCATACCCTAGTACATGATAAAATCCAATGGAAACATTGCAACCCCCTCAATCCTGAAATCCTGAAAAACAAATAAGTCTGCTGGATTTTGAGTGAGAACTAAAATTCTACTTTCTCCATATGAAATCCAATGAGGGCGAAACCACTCTCAAACATCCTGAGTCATTTCATGGTAATGTTAAAAATTTAAGTAAAAGGATGAAAATGAAAAATAAAGGAGAATATCACTTTTACTTTAAGAATTTAACATTACCATGAACTGCATGTCAACACTAGGGCAAAAATTCACTTTTATAACTTTAGACACACATCTAGAAAATTAAAAAACAAATTTGAAAAAAAAAAAAAATTAAAAAAAAACACAATTCAATTGGGAAACGCGGGCTGTACGGCCTGGAAACGCGTTTCCGGCCGTACGGCCACGTTTCCGTTTCGGGAAACGTGGCCGTACGGCCGGAAACGCGTTTCCAGGCCGTACGGTACGCGGAAACGCGTTTCGTTTCGTTTCCCGGGAGGAAACGACCCCTAGGGCCACGTTTCCTGCAACTTAGGAACATATTGTAGCTGTACTGTCCCATGCTGAACACAGTCTTTGATAAAGTGACAACGGATATCTATATGTTTGGACTGATCATGAAATACTGGATTCTTAGAGAGTTTGATGCAACTTTGATTATCTTAGTAAACCTTGGTCACCTCCATCCTTTTCCTGAATCAATTCACAAGCAATTTTCTGAGCCATATGGCTTCGCACGTAGTTGTGTTGGCTGCCATATATTCTGCTTCTGCTGAACTCAGTGCTACCGATTTTTGCTTCCTGCTGCACCAGGATATCATCCGTAATCCAACACTGAAGCAGTACCCAAAGGTACTTTTCGGTCTACTGAATTACTTGCCCAATCTGCAACGGTGAACCCATTCAAGCTGATATCCTCTCCTCTAGAGTACTTTAACCCATATCCGACTGTTCCTTGTACATATCTAAGTATGTGTTTAGCTACTGCCCAATGCACCCTTTTTGGTTCCACCATGAACTGACTAAGAGTGTTAACTGCAAAACAAATGTCTGGCCTAGTGTTGATTAGATACATAAGCGACCCAATGAGCTGTCTGCACAAGGTTGGATCTACTTATTTACCCTCTGATGCATCCATTTTCTTCTAGTTGGTGATCATGGGAGTAGCCATGGGTCGGCAATCTTGCTTTCTGAATCTCTTCAAAATCTCTGTAGCATATCTTCCTTGACCAAGGAAGATCTCACCATTCTTTTGCCAAACTTCCAACCCCAAAAGATAATGCATCAGTCCCAAGTCCTTCATATCGAATTTGGCTTCAAGATTCTTCTTGCAGTCCTAGATGAGCCTAGATGATCCAGTTAGAAACAAGTTATCTACATGTAGTACCAAAATAAGTGGCTCATTCTCTACCAGTAAATAGTAGAGATTGGGATCAACATCACTCTTGACAAATCCCAACTATTCCAAGTAACTATCAATTCTACCATACCATGCTCTAGGTGCTTGCTTGAGCTCGTACACGGCTTTCTTTAACTTGCAAGCTTGAAACTTCTTCTCATGAGTTTCGAAGCCTTCAAGCTGTTCTATATACACCTCTTCTTCTATCACCCCGTTCAAGAATGTTGTCTTAACGTCATCTGGTGAATCCCCCATCCCATTTGAGCTGCTAGGAATATAACAGATCTGATAGAGGTGTAACGAGCAACTGGGGCGAAGGTCTCTTCATAGTCTATCCCTTCTTTTTGAGCATACCCCTTTGCCACGAACCTTGCCTTGTACTTATCTACGCTGCCGTCTGCAACATACTTGATCTTGTAGATCCATCATGAACCTATTATCCGGTCTAGGTACTACTTCCCAGACAACATTCGTCATGATGGAATTGTACTCTTCCACCATGGCATCCACCCACACTTGGTGTTGAAAAGCCTCCTGAAAGCTAGAGGGTTTTCCAACCTGAGCTACCAATGCTTGGTATCTATCTAGTTGTCTGCGTTGCCTCTTCTCGGCTCTAGCAGCTCCAACAAACTCCTCTGCATCCCTCAGTGTCTCTCAGACTTCTCTGCTCGTTCTACCATTGGTGGTGGGAGGTTCAACCAATTCTTCCTCCTCACTTTGTTGTTCCATCTATTGAGAAGCATCTGCATTTCCTCCCTCTGAGGAAATACTGGTACTGGTCACTGTACTTGTCCCAGGTGTATGTTCTCCTGCCTGTCCTTATTGCCGCTCTTGCTGCTCTTGGACTAACGGAACATCCCCTGCTTGATCTTCTGTAGGCATTTCACGAGATTTCCTGAAACTCTGTCTTCCATGAACTTTGCATCTCGTCTTACTATAATCTTCCTGCTGCCTGGAATGTAGATTCTATATGCCTTTGAGGTCTTGTTGTATCCTACGAGATACCCCTTCTCTGCAGTCTGATCTAGTTTGCTACACTTCTCGTTTGGAATGTGGCAATAAGCCACGCTTCTGAATATTCTGAGATCACTGACTTCCGACTTCTTCCCTGTGAATACTCCTTTGGGCGTTCTCTTCCCCAATGCTTTATGAGGAGTTCTATTCTAAATATATACTGCCATGTTGCAAGCTTCTACCCATAAATACTTAGGTAGATCTTGATTATACAACATGGCCTTGGCTGACCCAACAATAGTTCGGTTCTTCTGTTCTACCACTCCATTCTGCTCCAGATTATATGGAGTTGTCCACTCTGCTCTCCTTTGCGTAGAAATCTGTGAAATCCTTGTCTATATATTCTCCACCATTATCTGAACGCAATACCTTTATCTTTTTCGCTGTCATATTTTCAACAAGAGCCTTGAACTCTTGGAAACGATCAAAGGCCTCATCCTTGGTCTTTAAGAAATAGATCCAGGTTTTTCTAGAGTGATCATCGATAAATGTGACGAAGTATTCGCCACCACTAAGAGCCCTTGTGGACATATGACTGCAGATATCTGAGTGTATTAATCCTAATACATCCCTTGCTCTATTGTTACTTCTGGGAAAAACTGCTTTAGCGTACTTTCCTAGTACACATCCTCTGCATAAGTCATCATGTTCTTTGCTTAGGACTGGTACCCCTGTAACAGTGTCTCTAAGCATCCTCAGTGCTCCATGCTGTAAGTGCCCCATTCGCCTGTGCCATAATTCATTTCGCTCCTTCTCACCATTATAGTTGCTGCCTATCAGTGCCATTGGCGATTCGAGTTGCAACCTATACAACTTGTTGCTTCGAACCCCAATTTTCTTTTTCCTCTTCCAGCCTGGATGCTTAACGTATACTTTCTTTCTGATGAAGTATACATCATATCCCTTGTCCTGTAACTAGGACACTGAAATTAGATTCATCCCTAATCCTGGCACATGCAGAACATTGGTGGCTCGGATGCTGGTCCCTGCTTTTGTCTGAAAAGCTATGGTGCCTCTCCCTACAGGAGTACACTTCGTTCTGTTTCCCATAGTTATTTGGAAGTCCATCTGTTCTTCTTGATAGCTCGAGAAATGTTCTCGTACTCCAGTCATATGTGCTGAAGCCCCACTATCAATGTACCAAACATCTGCTCATGCTAAATTAGCTAAGCACGTGAATTCTTAATCTAATCTGGTAAACAAATCTTAGATACTTTGAGTATCCATATTGTGCCAATTTCTTACGCTAACCTATCCCAGCGACTGCTATAGGAAAAACTGCGTATTCCTTGTTGAGACTTCTGCTGCGTTGTTCCTTCTACCGCTGATAAGTTTCGAATGGAAAAGACTTACATCTTTGTCAACTCACTCAGAGAGAGTTTTCCCATGAATTCCAATCTCTTTGGTTTGAGCTGCTCAACCCTCTTGGAGATTCGAATTTTTGCCCTTGCAGGGATTTCAAATTCCCTTCCTTTCTCAGCGTTGGATCTTCTGACTTTTCTCTTCTGCTTCCCTATAGCTCCGATACCATGTGAAAATTTCTAAAATATAATCCTACTGCAGTGATTAATATGACTTCTTCTATTTATTACTTCAGAGATAAGTTATCTATTGTATTCTTATGGCAAATATCGAAACATATTCTACTGCAGCCTTTCACAATTAAAACATTGCAGAAATTAAATATAAGTAAAACACCGACACATATACAAACACAATGTTAAAATTGGCAACTAGGTCCAAACTCCATGTGTGTCATCTTATTTATGGCAACTGATATTTTCTTGGATTTCTCTCGTTGAGAGGTGTAGGATTGATATAACGATCATCTGATTCCGACATGTATTCATGGAGATACGAATTTATTTGTATCTCTTGACAATTTGTCAAGGGCGGCCAACATATAAAATAGTGTTGCACACCCCCAGCTAAACCTCAACGTGGGATATAAATAGAGGAGACCTTGAGGCATTAGATCACTCATCTCATCCTCACATCTCTTCTCTCTCCTTGTCTCTTGGGTATACATAGGAAAGAGGATGCAACTCTCACGTGGGAAAGAGGACGTAGCTAGGGCATCACTGTGAGAGGACATGTTGATTTGGGGTAGCATCGGATGTGTTCTAGCCATGAAATTTGGTGGAGAGGTTGGGGCACATGAAATCTCCAATACCCAGAAAGGGTTTGGGCAGATTCTAAACAGATCAAGGGATATTAAAATAATTAATATTTTTAATGGAGTCCCTAAGTCTAAACTTAGGGAAAATAAAATATGAATGTTTATTAATATGAATTTGTGTTAGAATGGTCCAAAAGACATGGATCAAGCCAGATCTAATCCTAGCCGTTGATTAGGGACTTAATCTCGGCCGTTGATATGTCAATGAGAAAAGTATAAGAGGAGGCTTGAGGGTCACTTGGAGAGTACACTAGAGTGATCAGTCATTCTATTCTCTAGAGCGGGGTTTGCTAAGAGAGATAGAATCAGTGGTCGGAGAGCAGCTGAGGGGCATTGAGTACAGAGAGGCAGAGAGGCAGAGATAGTGCTGGGAGAGCAGCAGAGCAACCAAAGAGAGTGACGCAGGAGAAACCAGTGCTCACGCGGGGCCACGCAGAGGCAACTAAGTGTTGCATAGCGCACCAGAGAGGCCAGCGTAGCTGGCGCAGAGGGTCAGAGAGCTGACGCAGGGCCTCCTAGGGCTGACGCAGTACAGATTGGGCAGACGCTGGGGTTTCTGGGGCAGATTGGTGCTGAGTAGCTACCGAAAGGATTATCCAGGATTTCAGCTAGTAGATTTGTCAGAAATTGAGAGGTATTACTGCCAAGGAAATTCTTTGTTGGGTAGGCCAGTTTCGGCACCCAGATTGTACTCTGATATTGCTTAATAAGAAAACCCGTGGATAGCTACACCGGTTTTCCCACATTGGGTTTTCCCGTGGACATTAGTCCAAAAATAATGGTGTCATATGGTGTGTTTGTTTCTGTTTCTTTTAGTTGTTGATCTGTAATATGTTGAGCATGCACTAGTGTTTATTTTTAGTATTTACATTGTAAATAACATGTTAAGGAAAATAACAAGTAGGTAGGAATAAATCAGGTAAAGTACATGGAGTGTTTATAACTAAGTAAACTTAGAAACTGCAACATGACGCAGTTAGGGCAGCAAGGATGCAGGAAGGTATATCAATCTTGTTTGGGGTGATTTAGGCCTGCATTGACCAGCGTATAGCCTCCATTGACTGTGGCTTTGTGTGGGCAACCTCTCCTAGGCTAGGGACAACCTGCGTTGACTTGTTGGAGAGCTCATTTGGGACAACGTTGACTGGTTAGGGCTGGTTGCAGTATGCTGTAGCATTCACTGCTGTTTTGACCTTATTACATTCACTGTTTTGGGCTGCAATTACTGTTGTTGCAGGCCGAGTTCTCCTAGATTATCTTGAGGAAATTTGAGAGCTGATTGGTCACCCTTGTTATTGTTGTTTAAGGGATTCATTACTACTGTTGTAAATCACAGATTTGTGATATTGTACTCTCTCTCTCTGCTGAATTATTGAAGAATATAGAAGAATTGATCAAAGGGTTTTCTCGCGTTGGGGTTTGTCCCTGGCTAGCGCCACATCTTGTATCTTTTGTCTTGGCTTGCCTTATGTTGATTTCATTTATGTTCTATCAACATTTTACTTTTATGTTAATGTGATTGCTATACTGAGAATTGGCATTGGCCTAATAAGAAGAATTGAAGTAAATTGCTCTTAGCATAGAACATACGATAATTTAACATGGTATCAGAGTTGAGGTGAAGACAAAGCCCAAACAAGAGCAAGAGCAATCACCAAAGACAGTTGGAAAAAGTCAAAAGGCTTCATGGGTTCGTCATCACACTTCCCCGCCGAAGACAAGCTCTATGAGAAGTCTGACTATCATAGAAGGAAGATGTCTCTTGATCTGACATTGGAAGAGCAAGAAGTGTTGGACTATGTGAGGGGCAGAATTAGAGAACCTCCATCAAATGCACAGACTGCTAGAAGGAACAAGTACACTAAGGGTGAAGTAAAAGTAAAGAAGATCATTTGGGACTCAATTGATAAGCATCTGGTGGCCTACATTTCCGAGCCGAACACCTCCAAGGAGATCTACAATAGATTGGTAAGCTTGTTTAAAGTTAGTGATGCAATTCAAGTTTTGTTCCTCAAAAGTAAGCTAAAGGATATTAAGAAGGGCAAGGACGAGGATATTCAATGCTACTTAAGGATAACTGAGATCAAGAATGATCTCCTATCAATTGGAGAAGTCATTTTTGACAAGGAACTAGCTATCACTACTCTTGGAGGGCTCCCATCTGAATGGTAGTATTTAGAACCACTCTTCTCAACAATGATCAAATTCCAGGATTTGAAGAATTGATGGCGAGATGCATTCAAGAAGAGACAAGGATGGTGGAGTAAGAAATGCCTTCAAGCAAAGGCAATCCCACTGCTTTCTCCTCTCATGCCAAAAGGAGAAATAATTTTGGGTCTAAAGGTCACTTCAAAGGAAAGACCGGATCGAATGGTGGACTGAAGGGAAGATGCTTCGTTTGCAATAAATTTGGCCACTATGCGAGGGAGTGTCCAGATAGAAAGGATTCATCACATGATGATGATCAAAATCACTCCCGGGGAAACTCCAACCACAATCAAAGGAATGACAGGTTCAATGGTAAAGGAAAGAGAAATGCGGGAAATCAAGGAAGTGGTCAACCCTCCAAGAAAGCAAGGAACTCTTGTTATGAATCAAATGTTGTTAAAAATAAGCAAGATGAGCATTATCTAATATCGATCCTCTCCACTACCTCTCCTTCGGACTCGTTGGGCAATTGACTTATTGATAGTGGTGCCTCAAGGCACTTCACTGGTTACAAGGAAGCTCTCTCTAATCTGATAGAGAAGGAGACAAACTTGGAGATTATTCTTGGAGACAATTCCACCTATCCCGTAAAGGGTGTAGGGAATGTTACTCTTCAATTAAATCAGGGTAACACAATTCATTTGCAAGAAGTCTTATATGTACTTGATCTCAAGAAGAACCCGGTGTCCATTTCGGCAATGGAAGACAAAGGCTACAAGGTGGCCTTCATCGATGGCAAGGTACGTGTGTGGAAAAAGAATTTTAAAGATGCTTTCACTCTTGGGTTTCAAGTTGACTCTTTATATCAAGTTGGAGGAAGTCCATTGGGAGTCATGTCTTGCGACACATCTCTTCAGTCTGAACTATGGCACCAGAGGTTTGCCCACCTTCATTATAAGGCTCTACCCGATGTGAGACAAATGGTGACAGGGATGCCCGAGTTCAAAATAGAGCATGAAGGTGTATGTCCGGGATGTGCTGAAGGAAAGCTCAAAAGGGGACCATTCCCCTCTAGCCATAGCAAGACCTCTGACATTTTGCAGTTGGTTCACTCCGACATATCTGGTATGATGCTTGTGAACTCTTTGGGAGGATATCTATATTATCTCACTTTTACAGATGATTATTCTCGCAAGATTTGGAAGACAAAGGCTACAAGGTGGCCTTCATCGATGGCAAGGTACGTGTGTGGAAAAAGAATTTTAAAAATGCTTTCACTTTTGGGTTTCAAGTTGACTCTTTATATCAAGTTGGAGGAAGTCCTTTGGGAGTCATGTCTTGCGACACATCTCTTCAATCTGAACTATGGCACCAGAGGTTTGCCCACCTTGAATATGAGGCTCTACCCAATGTGAGACAAATGGTGACAAGGATGCCCGAGTTCAAAATAGAGCATGAAGGTGTATGTCCGGGATGTGCCGAAGGAAAGCTCAAAAGGGGACCATTCCCCTCTAGCCATAGCAAGACCTCTGACATTTTGTAGTTGGTTCACTCTGACATATTTGGTATGATGCCTGTGAACTCTTTGGGAGGATATCTATATTGTCTCACTTTTACAGATGATTATTCTCACAAGACTTGGATATACTTCTTGAAAAAGAAGGTTGAAGTGTTCTCCTGGTTTCGTCACTTCAAAGCCTTGATCGAGAATCAAACCGAGAAAAGGATCAAGATCTTAAGGACTGATAATGGGACCGAGTATGAATCCAATGAGTTTCATGACTTTTGCAAAGAAGCTAGCATTAAGAGGGAGACCACAACACCATACACTCCTAAGCAGAATGGTGTGGCAGAAAGGAAGAATCGTACGATTGTGGAAGCTGTTCATGCCATGCTCCATGATCAAAGGCTTCCGAAGTTTCTATGGGCCAAAGCTGCAAATACCGCCGTATATGTTCAAAACCGATGCCCTGATCAAGCATTGGATTCCAAGACTCCCGAAGAAATGTTCACTGGTAAGAAACCCGATGTCTCTGATTTTAGAATTTTTGAAAGTCTCGTATATTTCATGGGCTGAGAGAGAAAATAAGCAAATTGGGTGCATCCAGAAAGAAGGGTATCTTCGTGGGCTATAGCGAAAATTCGAAGGGATATAGAATCTATGTGGCTGGTCAAAGGGAAGTCGAGATAAGTCATGATGTCACCTTTGACGAAGACATGGCTCTTAGCAAGGTTGACAATCTTCCTATTCTAAGGAAAGATAAAGAAGCTGACACCAGGAAGCCGGATGAGAAGGAAGATGAGACGATGCCCAATGTCGAAGAACCTTTGATCCCCCTCCGCAAGAGCCTTCCTCTTCTAGGAAGAGGCCCTCATGGCTTATGGGGACTCTTGATGATGCTAAGGGACATATTGCACCCAGAGGGACTTTCCGTGAAAGTAAGAAGCCAACTAGGTATTAGGGATACTTGACCATTATGAGCACCATTATTGAAAATGATCCTTCATCATTTGAAGAAGCCGTGAAGCATCAAGTATGGAAGGATGCCATGAATGAGGAATACGAGTCCATCATGAAGAATGATGTCTGGGATGTGGTCCCCAGACCCCAGGACAAAACAGTTGTCACCTCGAAGTGGCTTTACAAAATCAAGCATGGAGCTGATGGGAGTGTTGAAAAGTACAAGGCTTGCTTTGTTGCTCGAGGCTTCTCTCAAAAGGAAGGGGTAGATTATGATGAGATATTTGCACTTGTTGCCCGATACACCACTATCTGCTCGATCATAGCCCTTGCCGCTTCGCAAGGATGGAACCTACATCAGATGGATGTCAAGACCACGTTCTTGCATGGTTCGATTAAAGAGGAAGTCTATGTGGAACAACCCGAGGGGTTTGAGATTCATAATCGGGAATCTCATGTATGCAGGTTGAAGAAAGCCCTCTATGGGCTGAAGCAAGCACCCCGAGCTTGGTATGAGAGGATTGATAGCTACTTGATGAAGCTGGGATTCACTAGGAGTGAAGCTGATCCAAACCTTTACTTTAAGGTTGAGGATGATAAGCCTCTCATACTGGTGTTGTATGTTGACGACCTCTTTCTGATAGGTGTAGACCCTCTCATTCACAAATGTAAGAGGGAGTTGGCTTCTGAATTTGAGATGAAGGACCTAGGACTGATGCACTATTTCCTAGGACTGGAGGTCTGGCAAAAGCTAGGAGAAATTTTCCTATCTCAAGGAAAATATGTGGTGAAGATATTGGAGAGATTTGGTATGGTGGACTGCAAGCTGTGACTACCCCGATGGAGCTTAACTTCAAGAAGTTATGCAGTAGTGCTGCCGGACCTGTATTGGGTAATGCTTCTAAGTATCGTCAACTCATAGGAGCATTGATGTTCTTGGTGAACTCTTGTCCGGATATATGTTTTGCAGTCAACACGTTGAGCCAATATATGGTTGAGCCTCATCACTCACATTGGATTGGTGCCAAGAATCTTTTGAGATATCTTCGGGGCACAATCACTCATGGGGTGAGATATACTACCGGAGATGTGAGGCTACACGGATATTCCGATGCTGATGGGCAGGCACTGTGGTGGATCGAAGGAGCACTTCCGGGTGTTGTTTCTCTCTGGGTTCTGCCTCGATATCCTGGATGAGTAGGAAGCAGAAGTCGGTGGCTTTGAGCACCGTTGAGGTAGAGTACATTGCTGCGAGTATGGCCTCCTGTGAGGTTGTCTGGTTGAGGAAGCTCTTTAGTGAGTTGTTTGGACATACACTGGATACTACCATGATCCTCTGCGACAACCAGAGTGGGATTCGTTTATCAGAGAATCCCATATTTCATGATCGCTCCAAGCACATCGACATCAGGTACCAATTTATCCGGGATATGGTACAATGAGGAGCAATAAGGCTCCATCATATTGGGACTGATGAGCAAGTCGCTGACATTTTGACGAAGCCCCTGGGAAAGGTCAAATTCTTGACTTTTCGAGAACGACTAGGAGTCGTGGAGAGACCCTCTTATGAGGGTCCTGTATGATGCATACATTGAGCTTTGGGAGCTCCGGGGGGCTTCGGGTATTTCTTCGAGCGACGAGCGACCATAGGGTGACTCACCCTCCCATAGTGGTGCACTATGTACAGGGTGAATGATTCAGCCTTCCCTTGTGATACCCAGTGGCGATGTGTAGGCAGGATGAATGGTTCATCCTTCTCCTGCCGAGACATTCTACCCATGCAGTCTGGGACTCCTCATGGGAAGTACCTCTCATCTGGCCAATAAGTAGGGAAATGAGGATAGGGACCATAGTAGTATCGATGGATGCATTGTGTATCTACTGTACTCCCTATGCTAGGATGACATTGATTTGGGATCAATTGGAACTGACTTCGGGTCAGTAAGAGTGATATAACTCACTCTCTTTTGGAACTGACTTCGGGTCAGTAAGAGTGGTATGACACACTCTCTTCATTGGGACTGACTTCAGGTCAGTAAGAGTGCTATTGGGCACTCTCTTTTATCTGGGACTGACTTCAAGTCAGTAGAGGAAGGTATGATACATTCTCGATCATTTCTTCTACATAGTTCAACAGAGCAAAGCCGAGCAGTGCAGGATTGTACATTTGATGGCTGAGATAGTACCGACAGACAAATGGATTAGCAGATGGAGTTCTCCCCAGTTGAGAGGGAGTTTTAAAATTGGCAACTAGGGCCAAACTCCATGTGGGTCATCTTATTTATGGCAGCTAATATTTTTCTTGGATTCCTCTCGTCAAGAGGTGTAGGATTGATCTAACGATCATCCGATTCCGACATGTATTCATGGAGATATGAATTTATTTGTATTTCTTGACAATTTGTCAATGTCGGCTAGCATGTAAAATAGTGTTGCGCACCCCCAGCTAAACCTCAACATGGGATATAAATAGAGGAGACCTTGAGGCATTACATCACTCATCTCATCCTCACATCTCTTCTCCCTCCTTGTCTCTTGGGTATACATAGGAAAGAGGACGCAACTCTCACGTGGGAAAGAGGACGTAGACAGGGCATCATTGTGAGAGGACACAGTTAGGGAAACAAGGATGCAGGAAGGTACAACAATGTTGTTTGGGGTGATTTAGGCCTGCGTTGACCAGCGTATAGCCTCCATTGATTGTGGCTTTCTGTTGGCCGCCTCTCCTATGCTAGGGACAACCTGCGTTGACTTGTTGGAGAACTTATTTGGGACAACATTGACTAGTTAGGGTTGGCTGTAGTATGCTGTAGCATTGACTGCTGTTTTGACCTTATTACATTCACTTTTTTGGGCTGCAATTACTGCTGTTGGAGGCCGAGTTCTCCTAGATTATCTTGAGGACATTTGGGAGCTGATTTGTCACCCTTGTTATTGCTGTTCAAGGGTTTCATTACTGTTGTTGTAAATCATAGATTTGTGATATTGTACTATCTCTCTCTCTATGCTGAATTATTGAAGAATATAGAAGAATTAATCAAAGGGTTTCCTCGCATTGGGGTTTGTCCCTGGCTAGCGCCACATCTTGTGTCTCTTGTCTTGGCTTGTCTTCTGTTGATTTCATTTATGTTCTATCAACATTTTACTTTTATGTTAATGTGATTGCTATACTGAGAATTGACATTGAGCTAATAAGAAGAATTGAAGTAAATTGCTCTTAGCATAGAACATACCATAATTTAACATTGACATAGTTATTTTTGGACAATTGTCCCTGGAAAAACCCTATGTGGGAAAACCGGTGTAGCAGATGAGTGTTTTATTATTCTTCAGCAAAAATCAACATGTACAAAATTTCACCTAGCAGTATAGAACTGAGAAATATTTACAGACGTTCCTGAACAAGTGTCTGACCTGAGAGAGAGGTTGTTTGACCCCTTGCATCTCTTTGGCTTGCCTAGCGTCAATTTTTCTGGCCTCTGGACTGGCCTGCGCAATGTCTGCGTCACTCAGGCCAACACTGCATCTCCCAACGTCAATCTGCGCAATGTTGTTCCTTCTGTTGCTCTGTGTCTTCGTCCCTGTCTCCCTGACCGATGTTGAACCCTCATTATCTCTCCTCCTCCTGCAACTCTCCCTCTGAATCGATTTTCTCTTGTTGACCTTCGACCAGTGAGAAAATTGATTTCTCTTGGGCACTTGCGTATCTGCCTGGTGTGTTTTCCAAATGACCCTCAAGTCCCTTCTTATATCTTTTTGTTGAGCAATCTTTGGCCTAGATTAAACATAATCAAAGGCTCAGATCGTTTTGACTTGATCCATGGCTTTTTTCTAGAAGTTTCTGTTGGCATTTTGGCACAGGTGTGGCGCTACGGTACAGGTGTTGTCCTTGATGGCAACTCTCTTTGAAGACAGATCCCAATCCAGACTACAAGAATGAAGAGAAATCTCATATACGCAGGTTCATTAAGCCCAAGTTGCGTATACACGCTGGTACGCTATATACTAAGTCGCGGATACGCAGGCTCGCTATATACGAAGTCGCGTATACATGCAGTTTCATGAACAGAAAAGAGCGTACATGTCGAGAAGCTTCCCTTTGGTCCGTGGTAGTTAGTCCTCGGTACTTGAGCCTATGTTTTTGGACCAAAGTATCTCGACAGTCGTGTTGATCCCGAGTTTTGAAGTTGATGGTATTGTATTTCTATGGTTTTGGGCCGTGGTATTGAGAAGGGCCTATGGCTATATAAGGAGAAGAAGATCATTAGGCAAGGGCACTGAAAAAGTCTTGAATATCTGATAAAGAAAGAGATCTTGTATGCAGGTTCTGGGTTGCTTGATCTAAGCTAAGGAGAGATCACACCGGTTGATGGAAGACTAGATCTAAGGATAGATCGGGATCAAATGGTTTGAAATGAACTATCGGTATATGGTTGATTACGCATATTTTTAGATCTGCATACTGACGCAATGTTATGTTCTGAGTATAACTGATGTCTGGTACAGCTGCAAGTTATGAGAAATTATTTTTAGATCTGTACGCAGGTTGTCTTTGGTAAAAGCGCGTGTATACGCGGGTTGGTTTCATTGAAGCAGCGTATATCTTTTGAAGCTTAATTTTTGGGGTTGCAGATGGGTCTGACTGTTATTGCAGAAGTTCTGTAGTCTGCTCTGTGTTCTGGTGACTGGGTGTTGACAGGGTTTCAGTGGTTCAGTGATTCAAAGATTGATGATGCTAGTATTGGTTGTTTTATGCTTCAATGATTTGTGAATGAATCGTGGTCTTCAGATTGTAATGTTGTGCTTCAGGAGTATCCAGTCTGAAAATTGATGAAAAGTGGTACCTGAAGGAAAGAAGATTGTAGGCCAGCACCTATGTACTAGTATCTTAGCTAGTACAAGAGCAAAGGGGGTTGGAGCTCCCTTCCAGGAGAGTTTGGAAAACGAGAGAAGGTTGTAGCCTTCTGCAGGTTGTAGCCTGCGTACTGGTATAAGGCTGCACCAGTACAAAAGATTGTAAACTGAGGTTTCTTATTAAAGAAAGATAGAGACGACTTGCAGCAGGTGGTTTTCACCCACATTGGGTTTCCACCTTATATCATGGTGTTCATGTGTGTGGCTTTTGTGTGATGATCTGTTCTGTTATACTGCATTTGTTTACTTTTAATACGGTTAATAATGTCCTGATGCATTTACTGAAGATAAACTAACTGAATCATAAGATTTCTGGTTATACGCTGGTTGCTTTAGACACAGTAGCGTGTACACGCTGGTTCACTTAACTGAAGTAGCGTATATGTTTCTGAGTATTGAAAAAGTTTTATTGATCTGATAATACTGATTCACCCCCCTCTCTCAGTATTATTTCCAACAGTTTCATCCCTGATTAGATTAATACCCATTAATATTTTATTTTTCTTAAGTTTAGACTTAGGAACCCCATTAAAAATATTAATTATTTTAATAAAATCACTTATGGGTGGAATTTCCCAAAATGCTTTCTGCTTTCTCTGGAATACATGTGCCCAAGCCTCCCTGCAAAATTTGAGGCTTAGAGCACATCCGATGCTACCCCAAATGAACAATATCGTTGTGTCTTTTAAAAACATCTCAAATAAAAGGTCAATTTAAGGATCTAGGAGAGATGGTATTTGATAACGAAATAATCTCCGTGATTCTAAAAGCATTAACTGATGAGCAAGGTAATCTCATACCTACTAGTGAAGAGGAAGTTATCCCATTCATCAAATTATTGTCTCTCTGCAAGGCAGAATAAGACAGGTTGAAGAAAGAATGTAACAAAAGCTCAGAGAGAAGGGATCAATCAACGACAAGAAGAAAAGGAAAATTTGGAAAGTTTGATCCTCCAAAGAAAAAGAAGAAGAACATGGCTAAGGAAAGATGCTATGGTTGTCATAAATTTGGGCACTATAGAAGAGATTGTCCTAATCGCAAGAGGGACAGAGAAGAAGCCCATATTACTGAGGAAGTGAAAGAACCTGAGACAAAGAAGCTTAAGAAGGAAGAAGCAAAAAGATCTCTACTATGACTGAGATGATCTTCTTCATTAGAAGGTACTTTTCACTTGTAAATTATAGATAGGAAGCAATGTATATAAGATATGATGCATCAAATTAGAAAATAACATCGTGATAGAAGCATTAGAAGTAAGAGCTCTTGACATGGGAAGCAGAAAGAAAGTTTGGAATAAACTCTATTGGTTATAAAGAATAAGGGCTCTTGGAAACGTCATTGAAATCTCCAGCGATACTTTTCGAAAGAAGTGGAGGTCATCATCGACTGGGATCATCATACAATAGTCAATAAAGAAACATATGCTGGGTAAGGATATGAAAGATACTCAAGTTCCTCTGATGGAATCCTCATCAAAGGATTCATCGATCTAGAAAGGAAGCAAGAGTTTCTTCAGGAAATCCAACTCGCGGATATCAAGGGACGATGGTATGATGACATAGCAGGAGAGTAGGTCTAAAGGATAAAGTTCTTTCGTTCAAATAAAGTTGTTACAGGGAGTTTGGATGACCAAAAGGAAAGATGAGGTATGTATGCTTACATAGATTATTATGAAATTCATGTCATATGGTTGCAAATTGTATGGATCACTATTTCCATTTCAGGAAATATGATCAAGAGTAGAAGGGATCTCCTCCTTCGAAATATTGCAAAAAATCATAAGTCGCACTAGATGAAATCAACATAATATGTTCTCATATGAATCATGAGGAAGCTAACTACAATTGAGGAATTCTGATTCGAAGCTCTTGGGAATGAAATGTGTGAAAAGAAAGGAAGAGATCTTAAAATATGCAACAAAGGTAGAAGGCATTCAACATCTGAAGTCCAAGAAGAGTTGACTAGAATATCTCTTGGAAAGAGATGAAGACTTTGATAGGAGTTGGAAAAAGATGGAGACCCTGGACAATTAATATCTTTGGGAAATGTGTCAATTTGTATGCAAGATGTTGATACCTTCAAGATGTTATGATGAAAGACCATCACCAAGGTAATATTTGATTTAAGTGTTCATTTATATTTTGAACTAATATCTAACAAGCTTATGTAGGATTGCCTAAGGGAAGATCTGTGGATGACTTCCAAGAGGACCATATTGAGGGATGTAAGATGAAGGAAGAACTACATGAAGCAAAGGCAGATGGAAAATCTGATGAGATGAGGACATGACTAACTCCTGGATGAAAGTGATGGATGGTTATGAAGAAGTCCCCAAAAGATGAAGACTCCATGACAAAAGAAAGTGATGACATTGAAGAAGAGAGGAGTTCTTCAAGCGACTGGTTGTTCCACATGAGGAGCTACTGTAGGTCCCCAGTTAAGAGGGAGCCTGGAAAAAGAAGTCTCTTACTTGGAAGAAACATGGAAATTCCTAAGCCAAGAGGGAGCTTAGGTACATTCCTTTTTGGTAGGAATGAGTACATTCCTTATTGGAATATGTCCACCCTATGTGAGAGGGAAAGATAGACATGACATTCTAGTCTTCACCTAGGAAGATAGAATGGAGGATTGGGTAACCTTTTGGCATCCGATACTCTTTGGGGATGAGATAGGGCATCTAATGGAAGAGTAGTTGTGGAGGACCGATATTCTTTGAGGGCTAGGGAATCCAAGATAAGAATATTCCTCATGGAACATATCTTGAGAGAACCTGGGTGGGCTATGTTCCGAGAGAGACAATGATGAGGGTGTCTATAAATCATTGGTCTCGCCAACATTGAGCTCAGATCTTGTTGAGATAAGGAGTTGTTAGTCAAGTCCTTGCTATGTAACAATGCTGGTTGATATGATGCTATACAAATGAGTTACAGTCAGTTCATAGTGGAACGGAAGAGAGTGCATTAGACGGTAGCTAAACATGTGCTGAGATATTTGCGCGGCACTATCGAGTATGGCATGAGATATGCTCGAGGTGATGGCATTAGGTTGGTTGGATATACTGATGCAGACTAGACAAGTAATACAGTGGATTGGAAAAACACGTCAAGGTGTTGCCTCAACATGGGATTAGGAATTGTTTCTTGGTACAATAGGAAGCAAAGGTCCTTGGCACTGAGTTCTATAGAGGCAGAATACATAGCAGCGAGCATGGTTAAGTGCTAGGCTATATGGATTTGGAAGCTGCTAGTGGACTTGTTTGGTCAGAGGGTTGAAACGACAATGATACAATGTGATAATAAGAGTTGCATCTGGTTGTCAAAGAATCCGGTGTTTCACGACAAGTGTAAGCATGTAGACGCCAGGTACCACTTCATCGGGGATTGTGTGCATTGCAAGATTGTTCAGCTACAATATATACCCACAAATGAGCAGGTAACAACTATACTAACGAAGGCCTCGAGGAAGGCGAGATTCATCTTCTTAAGAGACATGATGGGTTTTATGCAGAGCACCTTCCTCGCTAGGAGGGAGTGTTAGTGTATGTAGCTTGGATAAGTGTTCTAGTCTCAAATTGTGTCTATGAGGTTAAGGAACACATTGGATTAATTTTCTCCAATACCCAGAAACAGTTTCTAAGGGAAATTACCTTAATTAGAACTATTTAGCCAGTTTATTATTTTTTCTAAGTCTTACTTAGGGAATTGTCTTAATTAATCCAGATTAATTGAGGTAAATCAATTTTCCTCTAGTGACTTCTAGAAAAGTCATTTGATGGGGTCAAGATGATCTTAGCCATCGATTGATATTAGATCATAGTTGTTGATTGCTCAACGAGAGATTATAAGAGGAAATCAATGGGCACTCGGATAACACACAATAGAGACCAGAGACATAGATTTGTAGTGATAGCGTGAGGGCACCAACAGATCTAGATCAACAATGATTGAAGACAGGAGTTTCGGAGGAAATTCTTCACAACAATTTCTAGAGTTTGTAGGAGATTGATTTTATCTCAGAGAGGTCGAGTTTCCCAGTGGTGCGAGTTGCTTCAGAGAGATCGAGTTGTCGGGGCAAAGATATATTTACCAGAGTGAACAATTTGCATAGGAGAAGCTGAGTTTGCCAGGAGAAATTGAATTCCAGCGGAGGCCGAGTTGAAATTCCCAGCCAGTGCAAGTTGCCAGCGAGGGTCGAGTTGCCAGGGCCACATGTGTGGTTTGATTCAGTGAGCCAGAGGGAGGCCAAATTGAATCAAGAGGGCCAAGTTGTCTCGAGGAAGCCAAATTGACTTGCAGAAGTGATAAAAATATTTTTTTGGAGGTTTTCTAATATACGACAAATAGTTGTAATTTTCAATCACAGAATTTTTTGAATAATAAAAATACTCATTTGCAGAACTTGTTTTCCCCAAACTATGGTTTTTCTAGGGACATTTGTCCAAAAATATTGGTGTTCATTATTTGTGTGTGTACGTGTGCAATAATTTCTCAGTTCTTGTGGTTCATTTATTTTTTGTGAAGTTGCAGTAGTGTTTTATTCAGTATTTGCCGCGAAGAAATTGCAGAAGACAAATGATCAATTGAAAGGAGAATAATAACTAGTTAACTATGACAGTATTAAAATTTCACAGGTTCTAGCTGCTAGTACAATTTCTCCCCATTGAACACAAATCACTCTCGCTGATTTTATGCTCGATCACGAGAGAATCCTCTTGTCAAAATATTGCTTCGTTCTTCCCGATGCTTCCATCTGTTGCCAGAGCCTTGCCAACCTTCATGATGTACCCGCAAACCTCAATAGGTCATGGAAGAAATAATTATAACTAAGTGAAAGATACAACGACAAGAGGCTGACCAATAATAATCAAGGAAGAAAGATATGAAGTACTTATATTTGTGATCTGAGGATTGTAGGGAATTGTCAACTCCCTCTTGGTCCTTTCCTTCTTGTAGAAATCATTGAGATCCATCTGCAAACTCATCAAGCTAGAAAATTTGCTCATCCCTGTCCTCATCATCAACTACTAATGCATGTAGCTTTCCTTTCCTTGAATGAATTGCATGAGGTAGGATTTCTTCATCCTTGAGTTATCTAGCCACACCAAAGCCTCCACTGCAAGCCAATGACATTTTCTCGCTGTCGAGTATACACTCCTATTAGCATTCAACATTCTTGGTCGTAATCTAGGGTTTCAAAAACACTTAGGAATTTCACATTCAACTCACAACCTTCAGGTCTTCTAGGGCTTACAAACACCAAGTCTAGACTTAGTTCTTGAACTTCTGAATTGTCCAACTGTAGCCAAACACAACCGCCAACTTGGAATTGTGAAGATGATCAACATTAATCATGGAATGATTTAAACTTGCCTTTGACATTGAAGGAGCAAGTCATGTGCTTTAGCAGGTACTTTTTCCAAGTTTACCACACTGACAAAACCTTTTCTTTCTCCTTTTATTGATGTGAAATATCAAAGGGTATAAATAGTTAAAGGCGATGACAAACTTCAAATGGTGCCAATGTTTCAAAATCTTCAAAGCGTGAATGTCTCAAACATCAACAAGTATTTATGTTGTATTACAAGAAACAAAATATCCCTTTAGTTCCAGACTTTAAACCAACTCAACAACCTCTTATTTCAAACAACAACCCTAGTTTGCTGCCACATCGGCCTCTCCATAGGCCCATGACACCATCACATTTCTTGGCTACTAATATGAGGCTACTGGAACTTTGTTGCTGACACACTGAGGCCTTTCGGCCCTCTGGAATCAGCACGGAGGCCTTTCGACACCTTGTCACAGGCTTCTAGGGCTTCAACCCTCAAATAGAACTTTTATCATAATCCTCTTTAGTGGACAGACACTAGTTTTGGCAACTCCTCTTCACGATTCTACAGTCAAAGCCTAGGAGGATACTCGACCTCCTTCACAATGAAAAAAATTCTCTTCAAATCACAAAATTCGTCTTCCTTTTTGATCTGTGCTTCACTCTTCTTGGCTTGATGTCCTTCACAAGGATGATTGCTAAGATTAGCCTTAACAATGCATGTTATCTTCTCAACATATCATGTCATCTTTGTAAGGTATGAGGGGCCATATTTTATGAAACTTCTCTAGGATCCAAAGTCAAAACATGATCCCAAGCTCCCTTTGTGTCTAGACTAGCTTCTTCAAGTCTCTTTAGTGGCTTCTCTTTCACCTAGGCTCTGATACCATGTTGATTTTTCAAGGAGAAATCTGATCTTCTAAACTGATATTTACTTTTCCATGATTTTTTTAACCAAGTTCACTTATGTCATATACATCATTAAATATTTATACATAGAAAATCTCAACAATAATGCGATAATGTAGTAGGATCATAAAGAGAACCAAACACACAAAGACACAAATTTTCACCTTGGAAACCCAAAATCGGGAGAAAACCCAACAATCTTTTCTATGAAAATTTCTTTAGTTCAACAAAATTACAATCTGGTATTCATAACTCAAATTAGGTCAAACAGACCACAAAAATCAACAAGTCAAACCTAGTCAAATAGACCAAATTTTCGGCCTTCCTATGGATACCTCAGAATTCGGTCAACACTAGTCAACAGAGCCAAATTTCGACTTCTGCGTCTCCAACTTTTGTCGACCCATGGTCAACTGTTGACAAGAACTTTGGTCAACCTGCAGTGAAACTGCCCAGAAGAAGATTCGGTCAACACTGGTCAACGCAGGTCAGATGCAAGGTAAACTCGGTTGCCACAGAAAAATATCTTCCTCAGAAATTTCGGCCTCTGTCCTCAGCTCCTTTGCACGTGTGAATAGAGGAATAGAAGATCTTGTGATGATCTGAATTGGTCTCCCAGAGGTGAGGTCGAATGGCAATATATAGTGGTTAGATTTGCCCTTAGGTGGTACCTTAAGTGAGCTGACTTGACTTTTAAGGGTGCTGACTTGAACAATTTGAAATTTCAATTTTATTCAATTTCTGTCCATTTATTTGAGCCGACTTGTAGCTGGAAATACCGACTACAACTACCTAAAAATCAACACACCCAAGAACCTATGCATTGGGATTCATAAATTGCCTTGGGAAACGCAAACTGTTGGGAAATGAGAGACTATCATGTTGAAGAACTATGACAAGATGAAAATATCAAGGCCAAGGAATTCTTACAACTTAATAAGACAACGGTGTGGAGAACAAATAGGTGCATTGGGATTAAAAAGAAAATGAGGGGAAAAGTATAATAATCTGTCACCTTTATAGGGCTAAGCACCGAGTGTTCCCATAAATCATGAGTCTTAAGAAGTCCCCGCATACCACCCTAGAACAAAGAATGGCCATCAAGGCAGGAAGTTACCATCAACCAGGGGATATCAGCGGTGCCATAAAATCAAGTATCATGAAGATGAAGCTAAGAGGACTGGTCATGATTGTACAACATCATGGATATGGGACACACTCTCACATAATCATCATCCCACAGGGATGTAGGCTTGCATTCCTTTGACTTACAATGTTGTTGCCAAAACATGAATCTATGCATATGTACCCCTGCTGAAAGAGGAATAACTAACCTGGAACAAGCACCCAAGGCATGGTGCATTAAAATTGACAAGTACTTTGGATGAACAATGGTTCAGATGGAGCACTTCAAATTCCAATCTATACATCAAAAGCATTGATAATGTTATCATTCTACTAATTATATATGTAGATGACATCATTATTACAAGTAGTGAGGCAAGTGCTCTAGAACAGATCAAATCTAATATGAGTAAAGTTTTTGACATGGCTGATCTAGGCCTCCTACATTACTTCCTAGGCATAGAAGTTTGGCAAATAGGTGGCAACATTTTTGTTTCACGAACAAAATATTTATGGAATTTTCTCGACAAGTTCAAAATGACAAATTGCAAAATCTTGTCTGCACCTATGGAGAAAGGGTTGATTTCAACCAAGGCTGATTCTAGGGCAGTTAATGAGTCAATATATAGGCAGTTATTGGTGAGCTTGATATACCTTATAACCACTAGGATTTATTTGAGCTATGGCGTGAGCTTCATTTCTAAATTAATGACATTGCTGAAAGTAGAACATTGGACTGTAGTGAATAGGGTGTTGAGATATGTGAAAGAGACACATGACTTTGTATTTTGTACAATAGAAGCAAAGACCCTAGGCTATGTGAGGATGCATATTTAGAATGCACATGTTTTGTGGATGACAAAAAATTCAATTTTGGATACATGTTCGTCCTTGGCATAGGTGCATTCACATGGACTGGCAAGAAGCAACATCTAGTAGCCCTTACGTTGCGAAAGCAAAATATCAAGGAGCAGTGAAAAGAGTGTATGAGGCAATTTGGCTTAGGGGAATGCTTTTAAACATGAATATGAGCAGACATGGCCAACACCCCCTATTCTATGACAATCAAGGGGTGCTGAAGATAACCAAGAATTTGGTCTTTCATGTCAAGAAATCAATAGGGCTACAATTGAGGTGATTTCTCTTAGACTTGATAATTGTTTGTGATGTTCTTTTACTTTTCTTGATTATTAGCTTATTATCTTATTATTATGTTGTTGTTATCATCAAACAACTACCAAAACATGAAGATCAATAGTACACAAGGACACAAGATTCAGGCTGCTAGCTAGGGCCAAAACCTCTCCTAGAGAGGAAAATCCACAAAAATCTCTTCTCTTCTTATAGATTCTTTAAATGACAAATTCCAAGACCTCTAGACCAAGACCAAGACCCTTCCAAAACCAAGTCAAACCTTCTGGAGGATGTGATGCTTCTTACCAAGTTGAACCAAGTCAAATCTCTTCCCATTGTAGAACTTTGACCCCCAACTTCAAATTTTCAGCCCTCACTGTAGGTCTGAAATTTTCGGCCCCTGCAACAGCTACAACTGTTAGTTTTTGTAGCATCGGATGTGTTCTAGCCTTGAAATTTTGTGGAGACGCTAGAATGCATGAGATCTCCAAAACTCAGAAATCGTTTTAGGAAATTCCACCCAGAAGTGACTTTATTAGATTATTAGTCATTTTTTAATATTTCCTAAGTCTAAACTTTGGGAATATGGCTAATTAATCAAAATTAATTAAGTCAAGCTGTGAATGTTCTAGAAACTCACATGGATCGACTTCAAGTTAACCGTAGCCATCGATTAAGATCTAATCTTGGTTGTTGAAGTCTCAACAAAGGATTATAAGAAGAAGACGATGGGGCTTGGAGAAATCACTTGTGTAGTTCGATTTCATGAGTAGATCGATTTCCTGAGTAGCAGTAGTCAGTTGCCGGAAAGAGAGCTAGAGAAATTGAAGCAATGAGAGAGGGGCTGGGACAGTGACGCTGGAGGAGACATTCCAAATCCAGCAAGGGCAGTTGCAGAGAAAGGCAGCGATTTCTCCAGGAAGCAGTGCAGAGGCAGCACAAAAGCTTCAGTGAGAAAGTTCGATTTTGTTGGGGTGAAGCTAGACTTCAGTTCCAGAGGCCGGAAAGCATTTCCAGAGTGTCAGAGGACCAGTTTCCTAGTCAGCATAAGGTTGGATGACTTGATTTTCAAAGAGTTGTTGAGTGAAGGGATTGTTCAGAGTGAGGGTAATTTCCCTCAAGATATTTTTGCCAATATTTTTGTTAAAATTGGCAACTAGGGCCAAACTCCACGTGGGTCATCTTATTAATGGACGCTGATATTTTTCTTTGATCCCTCTCATTGAGAGGTGTAGGATTGATCTAAAGATCATCCGATTCCGATAAGTATTCATGGAGATATGAATTTATTTGTGTTATGGGACAATTCGTCAAGGTCGGCCAGCAACCAAATAAACCCCACTTGTGCTCAACGTTTTAGTATAAATAGAGGTGGCCTTCAAATCATTTCAACACACTTAGGATCTCTTCCTCTCTACTTGTCTTTGGGTTTTAGTAGGAGGAGAGATCCTAAGGGATAATGTTGCCCTAATCTAGAGGGCAGAAGTCGAAACTGCTGGGAATAGCCGGAATTGCTAGAACTGCCAGGAACTACCGGAACTGTCAGGAAAAACTGGAATTGCCAGAACTGCCGGGAAAAGCCAGAACTGCCGGGAAAAGCCAGAACTGCCGGGAAAAGCCGGAACTGCCGGAATTGCCGGAACTGTCGAGAACTGCTGGAACTGTCGGGAAAAGTCGGAACTGCCGGGAATAGCTGGAATTGCTGGAACTGTCGGGAACTGTCGGGAATAGCCGGAATTGCCGGGAATAACCGGAATTGCTGGAACTGTCGGGAATAGCCGAAATTGCCAAAACTGCCAGAACAGCCAGAGCATCTGTCTCCGAAGGAGAGCAGCATGCAAGGGACAACTAACTAACATTGCGACAGTTGTATGGTACTTAGCAGCAAATACACCAAGCATGCAATGTTATAGCTAGCATGCAAGGGACAACTAGCATGCAACAACAAGTATGCAAAGGACAACAAACATTCTAGGGACAACAAACAAGCAAGATGCAACCAGCACATAGGTCAGTATGGCAACATGGTGCGGCAATGGCGCATAATGCAGTACAGTGATGGGTATAGTCATGATTAATGAAGCATGATGAGATGCAACATAGTGATGATGGGTGCAGCATGATGACGAAATGCAACACAATGATAGGTGAAGGAGTCATCTTGGAGAATCAGTTGAAGCAACATGTCTTCAACTGATCTCATGTATCATCTTCTTAAAGATGATCTATGCTCTTATCTAGATAAGTCAAAGTGTTGACTTTGTTGTAAACGTACTATCTCTCTCTCTGCTGAACTATTGAAGAACATATAAGAAGAATTGATCAAGGGTTTCCCCACATTGGGGTTTGTCCCTGGCTAGCGCCACATCTTGTGTCCTCTTGTCTTGGCTTGTATTCTGCAATTTATGTTTATGTTCTATCTGCAGTTTACTTTAATGCTGATGTGATTGCTAATCTGGAAAAGATATTGAGCTAACTGTGAAAATTGAAATAAATTGCTCCAAGCATAGAACATACCTAAAATTAACAATTTTCTCTACAGGATTGCCAGTATTCTATATCAAGATTATTGTACTTAGATTTCACTGTTGCTTAATAATAAAACCCTCAACTGCTGCACCGATTTTCCCGAGTTGGGTTTTTCCGGGGACATTGGTCCAAAAATAACTGTGTTATTTTATGTGTGTGTGCTAGTATTTCTTCCAGTGTTTATTTCATCTGCAATTTATTTTTGTAGGTTGTAGTGTGATTGATTCAGTATTTGCTGTAGTACACAGTAAATAAATTGTTAAAATTAATTTAGCAATTAGGAGAATTATTTCCAGTTACTACAAGAGGATTCAGTATTAGAATTTTCACATGGTATCAGAGCACAAATGATCAGTCGAAGAGCTCAGTAGCGAAGGAAGAGGGAGTTTCGCTGTTCATTGAGGAGCAGCAATTCGAAACCCCAGAGGTAGCACAATCACCTTGGCCAAGAGGTCGAATTCTTGAGGAGAAATCGATTTTTCTGAGAGGGACAGAAAAATTCGATCTCTCCAATCGAGGGTTTACAGAGGCAGAGGGAGTAGGCAGTAATTTTCTCAGAGTAGATCTCTAGCTGGACGCAGCATTTGCTAGAGCAGAACGAGTGTTTGGAGGAAGAAGAGAGCATACTGAGAATGAAAAGTTTCCTTAGGAAACTTCTAGTCTCAAGAAGTTCAAATTCCCTTGCAGTAGCAGCAGCGACCGAGTAACAACAGTGACCGAGTAACAACAGCTGAGCGACGACCAAGTAACAACAGCTGAGCGACGACCGAGTAGCAGAAGCTGAGCAGAAAGGGAAGAGGAGATTTTCGAAATCATTTTGAGGTGGCCATTGCTGGACTTCGAGATTAGGATAGGTTGGACGGTGCTTCCAACTATGTCACCTAGAAGGTAAGATGTCCTTCCTGCTGGATGAATATGGCCTGAAGCCATATATTGATGCAGTGGTAGCTACCCCCACTGATGCAGATCAACTGAAGAAATACCGAAAGGAGATGGTGAGAGTGAAGAGATTGATCTTAAATGGTGTTCGGGATCATGTTGTATCACACATGGCGGCCAAGGGAACGACCAAAGAGATGTGGGATACACTTTCCACGTTGTACCAAGGCACTTCTGAGCAACAGAAGATGTACTTGGAGGAGAAGCTGAGATGCACTAGGATGAAGAAAGGGGAAAGCATAGACCCCTTCCTCACCAGGATTTAGGAGATCCAGGACCAGTTGTCAGCTGTTGGGGCAACGCCTCAACCCACAGAGCTAGTGCGATTGGCACTCAACAATGTCTTAGAGGAGTGGTAGGTATTTGTTCAAAGTATCTTGGGCAGAGAAACCTTGCCAAGTTGGGACATGATGTGGGCCAATTTGCAGTAGGAGGAGTTGAGAGGAGCTCTTTTGAAGAGTTCCATCAGTGTCAGTGATAGCGGGTCGAAGCAGGTGAAGGAGGAGGAGAATGTGGCCCTCGCATTGAAGGGCCCCATTCAGGGACAGGGGGAGCAACGAAAGAAGAAGAAGGACCTGTCAAAGGTTAAGTGCTTCAGATGTGGTGAGCTTTGCCACTATAGTAGCCAGTGTCCTCTCGTGAAGAAGGACAAGGAGGAGAAGAATGACCAACATGCAACTTTAGCAAAGATCGATAGGCTTTCCTCCAGGCTGGAGGAAGACTTCGCCATGTTTGTTGATATACCCCCAGGAGTCAAATGGGCTGACTTGGTTTTGTAGCCTCAGAGTGCTACAAATGGGCACGATTCTTAAGGAGGTCCACCTCTTGAATCAATACCTTGCTACGGGGCCCACAATATTTTGTAGCAGGATGGATCAGTGGCAGTAGGTGCAGCCAGAGTGACAGATGCAGAGTCTAGTTGCAGTCAGATACTGGACAGCGGAGTGCAGAGTTGACAATAGTGCAAAGTGGCACAGTGTAGAGTCAGCAACAACGCAGATGCCTCAGTGACATCGCAAATACTAGCAGCAGCCAGAGACTTGGCTGACAAATTGTATCATACTGATCATAGTTGATTCAGTGTTTAGGATGCTTTTCAGTTGCAGATGCTGTAGTTGCAACAACAACAGATGGATAGGGAGTTGCAGTGCACATGCAGTGTTGACAATAGTGCAACAGGATCATCAGCAACACAAATGCAGAAAATATCAGAGTTGCGCAGTAGTTGGTGGGCAACAACAACCAAACATCAGTAGCGTGACATAGATGATGCAGAGACAGGGTGTTGCTACAGGGTGCAACAACTCTAGAACACGTTGCTTGCTAAGAGGGAGTGTTAGTTTTTGTAGCATCGGATGTGTTGTAGCCTTGAAATTTTGTGGAGAGGATAGAATGCATGAGATCTCCAAAACCCATAAATCGTTTATGGAAATTCCACCTAGAAGTGACTTAATTAGATTATTAGTCAGCTTTGAAATATTACCTAAGTCCAAACTTAGGGAATATGGGAATTAATTAGAATTAATTAAGTCAAGGTGTGAATGTTCTAGAAACTCACACAGATCGACTTCAAGTTAATCGTAGCCATCGATTAAGATCTAATCGTGGCTGTTGAAGTCTCAATAGAGGATTATAAGAAGAAGTTGATGGGGCTTGGAGAAATCAATTGTGTAGTTCGATTTCATGAGCAAATCGATTTCCTAAGTAGCAACAGTCAGTTGCCAGAAAGAGAGCTAGAGAAATTGAAGCAGTGAGAGAGGGGCAGGGACAATGAGTCTGGTGGAGACATTCCAAATCCAATGAGTGTATTTGTAGAGAAAGGCAGAGATTTCTCCAAGAAGCAACGCAGAGGCATCACAAAAGCTTCAGTGAACAAGTTCGATTTTGCTGGGGTGAAGCTGGGTTTCAGTTCCAGAGACCGGAAAGCATTTCCAAAGTGTTGGAGGACCAGTTTCCCAGTCAGCAGAAGGTTGGACGACTTGATTTTCAGAGAGCTATTGAGTGACGGAATTGTTCAGAGTGATGGTAATTTCCCTCAAGATATTTTTGCCAGTATTTTCTTTGCAAGATTGCCAGTATTTTGTATCAAGATTATTGTACTCAGATTTCACTGCTGCTTAAGAATAAAATCCTCAGCTGCTACACCGATTTTCCCAAGTTGGGTTTTTTCAGGGACCTTGGTCCAAAAATAACTGTGTTATTTTATGTGTGTGTGCTAGTATTTCTTCCACAATTTATTTATGTAGGTTGCAATGTGATTGATTCAGTATTTCCTATAGTACTGGAGCTGTAATTTGACACTTTTGACACAAATATAATTCTTGGTTTGTAATTTGACACTTTTGACTCAAATGTAATTCTTTTGACATGTTACAAGATGCCCAATGGGGTCTTTTACATATGATAATGACTGTTTGACTTCTTGAATCAATGACAAAACCTAAAAGCACTAAATGGGTGCTTTGACCTAAAATAAATTGACCTTGAGCATGAAACCCATGCTATAAATAATAATAATAATAATTTTCTTTTCATTTTACAATATACAAGAATGAAGAGTACATATGAAGACCAGACCTAGTTACATGCTTCAACATTCCACTACCATATCAAGCATGTTGAAATACATTGTCACTTCATCTGACAACTTATAAAGGGATGGATCTATTGAGTTGCAATATTGCCCCATAGAGGACCAAATTTTAGACACTTTTACCAAATCTTTGGGTCTTGAAAAATAGGTGAAATTTCAGGAGAATCTTGATGTGGTTACTAGATTGACCATTAAGGGATGGTGTTAGATATTATCTATAGGAATCAATAAATTCATTTCGACTTTAGGTTATATTATGCTTTATTTCACTTTAGTGAGTTTCTTAAGTTATCCTACATTCATAAAGTGGATTGTCGCTTAATAGAACTGGTGGAACCGACCAGCCCGACCGTTTTTGGCCCATAACTCTTCTGAACTGGGCCTCCGAACCGGAATAGGTCGGTTCGTTACCGAACCAGCCAGTTATGGAATGAAACCGGTCGGTTCAGTACCAAACATGCCTATTTCACCGAACCAGCTGGTTTAGGACCAGTTCTGTGCAGTATTTACCTATGTAGGCCAGTGTAAAAAAATTACTTTATTTCTTTTTTATTTTTTGATTTTTTCAGTTGGTTGGCCCACTTCTAATTCTCCCCTAAGCTAGCCTAATATTCAAGCGTATGGCCCTCAACCTAATAATCAAGCCTATGGCCCTAGTATTGCTATGCAATTCATGGTAATGTTTAAGAAATAAAGTAAAAGGATGAAGTTTTTAACATTACCATGAAATGACTCAGGTTGTTTGAGAGTGGTTCCAACCTCATTGGATTTCATATGGAGAAAGTAGAATTTTAGAGTTCACTCAAAATCCAGAAGACTTAACAGTTTTTCAGGGTTTCAAGATTGGGGGGATTGCAACGTTTCCATTGGATTTTGTCATGTACGAAGGTATGGAACTAGTATTAAATATAGAGCACCAAGCCCTCTATGTACTTTGATGTTAGTGGCATTGGTTGATGTTGACTACTAAAAATGTACCCATCACTTGAACAAAATCTTGACATGACATGCTATGTTTTTTCTATCTTATTTTAATGCCTAAATGGTTATATTGATTACGAAGACCCCAATATAGACAACGATTTTGATGATATGTAGGCATTTGTTGTAGCATGGTTTTTTTTGAATGCTAGAAGCCATCTAGAGCCTATTTGTTGATGTATTTTCGATTCAGAGATGGATTGCACTCGATGCTATTTTGGTTATGTGCACCCTTACATGCTATGTAAATGAAAACTTTTGCATATTTGTGTATAAATGGTTTGGATTCATACGGATGCACATGAATATGTATGTTTTTCTTTAAAATATGAATATTTTATGTGTTTTTGGTAAACCGTTTTTTTTTTCCTGTTTTTTACCTGTTCTGATTGGTTCCCGGTCCACAAGGTTTTTCGGTTTGATCACCGGTTCGGTTATGATAACATTGGTCGCTACTAGTATGTAACCCTTTATAAGAAGGTTTTCACTTCTCAATGCTCATTATCTCGTGATTTTATCTTGGTTTTCTGTGTTCAATTTCCATTTATCGTGATATCTGTATCTATTCCATTTTCCTATGTATCAAAATTTATATCACACAGTGCATTATCAGTTAAGGTTTGAGTTTATTTACTTTTAATCTCTGTGCACCATCAGCATTGAATTGACCATTTTCAGACTATATGAGCATATTCTACCATTAGTTATCACTTTTTAATAATATTATTTGCTTCTGTTAATAATTTCAACTCCATTTAGAGTTATAATCTGGAAAGAAAATGGCCTTTGTATCATAAACGGGATTTAGGTCCATGTTCACGTCACGAGTACTATTTTTGATGGTATACCCGATGAAGTCTTTGTTTGATGTCAATCCCAACTTCTTGTAAAAGTTAACTCTATTGTGAATGTCTCATTTCTTTGTTTTCTGCTCTTCACATCAAGTCCATGAAATGAGTATTGTATATTTTTCATTTAGTTATTAAAATGACTAGTGCATGGAAATGCTATTAAGAGGCAGGCTTAAAAACACAAGGGACTTGAGGCACTCTATGAAGTTTTTTGAGTTCCTTAAGTTTGTTTCTGGGAAATTTTAATTTGATTTATTGGCAATATATTGCTGATTATGACCATAGGGATGAGGAACTTCTTCGACAAGGTCTTGTATTAAATGATGAATTACAAAGCGTGCTAGCAAAGCATGATGCTATAGCCTCAGGGTCTCCTTTACCACAACCTGTAATTTCCAGCTATCAAAGACCATCTTCCAGTGCCCCTTATGAGGAGGATGAGGCTGAAGATGATTTTGCACAACTGGCCCGCAGGTAATGTGAAGATGTTTTCTATTTTATGCTGCTATAGATAGTTGAAATAAATATTTCACTGCTGTGTTCAAATGACATATAGCTGGGGAAAACAGCTTAAGGACAAGTGTTTTCTTTAGTTACCTAACTAATGTGAAGAAGTGAAACTGCCTGGACATTAAGCCTTTTGAAATTAAGTTTTGATTGACGTAATTTCATTTTCACTCTAAGCTTTCTTTCTCCAATTTTGGAATGCTTATCATGTCAAAATCTTTACAGTCAAGCTCCAAAACACTAAAATGTGCATTATATGGTACTGTGTGAATATGGAATTGTTTCCTAGATCTGTTTTTTTGTAACATGATCCTTTCTATAGTCAGTTGCATCTAGCTTAGAAAGTTCAAAGTTGAGCTAAAGTAAAATTAGCCTCATCTATCTATTGGCAGATGCAACTAAAGTCATGCTAAAGGAGCTGTGGAGTCACTTTATGAAGAGTTGATTTTATTTTCACTTAAATTTATTCAGGTTACTCTTTCCTGTTATCAAAATAGTAAAATGTGGTCAGCTAGAAGAAAAAGTAAAGAATGTTAATTTAATTGCCTCTGGAATTCATCCCTGAATAAGGAGTTTGTAACTAGTCTGCAATCTCAAGAGCTGAGATTTTCTAGATAAATTTACCAGATGCTAACCATGTGATGTTTGATTTGAAAGTGAAGATAAACCTGGATATTTATTAGTCTTTATCAAAAGTCAAGTTCACCGGATTGATAAAATCTTCCATCTCTGTAAGATTCGAAAACAGGCATGCATAAACATACTTGATATGATTGGAAATTGTAACTTCTTACAAACCAGAACTGCAATCTTTGTCATTTGACCAACGAATTTTGGTCTTTGATACCAGAAGAACCCATAACCACTGATACTCTTTGATGGGAGTTTCTGGAACTTTGTTTTAGAAATATAAATTTCAAGTTTGAATATTGGCTTCTATTGTCCTTCTCCGAGTGGGCTTTGTTACCCCTCATTTCAGCGAGGGTATATGTGCACTTTTTCTTTTTTGGCAGCATTATTGTAAGCCCAACGAAAGCAAGTCAAAATCCTTGTAACCCATGTGGAGGCCCTGTATTATGGTATCCTAGGCTTGTTATGGTCGCCCATGGCCAATCCCTATGGGTTAAGTCCCTATGGATCTCGCTGGAACTCATGTTTTATAACTAACCCATATGTTTTGGGTTTGACAATGATTAAGTTCAATTCAGATTCAAATTTTCTGATAAGTTTCGAATGAGGTTCGATTTTAGGTTCAATTGTTGATTTGGGGTAGCATCGGATGGTGTTCTAGCCACGAAATTTGGTGGAGAGGTTGGGGCACATGAGATCTCCAATACCCAGAAAGGGTTTGGACAGATTCTACATAGATCATGAGATATTAAAATAATTAATATTTTTAATGAAGTCCCTAAGTCTAAACTTAGGGAAAATAAAATATTAATGTGTCTTAATATGAATCTGTGTTAGAGTGGTCCAAAAGACATGGATCAAGCCAGATCTAATCTTAGCAGTTGATTAGGGACTTAATCTCTGCTGTTGAGATGTCAAGAGGAAAAGTATAAGAGGAGGCTTGAGGGTCACTTGGAGAGTACACCACAATGATCAGTCATTCTATTCTCTAGTGCGGGGTTTGTTAAGAGAGATAGAAACAGTGATCGGGAGAGCCGATGAGTGGCATTGAGTACAGAGAAACAGAGAAGGCAGAGATTGTGCCGGGAGAGCAGCGCAGCAACCAAGGAGAGTGACGCAGAGCCAGCAAGGGCTCATGCAGGGCCAAGCAGAGGCAGCCAAGTGCTGCGCAGAACACCAGAGAGGCCAGAGTGTCTGACGCAGAGGCCCAGAATGCTGACGCAGGGCCTCCTGGGGCTGAAGCAGGGCTAGCGTGAGATAGAAAGGGGCTGATGCAGTCCAGATTGGGCAGACGCTGGGGTTGCAGGAGCAGTTTTGTGCTGAGGAGCTGCCCGAAGGTTTTTCCGGGGTTTCAGCTAGGAGATTTCTCTCAAATTGTGAGGTATAGCTGCTAAAGAAATTCTCTGTTGGGTAGGCCAGTTTCGGTACCCAGATTGTACTCTGATATTGCTTAATAAGAAAACCCTCAGATAGCTGCACCGATTTTCCCGCATTGGGTTTTTCCGGGACATTGGTCCAAAAATAATGGTGTCATGTGGTGTGTTTGTTCTTGTTTCTTTTAGTTGTTGATCTGTAATATGTTGAGCATGCATTGGTGTTTATTTTCAGTATTTACTTTGTAAATAACTTGTTAAAGGAAAAATAACAAGTAAGTAGGAATAAATCAGATAAAGTGCATGGAGGGTTTCTAACTAAGTAAAATTAGAAACTTCAACATGTTATCAGAGCGTGATTGCAGAACAGGAGGACTAAAAGACATCAGCCGAGCGGAGCAATAGCAGCAGAAAACAGCTGTCCCGAGGTGACAAAAGTTGTTTCTAGTAGCACAGAAGGCAAGGAAGTGTGACAGCCAGAGCCACGCAAAAGAAGCCGAGAACTGCACAGAGTCCCAGAGAGGCTAGCGTTGCTGACGCAGAGGGTTAAAGGGCTGACGCAGGGCATCCCAGGGTTGACGTAGACCCATCCGGGGTGACGCAGAACCAACGTGAGGAAGAGAGTGGCTGATGCAGTTCACAGAGAGGCAGTTGCTGGGGTCTAGAAGGTTGCAGGAATATTGCAAAGTGGAGCTAGTGAGGTACTATAGTCAGAACAGTACCTGAAAAAGCAAGGCCAGAGGTGTTGTTACCAAGGGTTTCTAGCCAAGGAACCCGGATCAGCAGTGCAGTTGCACAAGATGATCAAAGTAGGGGGCATCTCGACAAGCGGTAGAAGGATTTCCAGGAGGGAAATAAGGACTCAGAGGGAGTCCAGAAGAGAATTTGCAGACGGGAAGTAGAGACTCAAAGGAGTCGAACAGAGAACTTCCAGGAGGGAAGTAGAGGAGCGTCATGGCACTACACGGGGTAAGAGACCAGGATAGACTGGATGGAGCATAGAACTTCGCAATTTGGAAGGCCAAAATCTTATCAGTGCTTGACAGGAATCGTGTCAAGATGTTATATACCTAGGGGGGATAACATGGGGTATCAAGGGAGGTACCCAAGGTAATAATGTAATAATGGGATGGGCCATAGTAATAAATAAGGTGGTTAACCCATGTCATGTAAGGGACCACAAGTAGTTAATAATAATGTAATGGGCCCATGGTATTAGTTGATGGTATGAGGAAACCATGGTAATGATGCATGGTATTGTATGTATGAGGCCTATATAGAGGCTAGAGACTCCACATGGAGAGATATGAAGTGAAGGAATATTGTATGAACAGGCATATGGCTTGTGGAGTGCTCTCCTTCCTTAAGGAGTGAATGTATGGTGTTGCCCTACCTTAAGGGTTTGATCAATAAAGAAGCATTTCTATATATTTCTATCTTGTTATTCTTGGGTTATTTTCTATTATCATATATTTTTGGATTAGATCTATAACAAGTGGTATCAGAGCTACAACAAGTGGTATTAGAGCCAGGTTAAGCAAAAGCCATCGTGGGTTAAAACTTCAACATATCATCACCCACATCACCCCACAAGACAACCATCAAGATGGAAACCAAGGAGTCACATGACGGATAGCGAGGAGAGAAGATCCACCCACTACACATCAACACAGAAGAGCTGCCAAGGTCAACTTCCAGCTCAAGAGAGCGAGGCACCAGCGAGATCGAGGGTTCACCTTTCTCTTGGATGGCTAGATGCACGTGCATGGTATCAGTGGACTACTCTTTTGAGTAGATCTTACTATTTATGTTCTTCCCATGTTTCGGGGACGAAACATGCTTAGGGGGGTGGAATGTTATATACCTAGGGGGGATAACATGGGGTACCAAGGGAGGTACCCAAGGTAATAATGTAATAATGGGATGGGCCATAGTAATAAATAAGGTGGTTAACCCATGTCATGTAAGGGACCACAAGTAGTTAATAATAATGTAATGGGCCCATGGTATTAGTTGATGATATGAGGAAACCATGGTAATGATGCATGGTATTGTATGTATGAGGCTTATATAGAGGCTAGAGACTCCACATGGAGAGATATGAAGTGAAGGAATATTGTATGAACAGGCATATGGCTTGTGGAGTGCTCTCCTTCCTTAAGGAGTGAATGTATGGTGTTGCCCTACCTTAAGGGTTTGATCAATAAAGAAGCCTTTCTATCTATTTCTATCTTGTTATTCTTGGGTTATTTTCTATTATCATATATTTTTGGATTAGATCTATAACAAGTGGTATCAAAGCTACAACACAAGAACTTCGCCTTAAAGGTAGTAGCTATCCCAGTCGACCCCAATGATAATGACAGGTACAAAGAGGCGATGGCGAGGGCCAAGCGCATTATCCTTGACGGGGTTAAGGATCATGTGGTACCACATATAGTCAAGAAGGAAACGGCAATTGAGATGTGGGAGGCTCTCAAGAACCTGTACTAGCATACTTCTGTGCAGAGAAGAATGTTGCTCGAGAACCAGATGAGGTCGTATCAGATGAAGAAGGATTAGTCGATTGACACCTTCCTCAGAGGACTGAATGAGATCCGAGACCAGTTGACTTCTATAGGAGCGACACTGGATTAGGAGCTTATGGTGAGGACAACCCTGAATGCTATCTCAGAAGAGTGGGAAGTATTTGTCCAGTGCATCTTGGGCAGATGGACTCTCCTACCTTGGGACGAGATGCGGGCAGCTCTTCGCTAGGAAGAGATCAGACGGCAGTTGAAGACAGGTAGCAACAGCAAAGGAATCAAGGTCAAATAGGAGGAGGAGGATGTGGCCCTAGCATCTGAGGGAAAGCAGGAGAAGCGGAAGAAGAAAGATCTCTCCAAGATCAAGTGCTTCCACTGTGGGGAGATGGGTCATTATGCGACCCAGTGCCCAAGGAAGAAGAGTAAGGGAGAGTCTTCCGAGACCAAGGCAGTGTTAGCATGGGCAAAGAAGGAAGTTTTGACAGACGATGACTGTGCCATGAGTGCACACGCACCACTTGAGCGGAAGTGGGGAGACATACAGCTGTAGTCAGACTGACTACAGGTGGTGAGGGGCAGGATCCTTGAGGTACCCAGCCTCTTGGATTAGACCTTGCTACGGGAGCCCCGATGAGGAGTAGTAGGATTGGTTGGGTGGGTAGAGAAAGATGCAGATGGAGCGACAGAGAGAACTATAGTGCATAAGTCCCAAGACAACAAAGAGTTAGTAGACTGCAACAATGCGAGAGGCACAAGAGTGTTGCACCAGTGCAGGAAGGTACAAAGAGGTGTGCAACGGTGTGAGATGCAGGGAGTTGTTGCAGCAGTGCAGAGGTCAGAGAGAGGGAGCACTTGTCAGCGGCAGAGGGAGCTTCAGCATCAGTGGGTGTTTCTAGCCCAACAGGGAGGTCAGTTGGAGGATCAGTTACTTACTTCTCAGTAACTAAGTTGCAGTGCAGTAGTGGGCAGCACGATGCAACATGATGAGAGGAGGTGCAGTGCAGATGCAGTGCTGGGAGAAAGGACCAGCAGCAGCACGGATGTAGAGGGAGTTGTCATACAGATGCAACAGTGGTAGTGGCAGAACCATGGGCAGCAGTACAGGAGGCAGCAGTGTAGAGGATGTTGGGCAGGAAGGCCTAGCATTAGCATAGGTACCGATGCCGGATGATCAGGGTAATACTCAGTGAGGAGTATTGCTAAAGCACAATCCTCACTAAGAGGAAGTGTTGATTTGGGGTAGCATCGGATGTGTTCTAGGCTTCTAGCCACGAAATTTGGTGGAGAGGTTGGGGCACATGAGATTTCCAATACCTAGAAAGGGTTTGGGAAGATTCTAAACAGATCATGAGATATTAAAATAATTAATATTTTTAATGGAGTCCCTAAGTCTGAACTTAGGGAAAATAAAATATTAATGTGTATTAATATGAATCTGTGTTAGAGTGGTCCAAAAGACATGGATCAAGCCAGATCTAACCTTAGCCGTTGATTAGGGACTTAATCTTGGCCATTGAGATGTCAATAGGAAAAGTATAAGAGGAGGCTTGAGGGTCACTTGGAGAGTACACCATAGTGATTAGTCATTCTATTCTCTAGAGCGGGGTTTGCTAAGAGAGATAGAATCAGTGATCGGGAGAGCAGTTGAGGGGCAATGAGTACAAAGAAACAGAGAAGGCAGAGATTATGCCGGGAGAGCAGCGCAACAACCAAGGAGAGCGTCGAAGAGCCAGGAAGGGCTCACGCAGGGCCAAGCGGAGGCAACCAAGTGTTGTGCAAAGCACTAGAGAGGCCTGTGTGTTTGACGTAGAGGTCCAGAAAGCTGACGCAAGGCCTCCTGGGGCTGACGCAGGGCTAGCGTGAGATAGAGAGGGGCTGACGCAGTCCAGATTGGGCAGACGTTGGGGTTGCAAGAGTAGTTTTGTGCTGAGGAACTGCCGAAAGGTTTTTCTGGGGTTTCAACCAGGAAATTTCTCTCAAACTGTGAGGTATAGCTGCTAAGGAAATTCTCTATTGGGTAGGCCAGTTTCGGAACCCATATTGTACTCTGATATTGCTTAATAAGAAAACCCTCAGATAGCTACACCGGTTTTCCCACATTGGGTTTTTCCGGGGACATTGGTTCAAACATAATGGTGTCATGTGGTGTGTTTGTTCTTGTTTCTTTTAGTTGTTGATTTGTAATATGTTGAGCATGCACTGGTGTTTCTTTTCAGTATTTTCTTTGTAAATAACTTGTTAAAGGAAAAATAACAAGTAGGTAGGAATAAATCAGATAAAGTGCATGGAGGGTTTCTAACTAAGTAAAATTAGAAACTTCAACATCAACTATATACATTTTCAATATATATATATTATATAGAATAAAATATAACATATGTCATAAACATTAGAATAAAATATAAATATAAACATAATGAAATATTACAGAAATTTTAAGTCTAGGGTCGGCTACATATAGGTAGTAGTCGATGGCGACTCACGATGGGTGCTCGAGCATAATATTAGGGAGGTCATTATGATAGGATTGGTTGAGTCTTTGTCCTTTCCCTTCCCCATTGATTTTTGAAATGTTTAAGTGCAGCAGTTGTCACTCGGCAAGGGAGGCATCGAAGCTTGAGGTAAGGTTTAGAAGAAATCACATCTTGGTGAGCTCGACAAAGTTTATTGTTTACAGGCAGTGGGGACTCAAGAGTGAGGTAGTGAGCCTTGATCGAAACTTTACATGCAGCAGGGAGGGAGGCAACGAAGCTCAAGCACTAACAAAGGGTTCACAAACAGTCTACATAGAGGCCCGATCAACCATCATAGATGTTTGAGATGCATAACCCTAACTTGAACCTGTTGTCGAATTTGAATGAACCATAAATTTTTTTTAGGTTTGTCAAATTTCGAACTTGAAGGTTTAGGCTTGGTGACCGCTATGACTTAGGTTTAGAGTAGCCATCAATTTGTAGGGGTGATAACATATTGTAGGACTAGTGCATGTCCCATGCGCACCTTGTCATTCCCACATGGTTGTGTCATTGAGTCTGTATGCATTCTCTGACCAGGGGATATTCACTAGACAATTCTCAAAATGGCACTCTCATATTTTTTCTACATGTTCACACTTCCTGAGGCAGTCCACGTCTCCCAATTCATGTGTTCTCAGAAGGAAAAAAGTCAACTTAGTCCCAAAATGCTCAACAACAAATATAGATGACATGCCACATTGAATTTTTGCCAAGTTATGAAAGCATCATCAAGAAAATGGCAATCAAAGGTGGTCCAACAGTTTGTGGGGTTTCCAAGTGGCATAATAGGGACATATTTTGATAGAATGAGATATGCAATACATCAAAAGTGGTCTACGGAATCAGCCACACGAATTTTAGGTTGAAGAATTTTCAGTTTCCCTAGGACATTGGAGTTCCTCATATGTTGCATGATGATGTCCTCACTATATGCCATGTGGGGTCAAAAGACTTGGCGTGAAGGGGCAAACTAGTCAATAAAGTTAGCAAAGGAGGAATCTTGGGGGGCAAAACTAGCCATTTGAAGGTCAAGGGCATCTCAGGTGGACAAGAAAGTAATCATTGTAATGTCAAGTCCTCATCCAAAGTACCGTGTTGAACATCCAATGATCCAAGTCGAGTTATTCATGGACCAAAATCACTCTAAGCAAGCAAGTCGAGTCAAGCAAGCTAGCTGTTGGGTCATTCAAGTGGAACGTTGAGCATCTTTTGATTAAGATCATTTACTTTTGGTCTTTTTAGGATGACTGCAAGTGGAACATTGGTTTCGAAAGGTCATTTGAGTCGAGTTGAACTGCCTTATTGGCAAATCATTGTATTAAAAATATATTTGGTTATAATTCACTTAGTCTTCGACATTCGGATGACAAGTGAAATATTACTTTTCAGAGAGAGGTTGAACTGTCATTATAAAGTAAATTATAAAAAGTTACCCTCTTCTCTCAAGTTATTGTTGAACTTTGAGATCACTGTATGCCATAACAGAAATTTTATTTTACAAACACCATGTATACATTGTATGGGTTGGATTTTTCTATTTTATCCTTTCTTGGTTTATGTTATAAAGGGTTTTAATAAGATTATGCACAATTAATAAGGATTACATAATGATTGAAGGGGCAATCCATTGAGGGGCTACATAGCCATGTGATGCGAATAGAGAAAGTGTTGGTCTCCTCTAATTTTCTTATTACAGGTTGGAACGAGTTGGAACCAAAGGTTGATCCAACCCTTATGTGAAAATTCCTTAACAGAAACCCCTACTGCAACAACTAATGATATTACTCCTATTTGTTAAATTCCTTTCAACAAATTACTTGCAGTTTTCTATGGCAAATATTGTGATACATACACTACAGCCTTCACTTGATTAAATTATAAGCGAAAACAGGATATTGAGCAAGAAAGAAAATACAACACAATAGACACCATTATTTTTGGACAAATGTCCCCGGAAAAACTCAATGCGGGAAAACCGGTGCAACAGCTCTGAGGGTTTATTATTATTACGCATTAACAAATTCTGAATACATCTCTGAATACCTCTCTGGTTATTCAGTTACAGAGAGGAATACTGGCAGAAAGATTTGTGAGATTACCTCACACAATCACTGAGAAAATCCCGGCTGATCTGGACTCTGGATGAAGTGCCTCTGGTAGGCCCTATGGTGCCTCTGCGCAGTCCTAATGCAGTCCCTGCGTCAACCTCTCTAGGCACTGCGTCACCTAGTTCGCTGATCGATTTGCTGCCTGGAGTCTCTGCTCTCGCCTCCCGGTCTCACACTCTGGCTTCTGGCTTTTGAAACTGACTCTCTCCAGCTAAATCTCGGACTCTTTCTCATCCTCTGCGCTACCTCTGCATGGCCTTTCGTGGCCCTTTGTCAACCTCTGCGTGAGAGTTGCTAGATCACTCTCTGCCTCTCTCTGTTGATGATTCTTTGGTTGAGAAAATCTCTCTCTCTCTCCAGATGCTATCCCTGCCTGTCAACTGCAAGAAATATACTCAATTATAATTTCCTCCCGATAACTTCTCACTTCGGAAATTCAATCTCTCGATCTCTCAGTGTATTTTCCAAATGACCCTCAAGCCCCTTCTTATAGCTTTCTGTTCGACAACCAATCACCTAGATTAACTCCTAATCAAAGGCTCAGATCGTTTTGGCTTGATCTCCGTCTTCTTCTAGAAGTTACACCCACAATTAGATTAATAACCATTAATATTTTAATTTTCCTAAGTTTAGACCTAGGAACTCCATTAAAATATTAATTATTTTAATAAAATCGTTTCAGGGTGGAATTTCCCAAAACACTTTCTGGGTTCTTTGGAATACATGTGCCTAAGCCTCTCTGCAAAATTTGAGGCCTAGAGCACATCCAATGCTGCCCCAAATCAACACTCCCTCTTAGCGAGGAATGTGTTGTAGCAATATATTGCTGTTGCATACTGCTCTGACTCTGAAGCATCGTCCTCTGCGCTGCTGATGTCTGACATGCTGTCCACCAACTACTGCGCTGTTATAGTAACTGTACTGCTGCCTTTGACACTACCACTGCCAATGCTTCATCTGTACTGTAGCTCCCTCTCAAATGTTGCATCTGCTATGTTGCTAGCACTGCCACTGCTAACACTGCATCCATACTACAATTCAGTTGCTGATAGAAGCAACTGAAAAACATCCAAAATTACTGAACCAACTGTGTTCAGTATGATACCACATGAATGCTGGAACTGACTGCTGCTAGTCTTTGCGCTAACCCTCTAAATCTATTGTGCTGCTATTGACCTTTGCTCTGTGCCATCTACACTGTTGCCAACTCTGCTTTGCGCTGCTCAGACTCTGGCGCTCCTAGCTATTGCAACTATCTCCCCGACACTCCTTGGCACCATTCGACACTAGTCCCTCCTGCTACTACAAAACTGGGTTCCTGTAGCAAGGTAGTGATCCAAGAGGTGGACTCCTTAATGATCCCGCCCATCTGTAGCTCTTTCGAACTATAGCTCCAAATCATCCCACCTCCCTCTTGGAGGTATCTTCACTGTCATGGCGAACTCTTCTTCGATCTTCGCAGGCACAACCTTCAAATCGTGTTTCTTATCCTTGTCCTTCTTGAGAGGACACTGAGTAGCGTAGTGGCCCATCTCACCACACCTGAAACACTTGATCTTCGAGATGTCCTTCTTACGTCTTCACTGCTCCTACTGTCCCTTCGATGCAAGGGTTCCATTATCCTCCTCCTCCTTGGGCTTCGACCCACTACTGCTGCTGCTTCCGTCAAGTTTGACCTTGACTAAGTCTCTCCTCAGCTCGTCTTGTTTTAGAGCTGCCCACGTTTCATCCCAATTCGACAATGCTGCTCTGCCCAGGATACTCTGGACAAAGACTTGCCACTCATCTGAGAAAGAATTGAGGGCCAATCTAACCAACTCTGAATCCTGAGGTGTATGCCCTGTAGCAGACAACTCATCACGGGTTTCCTTCAACTTCGTGAGGAATGGATCTGTTATGCTCTTAACCTGCAAGACGATACCAGAATACCAAATATGCGAAGAAATATACCCAGAACATAGAACAATGAGAAATAACAAGTAGTATTTTATTATTCAGAAGGCAATGTTCATTTGCCTCTTCGAGGGGGCAACCTCCAATAGAGCAGAGCTCGATTACAAAATAAGACACGATGCTCCTCGAGGGGAGTCTCTATCCTTTATATAGGATTCATACATGCAATACCATGGGGCAATACCATGGTTCTTATTAATACCATCTATCTAATACCATGGCCCATTTGCAACTAACTGTGGTCCCTTCATTAAATGCGGGTTGACCACTTACATTTATTAATATGGGCTTTATTGACTCTTTACTTAACTATAACTATGACTCGATCCTATTACAGAAATAAGGGGGTTAGGGTGGGACCCTAACATGCCCTCCTCGATAATAATAGCCTTGTCCTTAAGGCTGAAGCTACGGAAACTACTGAAGAATAGTGGCTGGTTCCCAGGTTGCATCTTCCGGAGAGGTGTCTTTCCACTTGACGAGGACTTCCTTGATCATGCGGCCACGCAGGTGCCTTTCTCGTGTATCAAGAACCTGTTTAGGTTGGAGCCAGATTGACCCTTCTTCATCCAGTTCAGGTAGATTGGTTTGAATTCTGCAATTGTTCCCAATCACTTTCTTGAGGCATGAGACATGGAAAACTGGATGGATTTTTGCAGTGGGTGGCAAAGCTAGCTTGTAGGCAACTTCTCCAATGCGCTGAAGTACTTGATACGGTCCGTAGAATTTTGGAGATAGTTTCTGACAACCCTTGTCTTTGAGTGATGTTTGCTTATATGGTTGCAGCCTCAAAAATACCTGATCCCCTTCTTGAAATTGGCGTTCTGAGCGATGTTGATCTACCTGTTGCTTCATGCGGTTTTGAGCTTGATGAAGATTCTCTCTAAGGTGGGCCAGCATGGTTGTGCGGTTCTATAGGAGTTGATCCACTGCTTGTACCTTCGAGCATCCCTTGATATAAGAAGTAGGGGAAGGAGGGAGTTGACCATAAACTGCTTCATATGGAGTCATTTTGGTGGTGGCATGATAGTTGGTGTTATACCACCATTCAGCTAGAGGTAACCATTGTACCTAGAGATGTTGCTTTTCTGAAGTGAAACACCTAAGGTATGTTTCTAGACATTTGTTGACTGCTTCAGTTTGACCATCAGTTTGTGGATGATAGGAAGTACTGAGTTGTAGTTGGGTACCTTGTAGCCGGAAGAGTTCCTGCCAAAAGTTACTGGTGAAGACCGGGTCACGATCAGACATAATGGAAGTGGGCATGCCATGCAATTTGAAGATCTGATCCATGAAATATTGAGCGACCAAAGTCAGTGTAAAAGGGTGGGGTAGGGCGCAAAAATGAGCATACTTAGAAAGTCTGTCCACAACCACCATGATGACTGACTTGTTTCCTAACTTTGGAAGACCTGTAATGAAATCCATAGAAACCTCCATCCAGATTGAGGCCGGGATGGGCAATGGCTGTAATGTGCCTGGGGATTTGATTGTTTCTCCTTTGTGGCACTGACAGACGTCGCATTCAGCTACAAAAGTAAGAATGTCCTTTTTCATGCCTGTCCAAAAAAAAGATCTTCGAGTGCGAGCATACGTCTTCTGAAAGCCTGAATGTCCTGCAGTGGGAGATGAGTGCAACTCCGCCAAAATGCGGCTTTTGAGGGTGGATGTTGGTGATATTACGACTCTATCCTTGTAGCGAAGAATCTCATCTTGCCACGAGTAGCCCGCTGTGGAATTTGGATCCGCCTGCAATTGATTAATGAGTTGGGAGAGCCAGGGATGTGAAAACCATTCCTTGCGAGCCTCTTCAATCCATTCTGGAATGGGAAGGGAAATTGCAAGCAAGGTACTTTCCTCCTCAAATTGGCGGGATAACGCATCTGCTACAATATTTTCGCGCCCTTTCTTGTAAATTATCTCATAATCATATCCTAGCATTTTGGCGAGCCATTTATTTTGTTGTGGTGAGGATAGGCGTTGCTCCAAAAAATATTTAAGGCTTTGATGGTCTGTGCGGATTTGGAAACATCACCCCAATAAGTATGGTCGCCAGGTATCTACTACATGTAAGATGGCCATCATCTCCTTCTCATAGGTAGCTTGTCCTAGATTCTTCCCACTTAGTTGTTGGCTCGTGAAGGCCAAGGGTCGACCTTCCTGCATTAAGACTGCCCCAATACCTGTACCCAAAGCATCGCATTCAATCACAAAAGATTTGGTGAAGCTGGGTAGTGCTAAGATTGGAGTGGAACACATGGCATGTTTGAGAGCTGTAAAGGCCTGTTGTGCTTCATCATTCCAGAGGAATGAATTTTCCTTCAGGAGTTGAGTGAGGGGCCTAGCAATGCGACCATAATTGCGGACAAATTTGCGATAGTAGCCTGTGAGACCCACAAACCCTCTCAGGCTCTTCAATGTCTTAGGTTGAGGCCAATCTTGCATTGCCTGGATCTTTTTGGGGTCCACCCTGACACCTTCACGCCCCACAATGTGGCCCAAATACTCAACTTCTTCCATGCCAAAAGAACACTTGGACATCTTGACAAATAATTTATGCTTGCGGAGCAGTTGTAAGAGCAGATCTACATGCTGAAGATGTGCGGCCTAGGTGCGACTGTAGATGAGGATGTCATCAAAGAAAACAAGGACAAATTTTCTGAGATATGGTTTGAGCAGGTGGTTCATAAGGCTCTGAAAAGTGGATGGGGCATTACAAAGACCAAATGGCATGACTAGGAACTCATAATGGCCTTCATGAGTTCGGAAAGCAGTCTTTGGAATGTCTACTTCTTTCATGCAAATTTGGTGGTAGCCCGAGCGAAGGTCAAGCTTAGTAAAGAATTGAACCCATTTAGTTCATCCAGCAAATCATCAACAACCGGGATGGGAAATTTATCTTTGACTGTCAACTTATTAAGGGCCCTGAAGTCTGGACACATATGCCATTCCCCATCTTTCTTGAGCACCATGACCACCGGCGATGAATAAGGACTAATGCTAGGACGAATGACGCCTGCTTCCAAGAGTTCCTTGATTATTTTTTCTATTTCATTCTTTTGGGCAAACAGATATCTATATGGGCGCACATTTGGTGGTTGGGCCCTTGGGACCAAAGTAATGCTATGATCATGTTCCCCTCTCGAGGGTGGAAGCTCATGAGGCTTGTCAAAGACTGGCAGATGGTTGTTTAAGATCTGTTGCATCTCAGGATGAATATGAATAGGATTGGGTTCGCAGGCCTGGATGGCATTAAATTGAGCTATAACTCCATGGTGGCCCTTTTTTAACAATTTTTCCATCCGATGTGAGCTGATGATAGAGGGAGCTCCCGCCTGGAGTCTGCGGAGGGTATGTGTGTGGTTGTTCTGCTTAAAGCTCATATATAACTCCTGGAAATCCATTGTGATTGGGCCAAGTGTGTGAAGCCATTCAGCATCGAGGACAATGTCGCACCCTCCCATGTGTATGGCAAACATGTGGGTATTTAATTGATAATCCCCCATTTGAAGTTTGACATTTTCACAGTGGCCTTCACATTTCATTGTTCCCCCATCAACAATTTGGACCTGGAAGTTAGAAACTACTTGGACAAAACAATGCACTGCTTCCGCGACTCTTTGATGGATAAAATTATGTGTACTTCCACTATCAATCAAGACTACTACTGGTCGATGCTTAATAAAACCTCTGATTTTGAGAGTTTGAGGCAAAGAAATCCTTGCCAAAGCATGCAGCGAGATAACTGGTTCTTCAGGTACATTGTCCTGCTGGTTGTCCTCTTCTTCCTCCTCTGGTTGCTCAAGTGGTGGGGCTTCCTCCGATGCACTGTGATTAGTAGCATCAATTTGAAAAAATTTGGGCTCCTTGCATTTATGCCCGGGGGAGTATTTCTCATCACAGTAGTAACATAATCCTTGCTTTCTTCTTTCCGCCATTTCTGCTGGTGACACCTTTTGAACCTTGAGTGTCTGGGTAGTGCTTTGAGCCTGTGGGGGGCGACCCTTGGCGATGAAATTTGGGTGATTGGACTGGGCCGCCAACGCACGTTCGACTTCACGAGCTATCCTGCAAGCATGTAGCCATGAGCTAGGGTGGTGCAGTCAGACGTGGGCTTGTATGGCTTCTTTGAGACCATTGACAAAACATTTCGTGTATAACTCATTGTGTAGACCTCCTGTGCGGAAAGCTAAGGCTTCAAAGGCTGCAATATATTCATTCACTGTTCCTGTTTGTCTGAGCTTAGTGAGACGGCCCAAAAAGTCAGATTCATGGTCAAAGCGATCCATAAGAGCTTTTTTGAATGTCTCCCACGTCAAGGGCCTTCCATAGCAACGTTGATGCCATTGCCACCATTGCCATCTTTCATTGTCCAAGTACATGATACCCACACTAAGCTGAGTCGCATTATCCAGGATGTAGTTCAGTGTGAAATATTGCTCCATTTGTGCTATCCATGCAGTCGGGTGAGAGCCATCAAATTTATACATGTCCAACTTGGGTGGTCACGGATGGGATTGTTGGGGGGTGCCAAAGAGGTGAAGAGACTGGCTAGACTCACCCTCACTGTTTTCATTGCCAATATATGCCTCCTCGCGTGCCTCCACCTTGCCCTTAGAGAGTGTTGCAGTTAAATCCTTCAGCTGCGATACGATCTCTTTCAAGGATGATTCAAGGCTGTCCATCCTCTCATTCGCCATAGCTTGAGCTCTAGTTTGTACCATGCATCGAGCCGATTTACTTGAAATTTGGGACCGCTCGAATTTTTTGGCACTAAGAATTAAATGGTACCACCTTGTTCAGCTTGTTGTTCTGATTCTTATGGGCTAAGTCACCAATAAGCGCCGCGGGGGGTCTCAGACTTTTTTTTTTTATTTACTCCGAACGGAGTTTTACTCCTTGCTTAGGAATACTGCAGTAGCTGAATCTCAGAAATGTCAATGCTGCCAATCACGCCCAGGTGTAGGAACCCACACAACTACTCAGATCTGGATGGCAGATCTGATGGATCTGAGAGATCTGAATGGCTGATCTGATAGATCTGAACGGCGGAACTGATTGCTGCTGCGGATCTGATGGATCTAATAGATCTAAATGGCTGTTCTGATAGATCTGAACGGTGGAACTGATTGCTGCTGTTGCGACAAAACCCCACTTGTGAGATCTGATCTGGCAGAGATTATGCATGATCCAGAGATAGAGAAGGGAACTATGGTCTCCAGGAGTGTCAGGTGCTACAGATCGCAATATACATAAGGGTTTGACAGTAGTACTTGGCCCAATTTTTCAGGGCACTAACCAAGGAGGATCAACCGTACCCTTAGTCGTACAACCCGACTACCCTATCGTACGGGCGAGTAATCTCTCTGAGTGCTGTTCTTGGTGTATTGTAGCAGCAAGACGGCCGATGGTTTATCTATGGCGAGGTTTCAAGGGAGCTAGGGGGCTTCCGATATACCCAGAGGGTACTTGGAAGACAGTCCGTGCGTGGTTTTGTCTAATGCGCTACTACTCGAAGGGGTACCCACAGGGGTTACAAGGGAGTCCAACAAGCGTGACCACCTCTTGTATTTCTCGCGTGCATGCCTCCCCAAATCCGCAGGTTTATGCGCTCAACTACAAATCCCGTGGTTTAAAGACACCAGAACACGTCTCTACCCAAAATTTTTTTTGCTAAAAAATGGAGATCCCACCGGCCCTGGAAAGCGCTCTGATACCACTTGTTATGCTCTTAACCTACAAGACGATACCAAAATACCAAATATGCGAAGAAATATACCCAGGACATAGAACAATGAGAAATAACAACAAGTATTTTATTATTCAGAAAGCAATGTTCACTTGCCTCTTCGAGGGGGCAACCTCCAATAGAGCAGAGCTCAATTACAAAATAAGACACGATGCTCCTCGAGGGGAGTCTCTATCCTTTATATAGGATTCATACATGCAATACTATGGGGCAATACCATGGTTCTTATTGATACCATCTATCTAATACCATCGCCCATTTGCAACTAACTGTGGTCCCTTCATTAAATGCGGGTTAACCACTTACATTTATTAATATGGGCTTTATTGACTCTTTACTTAACTATAACTATGACTCGATCCTATTACATAAATAAGGGGGTTAGGGTGGGACCCTAACAGGATCCACATGTTCTCCCTTCTGCATCTGAGTAGATCTCAGCTTTTGCTCTAAGTACATCTTCTGTTGCTTGGAAGATCCCTGATATAACATGGCCAATGCATCTAACATGTCCTTAGCAGTCCCTCTACTAGCAACATGACACACTACGTGATCCTTGACTCCATCTAGGATCATCCTCTTGGCCTTTGCCATCTCAGTGCTGTACTTCTTCAACGGATCTGCATCCGCATGTTCAGTGGCCACACTGTCAAGGTACGTCTTGAGGGCATGCTCGTCTAGAAGGAAAGACATTCTTGCCTTCCAAATGACATAGTTGGATGCTCCGTCCAACCTGTCCTGATCAATGTTTTAAAACTCTGATGCCGACTCGGAAACGGCTGAGGGTCGACTCCGACTCCGACTCTGACTCGGTATCGACTCGGCTGGTTTGATTTCAATGACTCGGTCGTTGTAAAAATACATTAAATATTTTTTTTTTTAATAAAAAACATAATTTGAAAGATTTTGATTCATGTTTCCAAACACAAAGCTTTAGAATATAGAGAGAAGACAACATATGATCAAAATAGGCTCATGAATATATCCATTATATCAAAATGGCACCCAGTGCACTGTCCAATACAAAGTTCATACTTAGCCACCAATGCCAGGATTATTTTCTGCCTCAGCCTAAGGACAATCACTAGACTACAACAACAATAATACCAATTCTCTGCCCCTAATGAAGTCTCAAAACCCTTGATTTAATTTTGGTCAAGCTCCAGAACAATCAGAGGTAAATATGTATTTATTAGTCCATTGCCAAAACGTTTGCCTTTTTAAAAACATTGTATGGCTCAATGCATTGTTTTAGTTTTCTAATTCATGCCACTAGGATAACCATACTTTGGCCTTGTAATTTTCAAAACTTTCTCATAGTGATAGATTACTTTAGGGCTATAAATATGCAATAAACAACAACCCAACCATTGATATGTAGGAGGCGGAATAATTTTTGACAAATGTGCTTCAGGATTTTTGTCAAAGAGCCCAGTCGATCGAGTTGTTACTGAGTCGGTCGAGTCATTACTGAGTCGGTCGGGTTGTTACCGAGTCAACCAAGTCAATGACTTGCTTGGTAACAACTCGGTCTGACTCGGCCGAGTCGGAGCCGACTCGACCTTTTTTTAAAACAATGGTCTTGATCCCTCAAGCCACTGGTTGCCATATCTGCCAAAAATGTCGAAAATATCCTCTCTCCTCACTGCTGCTGCTTGGCCAATGAGAAAACAAACTTCTCCGTGGGAAGTCTCTTGAGGAAAAGCTCCCTCAAAGTGCTTCTCCTCTTTCTTCTGACTTTTTTCATCCCAACAATCTGCTTGCTGAAAAATTTGCATCCCACCAGCTCTCTTGACACTGAGGCTTCAACGCTGCTCCCTCTGCCCCGACAAAAATTGGAACTGGAAGTCCTATCCGTCAACTCACTTGGAGAGAGATAGCCTCGAAAATCTTCCCTCTCGGCTTGGACTGCGCAAACCCTCTGGGGTTTCGAACTGCTGCCTCTTGCAACTTTTTCGAACTCCCTCTTCTGCTCAGCGCTGGATCTACTGGCTCTGCTCTTGCTTCACCTGCAGCTCTGATACCATGTGAAAATTCCTCAACAGAAACCCCTATTGCAACAACTGATTATATTACTCCTATTTGTTAAATTCCTTTAAACAAATTACTTGCAGTTTTCCAAATATCGTAATACATACACGGCAGCCTTCACTTAATTAAATTATAAGTGAAAACAAGATACTGAGCAAGAAAGAAAATACAACACAATAGGCACTGTTATTTTTGGACAAATGTCCCCGGAAAAACCTAATGCGGGAAAACTGGTGCAGCAACTTCGAGGGTTTATTATTATTAAGCCGTAGCAAATTCTGAATACATCTCTGAATACCTCTCTAGTTATTCAGTTACAGAGAGGAATACTGGCAGAAATATTTGTGAGATTAGCTCACACAATCACCGAGAAAATCCGGCTAATTCAGACTCTGGATGAAGTGCCTTTGGCAGGTCCTGTGCTGCCTCTACGCAGTCCTCATGCAGTCCGTGTTTCGACCTCTCTAGGCACTGCGTCACCCAATTTGCTGAGCGATTTGCTGCTTGGAGTCTCTGCTCTCAGCCTCTCGGTCTCACACCCCGGCTTTCGACTTCTGAAATTGACTCTCCCCAGCAAATTCCCAAACTCTCTCTGATCCCCTGCGCTGCGTCTGCGTGGCCCTTCATGGCCCTGTGTTAGCCTCTGCGTGAGAGTTGCTGGATCACTCTCTGCCTCTCTTTGCTGATGATTTTCCTACTGAGAAAATCTCTCACTTTGAATGCTATCTTTGCTCTTCAACTGCAAGAAATCTACTCGATCATAATTCCCTCTTGAGAACTTCTCACTTCAAAAATTTGATCTCTTGATCTCTTGGTGTATTTTCCAAATGACCCTCAAGCCCCTTCTTATATCTTTCTGTTGGACAACCAACGACCTAGATTAACTCCTAATCAATGACTCGGATCGTTTTGGCTTGATCTCCGTCTTCTTTTAGAAGTTACACCCACAATTAGATTAATACCCATTAATATTTTAATTTTACGAAGTTTAGACTTAGGAACTCCATTAAAAATATTAATTATTTTAATAAAATCATTTCTGGGTGGAATTTCCCAAAACGCTTTCTGGGTTCTTTGGAATACATCTGCCCAAGCCTCCTTGCAAAATTTGAGGCATACAACACACCCAATGCTACCCCAAATCAACACCTTATAGGGGGTAGCTTCAACCAGGTGAAGAGCCACATAGTCGACCCAAAGATTGGAGGTATCTCGCTAGAGGCCACTCCTAGTTGGATCCTGAACATTGTGGATAATTTGAGAGATAGGTGGGCACAATACAATCTTCTCCATTCCAAACCCACCTCACTGCCCAAAGTGCATGACTGAGTTAAGTTGGAATGTGGCCAAGATAAGCCATTCTCAACAATCATTCTTATTTAAAAAATCCAACATATTTTAATTTTCTATTTTAGTTAAATATTCACCAGCTTATATTTTCAAAGTTTTATTATAATTTTAGCTAGTAACTCTTAGGGTTTTTGAGCCTAAAATTGCGTCTAGTCCAAAAGGTCAATATACATTTATTTTGAGCTTCAAACACACATTCTTCACAGGTATATTGAATTGATTTTTGCAAATCTGCAGTAAGCTACAACCATACACATTCAAGTTTTGCTAAAATTCAAGGTGCAAGGACTTGTCCAAGTAAGATTCTATCATATAACCTTGGAATTAGTTCCATATTTCAACAAGTAAAAGTCATATTTTTTTGGCTGGCTTATTTTTCTAGGTTTCTACGCAGTGGTTTGATGCCAAAACACATGTAACAAAGTTTTTAGCTTGCTGGAAACTCCATTTTGTTGTACGTTGGAGGTTTAGTAAGGGATTAAGGTGATCTTAGATTTCTGTGCTAGCTTCTCGACCCCTCTATCATTAATCTAAAGTTCTTAGGCACTATTGGGTGACCCTCAAAAGGGGTTCTTGCTGGTATTTTCTACGTTTTCTGTGGATTTTCAAATCTGCAGTCATAGGACAACAAACAAATTAACACAGTAACCCCTCTTACCAAAGGTTTAATTCAAGAAATATTTATAGATTTGGTTAATATATTAAAATATCTCACTTGAGCTATATACATGTTGTTTATTTTCTATTTTGAGTGATTCATATTGTTGGTCTGTAGTTGGTTTTTGCATAATTTACATTTTCAGATCGGTAAAAAATTAAATAATTAACTCCTCTCTTCACCCAAGACCCCATACAAGGCACTGGTTAGTCTTTCATTCAGTGAAGTCACCTTATATAGGAAATCCTCCCATGGCCATTAAAGAGGAAGTTGGCTTAAAAAGTCGGGGCCGAGGTGATAGTGAGCTCTTGTCCTGTGTGTCATCTTTGTAGGTTGCAAGGACCTTGACAACCTTGCTAGTTTGGGTGGCAACAGGCCTCTTTCATATGGAAGATTGATTTGACACAATATTGTTAGTTGATATTTATTTTTAAATGCATTTAAGACAGTTTGTCTTTAAACCTGTAGGACAAGTCACGTTTTCACCAATATGTAGAAGAATATAGGCACACTATATTCCCTTTTATTGCAATTTATTATTTAATTTGGCCTATATATTTTATTAGCAACTTTCACCCTTCCCAAGGTGATATCAAAAGAGGGAAGTGGATGGTCTTAAATGACCATCAACTTGTAAACCCAAGGTTGTAAGCCTAGATTTAAGGGGAATAAAAAACACCCTTACCTCTATAAGTCAACAAATTGAATTTTAAAATGTAACAGAGCAACGCATAAGATGATTCAATGCTCTTCAGGAAAGCTAGCAAGTTAAAATATATAATAGCATAAATGGAATAAAAATACTTTGAAAGAAAATATATATTGGAAAGGAAATTGCATGAAAGGAAACCATGTATGTTTCTTGTACATTTGTTGCTTGCAATTTAGCTGCAAGAAACCCAAACTTTGTTAAAAATGCATGTAGCTCTCCATTTGGCCTTTCTTTAAAGGAAAAGATTTAACTCATAACAAACCATAAAAAAGTCCGCAAAAAAACTAAAGATATATCAAACTGGCACAAATGATGAGACAAATGTAGTCCTTGTTACCACAAAATCTAGTAGCCTAGTGCAAAGCCTCACTAGGCACTCTAGGTCTAGGGCAACAATGAGATTAGCCACCACTGTCACCTTAGTAGTTTTTCTCCTGTTGTTTTGTGGTTGGATATTATTCCCACAAGAAAGGCTTTTCCAACGGGTCTCAAAGATTAACCAAAGGAATTTCAAGCTAAATACCTTCTTAGGAGTTTGTTAATTAGACACCCTAGAAATGTGTTCAATAAGGTAGGGCTCTGGGTGAAAATGAGGTAGTGAATTTGTTATGAGTGAAATATATATAAAAATACTATAAATAATAACAGTCATAAATAGTGAATTATTAACAAATAATTAGTATTGAAGAGTCATGTCTCTAAGGACATGACCATTTGTGAATGGGTTCCTACCTAGGTATATAAATGGGATCCTCAGTTGTAATCAAATTATCTCATATCTTCTATACATCTCTTATATAAATATATTTGTCTTATTATGCATATTTACATATTTCAGATCTTCTTCTGTGATACGAGCTTTGTTTGTAACATTGGTATCAGAGCAGAGTACTCATAAGATCTTAAATATGTAAATATCCATGATAGGACAAGTATATTTATATAAGAGATGTTAGAATATATGAGATAATTTGATTACAACCGAGGGTCCCATTTATATACCTAGGGAGGAACCCATTCACAAATGGTGATGTCCTTAGAGACATGACTTTTCAATACTAATTATTAATTAATAATTCATTATTTATGATTGTTATTTTATATATATATATATATATATTATTCATAACATTATCTCACATCAATTGTTTTATACACTATTCAATATATATGTTTCTTATCCTTGATGGATGTCTTTGTGTACCCAAGTGTTCTGAAGATTATTGCAAAGTATGAACTGTGTTCGTTATAGAATTCAAAGAACCTATGGTAATTATAAAGGGTTAAGACAATTCTAGAAGATTCTCAAATAGATTCCAAGAAGATTTTTCAATGCATGAAATGCACAAAATAGCTAGGAAACCCTAGACATCATCCCTAGACTAATGGTTGGAAATGTTGGAAAATCAAGGTGTTTCTAGATTAATATTGATTATTATTACTTGATAATTACTTGTGATATTTGTCGGCTTTTTATTATTTAGTTTTACTTCTTCATCAAGCAATTACCAAAACATGAATATCACAAAGACACAAAGAACACAAGATATATTCTCTAAGCTAGGGAAAAACCCCACAATTGGGGAAAGCACGAACAATCCTCTTCCTATAGAATCAGATCAAAATGAGACCTTCAAGACCCAAATAGTAAGACCTTTTTCAAGCACCAAGTCAAAGTTCTCCAAGTCAAATATAGTCAACTTCCTCAAATTCAACTCCAAATCATAATTTTGCCCCGCTTCCCAAGGTCTACAATTCGGCTTGCATTGTTCGGCCCTGCAATTGCTGCAAAAACCCTAATCTTATCGCACATGTGAACGAAATAGGTCAACAATTTAAGTCTTCTTCTTCTTCCTCGAGTTTGTCTTCTTTCCCGGACCTTCACACTGCTTTCCTTCTTGCCTTTATGCACAGATTGAACTTCCTTTCACACACCCCAAATGACCCCAAATGAGGACGAAGTCTGCCCTATATATAGTCATCTAGGAGAGCGAGCATGTGCCCCAACAGGGCTGACTTATTATGGCAAGGCCGACTTGTTCTTGGAGGACAAAATTACTTTTTTGACTCGAAAATATTTTTTCTTTCTTTTTACAAAATGCCCAAATGGGTCTTTGACATATGACAAAGACTTTTTTTTACTCGTTAAACCCTATGAGCATGAAGAACATGCTTGGCCTAGACTTGAGCATGGAACCCATGCTTAAATCAAATTATTTTGCTTCTTTTACATAAAATACAAATTGATACGAGTACATAAATAATTATGAAGACCGAACCTAGTTACTTTTCCAACACTCGTCTTAACTAGGGAGGTATTCATAATGACTCAACTGTTAGTTTTTGTAGCATCAAATGTGTTCTAGCCATGAAATTTGGTGGAGAGGCTAGAATACATGTATTCTCCAAAACCCAGAAATCGTTTTTGGAAATTTCACGTAGAGACGACTTAATTAAAATAATTAATCTTTTTTTTGGTGCCTAAGTCTAAACTTAGGAAAACTAATTAATTAAAGCGTATCAATTAAGTCATGGTGAGAATCTTCTAGAAGAAGACATGGATTGAGTTCTAGTTAATCTTAACCATCGATTATGTTTTAATCTTGGTTGTTGATGCCTCAGCGAGAGATTATAAGAAGCAATTCGATAGGGGTTGGAGAATAAACTGGAGACACGAAGGAATTCGATTTTGCTGGGAAATTGATCTTCAGAGTAGTAGTTGTGTGTTGCCAGAGGTGATTCAGTAAGGTCGAAGCAGTGAGAGAGGGACGAGGATAATAAGGCTAGGAGGAAGATTTTCCAGTCCGGTGAGTGCATAGTAGAGAGATAGAGAGTTCCACAGAGAGACAACGCAGAGAAGAGAGGCAGTGCACTACTTTAGAGGGGAAGTTGTATTTTGCTGGGGAGAAGCAATGATTAAGTGCTAGAATCTGGAGTTGGAGCCCAGAGGCCAGGAGAGTCAATTTCCTAGACAACAGTTGATCAGTTAGCGAGAGAGACGCTGGTCCGAGCTGTGTGACACAGAATCGCGTACACTGAGGCATGGACTGCGCAAAGGCAACAGAGAGCAACTCATCTTGAGCCAAGGTCAGTGTTGGATCACCGGTGAGAGTAAGATTTTTCTCACTGGACTTTTGTCAGTCATTTCTCTATATGGATTGCTAGATTTGAGCATCCATAGATTTGTACTCAAATTTACCACTGCATAATAATAAAACCCTCAGCTACTGCACCGATTTTCCCAAGTTGGGTTTTTTCGGGGACATTGGCCAAAAAATAACAATGTTATTTGTGTGTGTGTGCATCTATTCTTCCAGTCTTATTTTTCTTCTGCAGTATTGTATTTGTTAAGGCTGCAGTGTATTAGTTTCTATATTTACCATAGGATGTAGTAAATAATTTGTTCAAGTTTATTGAACCAATAGAAAAAACTTAATCAGTTGCTGCAGTAGGATTTAGGGTTCTCAAATTTTCACATGGTATCAGAGCACAGATCGTAATCCAGAGAGATCAGAAGCAGAAGGAAGGAGGAATTTCGAATTTCTGCAGAGGCAACAATTCGAAACCCTCAAGAGGCAGCGCAGTCCCTTGGGCCAGGAGGGTCAGTTTCTGAGGAAAATTTATTTCTCTGAGAGAGTTGACAGAGAATAGATTTTCCAGATCAGAGGTTACCAAAGGCAGAGGGAGACGCAATATTTTTCCTTGCAGAGCAAATCTTCAGCTGGGACGCAGTTATTTTGCAACAGTTTGGTAGTGCAAAATAGCATCAAGAGGAAGGAAGAGCACACACTGAGGGAATTCTTTCCTCAGGGAACTTCTAGCCCAGAAGTTCGATTTTTCCTAGCAGAGCAACAGTAGTTGTGAGCAGATTTTCCCACTCCAGTAGGGAGTGCGAAAAGCCAGTCAGTAGCTGCGTAGAGGAGAAGAGGAGGAATTCGACATTTTTTGCAGAGATAGCATCAACAGAGTTGAGAGATTAAGATCGATTGGAGGGAGCCTCCAACTATGTGATCTGGAAGGCAAAAATTTCTTGTCTTCTAGATGAGTATGATCTCAAAGCTTACATTGATAATGTGGTAGCTGTACCCGAACATGCAAATCCGCTGAAGGCCCACAAGAAAGAAATGGAAAAAGAAAAGAGGCCGATTCTCAAAGGGGTTCGAGATCATGTGGTGTCTCACATAGCTGAAAAAGATACTGCTCGACAGATGTGGGAGGCACTTGCTATGCTATAAGAGTGATCTTCCGAGCAGCAGAAGATGTATTTTGAGGAGAAGCTAAGATGCAAAAGGATGTAGATAGGGGAGCGCATAGACCCCTTCCTCACTAGGTTTCAGGATATCCGAGACCAGCTGTTTGCAGTAGGGTCAGCGCCTTAGCCTACAAAATTGGTGCAGTTTATTCTAAACAACGTTTCCAAAGAATGACACGTCTTCGTCCAAAGTATATTGGGCAGAGAAAAGTTGCCAGAATGGGATAGTATGTGCGCTGATTTGCAATAGGAGGAGATGACGCGAGATTTGGTGAAGACCACCATCATTGGTAGCAGCAGCAGCAGTGGGACAAAGCAAGTAAAGGAAGAGGAGAATGCGACCCTCACATCAAAGGGGCAACAGGAGCAACGCAGGAAGAAGAATGACATTTCCGAGGTGAAATGCTTAAGATGTGGTGAGCTTGGCCACTACAACAGTCAATGTCCTCTCAGAAAGGAGGAGAAGCAGGATCAGCAAGCTACATCCACAGAGATCGACAAATTGTCCTCTAGATTGGAGGAAGAGTTTTCCATGGTCACCGATATACCTCCAGGAGTGAGGTGGGGTGATTTGGTTTTGTAGCCCTAGAGAACTACAGGTTGGGCAGGATTCTTGAGAAGGTCCACCTCATGAATCAATACCTTGCTACGGGAGCCCATAGCATGCAGTAGCAGGATGGATCAGTGGCAGTTGGTGCAGTCAAGTGCCAGAGTGACAGATGTAGTAGCTACTAGCAAGTCAGATGCTGGGCTGCACAGTGCAGAGTTGGCAGCAGTGCAGTTGGCACAGAGCAAAGTCAGCAGCAACGTAGAGGCTTCAGTGGCAGTGCAAAGTCTAGCAGCAGTCAAGACTCGAGTGACAGATGCATCATACTAACCACAGTTGGTTCAATATTTTGGATGCTTTTCAGTTGCAGTTGTTGTAGTTGTAGCAACAACAGATGGAGAGGGATTTGCAGTGTAGATGCAGTGTTGGCAACAGTTCAGCAGCAACACGAATGCAATGTTTATTAGAGTTGTGCAGTGGTTGGTGAGCAGCAACAACTAGACATCAGCAGTGTGACAGGAGGTGGTGCAAAGACAAGGTGTTGCTTTAGTGGGTTGCAGCGCTAGAACGCATTCCTCGCTAAGAGGGAGTGTTAGTGTTTGTAGCATCAGATGTGTTTTAGCCACGAAATTTGGTGGAGAGGCTAGAATACATGTATTCTCCAAAACCTAGAAATCGTTTTTGGAAATTCCGCTTAGAGACGACTTAATTAAAATAATTAATTTTTTTTTGTGGTGCCTAAGTCTAAACTCAGGAAAATGGATTAATTAAAGGGTATTAATTAAGTCATGTTGAGAATCTTCTAGAAGAAGACATGGATCGCGTTCTAGTTAATCTTAGCCATCGATTATGTTTTAATCTTGGTTGTTGATGTCTCAACGAGAGATTTTAAGAAGAAATTTGATGGGGCTTGGAGAACACACTGGGGATACCAAGGAATTCGATTTTGCTGGGAAATCAATCTTCAAAGTAGCAGATGTGTGTTGCCGAAGGTGATTCAGTAAGATTGAAGCATTGAGAGAGGGGCAGGGATAGTAAGGCCGAGAGGATGATTTTCTAGTCCGGTGAGTGCATAGCAGAGAGATAGAGAGTTCCACAGAGAGGCAGCGTAGTGCAGAGAAGCATCACAGTGCTTTAGACGGGAAGTTGTATTTTGTTGGGGAGAAGCAGTGATTTAGTGCCAGAACGAAGTGGGAGCCCGAAGGCCAGGAGAGTCCATTTCCCAGACAACAACTTCTATTGTGAATCTTGTCCAACTCCCTCTGAAGATATGAGTCTTATAACTAATCGCAAGATTTTTATGAATTTTTTTCCATGGTACATGTACTTCCTTTCAAGTTGCCATCAAACTACTTCTTTAATCTTCAATGATGTCTATGAAATGTAGAATGATGAGATTCCTCCCTTTTTTATAAGAGTAACCTCATTTATGCTTCCATGTTGCTTCTAGATTATTCTTCAATGCATATTGATAAGTTGCCTGCTCTTCTTGTAGAATAGACTTCTGCTATGTTTCTTTGATTCTTCCATTCAAATGTTAAACTCTAGTGGTATGGCTAGATTGATGCTTGAAACAAAATATCATGCTAGAGAGACTTCTATAATGTTGGATAATGGCCTTGACTCTGTCATGTTCCTTTTTTTCTGGTTTCCCTTATGGCATGGTCAGGATGGACTTCCAGGGTTGGAGGCAACTAGGTCACAGGAGCAGGTTTACTCCATCAATGGGCCTAGGGGCTTCTAGAGGGGTTTTGAGGAGCTTCTATGGGATTCGATGGTATTCACTTTGCATATTCCATCATTCGCACAACTCGCCTTTCATTCCGTTGCATTCCGACAAATTCTGAAAAATAGGGTTATTATTAGGCCTAACTCAATTAATTACGCTTAAGGTGGCATTCTGGGAGGAATACTTGATAGAACACCTTAGTGTAATAGCTCTTTGGAACCAGAATGAGAAGATCTACAGGATGAGATGGTGGGAAGTGACTTTCAGTGGCTTGAGGAGGGATGGTGGCTGATTTACCATTTTCCCGAATTAAAAAGGTATTTTAATTAAAATTAAAAGAGGGAAAAAGTACCAAGTGATTAAAATAATAATAAAATAAGGCTTCTAGAGGGGTCCATCAGATCTATAAAAGAGGAAGAGACCATTTGAGGATATCTTGGATTTGTGCTTTGTCTTTGTGTGAGAGGTTTGAAGACATAGTTTTCTACTCCAATAGCCCCACGATGGAAACCCTTGAGTGATTCAGTGAGAGTGGGAAAGAACCCATTCTCCCCTTGGTGAGTTCATCCAAAATTCACAGGAGGGCTTAACAGTTGCAGCACAGTCAGTGGGAAAGGGCCAATGCAACATTGGCGCAGATTCTTGAGGTCATCTTTCTCCATCTCAACTATTTTGGTTGTAGTAGCATGTAAACCCCAGTTTATCTATTATAATAAAAGATGAGATTATTTTTGTACCTCTGATTATTATTTTTGCAGTACTCTATTTGTCGCAATTTTACATGTCAATGTTTTGTTAATTGAATAAAATTTTATTTGAAGCATTTTGTGAGTTAAAATTCAGAAAATTCGCCAATTTTTTTAGTTTGGCACATTACAGACTCTATTATTGTTCTGCTTCTATTGTGAATCTTGTAGTTCTTGCTTGCTAAATTACTGCTTCTAAATCTTCATGATGAAACTAATTGCTTCAGTGACTGTGGAATGATATGTAGACAACTTTTGATGATCTCTTCTATTCTGGCTAGCTGGATGATGCGATGACTGCTTTCATCTCTTTTTGTTAGGATATTCCGACACATAGGATATAGTTAAGTTCAACTTGGTCTAGTATAGAGTTAGGTTAGAGTTAGGTAAAGTGTGTTTCTTTACCGTTGTACATTTTGTAACTTACAATCCGACGGTCACGATATGTAGTGATCCGACGGTTCACTCTCACCTCGGTATTACCGACACTTGATCCGTGGCTTGACACCCGATTGGTCCATGAGTTCTATTTAAAGCGCATGGAGGGTCATTGTTCGGGTAATCCGTGCATGAGAGAAGCTTATGTAAATTTTCATTCTTTGATTAATAAATTGTCTGTACCCACGTTGGGACAGGCCGTGGACTGTTTCCCTCCTTGCACTCTGAGGGTTTTAACCACGTCAAAAATACTGGTGTATTGATTTGAGATCTGGTTGTGAGCGGTGTCCTTTTGGTATTCTTCTGTGGAACTTACCCTGTAAATTCCTACATGGTATCAGAGCTATTTGAGGGCCGCGTCCGTTGGTGATCCAAATCTGAAGCCGGTAGAACTGCATGCGGCTGTCGTTTCCTAGATCTGCTGTTTCTGACTGCTTTCGGGCCGAGAGGACTGCTCTGTTGCATTCGGAGCATCTGTTTCAGTGAGGAACCCCTTTCGTTTCACGCGAAAAGGTTTCCGGTAGCCCTAGCTGCGTCATTTTTCAGATCGGGAGGTATACAGTGTTTTTTTTTGCAGTTTACTGTCATTTTCTCTCTGCTTATTTCGGTTTCGGTTTATTTAGCCTTTTTTTTTCCCGGATCTATACCTTTCATTTCTGCGTATGCTCTTTGCCCTGCGACTCTGTGCGATCTGGGCAAATCAGAAACAGAAAGAAAGGATTTTTCTCATGCGTATGCTCTTTTCCCTGCACCTTAGTGTGATCTCGGAAAATCAGAAACATTGAGGAAAATATTTAGTTTTTCGGCTAAAAGCTAACTTTGAGATTTTTTTAAAATTTCTAGTTTTTTGGCTAAAGCTAACTTCGAGCCGTAAGGTTCGTTTTTCTTTGGATATTCGTGTTGGGTTTTGTGTTTTGTGTTTTGTAGGGGAAAAGAGTCTTCCCAAGGCAAGCACGCAAATCGAGGCCCCCCCCCCCCCCTCTCTCTCTCTCTCTCTCTCTCTCTCTCTCTCTCTCTCAAATCTTTTGTATAGATCAATTGGTTCAAAGACCTTTTAAGAGAGTAGAGGTCTTGGGTTCAAGTCTCCATTTTGTGGGGGCGGATTTTTTCATTCCCGCACATTCGCGCACTTTGCCGGCAACGTCAACAATTTTTTTTCAAAAAGCCATAACTTCTTCATCCGGAAGCCTTTTTCAGAGCCGTTTTTTTTAAAACCGCCTATTTTTTCGAGATCTATCCATTGGACCACTCACTTTCAGCATCTTCAGCTTCAGTTGTTTTTCAAAAATGGAAAGTCCATGCCAAGTCATTCTTGACAGCACTAACTACTTCCAATGGGTCGCCTACATGGGAGATTTACTTAGAAGTAAAGGTCTCTTCAGAATAGCCACAGACCAAGAGAAGAAACCCAAAGATGAAGACAAGGCCGAAAAATGGGAAAATCGACAAGATCAAGCACGTGGCTTGATAGGAATGTCTGTTTCTCCTGATCTTAGATTCCACATTGCAGAAATTGAAACTCCTCATGAAGCATTAGAAAAACTTGCTAAAGTTTTTGGGATTAAAAATGAAATTAGATCCCATCAACTTGAAAATGAGCTGCTTACTTTGGATCCTAATAATTTTTCTTGCATTGAAGATTTCTTGTCAAAATTCAAGAACCTTAGATATCTCTTGGAAGGTGTTAAAGTTAAGAAAGATGATGGTAACCTTATTTATTCCATCCTCACTAAGTTAGGGCCAGCCTACTCTGTATTTGTTTCCACTTTCCATTCTACCAGGGAAGCTTTCATTTGTCAAGGCAAAGACTACAAGCCCCCTTCCTTTGACTCCTTTTGTGATTCCTTAATAAGAGAACAAGAAAAACTCTTACACCTTGGTCTTCTTAATCTTGGAAACTCTTCCACAAAAGCGTTAGCCGCCCAGCAGTAACCAAATTCAAAGAATCCTAAGAAGTCTTATCCTCAAAGGAATGGTCCTAAACCAACTCAGCCTCAAGATGAAAGATCATTTCAGCAATATGATAAGCCCAATAAAAACAAATGGAAGAAGACTGAAAGACATTGTAACTTTTGTAATCGAGATGGCCACTTAGAATCTAAATGCTTTAAGAAGATGGAAGCCTTGGAAGCCGCAATGAAGAAACATAACATCCATCTGGAGCCTACTTCAACTTCAACTTCCGGAACGGCATTTTCTGCATGTCATCGTCAATCATCTCAGTCTAGTTATGCATTAAATGTATCTTCTTCTTCTTCTCATTCTCATGAGTGGCTCATTGATTCTGGAGCCTCTTGTCACATGGCCAAAAACCAAGCCATGTTTTCTTCTTTAAATGATTGTAACACCAAAAATATATATGTTGGTGATGATAGATCTCTTAATGTTGTAGGGACTGGAACTGTTCATCTAGACAATGGTCAGTTCAATGATGTATTATGTGTTCCAAACTTATCCTGCAACCTTCTATCTGTCTATCAGATAACTCATTCAGGTGAAGGTAAAATCGTTGAATTTTCACCTCATGATGTTGTAATCAAGGATCTAAAAGATCCTAAACAGATTCTAGCTACTGGTCTTGCTGATGATTCCAAAAGGTTGTATAAGTTTCACAACTTTGGGTCATCCCATCTTCCCTCAGTATTTGTTGCTCATAATGATGAAGTGAGCAAACTTTGGCATGAGCGGTATGGTCACTTAAACTATCGCTCCCTTCAGCATCTCTGTAAAGAAAACATGGTGACAGGTCTTCCTATGGTATCTTGCAAAGATGGTGTTTGTTCCGGATGTGTACTCGGAAAACATCATCGGGACAGTTTTGACAAACGTGCCTCTTGGCACGCCTCAGCCCCTTTACAGCTTGTGCACAGTGATTTATGTGGTCCTCTTCCTGTTGCTTCATTCTCTGGCTGCAAGTACTTCTTAACTTTCATTGATGATTTCTCTAGACGCACTTGGGTATACTTCTTAAAACTCAAGAGCGAAGTATTTACCACCTTTTTGGCCTTCAAAGCATTCGTTGAAAAACAATCTGGACATCAAATTCTTAAGCTAAGAACTGATAATGGTGGAGAATATGTTAAAAATGCATTCATCACCTTTTGCACCGAAAATGGAATTCAAATGCAACATACTGTTCCATACACTCCACAACAAAATGGTGTAGCTGAAAGGAAAAATCGCACTTTAAAGGAAATGGCTAATTGTATGCTGCAATCTAAAGGACTCAGTCTTAGTTTTTGGGCCGAAGCAATTAATTGTGCAAATTATATAATCAATCGCACTCCTACTAAGGTTCTAGAGAATATCACTCCAGAAGAAGCTTGGAGTTCCATTAAACCAGATGTAAGTCACTTTCGTGTGTTTGGAAGTGAAGCATGGGCCCATATTCCAGATGAAAAGCATAAAGCCTTAGAACCTAAGAGTGAGAAATGTACTTTTGTTGGATATTCTGAAGATGTAAAAGGCTATAGACTTATTCCATTTAAGTCCAAAAATGTTATCATTAGAAGAGATGTAAAATTTGATGAAAATAAATCGGCCTGCGAGCCTAGTCCGGCGGATGTGCCACCTCTTCCCATCTCTTCTATCTTTGAGAACATTTCTTCTTCTGATGATGAAAGCGAGGATGATAATCCTTCCCCACCTTCTCAGGATCCTCAACTTCCAAGATGGGTCCGTGCTACTCGGGATGCAGCAGGTGATCTTGCCGGTGATCCTACAGATCAGCGACGTACACGTTCTCAGTTTGAAAGAGCCTCTTCTTTACTGGCTCAAGCTCCAGTGAATCATGATCCTGACACTTTTGCAGAAGCTTCAGGCCATCCACATTGGGAAACAGCTATGAATGAAGAATATCATTCATTGATGACAAATGATACATGGGATCTTGTTCCTCTACCAAAGGGACGCAAACTTGTTAGATGCAAATGGGTTTACAGAACCAAGTATGGACCAGATGGGAAAGTTAACAAACATAAAGCTCGTCTAGTTGCTAAGGGCTTTTCACAGGTTGAAGGCATTGACTACACTGAAACCTTCTCTCCAGTTGCCAAAATGAACTCTATCCGCCTTGTTCTTTCCCTTGCTGCCTCTTTAAAATGGGAAGTACATCAAATGGATGTTAAATCTGCCTTCTTGCATGGGGACTTGCAGGAAGAAATCTATATGGAACAACCCATTGGCTTCATACAAACAGACTCCAGCCTCGTTTGTCGCCTTAAGAAATCCCTTTATGGCCTCAAGCAAGCTCCTCGAGCTTGGTATGCCAAAATGGATAGCTTTCTTTTAGAATCTGGCTTTTCTAGGTGTCATTCTGACAATACTGTCTACACCAAGAAAGTGGGCAACTCTCTCATCATCCTTGTTCTTTATGTTGATGATCTTATTCTTACTGGTAGTGATCCCAACCTTATAAACCATGTGAAGTCCAGCCTTAAAAAGAAATTTGAAATGACAGACTTAGGACACTTACACTATTTTCTCGGTCTTCAAGTCTTGCAATCCCAAGAGGGTATTTTCCTTTCCCAGTCCAAGTATGCTTGTGATATTCTTCGTCATTTTCACATGGAAGACTGTAAGCCAGCCCCTTCTCCCTTTCAGTCTGGAGTCAAACTTTCAGTCTCTTGTACTTCTCCTGAAGTTGATGCTACCTTATACCGTCAACTTGTCGGAAAACTCTTGTATTTAACCCATACTCGTCCTGATCTTTCCTTTGTTGTTGGCCTTGTTGCTCGTTTTATGCAAAACCCCCGTGAAAGTCATTGGAAAGCAGCTAAAAGAATACTTCGTTATGTTCGAGGTACAATACAGTTTGGGATTCATTACAGTGCCAAAGCAGCTCCTCTGTTAGTTGGTTTCACTGATTCTGATTGGGCTGGTGACCTTGATGATCGGAAGTCTACTGCCGGTTATGTCTTCACTCTTGGTTCAGGACCTATTACATGGGCTTGTAAGAAACAGGCTGCCATTTCTCTTTCGTCAGCAGAAGCAGAGTATCGTGGTGCCGTGGAAGCTAGTAAGGAAGCCTTGTGGCTTCGTCAGATCCTATCAGAGTTTGGCTTTGAGCAGCAGCATCCAACCACACTTTGGTGTGATAATCAAAGTGCCATTCAGCTATGCAAAGATCCAGTCCAGCATCAGCGCAGCAAACACATTGAACTACACATGCACTTCATCAGAAAGCTCATTCTTGACCATGTTCTTGAAGTGCAATATTGTCCAACGGATGATCAGGTTGCAGACATCTTCACAAAGGCTCTCACAGAGGCGAAGTTCACTAAACTTCGATATATGCTTGGAGTTCAGGAAGTTGTCACTAAGGGGGGATAGGCTCTAGTGCCTCCTTCCTTCTCCTATTGTGTCATATTTGTAAATCCTTCAATCCTATCCCAAGTTGTTCTTAAGGGGGGATGTTAGGATATTCCGACACATAGGATATAGTTAAGTTCAACTTGGTCTAGTATAGAGTTAGGTTAGAGTTAGGTAAAGTGTGTTTCTTTACCGTTGTACATTTTGTAACTTACAATCCGACGGTCACGATATGTAGTGATCCGACGGTTCACTCTCACCTCGGTATTACCGACACTTGATCCGTGGCTTGACACCCGATTGGTCCATGAGTTCTATTTAAAGCGCATGGAGGGTCATTGTTCGGGTAATCCGTGCATGAGAGAAGCTTATGTAAATTTTCATTCTTTGATTAATAAATTGTCTGTACCCACGTTGGGACAGGCCGTGGACTGTTTCCCTCCTTGCACTCTGAGGGTTTTAACCACGTCAAAAATACTGGTGTATTGATTTGAGATCTGGTTGTGAGCGGTGTCCTTTTGGTATTCTTCTGTGGAACTTACCCTGTAAATTCCTACACTTTTTGCAGATATGCAACTATGTGTCACTCCATGTAGACTCTATTTCTTCCAAAGCTATATGCTTCTTCCATGATTTTATAATTTGCGAATCCCTCCATGTAGACTCTATTTCATCCAAAGCTATATGCTTCTTCCATGATTTTATAATTTGTGAATCCCAAGATTATTCTATACTTCAAATGTAGTTATGCTACTCTAACTTCTATATTCTAATAGGAAATGAAAACAAACTGCTTGCAAACCTGGTATTCACCAGTTCTTCAATAGTAGAGGTCCTTGTTGTCTTCAACCTTAGGTTTCTTCTCAGCTTCTTCATCTTCTGCAATGTGAGCTTCACTTCTTTCTTTCCTCTTGTTGTTCTTCTTGTTCTTAGGATCTTTGGGACAATCTCTTTTATAATGTCCATATTCATTGCAACCAAAGCATTGCACTTTAGACATGTCTTGGTTTCCACGTGGCTGATTATTGTTGTTGTATCCGTGACGGGGTTCAAATATTCCAAATCTTCCAAAATTCTTCCTTGATCTAGCAGCAAAAGTTTGAGCATTTTCATTATTGGGTTTGATGTCATCCTTGGCTTTCAACCTTGCTTCTTCTAGAACACATTGTGCCCAAAGTTCTTCAAATGTTGGAGTTTCTTTTCTTGCATAGATGCTACTTACAAAACCACTCCAATCTGGAGGTAGAGCATTGAGTACGGAAGTGATTAATTCAGAATTAGATATGACTTCTCCAAGCCCTTGAAGTTGATCCTTTAACTTTGAGACTTTCATAAGATATGAGGCCACATCTTCATCTTTTGATATCCTTGTTCTATAAAGTTGATTCCTTAGTGAAATTTTCTGACCTGTAGTATTGATAGAATATAATTTGACCAATTTGTCATAGACTTCTTTAGATGTGGACAGATCTGAAACAAAGGAGATAAGATGGTCTTTTATAGACTCAAAGAGGATCCTTTGAGCCCTAACTTCTCCCTTATTGTACTTGGCCACTTCTTGAGCCTTGTCCTTGTCTGGTTCTGGAACTTTGCCTAGAATGTGATCGATGACTTCATTTTCTATGAGAACCAAATCAATTCTCTTTTTCTAAGCCTTGAAATTGGAGGCTCCATCAAGTTTGTTGCCTTGCAAAAAGATGTCATTTGACTGGGAGGTTGGGACATAGAGTATAGTAAAGTACTTGTCAAAGGAGTGCTTTGATGATGCTACCAAGAGTCTCCAAAATTTTCTTGAGCTATGACTGTTGTAGTGATGTCTTCAAGCTGCTATGATGATTTCTTAGTTGATTTGGGTTAGCATCGGATGTGCTCTAGCCATGAAAAATGGTGGAGAGGCTAAAGCACATGAGATATTCAAGACCCAGAAATAGTTTAGGGAAATTCCACCTGGTTAGAGAGATATTAAATAATTAATATTTTTAATGGGTTCCTAAGTCTAAACTTAGGAAAATAAAAATATTCATGGGTATTAATATAAAACTGAGTGAGAAGGTTCTAAATGACATGGATCAAGCCAAATCTAATCTTAGTTGTTGAAGACTCAACAGAAAAAGTATAAGACGAGGCTTGAGGGTCAGTTGGAGATACACCAAGATTGATCAGTCAGTTCGATTTTCTGGAGTGAGGTTTGTTGAGAGAAATCGAACCAGTGATCAGAGTTGCAGCGAGGGGCAGCGAGTGCATATTAGAGAGGCAAAGATTGGGCCAGAAGGATTGTGCAAAGGCTACTAGGGTCTGCGTGACTGATGTAGAGGGCCAGAGAGCCAGCGCAGAGCATCAGAAGGTTGATGCAGAGGGTTCCAGGCTGACGCAGAGCCTCAGAGAGGCGTTGGAGAGATTTTCGTGGAGCAGACTTGCCGAATATCTACTTCCGAAGAGAGGTATTACTGCCAGATTGATTTCTCTGTTGGGTGAGCCAGTTTGGCACCCTAGTTGTACTCAAGAAAACTGCTTAATAATAAAACCCTCAGAACTGCTGCATTGGTTTTCCCAAGTTGGGTTTTTCCGGGGATGATTGTCCAAAAATAACGGTGTCCCTTGTGTGTTTGTCTATTCTTTCAGTTGATGATCTGTAGATGGTTGAGACTGCATTTGTGTTTATTTTCAGTATTTATATGGTTAAATAACTTGTTAAGAAATTAAACAAGTAGGTGAAATAAACTAGATAGTGCAGGAAGAATTTCTAACGGGTTAGACTTAGAAATTCCAACATGGTATCAGAGCATTGCAGATCACAGGAGCGCTGAAGGCACTAGCTAAATCAGAGAATTTGCAGCAAAGACAACTGTCTCGAGGGACAGAAGATGTTCCTAAGCAGAAAGCAGCAAAGGAGGAGTGACGTAGAGGGCCTGCGTCATCAGTTCGAGCTAGAGAGGGCCATCGCAGCAGTAGTGAGAGGTAGAAGAGGCTCACGAAGAGCCACGTCATCCCGCTCAGCCAGGTAGGAGTGACGCAGTTAGCTAGAGGAGCGATTCAGCCTTACCGGGATTGCGTAGAGCTAAGTGGCTCAGTTTCTTCAGCTGCTAGGGCCTAGGAGCTGTGGCTAGATTGTGGATTGTGAAGCTGGTGGGGTGCTGTTGTTGTCGATGCAGAACAATACCTAATGGGACAGAACCAAGATAGAGGGAGTCGCTACCTAGGTGGATTTCTAGCCAAGAAATCTAGATCAGTGTTGTAGGGGATCAGAGGAGCGGTTTGACAGTTGGCAAGGGGATTTCCAGAGGAAATCGAGGCTCAGAGGGAGTCGAAGAGAGTACTTCCAGGAAAGAAGTAGAGACTCAGAGGGAGTCAAAGAGAAGAGCGGAGATGGCAATGAACGGAGTGAGGGATCAGAACTGGTTGGACGGAGCATCCAACTTCGTCATTTGGAAGGCCAGGTTTCTGTCTGTTCTAGATAGACATCACATCTAGGCCTTTGCCTTGAGAACCGTGGCTATCTCAGTCGACCCAGCTGATAACAAAAGGTATGAGGATGCAATGTCCAAGGCAAAGTGCATAATCCTTGATGGGGTCAAGGATCATGTAGTTGAACATATTTCCGAGAAGAATACGGCAAAGGAGATGTGGGATACCTTGAGGACATTGTATCAAGGCACTTCCATGTAGAGGAAGATGCTACTGGAGAATCAACTACGGTCGTATCAGATGCAAAAGGGGGATCAGATAGATCTATTCCTCAATAGGTTGCAAGAGATTTGGGGCCAACTTACTTCCATAGGGGCCATGCCGGATCAGGAGTTCATGGTGAGGATTGCCCTGAACGCAGTCTCCGAGGAGTGGGAGACAATTGTCCAAAGCATTTTGGGCAGAGCAAATCTTCCAGGTTTGGAAGAGATGTGGGAAGCTCTTCGCCAAGAAGAGATCAAATGGCTGACCAAGACGGAAAGTAGCAACAAAGGAGGTCGAATCAAGAAAGAGGAGGAAGAGGATGCGGCTCTGGCATCTATGGGACAACAAGGGAAGATGTAGCATAAAAACTATGCTGAAACATGAAGACTGATAGCTTGAACACTTAATATGTTAAAATACACACAGGTATTTAAATAATATTTTATTAATATATATATATATCTATATAATGTATAAGATGATATGAATGTACAATGAGGACCTTGCTTTTATACCTTAGCGGGTGATCTTTCGTGAATGGGCATGTCTTTTAGACATGCCTTTTCACTTAATTAAATGACTATTTTACCTAAATAATATTTAATTATTGAATATTAATATTTATTTTATTTATCTAATTGTTATGAATTATATTCATAACATAGCCTCTCCCTTTGGAAGCTTTGTCCTCAAAGCTATATTGCTGGAGGTTTTCTTCACTTAGTGTCTATCGTCTCGTCATTGATTCCTCATGTAGCTTATTAGTACTATATATATATTTCCCTTTTTTTTATTTTTTTGTAAAAGTCTAATAATTTTTTTTTATTTATTTTTTACTTTATATATATATATATTTATAACTCTATAATATATCTATATATATATATTTTATAACTTCAATTTTTTATTTTTTATTTTTTTTAATAGTTCAAGTAATTTTTTTTTCTTTTATATATATATATATATATTTAATTATAATCTATATATATTATAAAGTTATAATATATAAGTTATAATTAATATGTAATTATATAATTTATATATCATTTTTTTATAACCCAGTACTCACCCAACCGACATTGTTCAACGGTCACGCTATATCGTTGACCTTGATCCTACACAAAAGCATGTACTTCAAACTAAATACTGCACGCGGATCATCGAGAGCATTAAAAACCTCAAATGCCTCAAAGAAGTCACTGAAACCGTTTTATAATCCTTCTCCTCGGCATGAAGAATACCACTCTGAAGATCAATAGTCCCTTGTTCAGCAGGTGGAACATATAAGGGGCGTAAAAGTGTTAGGAGACTCCTCAGCTCTTCCCCCCTCTTCTCCTATGTGAGAAGATCAGAAAGGTTGGAAATCGCCTGCTCCTTGAGCGTAACGGCCATCAGATTCAGGTGCCGTGTGCTAACTAAGAATTCCAAGAAGTGTGAATTATTTTTGAGATTGAGCATGTGAGGCAATTGCATGCCCTCCATGAACAATTGCTTACTCTATGTGGGGCCTTTGATTTAGTCATTTGTAATGGCTTGACTAGATGGGCAAAGTCCGGTAATTTCACGTGCAATACTTATAATGGAGCAAGTGTGGTAGATTATGTAATTTGCTCGCATGGTTTGTGTGAGAAAATGGACGAAGTTCTGGTTGGAGATCAGCTGTGGGATTTGAAATCAGATCACAAGCCAATTTATTTATGTTTCTCTTGGATTGGAAAGAAACAATTAGAGTCAAAAATTCAGCGTGTCCAACAAAATCTTCCACAGGGCAGAATTCTTTTGACCCCAGAAAATTGTAATACCTTCAAAATGACGTTAGAGAGGCTCTTTGAGAAGGAGAAAATTACAATTCACAACCTTCATAGTCATGAATTAACACATTTAATTCAATGCGCACTTGCAAAGTGCAAAAGAACAAAAATTAAGAAGTCTGAAACAAATTGCTTTCCGGTTAATGCTTGGTTTGACGAGGAATGCAAAAAGGCAAGGAGAATCTGGAAAGAGTCAAACACGGACAACATAACGCTCAAATCTTACAAGCATTTATTAAGCAAGAAAAAGGCTGATTTCATGGTTTCAAGGAGGGAAGAACTAATCTTCCTAGGGAAAAATAATCCCAAATTATTTTGGAAAGAGCTCCAACCGAAAAAGATACAAATTGGAAATAATATTTCAGCTTCTAGATGGTTTGACTATGCAAGACAACTCTATGAGCAGGTTCCCAAGGTTGACCCTCCCCCCTTGGTCAACACGGATACTAAACTCTTCACGGTACAAGAGGTAGAGATGGGTATCAAGAAGTTGGGTGTTGGAAAAGCAAAAGACTTAGCTGAACTCCAAGCAGAATATCTAAAGTGGGGCTCAAAGATCCTTGCACCTCACATTACAAAAATCTTCAACAACATCATACAACAAGGGCTCCCCACAGATTGGACAACTAGTCTGGCAATACCTCTTTTCAAGAGCGGTGACATCAATAATCCCTCCAATTATAGGACCATCATGATAAACCCTTTGTTTGCAAAGCTATTTGGAAGCATGCTAGAAAACAAAATTAGCAAGTGGGCAGAAGAAAGAAATAAGCGTGCTAAAGGGCAAGCAGGTTTTAGACCTAAGCATTCAACAGTTGATCATTGCATAACTCTAAGGCACATCATTGAAAAAGTTTGGGAGAATAAGGAAGAAGTCTTTTGTTGCTTTGTTGATTTCAGAAAAGCGTTTGACTCGGTTCCTAGGGATAAACTTTGGCAAAGAATGGAGGAACTTGGGGTTCCTAAACATTTGAGAGCAGCTGTGCATAGACTGTATGAAGAGGTGAAAGTCAAAATTAGAACTTCGGCAGGCATTTCTGAAAGTTTTAGAAGCGATATCGGGGTCAAGCAAGGTTGCCCACTGTCTCCGACCCTTTTTGGTTTATATATCGACAAGCTTGAGGAGTGGTTAAATTCGCAAGGAGGTGATGGTATCTATTTGTGCAAGTTTGTTATAAGGCTTCTTTTGTATGCAGATGACCTTATTCTGATTGCTAAATCGGCGCTTGGTTTGCAAGAGCACTTACTATCCCTTGAGCATTTTTGTAGAAGTGTGGGGATGCAAGTCAATATCAGCAAAACGAAAGTAGTGGTCTTCTCTAAGAAAAGAAAACATAATCAACATAAGTTCTACTTTGAAGGCAACATTCTGGAAGAAGTTGCGGAATACAAATACCTCGGAGTTGACTTCAACAAAAATCTAAGCTGGAATGGTTGTAGAAAGAAAAGAACTTTGGGGGGTTGGAAAGCATTTTATGCTTTTCAAAATAGGTGTAGAGAGGCAGAGTTATGGGACTGGAAGACCACTCAAACTCTTTTTGGGCTTCTAGTGATTCCAGTGATTCTATATGGTTGTGAACTGTGGGCTAGTAGTACTTCCGACATGCAGTGGAGACAAATTGAGAAAATTCAGAAGCGTTTGATTACAAACAAATTTAAGATCAAAAGTGCAGTGCCTTATGATATCTTGTTAAGTGAAACAGGGGCTGCTCCTATTGAAGCAATTGCTATGGTGCGAGTCATAAGTTATTTAAAAAAAATTGAGCAAATGGAAGATGGTAGATGGCCTAAGGTTGTCTTTAATGATAGATTGTGCAAGAGCAAAAAAACTTGGATGCAACAAAATAACAAATGGTTTAGTAAATGGGATATTTGCTTGAACGCGTGCCCCATAAACAACAAAGAGATAAAAGCTTTTGTTATGGAAAAGTTCCACAAACGTACTTGGGAGAAGGAGCTAGGAAGAAAGAAAAATTACTATATTGAAGTGTTTAATCCCACTCATAATCATCAACCAAAAGCATACATAGAGGCCAACATCTCTTGGAAAGCCAAAATTCTTATTGCTCAGTTAAGGACTAATTCTCATCAACTCCGTTGTGAAACAGGGCGCTGGAAAAGGCCAAAGGAAGTGTGGGAGGAAAGGGTATGCATTTTTTGTTCTTCCGGAAAAGTGGAAACAGAAAAACATTTTATTTTAGAATGTGAGGCCTTCAAAGACAACAGGGAAAGTTACGCAGATACGCTGGCAGCTAACTCTTGGGATAATCTATTTAACGAGGGGTTTGTCGAGAAGACGGGAGCATTTATTGTGAAGCTTCACAAAAAAAGGGCCGAATACATCAAGCAGATGAAAAAGCAATCTGTCCCATAGGCTATCAGATGAAAAAGCCATCTGTCCCATAGGCTATCTTTAGCCTCGTGGACGTTAAAATAATTTCTTTCTTTCTTTCTTCTTCTGATATGGATTCCCATATTATTACCACCGCCGGCCGCCACAACAGCGTCCAGAATGTATTCGTTAGCAGTGAAGTGAGGTATTCGTATGTAATAAGGATACGCTACATGCAGCAGCTTCAGAGCTCCCAGAAAATGCTCCTTAGTGGTCTTATCACTGAGCTCCAAACGAGGGAGGGAATTCACATTGGAGTGAAGTAGAGCGTCAAAAAGATAGTAAGCCACTCTTTCCATGGTGGAGCCGGTGCAAGAAACGAGCTGTCGCAACCTGCAGAGGATAACCTCCACCAGATCTTGTGCTCCCTCCGACATTGCCTCTGCGCATGCTGTCAAGAGATGTATCAGCCTCAATCCTTTGTATTCGACGCTGCCATGATCGACATCGACAGAGGACGAGCCTGTATTGTCTGTCACTATTGATTTTGAAACCAGTTGATCCCCTGCGATTAGAGCAGGATGCTAAAGAGTCACTGGGTCTGTACTGTCTATTGGGCATCGGAAGAAAATGGCATCTTTCCTCGGACTCGATATGAGGTCTTCCTCGATATTATTATTGTCATTTTGCAGCTCTGCATCCATTAAATACGCTCCCATTGCCGGCAAGTCTGAAGGTTGGATAGCTTTAGAGCATGAAGAAGAGTTTCCAATTATGTGACGAAGGATAGAAATCGACTCTGCAGGGTCGGTATCCTTAATGTCCAATGCATGACTAAGAGACTCCGTTGTTGCAGGGATCGATGCCATTACTGCAAACTTTAAAAAAACAAACCGGCAGAGCGATTGAAAAGATGTTTTCTCAGCGAGTTGAGCAGCGTCACACAGACATGCGTACTGCAGGGCTCCTTTTATTTCACTTGCAATCTCCTTCCATTGCCAGGACGATGATGGGGATGGCAGGAGGCGGCGGTGATCATTCTGAAACTCCCATATAATAATATGACCAAATTGTTGCAAATAAAGTCGCTGATATTCATCAGCTGTATTTAGGTTAATTTGTTCCGGGTCAAAGGGCAACTGTAGTGCTGCGACTAATAGTAGGCGTGCACCGCAGGTGAGCAGCTTAGTCCATAACACAATAGTGCCCGCTTCAAGTACTTGTTGTGGGAAGGGTGCAAGAAGAATGGGCAACTTACTGTTTTCTCCACCGGCGTTCGATGGGATTGTGAAACCAACAATGCTGAAAGGTCTACGCTGGTCTTGCCCCACGCAATAGAATGAACCATTGCAGTTAACCATTACGGTTCCATATTCATTATCATCGTAGTCAGTGATAAAGAAGTCTAGCAGCAAAAGTCCCATTGCCGAACCCCTGCAAAAGACATGCCCACTAATTTGATGCCCTGGTGAATGTAGAGACCTGGTAATGAAAGAGAGGGAGAAGTAGGGTTTCCAGGAGCGTGTGTAGAAGCAGTAAGCGATACTAGGGTTCTCCCTGGGGTTTTGACCGCACAGAACAAGCAATGGTCCCTTGTTAACAGGCGTCTCACCCCATATTCTAGTTATGAAGTAGTTGGATGAAAATATGGTCTTCCAGTGCTCGTAGAAAATGCTATATTTCTGCACGTATTCTATCGGCAACCACGCCAAAGTTTCCATTTGCAAACCCTCAGGGGATGCATTCACCATCTCAGCAACTGCAACAAACAATTGGCTCTCATTCACCTCTTCCATTTTATTGATACCACAAACGGGTACTGTAAACTTGTCAACCGCAACTATTCCCACGGTATTAGATTGATAAATAACCACTCTTTCGGAATCTGACTTGTTCTCATGAAGCACTTCAGATGAATTATCCCCTTGCCCATCTGGTTCGATCGCTGAACATGTATTATCCCCTTGCCAATCTGGTTCGAGCGATGAATATGTATTATCTTGTTGCCCATCAGGTTCGATCGCTGAACATGTATTATCGATTTCTGCACAAGTCTCCTTAAAACATGTTGTATCTTCAGCACATGATTTTTCTAAATGCCAAAATACTTCTTGAATTTAACTAGAATTCTCCATGGATTCAAAACGTGAATGTAAAGATATATTGTGCGGCCAACTACGTTCAAAAACCTGCATGATTATATCGTGTGCCATGGCTCTGATACCACTGTAGCATAAAAACTATGCTGAAACACGAAGACTGATAGCTTGAACACTTAATATGTTAAAATACACACAGGTATTTAAATAATATTTTATTAATATATATATATATAATGTATAAGATGATATGAATGTACAATGAGGACCCTGCTTTTATACCTCAGCAGGTGATCTTTCGTGAATGGGCATGTCTTTTAGACATGCCTTTTCACTTAATTAAATGACTATTTTACCTAAATAATATTTAATTATTGAATATTAATATTTATTTTATTTATCTAATTGTTATGAATTATATTCATAACAGAAGAAAAACAAGAAGGACATCTCTAAGATAAAGTGCTTCCATTGTGGGGCGCTGGGTCATTATGCAACCTAGTGTGCCAGGAAGAAGAATAAGGAAGAGGCTTCTGACTCTAAGGCAACACCAACTAAGGTGGAGAAGGAAGTAGAGACTGATGACGGCTGTGCCATGAGTGCTCGTGCACCTCTAGAGAAGAGGTGGGGAGACATCGAGTTGTAGTTAGAAGGACTACAGAAGATGTGGGGTAGGATCCTTGAGGTACCCAAACTTTTGGATCATATCCAACTATAGGAGCCCCGAGAGACAGTAGCAGGATGACGGATGTCGGTAGAAGCAAAATACAGATGGAATGACCCCACAATGCTAGAGTGCAGGGATTTGTAGCAGCGCAGTGCGAGAGGCACATAGGTGTTTGCAGCAGTGCAAAGGCACAGAGTTGTTGTAGCAGCGCAGTGCGAGAGGCACAGAGGTGTTTGCAGCAGTGCAGAGGCACATAGTTGTTGTAGCAGCACAGAGGCAACAGAGGGAGCACAGGATAGCAAAAGAGGGAGCTTCAGCATCAAGAGGGCTTCTAGCCTGACAAGGATGTCAGTAGTTGGGTAGATCAATTACTTACTTCTCAGTAACTGAGTTGCAGTGCAACAGTAGCAGTGGTAGTGCTATGGGCAGCACGATGCAGCATGATGAGAGAGAGCTGCAGTGTAGTGGTAGCAGTGGTAGTGCTATGGGCAACACGATGCAGCATGATGAGAGAGAGTTGCAGTGCAGATGCAGTGTTGGGAGGAAGGACCAGCAGCAGCACGGATGCAGAGGGAGCTGCAGTACAAATGTAGCAGTGGCAATGGCAGAGCCATAGGCAACAGTACAGGAGGCAACAATGCAGAGGATGTTGGGCCGCAGGCCAAGCATCAATACAGGTATCGATGCGGGATGATTAGGGTGATGTTCAGTGGTGGAGCATTACTAAAGCACATTCCTCGCTAAGAGGGAGTGTTGATTTGGGGTAGTATCGGATGTGCTCTAGCCATGAAAATTGGTGGAGAGGCCAAAGCACATGAGATCTCCACGACCTAGAAATGGTTTGGGGAAATTCCACCCGGTTAGAGAGATATTAAATAAGTAATATTTTTAATGGGATCCTAAGTCTAAACTTAGGAAAATAAAAATATTAATGGGTATTAATATAAAACTAGGTGAGAAGGTTCTAAATGACATGGATCAAGCCAAATCTAATCTTAGCTGTTGATTAGAGATTTAATCTCGGTTGTTGACGACTCAATAGAAAAAGTATAAGAGGAGGCTTGAGGGTTAGTTGGAGATACACCAAGATTGATCAGTCAGTTCGATTTTTTGGAGCGGGGTTTGCGGAGAGAAATCGAACCAGTGATCAAAGTTGTAGCGAGGGGTAGTGTGTGCATAGCAGAGAGACAAAGATAGGGCTAGAAGGATTGCGCAGAGGCTACTAGGGCCAGCGTGACTGACGCATAGGGCCAGAGAGCTAGCGCAGAGCATCAGAAGGCTGATGCAGAGGGTTCTACGCTGACACAGAGCCTCAGAGAGGCGTTGGAGAGATTTTCGTGGAGTAGACTTGCTGAATATCTGCTTTTGAAGAGAGGTATTATTGCCAGATTGATTTCTCTATTGGGTGAGCCAGTTTGGCACTCTAGTTATACTCAAGAAAGTTGCTTAATAATAAAACCCTCAGAACTGTTGCACTAATTTTCCCAAGTTGGTTTTTCCGGGGAAGATTGTCCAAAAATAACAGTGTCCCTTGTGCGTTTGTCTATTCTTTTAGTTGATGATCTATAGATGGTTGAGATTGCATTTGTGTTTATTTTCAGTATTTATATGGTCAAATAACTTGTTAAGAAATTAAACAAGTAGGTGAAATAAACCAGATAGTGCACGAAGAATTTCTAATGGGTTAGACTTAGAAATTCCAACATTCTTCAATGATGTCAAAAGAGAGGGATTTCTGCTATAGTGATCTTCTTCAAATGTGAATGATGATTGCTACAAAGATGAGGGTCTTAGGATCTTCTTCTTTTTTCCCTTGATAAGTATAATTGCTGCGATGAGTGCCCTCAAATGTATCTGCTGCAAATGTGTCTTGAAAGTAAGATGATAGTTGTAGAATTGTCTTCGAATATGCCAACAAAAGTGATCTTCAATCTACCCTTCCTTCACCGTAGCTCTGATACCATGTTGAGAAATCAAAATGATTGTAGATTGGAATTGATTTCTCTTACTTGATAATGACTTGTGAATGTTTGGTGGTTTTTATTTCTTTTATTATGTTCTCTTCATCAAGCAATTACCAAAAATTACAAAACATGAAGATCACAAGAGACAAAGAACACAAAGATGTCGGCTCAAAACCAGGGAAAAACCCCACAAGGGGGATAACTCAACAAAATCCTCTTCTTATAGAATCAGATCAAAGTAAGATATCCAAGACGCAAGACCAAGACCAATACTTCCACAAATGACCCAAGTTAGCCCTCCTTCAGGCCTTCTTCCAACAAGTCAAAGTCAACAAAGTCAATGTTGGTCAAAATTCTTTGAAATTTGGTCAAACCTTTGAAAATTTCAGAGTTGCACTGATGGCCGAATTTCGGCCCTGTGATAGCTTTGAAAAATGCAAAAAACTCTCATGTGTGGACAGATTAGGGTAGAAAATAAGAATTTCTCTCTCCTTTGACTTCACTCTTTCTCTTTCCTTTTACTTTCACTGAATTTTCTCCTTTTCTTGGTACAAAAATTGAAGTGGTGAGTGAGCGATCAAATGAGGTTGAACTGCGTTCTACATATATGTCCAAGAGGTTGAATAACTACCTCTTTAGGCTGACTTGGACTGTGGATGACATTTTGACTTTTTTTTACTTAAGAAAAATATTTTTTCCTTTTCATACAAAAATTCCAAATGGGATTGATCCAGGAGGATATTGGTGGTCACTCGCCTATTCCACCTAGACCCCCCAATCAGTTTCATCTGTTTCCTTGTTCATTTCAGCATTTACTATTTTTAGCATTTTTTTGGGTCCCGAACTTCCGGAGCAGTTTTGACCCCCTAAACAACGTTTTTTTGGTGTACACGACAAGCCCATAACCGTAGGCAAGGGCATGCGGTGAAACCTGTAGTACTCGGCGAGACCTTTCTAACAAGGTATCGTACGCGTCAAACGGAGATAATATGACCAAGTTACGACCCCGAGAAGTTGGCTGCCCAACTAACCCCAACAGGGCCCACAAACTCTTGGTGTTACATCTCTTGGGGTTAGGGTTTTGGTTGTTTAGGGTTTTCTCATGTTTTCCAATAATAAATAGGCCCTTGAACCTCATTGTAACACAGTTTAGAGGCATGTAGCCGCCACATCTCTTCTCAGAGATAAGCTACCATCACCCGAGCTATCTTATTTCCATTCTGTTTGTAAGCATAGTTCAATATTTTTCTATTAATGAAATGAAGTGTTTTTTAGTTGCATCTCTGTGTTTATGATTATATCTGTAAGTTGTTGCGTTCCTGTTTAAGTTTGGATCTATGGTATCAAAGCGGTCTGCTCTTTCTCTATTTTTCTTTGCATGTCCCCAACGAGGTCAGGGTATAAGGAGCTAGGGCTTGATCTGGTTGAACCATTGCAAGATTAACCTAACAAAACCTGACGACCTCCCATGGCGGAAGAAAAGAAAGATGAGGGGGCAGGAGATCCTTTCAAAATGTTGCTCGAGGAAGCCCTCGAGCAACAGAGGGACACGATGATGGATAACTTTGCCTAGATCTTTCAACAGCTACCCACAGGCGATGCATCTTCATCTAGCAGCCACTCCGGAGGCGCCACTCTTTTTATAAGGTACAAGTTAACTTCGATATTCCCATATTCGAAGGCCTGATAAATGCGAACACTGTAGATAAATGGTTAAATCTGTTGGAAGGATATTTTTTAGTTCATGACTTTTCCAATCGGGAAAAGATTACTTTTGCACTTTTCAAAGCCGCCCCACACGTCAAGGACTGGTGGGAAACCTACTTTGTGTTGAAGGAAACGTAACTAGATTCGGTCTTCATAAATGTACTTTTGATATTTGTATTTAGTCAAGAAAAAAAATATTATTCTAATAATAGATGACAATGAGTTCCTTGCTCATTGAAGTAGGTCTAGCACATGTCAAAGTGCTATAGGTGAGTCAAGGAGTCAAAAGAATTATGTTGAAGACCTTAAGGGTATGTTACATTATGTATAGTTATGTACAAAAGTCAAAGAAGACACCTCCAAGCAAAGTCAAGTATCCTCCAATCAAAGACATCATCAAAAGAAGCAATGGCACCATTAAAAGCACCTATTGCAGCAAAGAAAATCAAGTCGGCCTCAAAGCAGCAAGTCAGCCTTCAAGTCGGCCTAAAGGAGGGACAGACCTCTATATATAGAGGTTGTCCACTCCCTCAAAAGATAATGCATTCCTCTCTGAAATCTGCGAAGGTACAAGGCAAGAAAAGGGTAACAAGAGGACAAGAAAAGGGTCTCCAAGGCAACGAAGAAAGGAAGAAGAAAACCGAAGTGTTAAAGGGCTAGTTACAGCCACACGTGCGAGGAAAGGAGAGTTGTCTCTGCGGTTATGACAGCTGTAACTTACAGTTTACCATATCTCATTGTTTAGGGTTCAAACTAGGCCTACAAGGCCTCTCTCTCAAGCGTGGAAGAAGGGTATGCAAGTGAAGGGAGTAAGAGAAGTCTAACATAGTTCTTGTGAGGAGATTCCCTCACACGTGCAAAGAATTAGGGCTGCATTGCTGCTGCTCTAAGTCTGGAATATTTGGAAAAGAAGGCTTGGTTGAGAAGAAACAAAGTCATCTCCTGAAGTTAGGAAGGCTCCATCTCAAGTGAAGGAAGAAAAGGTCAAGGTTCATCCTAGAGCATACAATCTAAGGTCTCTACAGTTGCCGGAAGAAGTGCTGAAGGGAGGAAGACAAAATGCTGGAAGGAGAAGGACGAAGTGCTGCAAGAGGAAGTAATCTTGAAAGGACTTGACTTGTGCTTGGAGGATCTTCTTATCAAGGGTCTGGGGTTTGGCATTGATCAATAGAAGCTTCAATAAGAGAAATTCACGAAAGGGTTTTCCTCTCAAGAGAAGAGAGGTTTTGGCCTTGGCAGAGAGCCAACATCTTGTATTCTTGTTCTTATGTTTTGGTGGTAGTTTAATGAAGTACACACACATGCATTAATAATAAAAAGAAGATTAAGCTATCGAGAAAAAGTAAAAAGACTCCACAAATTGTTATCAAGTAACCAAGAATCACACTACACTTATTTTCCCTAGATTCTTCAACATTGTGAACAAAAAGATGAGAGTGAACCCTCCGATGTGTGGAAGACTGCCTTCATATTCAAGGAGGGCCTTTTCGAATGGTTGGTCATGCCATTCGGATTGACGAACGCCCCTGCAACCTTCATGAGACTGATGGACGACATCTTGCGACCCTTCACCAATGCATTCGTAGTGGTGTAATTAGATGACATCTTGATCTTCAGCCATAGTTGGGAAGAGCACCTCCACCATATTCGACAGGTCCTTCAAACCCTGCGACAACATAAGTTGTGTTCTAAACTTGGAGAAATGCACCTTTGGCCTGACCCAAGTTCAATATCTGGGATACATCATTGATGAGCAGGGTGCACATGTGGACCATCCAAGATACAAGTCATTTGGTATTGGTCAGCCCCAACCACTCTAACAGAGCTCCGCGACTTTTTGGGTCTTGCCAATTTCTACCATAGGTTCGTGTTGGTGTTCTCTCATATCACTTGGCCTTTAAGTCAATTCACCAAAGGCGGAGCGAAAGAAAAGTTTTTTTGGTTGGGGACCCAACAAAAAACGTTCTCTGAGTTGAAGAATCGCTTTTGTTCTGCACCAATGCTCACATTACCAAACCTGCAACAACCATTTGAGATTGTGATAGATGCCTCCGACTATGCTATTGGTGTGGTTCTTACTCAACATGGGCATCCAGTGGCTTACCACAGTGAGAGACTTTTAGAAACAGTCTGAATGTACCCCACTTACGACAAGGAAATGTATTCCATTGTGCAGGCCCGCCGTCAATGGAAGCATTACATTATGGGGAAGGAAACGATCATCCACACAGACCACCGACCTCTACAGTTCATATAGACACAAGGGAAGTTGCAAAACAATCGCCATCAAAAATGGTCCACCTATCTATAACAATTCCATTTGAACATTAAGTATAAGAAGGGAAACACCAATAACGTCGTTGATTGCTTTAGTCGACCACTAGTCATGGCGCTGATCACTATGTTCGAAACAGCGGTTTTTAAAAACTATGATGTAGACATCTATACAACAAGATGAAACCTTAGCATTATTTTTAAATGAAGAGGTTAAGCAATAAAACCATACCAACCACTAATCAAAGCGACATGAAATATCATCTAGCATCTCTGAGATCAAGGGCATAAGGAAAGGATACACCGCTATGAATGACTGATGAGCACAAGAAATTAGAATGTAATTGATGAGTGGAGAATAACAAGTCCAAGCTGATAAGAAAATCTCCTTCAAGCAGCAACACATCACACCAAATAAGTGTGTCTCTATGGGGGTTGCTTGAGGGGCAACAAGTTCTCTTGTTTGACTCATATACGCCCTTAAGATTAAGGGGAAAATGTTGGACACCTAATCCGTTAGGGTTGTGTAGACGAATGTGCACTGTCACAAGGAGTCCAAGAGACCTCTTGGAAGATGAAAACCAAGGGTCATTGAGATGCGTATTTATGTGTATCATATTTTTAATGGAAGGCATTCGACGATTATCTAAATTCATTGCCTATTTTTTGTGTGTGTGATTTTAACAATTACCATGGGCATGCAACATCAATCAGTGCCTCCTATTAATGTCCCTTCTAGACAATGAAAGGAAGGCCTCGAAGAAGGTCACACTGGATTAATATTAGGGATAACTACCAAGGTGAAGCATGGAAACAAGAATACAGTCGGAAGCAATCAGTCATTCAATTCAACTTGTCAGTTGTCATTCATACTAGTATAATTTTAAACATTAAATGAAAGCACTTTATGACAAGCATGATTAATGTACCTTATAATGGATGACCCATCTTCATCTGATAAGTACACTAGATGTCTCAAAGCACTGATTGGAGCAGATAGGTGGAGGGACTTTGAGGCTGTCTATTTGCAGATCTCATGGGGCTACTGGCTGGCAAGCTGAATAGAATGGGAGAAAAGTTTTTTTCTCGGGAGTCACCCACTTGGGTGGGTAGCAATCCTATCAAAGTGCCTTGTATATTTTTATAGCTACTACAATGTATTTTTGAGAAACAAGTTGTATGCATAACAAAACATGATTTATGGAGGCACTAGGAACTCGTTGAAGAGATATCTGGGTGCATTTCTCATTATTAAAGTCTTAGCTACTCAGTCTCCCAGATAACTGAACTCCCAGGTTCTAGAATTGTTTATGATCTTTTGCATACCTTGATAAATAATATTTTGGTGATAATGTTGTGTGTTTCTTTCCATTAATGCTTCAGTTTGATATCATACTTCTACAACCTTCATACACTAGAATTTGTAGAGGTTAAATCACGAGGGGGAAAATCGGAAAAATCGAGAAAAAAATTGGTAAAAATCAGGAAAAAATCGGCAAATACAAAAATATTCATTTTTTTTCAATTTTTTTAATATCTAAAACATCTACAACATAAAATAAATGCATTGACACATAAATATGATAAAAGAACTAATATATAAGATGTGTAATATCATTTCTAGTGCTACATCATACATAACAATGATTCATGTCCTGAACAGTAAGTCCTGAGTCCCAATTCAACCTCAAAATATCAACAAAAATTATAATAATGTATCTCATATCATGAGTCATAATGTCATATACAATGAAATGAACCAAATAACTAATACTACTGATTTCCTCTGCCCCTCTTGCGAGAAAATGCAATAGCTTTCCCTCTAGATGTAGATGGCGATGGAGTTGGCAGTGGACTCTGCTGTGCTCTAGAAGTTGAAGAACTAGGAACTACAGGAGGTAGACCATGTCCTCTATTGGTGACAGGGGTAGCTTGGGTAGGTGGTGTCAGCTCCTCCTGTTGCTCCTCCTCCTCCTATACCCCCTCCACTACCTCTTGCTCTAACCAATCAGTGACAAACTCCATGAGAGGCCTCTCGGCCTTAACCCTCCATGCAGCAGTGGTGTTAACCCCATCCAATGAGATGGCCTCCATATCAGGTGTCCTCTCAAGTTGCGTCACCCACAATCGAAGATTGTAATAGACATAGACCATGTCATTCAGTCGCTGGGACTCCAACTTATACAAGGGTCATAAAATAATAATTATAAAAAAATATTATTTAATGAATTCAAAAAATCAATTGGAAATTTGGAATATTTTAAGTTTTATCCTATTGCGCTTTTTGGTGTGTATTTTTTCAAATACACTCCAGTTGCACTTGCATCCTGAGGAGCTACATGTTTGGTTGAGCACTCGAATGGCAAGCCTTCGCAGATGAGGTACTCTGCCACCATAGCTTCTCCACCATGCATCTACAACAAAATTACAAATAAAATAAACATAAGAAAAAAATGAAATTTGAAAGTTCAAGCAAAGTATGAAGTTATGAACTTGAAGAGACAATGAAATTTGAAACAAACTAAAACATACCTGGCATTTTAGTCTTCCTATCAGCCACAACCATGTCAAAGCTAAATGTGTCACTTGCCATCTTGTATATCTCCATTTCTTTGGAGATTTCTGCACATTCTACTAGAGATGGCATCATCCTCCGAACACAAGTGAAGAATCCATCCATGACCTCAGCATCAAATAAGAACCCACAGGGGTAAGCAAATGCAGGGTTCAGGTAGATCCCTGCAGCATGAATGGGACGATGGAGTGTGTTGTTCCATTGTTTATTAATCACTTCCCATAGGAGGAGTTGTTTCTGAAACCCCTCATCTCCCTAATCATCATAGTAGGTCCGAATGGATTCTTTGGCCCTGCCTATGGCCTCATACAAGTAGCCCATTGCGGTCTTGTCACCATCAACTAATCAAAGAAATTTTACCAAAGGTTCAGTAATGCTACGCACCTACTGCACTCCCCCCTAGAATCTTTCCTGGTATGAAACTATTCTGCATATGGCCTCTCCCTCTAATTTGCGGCTAAATGTTGAAGCATGCCACTCATCTGAAAGAAACATTCTCTTCACATCCCACATAGAATTCAAAAGGGATTGAAGAGATATGAAATTGGTGGAAAACTGTGTAATGGCGGGGCGCACCAACTCCTTGTTGTTGGTGAATGTTCTCATCAAATGAAGCACAGATGCATGATTATATATAAATTTTGTAATGCTTTTTGATGAGTCAACACAGAGTTGCGGGGGAGCCCCCCCCCCCGAACCCGCTCCCAAAATGCGCTCCGGGCGGGAGCGGCTACGGAGCGCGCTCCCGGAAAAAAATTTGCGCTCCCTGCCATTTTTGGGAGTGTTGTAGGGAGTGATCGCTCCGTCACTCCCGGAACGAAATTTTAAGCCTGGGAGCGATCGCTCCCGATCGCTCCCGACCATTAAAAAATCGCTTCGGGAGCGTTTCGGGCGGCGTCGGGAGCGATCCGGCGGAAAAAAATTCCGCGGACCCGAAAAAGGAGCAAGGAGAAGCGAGGAGCAAGCCTGCAAAGAGGTAAGTAACTTAGTAATTTAGTTATTTTAGTTAGTTTAATTTAGTTAGGTAGTAATATAGTTAATTTAATTTAGTTTATTTAGTTTAAAAATCATGAATTTAAATTAAACTAATAAATTAAATTAATTAATCCCAATAAATTAAATTAATTTGCAGATGCAAAACCCTACAAACATCAAACACCATGGACCTGGCTATATTTCTTGGCATTTTCCTCTTCTTGGTCCCTTTTATGGTTATTATGGTGCTGGAGAGTAGGAAACGGAGGGGCCAAACTGAAGAGGGGGATGAAGAAGCTGGAGAAAGTCGAATTGATGAAAACCCCGGTGAGGAGGAGCTAGAGGAGGGTGAACATGACCCTCAAAAAACTAAACAAGACCAAACCCCATTGTGGAAATATGTTAACAGGGCTAAAACAGGGAGAGGGGGTGGAACCACTAAATTTCATTGCCCCCATTGCAACAATGATTACAAAGGTTCATACACCCGTGCTAGAAGACACCTCTGCGGGAAAAGGCCATGGGATGGAGACAAACAAATAGGAATCAGAACTTGTCCAGCGGTGTCAGCAGCGGATAAAGCCAAATACATAAGGGAAGAGGAGGAAGCCCAATACAAATCAAAAAAATCAAGGGGTTTCTTTGAACCAAGCTCACAATCACAAAGAACTCCTTTAGCATCCTCCCAAGGCAGTGGATATGGAGGCACAGGGTCATCAACTTTAAGGCGTAGAACCATATCAGATTTCCTTGATGAGGGGTGTAGGAATGATGTGGATTCAAAGGTTTATAGGTTTCTCTATGCATGTGGGATATCATTCAATGTTCTTCGCTCACCTTATTGGCACGAAATGGTTTCTGCCATAAATGATGCCCCTAAAGGATACAAGAGCCCTGGGTATGACAAGGCAAGAACCGTTGGCCTTGATCATGAAAAAGCAAAAATATCACATTCTTTGAATAGAATGACAAGTTCTTGGACTGACCATGGGGTGTCCATTGTATCTGATGGATGGACAAATGTAAAAGGCAAGCCATTGATAAGTGTTCTTGCTGTGTCTGTTAGTGGTCCCATCTTTCTAATTGCACATGATTACTCAGACAAGTTCAGAACCGCCATCAACATTGCAGAAGCATTACTTGAAATAATTGACCGTATTGGGCCATACAATGTCATCCAAGTCATCACTGATAATGCTCCTAATTGTAAGGCAGCGGGAGCAATTATTGAGGATAAATACCCCAACATATTTTGGTCTGCATGTTTGGTTCACACGTTGAACCTTCTGATGCATGATGTTGTCAAAAACAAAAATGCACAATCCCAATGGATTGGTGATTTGTACAAGAAAGGCAAACAAATGATAAAATTTATTACAAATCATAGCAATACCCATGGCCTTTTTCGCAGTCACTCGAGATTGGAGTTGTTGAAGATTGCGAAGACCAGATTTGGTAGCTATTCCTCACCTTCAGGTGCCTTTTGAAGGTAAGAGAGTCATTGGCTAGCATGGTATCAAGTCCACATTGGCAGGTATTAAAGGAAAGGGCTACAAATGCAGCTAATAGGCGAGGTTTTGAACTGGTGGAGGAGGCCGCTCTTGATGGTCAGTTTTGGACAAGTGTGAGGCAAGTATTAGATTTCACCAAGCCCATTTATCACATGATTCGGTTTGCAGATATAGACAAACCAGTGATTGGCGAGGTGTATGAGTAGATGGATACCATGTTGGGGCAAATAAAAGATATTGTTCATAACAGAGATCTCGACTTGTACAATCTGATTCACGATTGTGTGTGTGAACGGTGGAATAGACTTAATCTTCCACTATATTGCTTGGCGTATATCCTTTCGCCAAAATACTATACATCTTGGTTGGGCCAACCTGCACCAGGGGGTGGGATTAGGACCAAACCCCATTTAGATGCAGAGGTAACTAGAGGATATTTGGAAGCATTAGAAAATTTGATACCTGACAGGGAGGAATGTGCAGCTGTGTGCCTTGAAATAGGCAGATACTTCAGTGGCATTGGTTTGTATGGTAACTTCCATGCAATGGACAACAGAGATAGATTTGATACTCTCATATGGTGGGAAACATATGGCGGCCAGGGACTTTTGCCAAAATTGGCAAAAAAAGTTCTTTCACAGGTTGTAAATACTTCTTCTACAGAGAGGTGTTGGAGCACCTACAACTACATACATAATGTGAAAAGAAACAGACTCAATGAAAACTGAGCAGAAAGCTTGGTTTATGTGCACTACAACTTGAGGTTGTTGAGTCATTACTGTGATCGGGCTTATTAGGATCCCACATATAAAATTTGGGACAATCACCCAGAGGATGACAATTTGGAGGATGGCATTATACATCTTGAAGAACTGGAAGAGGAACTTGTAAGGGATGAAGATGAAGCAGCTGCAGCAGCCATGCCACCTCCACCTCCACCATCTAGTAGCAGTGCTCGAGGTCCGAGTCTTGTTCCTTTGCTGTCGCCACTTCCATCTACACCCTCACGTGGAGGTTCTAGTTCTGGTCGTCGCTCTGTGCGGGAGACTCCTAAAAGACCACCACAACCTGCTTATACTCCTGGAGACTCTCGTGGCAAGGGCCACATGTAGATTTACAATTTACTTGTCTTTTTTAGTTTCTATTAGACTTTAGTTTTCCTAACTGTTGAGTTTTGAGTCCTTGACTCTTGACCCTTGACTCTTTCATATCATAATGATATTTTCTTGTAAACAATATATCACTGTGACAATGAAAATTTGAAGTTTGAAGTTGGGCCTCGACAATTATAACTCATTGGTAATGATTGTGAATTATGAATATGATGCTTCGTGAAAGAATAAAGTTGTTTCATTTCATTTCATTATTCATGTTTCATTTTATAAATTTATAACATTTCATATCATGTTTAACAGTTAGAAGTTAGGACTTAGAAATATCTAAGATATTACTTCTTGTAATGGTTAAACTTAGCTTACAAGTACAACTTTGGTGATCAATGATGATAAATGTTATTGAATTTTCAATTTTGAAAGCTTGAAGTTGAAACTTTAAGATTGAATTTGATGAATCATGATTCACGAGACTCAATATGTTGTAGTTGTAATATGTATTTTACTAACTTGTGGACATGGTTGATGAACTTGATGACGATTATAATTTCTAGATGATTGATGTGATATGGTTCGATGATCAATCTATGTTTTTTAATGTTTTTTATGTCTAATTCATCATTCTACATGTTTTTGTTGACATATATGTATCAAAAATTAAAAAAATATAAAATATATATATATTTTTAAAAAATCGCTCCCGGATTCGCTCCCAAACCGGGAGCTTCTGAAAATGATCGCTCCCGCTCCCTGCTCCCGCTCCCGCTCCCAAGCAACATTGAGTCAACAATATCTTTGACAAAAGGATTTTTCCAATGTCCTCCAACATCAAATCAATGCAATGTGCAGCACAAGGTGTCCAAAATAAAGTAGGATGCCTCTCTCCATAAGCATCTTGCCAGCAACAACATAATTTGTAGCATTGTCCGTTATGACTTGGACAACATGTTTTGGACCCACCTTCAAAATAAACACATCCAACAAATCACATAATAATCGTGCATCTTTGATATGTGCAAATGCATCAACAAATTTCATAAACATTGTCCCCTTGGGTCAATTAACCAAGAAGTTTATAAGGGTTCTACCCTTTTGATAAGTCCAACCAGATAACATCACAGTGCATCCTGTGGGTGCCAATGATGCCCTAAACTCCTCAAATCTCTTGGTGCAGTCAACCTTTTCATTTTGAAGAATGTGGCCTCTAAAGTCATCATAAGAACGGACTTTGTACCCTGGGCCAACAATTGCAATAGCATCAGCAACAAGATGGAAAAATGGATTATTCCTTGCAACGCTGAAAGGAATATCACTCCAAAGAAGAAACTTGCCCAACAACTTGTCAGCTTCTTCTTTCTCCTTTCTTTTAATAATTGAAGAGATAGATGGTTGTGAACCAGGCGTGGTTTTAGGAACAAAATATGATGAGGCAGCTATAGTGTTGGTTGTAGATATTGATGCTGAAGTAGAACCAGTGCCACTCTCATATTCACCTTCGAACACTCTACTCTCTACTAGTTGACTCTTCAGAGCTGACTTGGACAGTTTGGTTTGGTCTATTTCTTCCAATGATCTGAAGGCTCTTCGGAGGATTTCCGGATTTGTATTGGTGCAAGGCTCTACCTCATGTCCAGGGATTTGTGCAAGGTGATACTTCAATTTGTCATATGATGCCCACACAACTTGCAAGTCAAGTTTGATTTGTCAAACCCTCCATCAGGTTCACCAAATTCCCACAGAGGGTCCAATTTCCTTGGCATGTTTGTAACTTTGTTGAACTCTTGAGTTTTAAGTAAGATGAAGTTTGAAGTTGAACGGTGAACTCGGATCGCGATTGCAATTTTTTGAAAATAAAATTTTCGCCGAAAACATCGGCGATTATATCGTTTCACAAAAAATTACCATTTTTTCAAAAAATTTGCGCTTTTTTAAAAAAATCGCAATTTAATTGCGATGTTCGTAATACTGGTCTTTAGAGATGGGTTTTACCACTTTGAAATGTTTTCATCCCTGCTTCCTTTAGTTGCCTTGTAGAAATCCCATCATTTCTGGTCTATCTGTTAATATTTTTCTATAGGACCCTGCTCAACTGAAAAATGCATGACTCCTATCACTCAGATTAATGAAGATTTTAGTAGATTCTTGATGATTACATCAAAATAGTTTTTGGAATTTTTCATGCAAAAACATAAATTATTTTACATTTCCATTTTGATCTCACTTTTATAATTAGAGGATAACCTATCATAGAATATGTTCATACTGCCATGCTCGTCCTGCTCTCTTATTGTAACAGCTTACCTTCCACTAAAGGACAAAACCCATATTTATATGCTTCTGATGCTGGGCTGATGTGCAGGCCATCACGCACAAAGAGCATTGATCAACAGGATAGTGCTGGACAAACTAACTTATTTGGTCAGCTAGCTTTGCCTCCACCTGAAGATGTGGCAAACGAAAGTAGCAATAGCAAAATAACTGATCAGTTGGCTTTGCCGGAACCTCCGCAACCAATAAAAACTGCAAGTGTTCCTAATCATGAACTACAGCTACTCGATCTTTTGAGCGGCAATTTGAACAGTGAGATGTCACCTCAGGCTCCAGCAACCCCGCCTATTATTGCAAGCAATGAACACCATCCTGTATCATCTCCGATATCGCAGCAACAGGCAACAGGGAATTCATATGCTTCAAATGTATATCAACAGCAACCTTACTCTAATGGAAGCATTCCTAACATGCAACCATTTTCTTCTCAGCAAGGTTATCAAACTTCACAGTATTACACGCCGTATTCAGCTCAGCAATATCAGAACATCCCTTGGAATAGTGGATACTATGTTCAAAATAGTTATGTAGCACCTTGGGCTACTGGATTCAAGCAACCTCAGAGTCCTCACCAGAATGTAGTGACACATGGCTCGGAGGGTTATAACTCAGCAGCTCAGGTATTGCCAGGTTCATCTAGCTATCCACCTCCTCCATGGACTGCAGGCAGTTTGGAACCAATTCCACAATCTATAAATGCTCAACAGAGAGCGATGCTTTATGGAAGCAGTGCTATTCCTGTATCATCATCTCCAGCTCAGTTATCACCAAGGCCAGCACCTGTTTTGCAGCAACAGAGATCATTCAGTTCTCTGAGTCAGAGACCTACTTTATCTGCAGAACAGCAGACAAATTTGACAAGAAATATGCAAAGCATGTCACTGCATGAGAATGTAACAAGAGCCAAGTCATCTACAATCAATCAACCATCTTTCACCCCTGCTGATCGGTTGTTTGGGGATCTAATTGACATGAGAAGTGCAAGGGCAAGCTTTAAGAGAACTGGGATCTCACAGAACTTGTCTACACCAAGCTCTAGTAATGAAGGAAGTGGTTAGTTGCAGAAGGCAATAAAAATTGTATAAATATTCTTCTTTTTGTAAATTGACCATGATATGCCATTATGACCTCTTTTGATTTATTTTTGTGGGAACTGTGGCCTCCATAATGTAGAGTTTAAGGGTTCCAGTGACTTCCATACATTTGTTGTGGGAGTGTATTTTATTCTGACTTATCATTGAGCCTGAGGTCCCTAGGGGCATTTTATTCATCTTACACTAGGGAATTATTCCATATTGTAATTATCTGGATTTCAATTCAGAAATTATTCATTTTCCTCACCTATAAAAGCTGCAAAACAAACATCAAAATTCACTTCCTTTTGATTTAGATGTACAAGATATAAACTGGCTATTCGGTGGACGATCTTCCACCGTGCTTAGTAAGCAAAGTTTAAAAGCCTATTATACGGAGACTGAATTATATGCATTTTTTCCTCGTGATGTAAATGTCTCTTTAGTGTATCAATATATATACTTATGTTCCAATAATCATGAGTGTTTTTAATGTCAGTTGTAATGAGGGAATAAAGTTTTCTGGATGTTCCTGTCCGAGTATGGGCTTGGTATGCATGAATTTTATTTAGATATATTTTACAGTTGTTTGTGCAAAGATTTTTCTTAATTTTTGTTTAGTTAACCATGATGATTCGCTGGGATGGTGAAAGCAGAATGGCGTTATTGCTTCCACCAGTGTTCAAGTCTCCCCCAATAGCATGTTTGTGTTTGGGAATTTGTTCAAGTCTTGGGTAACTTTGGTGGAATAGATACCTCCCTCGTGGCCTTTTATGACTTATAATGTGTCAAAATGTTTCTTCTATTGAATATCTGAGTAGAACAGTTGCTACTTGCTCAAGTTAACTGGAAGCATTCCATCAAAAAAAGATATTAATGTGTGTGAGATGTTGATCTTAGGTGCAATTTAAACTCTATTCTTGCTGTGTGTTTAGGAAGATGGAGTAGACCTCTGTGCAGTAATCCTCTTTGTAGATGTTTAACATGTATCGGCACCTAAAAGCCCACATAACACATCACAATGGCTTTTGGAAATGTACATGCTAATGACCTTCTGGAGTCTGGTAATATTGACCTTACGAATAGGGTTATTCTATTTATATTATGTTTCTGCTATTGAATATCTAAGGTAGAACAGTTCCTACTTGCTCAAGTTGATTGGAAGCATTCCATCAAAAAAAGATATTAATTTGTGTGTGATGTTGATCTTAGGTGCAATTTAAACTCTATATTCTTGCTGTGTGTTTAGGAAGATGTAGTAGACCTCTGTGCAGTAATCCTCTTTTTAGATGTTTAACATGTATTGGCATCTAAAAGCCCAACATAACACATCACAATGGTTCTTGGAAACGTACATGCTAATGACCTTCTGGAGTTTGGTAATATTGACCTTACGAATAGGGTTATTCTATTTATATTATGTTTCTGCTATTGAATATCTAAGGTAGAACAGTTCCTACTTGGTCAAGTTGATTGGAAGCATTCCATCAAAAAAAGATATTAATGTGTGTGTGATGTTGATCTTAGGTGCAATTTAAACTCTATATTCTTGCTGTGTGTTTAGGAAGATGTAGTAGACCTCTGTGCAGTAATCCTCTTTGTAGATGTTTAACGTGTATTGGCAGCTAAAGCCCCAACATAACACATCAAAATGGTTTTTGGAAACGTACATGCTAATGACCTGGAGTTTGGTGATATTGACCTTACGAATAGGGTTATTATATTTATATTATGGTGGATTGTTGCTCAAGTTAATTGGAAGCATTCCATCAGAAAAAAATATTAATGTGTGTGTGATGTTGATCTTAGGTGCAATTTAAACTCTATATTCTTGCTGTGTGTTTAGGAAGATGGAGTAGACCTCTGTGCAGTAATCCTCTTTGTAGATGTTTAACATGTATCGGCACCTAAAAGCCCAACATAACACATCACAATGGCTTTTGGAAACGTACATGCTAATGACCTTCTGGAGTTTGGTAATATTGACCTTCCAAATAGGTTTATTCTATTTAGATTATGTTTCTGCTATTGAATATCTAAGGTAGAACAGTTGCTACTTGCTCAAGTTAATTGGATATTCCATCAAAAAAAGATATTTAATGTGTGTGTGATGTTGATCTTAGGTGCAATTTAAACTCTATATTCTTGCTGTGTGTTTAGGAAGATGTAGTAGACCTCTGTGCAGTAATCCTCTTTGTAGATGTTTAACATGTATCGGCACCTAAAAGCCCAACATAACACATCACAATGGGCTTTGGAAACATACATGCTAATGACCTTCTGGAGTTTGGTAATATTGACCTTACGAATAGGGTTATTCTATTTATATTATGGTGGATTGTTGCTCAAGTTAATTGGAAGCATTCCATAAAAAAAAATATTAATGTGTGTGTGATGTTGATCTTAGGTGCAATTTAAACTCTATATTCTTGCTGTGTGTTTAGGAAGATGTAGTAGACCTCTGTGCAGTAATCCTCTTTGTAGATGTTTAACATGTATCGGCACCTAAAAGCCCAACATAACACATCACAATGGCTTTTGGAAACGTACATGATAATGACCTTTTGGAGTTTGGTAACATTGACCTTACGAATAGGGTTATTCTATTTATATTATGGTGGATTGTTTTGGATTTGTCTTGTGTAAAATTTTTGGTTTTTTAAGTTATTATTTAATGAGTCAATTTCCATTTGAAAAGTGTATTTTCTTTATTATGTTTTAGAAAACACCTGGCAGCCTACATTACCACTGGATAATACCTTGTCAAATTTAGGACAAAATGACTTTGTTGCTACATCTAAGGAGCTTGTATGTCATCAGACTCGCACTTAGCATTGTCTACTTGAGCTGCATTATCACAGCTCATATTGATATGGGCAGCATGGCTAGACACTTTAAGCAATAGTCATAATCATAATAAATCTTTTGGCATGCTAAACCATGAATTTTGTTGTATATATATTATATGAATAATAAGCTATTGTTAATTGGGTTTATCTTAGCTAGTTGGGAGGAATATTGTCATCCTTCCCATCTAGGTTCGGTTCTCACAATTGACATGTTGAGCTTATTCATGACTTTCAACCTTCTTGTTGTATTGTTTTGAACCCCATGAAACATCTCTTGCCTATGGGTTAGAGGGAAAGGTGCTTTGTTGCACGATATATATATATATATATATATATATATATAGAGAGAGAGAGAGAGAGAGAGAGAGAGAGAGAGAGAGAGCTCATTATGGTGCTTTGTTATTCATAAAGTTGTTTTGGCAAGTTAGAAATGAACCTAAATCTACAAGATTGCTTACTTTTCCAAGCTTTTTATTAATTCTATGGGCAATTGAAAAAGGGGAATAGTCTTGTGGGGACATATATTTGGCCTAGATATTTATTTGCAGGTTTAACAGTATGAAAATTTTAGATGTTATTGTGATGTATATATATAGTATGATAAAATTGGAATAGGATTGTGCAATGAGTGTCTCATTATGTAATGTTGATTTTACAATTGTTTTTACATTGGGGTGGGGTGTATATTCATATATGGCTCTATTAGATATCTTGCCACATGATCATTGCTAGGGTTTAAGCTATATTTTTGTAATTATTTTGCATTCTTTATTGAATGACTTTTAAAGAGAAAATAATTATATGACCTTGTTTTCGTATGTAACAGAGGGTCACCAATGCTTCAATATTTTACCTAGTTTTATAATGTTTGTGCATTGGCTTAAATCCCTAGTAATACCACCAAAGGAGATGATTTAGCCAATAAATTTCCATATTAGTAAGACATCATAGTGACGATATTTTCCATAATGAGTAGAGTGTTTGTATCAAACCCCCATGAAAGCAAGAAAGAAAACTATGGGTCCACAGATTCATTGTTGATGCTATTCATAGAGAAATTACAAATACCTATAATGATTTCCAAAATTTTTAGGTGTTGCCTACAATGAAATTGAGGTTATTTAGATATTGAAAAAGGAATTGTTGGTAGATATTCGTGTTCAAGATTCAAAGAGAAAAGAAAGATAATACTAAGAATGAGAAGTTTTAAATTTCTAAATAAAATACCAACCATTACTCTTTTACAATTTAAATGTGAATGACTTTTGTTAGATTTGTTAGTTAGTTTCCTTATATTTTAAAATTTGCATTTTAAACTTTTAAGTTAAATTTCGCATTTTAAATGTTGTTTTAAAATTTGAAATAACATATTATACAAAATGAATTAAAGAAAAAAATTGCAATTGCAATATATTATCTTTTTAAAGTTCCTAGGAAACGTTGATTAATCAAGCATACAACCCAATGTTGATTGTAGTGTTATATCACTTTTATTGTCTATCTATTTGATGAGAAATGAAAACCATGTAAACTCTATTGATGATCCCCAAGGGATGTTACAAATGAGTTTAGTTACTATTTAGCTTGGTTAATACATATAGTTTCCACTATATAATTTTCCATGATCTCTGTTAGTCAATAACAATGAAAGTTTAATGTTCTAGTTCGGTTGTTTTGTAGGCATTTATAGGGTAAGTTCCTCAGACAAAACACCAAAGGACACCGCTCACAAACAGATCATAGATCAATACACCAGCGTCGTTGACGTGGTTAAAACCCTCAAAGAGGGAAACAATTCACGGCCTGAGCCAACACGGCCACTTCAGGAAATCTATTAATAAAATAATGAAAATTTACATAAGCTTCTCTCATGAATGGTTACCCTACAAATGACTCTCCATGCTCTTTAAATAAAGATCATGGACCAATCGGGTGTTAAGCCATGGATCAAGTGTCGGTAATACCGAGGAGAGAATGAACCGTCAGATCAATACATATCATGACCGTCGGATTGAAAGTTACAGAAGTACATAGTAAAGAAACACACTTTACCTAACTCTACCCTAGACCAAGTTATACTTAACTATTTCCTATGTGTCGGAATATCCTAACATGTTTTCCTTAGCCCTTGTATTTTTAATTGTTGTTCAAATCTAAAGGTGCAACATGTTAGAGTCTTTCTAGTAGCCCTCCATCAGAGATCAAAGCTCTTTGCATTTCATGATTAGGTGTCCCATCAGTGTGATCATGTTGCATTCCGTTAGGCATGCCATAATCCTGGTGGAGGGAGTTTGTGTCGTTATTTCCCTCTTGTTTGACACTGCTGGTTCAGGTTTGTTCAAGTAAATAAAATCCTCGAAGGGTCATTCATCTTGCTTTAAGTTTTAAGGTCTTAGGTCTAGGGTTGAGTCCATTTTTGTCTTGAGAGGTCATAAAGGACCAGCAGGCCAGAGGGATGTCCTTCATTAAACATTATTTCAAAAATTCTCATCATTGTACAGCTAAATTTTCACCTTGTTCTCAAAAACTCTGTTTTTGAAAACAAAGGTCATTATCTCATTTTTGTAAAAATTCTCAAAATTTCAAATTCTTCAAATGTCGAAGTGCAGCCCTGGTCTCCTTTGCCAAAGCATCCTAGAAGCTATCCCTGCAAAAATTTTCAGAAGAAATCATCATTTCAACCAATTTTTCAAAGAAAAGAAATCAAAGGTCAGAGCTAATTAATTCAAAAAGTGTCAACACTCAAAACATTACAAAGTGGGTTTTGGGCAAGTAAAAATCAAAAGGAAACCTATAAAAGCACATCACTCCTCATTTGCAACTCATTTGCCTCTTACAAGCTAAGTGAATCCTTGCAAAGTCGATTTGAGGAGTACTTGAGCAAGTTGAGCAGTTTCAGGGGCGCGCTACGCGTCAGGAGAGGCGTGCTACGCGTCAGGGGCGCGCTACGTGTCAGGGAGATTTTTTCAATGTTATTTTGCAAGTGCGCTACGCGTCAGAGGGGCGCTACTCATTGAGAAATGGCGCGCTACGCGTTGGGAAAATTTGCCAGTTTTGCATCTTCAGCACAAGAAAACGCAGCAGTGACTAGTTTTGACTTTTTGGTTGGATTTTCACCCTCCTTGATGTATTTGATGTAATTTCATGATTGACATGACACTTTTTACCTATTCTAGAAGATTCATTCATAAAATGGTAAAAAATTAATGAATGAATTGGTTTCCTAGCTTATGGAGGCACGTTGTTTTGATTGCCTAGATTGTAGTGCTCAGTTTAGAATTGGTTGAAACAGCTCCTAGGATGATGAGCTCGACCCCTAGAAGCAAGGAAGTGTGTTAGCTTTCCTATATTATGTACTTTCTTAGTCATTTTCATGGTTGGACTCTTGAGGGATAAGCTTAGACTGTTTTACTCTTTGTATCTCTGCAATTTTGGCAAAGGAAAGACCAGGGTTTTGCAGCACTATTTGGGATTCTTGTGGTGTTTTGTGTTGATGGTGTGCTTCTCTCATGTACTTGTAAGTTTTTTATGTGTATCATTTCCTACTCCTCTTTTCTGCACATTAAGTAAATGAAGTGTTAAGGTAGAATTCATGGTTTCTATGCTCTGCCTTTAAGTTTGCTTAATATCTATGTTTTCATCTGTCTAAGGAGAACTCTCAAAGGTTTCTTGCTCTCTTTAGCTCCTCACCGGTCATTTCTATCCATTCACTTAATTCAAAGGCATCAAGACAATCTCCTACCTTGCCCCAAAAATACCTCTGCAAAAACTGTGTCTCATCCCCGCACCCAAAATTGCTGTGCTCAGTTTTCCAACAAAACCCTAAAAATTTAAAATCAAACTTTCCCTATCAGTTTACTAGCCTAAAATCAGTGTTCTTTATTGGTCATCTCCGCCCTTTGAAGACCTTTTGCCGAGATAGACCCGGAGAGAGCCCTCTCCTGTCCCCGTAGGGCTAGCTACGAGGCTAAGTGGTTTGATGTTGCTTTGGATTTTGTCTTTTTCAGCCTGAGGCCAAATTCAAGCGCTAACACAACATATGTGCAAAAATTGTTCATGAAAGCTCTAGGTGCACTTGTTTTTTCTAGCTAATACAAATTTTATAATCATTACAAGTTGTGTTAAAATTGTACATTTGTATTGATATTAATTGGTTCAATATCACTACCTAGTGGTTCTATAAGTTACCAACACATTTTTAAATCAAGTTCATTCCTAATTATATGTTTTTCACACAATTATTTTGAACATGGTGTTAATTAAAAATTCTCATAAAATTTTCTTTTAAAAATTGCCTTGAATATTTGCATTGAATTTATCATATAAGGAAATAATTCTACTATTTAGTATATGTATGTAATGTTAGGATGTTCAAAGTCTACATAGATGTTGTCTAGGATAAGATGTCAAAGTAGGCTAATTGGTCATATCAACTAGGAAACATATATTGAAGTAGTTGTTCTTATGTTTGTTTTGTTTTCACAATGTTGTTTATTTCGCAAAGAAGTGAATATCAAGGACTCCCTAATAATTAAAAGGAAAATCTTACATGGTAAGCACTTAAGGTTTTCCACTTGAATTGTTGTGTTGACTATGCCACCATCTAGGAGTCTCAAAACATTTCATCTATTTTTCCAATCCATCTTGTAACCATACAATACACTAATGAATTATTGACATAACAAAACTCTACATGGAAGACATATAATCATAAAAAAATGAGCATTAGCAATGTAACAGACATTCTCTTATGCCAAGAGCGTGCAATATTTGTTTGACCAATAATTCATTAAGATGCAGGTGACCACATATATAGTATATGCAAGCAAGTTTGGAAAGAAAAAATATTTGCCTACATCTATGTTTTCTAGCTTAAACATTAGTAAGTTGTTATCTAGAGCCACAAAGACTCATCTCACCCAAATACACAATATTCTTAATTATCGAGTGCTCCAAGATTATTGTAAGCAATAGTGCTATTGGTTTGGACAATCTATTTTGTTAGTTAATTTGGCATAGTGGATGTTATATGTCTAATATTATATCTAATCCTAGTTCTCCTCATTAATGAGGTGTTAGAATGTTAGTAGTGCTCAATAGTTAAGTGTAGTAAACCTATCAAGGTAGTTGTGCATAGTTACTATATAATGGCATCTTGTACCATTGTCATATGTGCACACTAATCAAAATGTTTTTTGAAGTGGAGTTTATGTTTTAGAAGTTTTTTCCACTACATTTTATATTTCATAGTGTTATGGAACCAGTTCAAGAAAAGACAGAAAAGATAAATCCACGCCTTAGAATTCAGCCTCTTCGAGGGGCAACCTCCTTTACATTGTATAAATGAACAATTCTTGCATGATTCAAATGACAAAACCTCATTTCTATATATAGGAGTCTAAGGAGTCACAATATAACCCAGCCGACCTAACAATAGTAATATAAAGCCACAAAAATAATAATAGAAGGATTCTATGGGGCACAGTAATAACAATATGAGGACAATAGGGGCACAAGAATATTAATAAGGGGTATAACTACAATAGTAATGGGGTAATCACTAGTATTATAGGGACCCAACATGCCCCTCTCCTTCAAAAAAGTGTTGTCCTCAACGCTTGAGTAGTTTTGGATACTTCTGTATAAAATTCTCATCCTCCCATGTGGAATCTTCAGCGGATAAGTTCTTCCACTTGATAAGACACTCCGAAATTGATCGATTTCATAGCTGTCGAGTTCTTGTTTCTGTGACTGCTTCCGGTTCCAATATAATTTTTCCTTCCTCGTCAACTTCTGGCAATATTGTTTGAACTGGGAGCTTGTCGCCTATAACCTTCTTTAAACATGAAACATGGAAAACTGGGTGCAATTGAGAAGCTGCAGGAAGCTCCAATTTGTATGCCATAATACCAATCTTTTGCAACACCTTGTATGGACCATAATACTTTGGTGATAATTTATTATCCTTTTTAGCTTGCTTGAGGGACATTTGCTTATATGGTTGTAGCCGTAGGAATACACAATCACCTACATCAAAACTTCTTTCGCTGCGATGTTGATCTGCCTGTTGTTTCATTCTATTTTGTGCCAACACGAGGTTATCCTTTAAGAGTTGGAGGACTTGTTGTTGATGTTCGATGTGATGTTCCACTGCTTGAACCTTAGAATTTTCTCTTAAATATGATGTGATGGATGGTGGTTGATACCCATAAAGTGCCATAAATGGGGTCATTTTTGTTTCTGTATGGAAGGAAGTGTTATACCACCATTCTGCTAGAGGCAACCATTTGACCCATTGTGTCTGTTTATCAAATACAAAGCAACGAAGATATCCTTCCAAAAATTTGTTTACTATCTCAGTTTGCCTATCAGATTGAGGATGATAAGATGAGATATGAGCTAACTGAGTACCTAGACAAGAAAATAATTCTGTCTAAAAATTTCCAGTGAAAATGGGATCTCTGTCACTTACAATAATCTTTGGGTTTCCATGTAGCTTTCGAATTGTTTCCATAAATGCAGTAGAAACTGTACTGGCTTTAAATGGATGTGATAATGCACAAAAGTGTGCATACTTGGTAAGTCTGTCAACTACCACCATGATGACACTCTTTCCCTCAGACTTGGGTAAACCTGTGATAAAATCCATTGAAACCTCCTCCCAACGTTGGCTTGGAATGGATAAAGGTTGTAATATACCCGGTGTCTTAATTGTTTCAACTTTATTTTGTTGGCAAACCAAACATTCCGCCACAAACTTTTGAATATCTGATTTAAGGCCATCCCAAAAAAATTCCTTCTTAACCCTGTGGTAGGTTTTTAAAAATCCTGAGTGCCCTCCTAAGCGAGAAGTGTGCAATTCCATAAGAATCTTTTGTTTTAGCTGGGAATTCTTACAGAGGTATAAGCAATCTCTGTACCATAACGAATCATTTTGCCAGCTAAATATATCAGACGTACTGGAATCTTGTTGTAACTTTCGAATAAGTGCCCACACTTCTTCGTCATTCTTCCGTTCCTCCCTTGCTTCGTTTATCCAATCTGGTTGGATAATAGAAATGGCACACAACAATGCTTCCACATCCTCATCCTTTCTTGAGAGTGCATCTGCCACCACATTTTGCTTCCCTTTTTTGTAGATGATTTCAAAGTCATAACCCAACATTTTTGTGACCCACTTTTGTTGCTCTTCAGAGGATAATCTTTGTTCTAAAAAGTATTTAAGGCTATCATGATCCGTTTTGACTTTGAAGTGTCTTCCCATTAGGTAGGGTCGCCATTTCTTAAGTGCATGGAGTATTGCCAACATTTCCTTCTCATAAATAGCTTTATGTAAAAACTATCCCCTGATTGGACGACTTTCAAAAGCAATGGGTCTTTCATCTTGCATTATAACAACACCAATTCCATTTCCTGAAGCATCACATTCCACAATAAAGGTTTTTGTGAAGTCTGGTGTAGCTAAGACTGGTGCTTGGCACATTGCCTCTTTAAGATGTTCGAAGGCCTTTGTTGCTTCCGGAGTCCATGAAAATGCATCTTTCTTCAATAATGTTGTTAGAGGTGCTGCTATTCTCCCATAATTCTTAACAAACTTGCAATAATACCCTGTCAACCCGAGAAATCCTCGCAGATGCTTTATGGATGTGGAGATTTTCCATTCCTTAATGGCTTTAATTTTGCTAGGGTCTACCTTAACTCCTTCATGAGATACAATATGACCCAGATATTGCACCTCTTGGACTCCAAAGAAACATTTGGATCTTTTTGCATATAATTGTTTCTCCTCCAATAGTTGTAGCACCCTGTCAACATGTTCAACATGATCCTTCCAAGACTTGCTGTAGATTAGTATATCATCAAAAAACACTAACACAAATTTTCTAAGGAATGGTTTGAAAATTGAGTTCATCAAACCTTGAAATGTTGAAGGTGCATTGGTAAGGCCAAAAGGCATGACCAGAAATTCATAATGACCCTCATGAGTTCTAAATGTTGTTTTCGGATAGTCTTCAATCTTTATTCTGATTTGATGATATCCTGAACGAAGATCCAATTTGGTGAAGTAAATTGATCCATGCAATTCATCCAGTAATTCATCAATGACAGGAATGGGAAACTTATCTTTAATAGTGAGCTTGTTGATCTCCCTATAATCCGGACACATGCACCATGATCCATCCTTCTTGTGCACCAATACTACTGGAGTAGAGAAAGAACTTTGACTCGGTTGAATTATACCAGCCTCTAGCATTTCTGCAACCATACGTTCAATTTCACTCTTTTGGGCATAGGGATATCTGTACGGCCTGATGTTTGGAGGAACACTTCCTGGAATCAGATGAATAGCATGATCATGATCACGCATAGGTGGGAGACTTTTGGGAATCTCAAATACCTTGGAATGATTGTTCAGGACTTTTTGGAGATCTGGAGAAATAGATGATTCCGATGTGGAAACATCTAGCGAACATAATTGTGCAATTACACCTCCTTGTTCCTTTTTTAGAAGCTTTGTCATACCATTAGAGCTGATTATCTTTCCTGGTTTCCCTGCAATACCCATTAATTCAACTTCCTTTCCTTCCGCAGAAAATTTGATAAAAAGTTCTTGAAAATTAAAAGCTATTGTATCTAGGGATTGTAGCCATTAGACTCCTAGTACAACATCAGCACCTCCCATTGGAATGGAAAGCATTGGGCTAGTCAATACATATTCTCCCATGGATAGCTTGATATTATGGCACTTTCCAGAGCAATTTATTGTTCCTCAATTTGCAATCATCACTTGACACTCTGGTGCTGGATATAGGAAGCAATTCAATTCTTTTGCTACCTTACAATGAATAAAATTATGGGTGCTTCCTGAATCAATCAACACTATTACCTTTTTCTTCTTGATTTGTCATTCTATCTTGATGGTTTGAGGAGTAGTAATTCCAGCCAAAGCATTACAAGATATGGTTGGATTCATTTCTTCTTTATCTAGGCTTTGTTCTTGGAGTATATCCTCTTCTTTCGACCTTTCTTGCTCCTTTTCTTCTTCCTCTTCACAATCTATGTAGAATAATTTCTTCTCAGCACACTTATGACCTTTAGTGTATTTTTTATCACAACTGTAACAAAGCCCTTTTGCTCTTCTTTCTTCCAATTGTTGTGGTGTCAACCTTATAGGTTGTGGAAGACTAGGGGCAACAACACTTCCATCTTTATAGTTGTGAGTGGTGTGCTTCCTGGTTACCATAATTTTGCTTTCCATTTTTCTTACTAACCTGAATGCCTTCTCTAATAAATCAGGTTCCCAAAGGCGAACATCATGTTGGATATTATCCTTTAAAAACCCTATGAACACATCAATCCTATGCTCCTCTGGAATATCTTTTACCCTTATGTTCAATTTTTGGAACTCCTCAATGTGCTCCATTATTAAACCCTTTTGTTTGAGACTTATCAATTGACTAAAAAAAGTGTTGCTTTTTGTATCCTCATAATGTGCTATCAATTCTTCCGTAAAAATTGCCCAAGTGATAAATTGTTTACGAGAGCAAAGCCATTGATACCATACAAACTGATTTGGTTCCAAATATAAAGTTGCAATACGTACCTTTTGTGTGTTTTGCACATTATTGAGATCGAAAAATTGCTCCATCTGTAATATCCATGTTGCGGGATCCTTGCCATCAAACTTCCTCATATCGATTTTTGGAATATGGTGGGTCTTCGATCCAACATTAGAGTCTATGATATCATGATTAACATTTCTTTTGTTCGCATCATGAGTTTCCTTTGCTACCTTTTCACCATTAGTAAGTATTTCTTGTAGAAAATTTGTCAAATATGTCTTCATATTTGTCATGCCTGTCTTCAAATTTGTGTTCAAATCTATTTTCAATTCTTCCATGTCTGTCTTCAAATTTGTCTTCCAATCATCCATCTTAGCTTCCACGCCCTTTATCTTAGATTCCATGCCATTTATCTTAGCTTTTGTTAGCTTTTGTGAGCGTGACATTTGTTGCACTTGTTCTTGTAATTTTGATATATCATGTAGCATTTCTTCCTCTTCTTCATGAGTCATGCTAGAGCTTTCAGGTTCCTTACTAGGTGTTTGCATTTTCTTTCCTCGGGGCATCAGTTACCGATAATAATTCCTTCAAAATAATTTTCAAACCGATCTTAAGCAAAAATTTAAAAGAATCTACAAACCTTTTTTTTTTTTTTCACTTTGTAGGAGCTTGATATTGCCTCTGATGTATCTATGTACTTTAAGAATATCCAGTTCTGAAATTGTGACCTGTGGTAGCCCTCTGTGTCCTCTTTCCAATGCCACCAGTCTGATCCAAATTGGATTCTCCAAGGAAGAGTTATGCGAAATCTCCCACAGTGACCTGATTATAGACTAGTTCAGTAGAGCGAACTTGTACGACGTGCCACGAGTCACTGTTTCGACCTTTAGCTCTGAAAAATATATAGAAGAAACTATAGTCCGTCCTCTTTCTGCACCTTCTTACGAAATTTCAATCCAATGCTCAAAGACAAAGTTATGACGATTTTCCCCAGGTCACCTGTTTGGAATGTAATTCAGGATTCTGCAAAAAGACCAACTTCCTCAGATCATATCTCCGCAAAGAAAGCGTAAAAAGATTTGAAATTCAGACCCGAGATTTAGCGCGATGTCTTCTCAAATGGGTTTTTTTTTCAACTTCTGAAACGTCGCAGAAACAAAGTTATAGCGAAAATGCCACGATGACCTGTTTGGAGCAGCGAAACCATAGAATCCAAAGCTCTGATACCAAATGTTATGGAACCAGTTCAATAAAGGATAGAAAAGATAAATCCACGCCTTAGAATTCAGCCTCTTCGACGGGGCAACCTCCTTTGCATTACATAAATGAACAATTCTTGCATGATTCAAATGACAAAACCTACTTTCTATATATAGGAGTCTAAGGAGTCACAATATAACCCAGCCGACCTAACAATAATAATATAAAGCCACAAAAATAACAATAGAGGGATTCTATGGGTCACAGTAATAACAATATGGGGACAATAGGGGCACAACAATATTAATAAGGGGTATAAATACAATAGTAATGGGGTAATCACTAGTATTATAGGGACCCAACACATAGTTTGCATCTTGGTTGTGGTTAGTAGGATTTTTCGACTATCTTAATTATGAAAATTTATGTTGGATCCTCGCCCAAGCACCTATAACAATGGGATGGGTGGCCATGAAATATTGCATTTAAAATTTGTTGGAATTAAATAAGTCTGGCTTCACAAATTTCATGGCAATGCCTATATTAAGAATTGGTCATAAACACACTCAACTTGCATAACATATAGTTCTAGAGAAAATAACATTACTTTGCATATTCACAAGTGAAGATAGAACACTTGTCTTTTAACATAAGATAATTTAAGAAATTGGTTGCATTTGAACAAATTTCCCATCCAACAATGGGCATCCAATGTAGATACCACCTCCACATTGGGCTATGAGGCCACTAGTGCAAAGAGTCGAGCTACAATGTTATAGTTTCTTGAATCCAAACCATTTTCTCTCATGATTAGCCAATCTTCTCACTATAGAGCACTAAAAGGATCCCACTTAACCACTAACTATTGAAGAATGTAACTAGGTTCACTCTTCATAAATGTGCTTGAGTCATTATGTAATGTACTTGTCAAAGGAATGAAAAATAATTTTTTTATTATTATTACACTGACTTATTAAAGCATGGATTTCATGCTTGGGTCATCTTTTATTAGTCAAAGTCCCATTGTGGACTCCTAGGTTTTATATTGAGTCATTAGAGTCATTGTACATTTTATGAGATCCTTCTTGGGATTTTAAATCATGTAAAAAGGATTATTATTGAGTCAAATTAGGTATTTGACACCTCCACACCAAGTCGATCTCAAAGAGATCAAGTCGGCCTCAAACTTGGAAATTTGACCTCACCTAGAGGGTATATATACAAGCGGTTCAAATTCATTTTGAGCATCTCTCTCACAAGTTCAATATCCAAGGAAAAGAAGGCAGAAAAAGTGTGAAATCCCAAGAAGAGAAGAAGTGTTGGAAGGATTAAGGTCGAAGTTTTGGGCTATCACTTTCTCTCTCTTATGTGAAGTTACTAGGTCAGTTGTTGGATCAAAATTTTACTGCTGGAAAGGTCGAAATTCTGAAAGTGTTGGGTCGAAGATTCTATTGCTGGAAGGTCAAAATTCTGGATTTACTAGGTCAAAGTGTTGTTGCTACGAGGTCGAAGTTGCTAGAAGAAGAGGTTGACTTGGTGGTTGGAGGAGGTCTATGTCTAGGTTGAAGAGTCTTAGTTATCTCAAGAAAAACTATTGAAGAAAGAGATTTTGGCTAGGTTTTCCCCTAGATAGGGGTTTTGCCTTGGAAAAGTGCCTACATCTTGTGTCTTGTGTTTTTCACAATCTTCATACAGACATAATTTGGTAATTGCTTGATGAAAAATAATATAAAAAATAAGTAAAAGAAGCCAACATAATTCAAAAATGGTTACTCCCTCTATGATAAGCTATATAAGAATGGGATTTAATACCGCAGGAAGCTGGATCAAGAAGATCTTCTACTACTTATTCAACAAGGTTAAAAGTCAAGGGTTCTTGGCTGCACCTACATCTTCACTTAATGAATCGTGATAATGCATGGATTATTGACAGTGGAGCATCAAGGCATGTGATAGGGGAAAGTAAACAATTTCACACTCTATCAAAGGAACCATCTTCTCATGAAGTGGAATTGGGAGACAACAAAATCTATGTTGTTAGAGGCCTGGGATAAACATCTTTGAAGATGGAGAATGGAGCTAAGCTACATCTCAACAATATACTATATGTTCCAGGTTTGATAAATAATTTTCTTTCAATTTCTTTCTTAGAAGATAAAGGGTATAGAGTTTCTTTTGTTGATGGAAATGTTTTGGTTTGGGGCAAAGTTTCAAGTATTGATAGAGCAAGGGTTATTGAAGTTCATGAAGGAAGCTTATATAGAGTCATAACACCATCCCCTCAAGCTCTAGTTCATATGGAAATCAATGCCATTGAGATATGGCATACAAGATATGGTTATCTTCACTACAAGGTCATTCCCACTCTTAATCAACTAGTTTATGGCATCCCAAATATCAAAGAAGATCGTGAAGGAGTTTGCAAGGGATGTTCTTTGGGTAAACATACAAGAAAACCATTTACAAATAATGCAACAAGGTCTAAAGAAATATTAGACCTCATTCATTCTGATGTGTGCGGGCCTATGTCTGACAAATCACTTGGAGGTCATCTTTATTATGTAACATTAATTAATTATCACTCTAGAAAGACATGGTTGTACCTTCTCAAGAAAAAGGATGAATTATTTGAGAAATTCAAGGAGTTTAGATCTGAATTGGAAAACCTAACCGAAAGAAACGTAAAGACTTTGAGATTCGACAATGGTGGGAAATACACTTCTAAAGAATTGATTACACATTGTAAATAAGCATGAATTAAGAGGGAGCTCATTGTTCCCTACTATCCTGAACAAAATGGAGTGGCCAAAAGAAAGAATAGGATAATTGAAGAAGGTATACGAACACTGCTCCTTGATCAAGGCTTGCCAAAATATTTATGGGGAGAAGCAACAATGACAACAATATATATTCAAAATAGAAGTCCTCATAGAATTCTCGTGAATATGACACTTGAGGAAACATTCACAGGGAAGAAGCCAAGTGTGTACCATCGTCAAATCTTTGGGAGTCCTACCTATATCCACATTCCAAAGAACAAACGAAAGAAGTTAGATTCTACAAGCATCAAAGGGATATTCATTGGCTATAGTCTCTTCTCAAAAGCATATAGAATATACATCAAGGGAGGATGACATATTGAAGTAAGTAGGGACGTTATATTTAATGAAAATCATGCCTACAAAAGATCCAAAGATATCCCTATTAATTTTGATGACGAAGATACACCAATATTCGAAGAAGAAGTACACCACGACAATCCCTCTACAATTCAAGAAGAAGAAGAAGGAGCAAGTGAGACTATTCAACCTGTGATCATACTAAACACAAGGAAGAGGCCAAATTGGTTGAAAGCTAATCTTGAAGATGCTGAAGGACATGGAGTTGTGAAAGGAACCTTTAGAGAAAGTATAAGGGCAAAAAGATATTTTGGATATGTTGCATATATGAAAAAATGATTGAAGCTTAACCATCTACATTTGAAGAAGGTGCTCATCAAGAAGCGTGGAAGAAGGAAATGCAAGAAGAATATCAATCCATCATGAAGAATGCAGTTTGGGAGATCGTTCCTAGACCTAGTGACAAATCATTTGTCACCCCCAAATGGATCTACAAGATCAAAGACACTGTTGATGGAAGTATAGACAAATACAAAGCTAGATTTGTTGCAAGAGGTTTCTCTCAAAAGGAAGGCATAGATTATGAAGAAACATTTGCACCCACTGCAAGGTATACTACCATTAGATCTTTGGTTTCATTGGCTGCTACTATGGGATGGAATACCCATCAAATGGATGTAAATACAACATTTTTGAATGTGACCATCGATGAGGAAGTATACATTGAACAAACCAAAGGATTTGAAGTAAATAGCAAAGATACTCATATTTGTAGACTCAAGAAGGCCCTATATGGTTTGAAGCAAGCTCCTAAGGTATGGTATGCAAGAATGGATGCATACCTTCTAATAATTGGGTTCGTGAAAAGTATTGTTGATCCAAATCTCTACATCAAGGTTGTGGATAATGAGCCAGTCATTATTCTACTATATGTGGATGATCTATTCATTACAAGTGTGGAGCAAAGGATACAAGAATGCAAGAAAATGCTAGCAGCTGAATTTGAGATGAAGGATCTTGGAATGATGCACTATTACCTAGGTCTAGAAGTATGGCAGAAGCATGGGGATATATATCTGGGGCAAGGAAAGTATATCATCAAGTTGTTGCAGAAATTTGGGATGGTGGATTCCAAGCCCATGACTACTTCTATGATCACCAATCTCAAGAAGTTGAGAAGCTCTGACTCAGGTCTCATAGATCCTACCTCCTATCATAAGTTGGTGGGTTCTCTAATGTATCTAGTAAATACGAAGCTCGATATATGTTTTGTTGTGAATATTCTTAGTAAGTTTCAGTTGGAGCCTTGCCTTGATCATTGGATAGCTGTCAAGCCTATATTGAGATATCTTCGTGACACTATTCATCACTACCTAAAGTATGATATTAAGGAAGTCAAGTTAATTTGCTTCACAAATTATGATTGGGGTGGTAGTGAGACCGATGTATGAAGCACTACAATTGGGTGCTTTAGTTTGTGAGCTACCATGATCTCATGGATTAGTAGAAAGAAATATCCCATTTCTTTGAGAAGTGCTGAAGCAGAGTATGTGGCTGCATGTGAAGTAGGAAAGGAGGTTGTATGGTTGAGGAAGCTTTTGATAGATTTGTTCAAGAAGCCTCTGAGTCCTACTGTGATAAACTGTGATAATCAAAGTTGCATCAATATGTCTGAAGATCCCATGTTTCATGCTAGGATGGAGCATATCAAAAATAATTTCCACTACATTAGGAACTTGGTGTAGGATGGGATCGTGAAGCTATAGTATGTCCTGACTAACAATCAAGTAACTGATATACTAACAAAGTCTCTTCCTAATAAGAAATTTGAATATCTTAGAAGCATGCTTTGTTTAGTTGATATCACTGATCTTGTTGATGATGATAAAAGTTTGGAAGAGATTTGTTGAGGCTTTGTGTGTGAGACACATTACTTGGGAGGACATATCGACGACACTATGTGTTGATGTATAGATCCTGAAGTAGGGAGGGTACATTGGTCATGGAGCTCTAACCTCAGATACACACCTGGATCCCTGGGTTCATGGTTAGCAAGTAAGATTGATGGTACCTAGAGAGGCTGAAAGCTTTAGTCTATCTTAGTCCCACTCGGATAGATTTCCCTGGTCAGGAATCTAGTCCATGGCATTGTGGTTCCTAAACTCTTCATAGTTCATATGTTTTGAGATCTTCCTTGTACTTGTATATGTTATTATGAATACCTCCCTAGTTAAGAGGGAGTGTTGAAGAATGTAACTAGGTTTGGTCTTCATAAATGTACTTGAGTCATTATGTAATGTACCTGTCAAAAGAATGAAAAATAAAAAAATTATTATTATTATAATGACTTATTAAACCATGGGTTTCATGCTTGGGTCATCTTTTATTAGTCAAATTCCCCATTGTGGACTCCTAGGTTTTACATTGAGTCATTAGATTCATTGTACATTTTATGAGGCCCTTCTTGGGCTTTTGAATCATGTAAAAATGATTATTATTGAGTCAAATTAGGTATTTGACACCTCCACACGAAGTCAACCTCAAAGAGATCGAATTCATTTGTAGCATCTCTCTCACAAGTTCGATATCTAAGGAAAAGGAGGCAGAAAAAGTACGAAATGCCAAGAAGAGAAGAAGTGTTGGAAGGATCAAGGTTGAAATTTTGGTATATCTCTTTCTGTCTCTTATGCGAATTTACTGGGCTAGTTGTTGGATCAAAATCATACTACTGGAAAGGTCGAAATTATGAAAGTTTCGAGTCAAAGATTCTTCTACTAGAAATTTGAAATTCTGGATTTGTTGGGTTGAAGTGTTGTTGTTGTAAGGTCAAAGTTGCTGGAAGAAGAGGTTGACTTGGTGGTTGGAGGAGGTCTGTGTCTAGGTTGAAGAGTCTTGGTTATCTCAAGAAAAACTTTTGAAGAAAGAGCTTTTGACTAGGTTTTCCCCACGTTTTCCCCTAAATAGGGGTTTTTCCCTGACATAGTGCCTACATCTTGTGTCTTGTGTTTTTCGTGATATTCATACACACATAATTTGGTAATTGCTTGATGAAAGATAATATAATAAAGAAGTAAAGTAATCCAACATAATTCACAAGTAATTATCAAGAAAGAGAAATCTAACCCTGACTCTATTAACATTGATTTCTCAACACTAACCAGCAGTGGCACTCTCTTCTATTGCCCTACACAATAGAAGGAAGAGCTTTTCTTTATTTGTTGAATAATGCCTCAAGGATATTCTTCCCTTCTAGTGCTCTTTACTGCACATAGAAAGACTAATCCATTGAATATTTTTTCGAAAATAACGTACAAAAAAACACTTGGCTCTCAAGCTTCCAATGAACAACAAACACACAGAGAAGGATTCCTAACTTGTACAACCTTCATGCCCTCCTACTACCATTAATATTTCATCTAAGACCTATAATTTCCTTTTCATAGTGTTTATTTGGTAAATATCTAGATTGGTACATAAGTAGCAATGGACAATAGTGCATCTAAGGTCTCTTCCATAAACATGAGAATAATATTATGAATGAAAAAAGAGAGAGAGTTAAGGGAAATAAGGGCTAGCATTTCTTTTGAGGGAAATGAAATACTCTTATGATTATTCTGTGAATTTTTCTTAGACCTAAGCATTTTTTAACATAGATATACATGTACATATCCTTGGGATATTAAGTGGCTAAAGGAATATCTCATTTGACCCATATGCATTCAAATCTTCTGACAAAGCTTTGAGATTGTTTAGCCTCTATAAAAGCAATCCTTCCCTATATGGAAGTTTTTATGCTTGGATTAATTCCTTAATGTTGGCCTCTCATGTTGTTGGTTTTCTAGCTTAGATCCCTAATACTAATGAATCCTTAAACATTAAATTGTTCTAAGTCTTTGCACAATGCTTTCCTCCTTATTGTGGCTTGAACACTCTCCTGAGATTCATGTGATTTTCATAAGCATCAATGCAAATTTCAACTCACTATGTAGGCAACCACACTATGTTGATTGTAGATACCTTGTGCATAATCCCTTTATTATTTAAGCTCTTCCCTATGCATGCAAGAGTATTTAGGGGACTTGTGATTCTTGGTATTTGTTTTGGCCCTTGCTTTATCCCCAATCTAATCCCTCATTCAAGTTACATCCCTCCTCCTGATCGCTTATACAAAATTTTCTACTTTTAATTCTTCACTTTTGTTCTCAATCTCTTGTGAATATATATGTATAGTTACTTTAGTGATGATTGTTAACTGGGAATTATTCTTGTTGATTTTCTAGTTCTAATTATGTTGATTTTGGGTAGCTGCAGGAGGTATTCCTTAGATACTCAGGCTAATGTAATGGAAAATTTCTCAAGTCTTCTACAACAAAAGGTCATTTATTTTCAAAGGGTAAAACCAGCCTCATTATATGTCTCCTCAATCAATATAAATATACTCAACCGTGGGCATTCTAGGCAGGAAAACTTCAATGATCTATCTCAGACATCTCTGAAGAAGTTTGAGGCAAATCATAGGATATTTATCTAATTGTTGAGCATATTTTGAGGATGAATTTGTAGAAGGAAATCTCATTGATTAGAGGCGCATTTGTATTTGATCTTTGTTGGAAAGGCCAAGGTTTTGTGGAAGAATATAGTTCTATTCTAATTCCTATTCAACCCTGTGACAAGTGTTTTAGTGCAGGCCCAAATAGTTGAACAAGACCCTAATTCTGAGGTAGATTCAAAGCATTGTTCTGAGGCAATTTGAGGCACCTTATCTCGGCCCTACGGTAGATCTTTTGAGACTTATTTCGACCCCTTTAAGGCAAATCCAAACATGTTTGAGCAGGTTTGACCTGTGTTGGTTTCTTTGGTCTACTTGACCAAGCTTGAATAGAAAACTATTAGATTGTACTTTGCTGAATTGAACAATTTCTCCTAAAAAAGGTTGTTGGGTTTTTCCCAAGGCAAATTTGTGTCTCCTTTTGTGCTTTGTTGTCTCTTTATGATCCTACTATCATTATTGCATTACTGTTCATATTTTCTATGTATAGTTGCTTAATGATATATGTGACATAAGACAACTTGATTAAGAAATCATTGGAAAGTAGTTATTAAATTAGAAGATCAATTTCTCTTAAGAAAATCAACATGGTATCAAAGCCTAGGTGAAAGAGCAACCATTAAAGAGACATGGAGAAGCCAAGTTTTCGAAATTCTATCTTGAAAAGGTTATTCAACAAATTGACTATTTCCATATGGAAGATGAGGAAGCTAGAACCAAAGGGAGCTAAGGAAGCTAGAAGCTAAAGTTTTGTCTGAGGCTAAGTTGTATTTAACATCTGAAGAAAGTTGAGTTTCTTAAAGTTTCTTCTAGGCTTAAATGTTGTATTTTTCTATGTGAACTTGTTGGAATGGAGTAGAGATATTCAACCCTTTTTTGAAACCCTAGAATGAGACCTAAAGTGTCAAATACAAGTGGAGTTTGGTTCATCTTCCTAGGCATGAAGATGTCTTAGATTGTAGTTGAGCCTTTGGTGTGGTTGGATAACTCAAGGATGAAGAAACCCTAGCTCATACAATTCATGCAAGGAAGGAAAGGAAAGCGACTAGTAACTAATGATGAGGATGAAGATGAACACTTCTAGCTTGATTAGTTTGCAGATAGATTTCTATGATTTTTGCAAGAAGGAAAGGATCAAGAGGGAGTTGGAAATTCCCTACAATCCTCAGATCAAAAGATAAGTACTTCATATCTTTCATCCTTATTATTACTTTATTATTGTTTAGCCTCTTCTCTTTGTATATTTAGCTTGGTTGTAATAATTTCTTCCATCGCCTCCTAATGAGGTTTGTAGGTACATCATGAAGGCTACCAAGGCTATGGAAGTAGATGGAAGCATCGGGAAGAATGAAGGAATGTTTGTGGCAAGAGGATTCTCCCAGGATCGAAAACAAACTCAGTGAAAGTGATTCGTGTTCAAGAGGGAGAAACTGTACATACATCTAGAACTGTGCTAGATGACTAGAAGAGCTCCTAGTTCAAAGGGAGAAGACAAACAAGTAGTTTGGAAGGATGCCATGATGGAGGAATATTAGTCTATCATGAAGAATGATGTGTGGGAGATTGTGCTAAGACCTGAAGGGAAGTTAATGGTGACTTCCAAGTGGATCTACAGGATCAAGCATGCAGTTGATGGAAACATAGAGAAGTACAAAGAGAGATTCATAGCAAGAGGGTTTTCCCAAAAAGAGGGAGAGAACTATGAAGAGACATTTGCTCTAATTTCTAGGTACAATTCTATTATAACTATTATTTCTATTGCTTCTATTATGGGTTGGAAATTGCGTCAGATGGATGTTAAGACCACCTTCCTCAATGAAGTAATTGAGGAAGAAGAAGTGTACATAGAGCTACCTTAGGTCTTTGAAGTACATAAGAGGGAATATCATGTTTGCAAACTAAAGAAGGCTTTGTACAGACTCAAGAAGGCACCTCAGACTTGAAATTATCATATTGATGGATATATGATGAATCTTTGATTTACTAAGTGTGATGTTGATCCCAATATTTACTACAAGGTTGATCTTGTTATTATATGACTTGCTTTTGACGGGAGCATAAGGACTCATGTGACAGGGGGAGAAACACTGGTAGGAGGATTTGCTTCCATGATAGTGGAAGCAGTTAGGATTATCTCAGAAAGCCCTTCTTCAGAGGGAGTTGACCTCTGAGTTGAAGATGAAGGATCTATATTTGATGTATTACTTCCTTGGCCAAGAGAAGTATATTAGTGAGATCCTTCAAATATTTGGGATGATGGAATGCAAGTACATGGACACTCTCATTGTGACCAATATGAAGAAGCTAAGAGGATTTGATTCAAATTTGGTGGATCTCATGATGTACAAACGATTTGGAAAAGTGGAAGGACCAATCGTCCAAGTGGATGTAATGGGATCGAGATTGTCAAACTAGATGCTCAAGGATAGGAGGTCTCTAAGATAAGTATGTCTTCTATGAGTGGACCATGCATATATGCTTTAGTGACTAGGAAGAAAAAATGGCAGAGGGAGAAACCATGATTGCGACAACATGATATGTTTCAGTGGGAGCCATTCCATTTATGGTTGAACCGAGGCATGCAACACATGTGTTGAGGTACCAAAATTTTATAGTTGGATATGGATTGAGATATGTCTCAAATGATGAAGTACGACTGTAAGGATATACATATTTAGACTAGGCAAAGAGTGCGAAAGATAAGAAGAGCACATCAGGATTTTGTTTTATCTTGGGTTCTGCTGATATCTTGGATGAACATGAAGCCTACATTTGTCACACTTAGCACTACAAAGGGTGAGTATATTGCAACTAGTTTGATGAGTTGTGAAGCATTTGGATTCAGAAGCTACTCATAGGATTGTTTGATAAAGTGCCAGAGAATACCATAATGATAGGTTGAGGCACATTGAGATCATGTAACACTACATTTGAAAAATGGTATAGAAGGGATAAATGTGGCTCCAATACACTTCTACAAATAAGAAATTTGCTAACATTCTTAAAACGTCTGTGTCTCAGATGAATATTTTCTACTTCAGGGACAATCTTGGAGTGGTTGAGAATGCCTCCCTCAATGAGAGGGAGCGTTGATGTTGTAGCATTAACAAAATATAATTTCTTTAGGTCAAGGGTATTGACCAAGTGCCATATAGTGTGGCTAGGGAGAATGGCCCATAGAGCATAAGGGTCCTGAGTACTCCCTCGGTCAGAAGTTTATGGCCATATTTCCAAGGGTTACTTGGCTAGAGGGTAGAGCGAGTGCCCCAACACATCAATAAGTGTTTTACCATTCAAGTATCATGTGATGACATGGGGAAGTAGTAAATTGGCATAAGGTTTCACCCTTGGTCGAGGATACTGACTTGTTCCCATGTGACAACTTGGATAGTTGGTGACAAAGGACTAGTCTTGTGTTTACTCCGGTTAGGGGGAACCTGCCCATATCACCAAAGAGTATTTGGCTAGTGGGTGACTAGATCCTTTGCAAAGGATATTTGACTAGTGGATAACTAGATTCTTTGCATGATGCTAATGCAGGATGCTTTCGACATGGTTTTGGAATAAAACATGAAGTGGATGGATACAATAACATAGTGGGCTCATTAATTTTTTTATCAAGATGGAGAAATTATTTAGGAAAGTGGAAATCTGAGGAAGTCAAGGTGAATGCCTCCATAGCTAAGAGGGAGTGTTGATATTTGGGTAGTTGCGGGAGGTATTCCCCAACTACTTAGGTTGGCCTAATAGCAAATTTCTCAATTCGACTCCATCAAAAGGTTGTGTATTTTTAAAGGGTCAAGTTGGCCTCATTATAGGCCTCCTCAATCAATATAATATACTCAACCATGGGCATTCTAGGAAAAAAAATTTGTTGATCTATCTCAGACATCTTTAAAACAGTCTGAGGAAAATCTAGTGTAGGTCCCTATTCAGAACTATGACAAGTGCTCTAGTGCAGGTCTGAATTGTTGAACAAGACACTAATACTGAGGCAGATTCAAAGTACCATTTCAAGGAATTTTGAGGTGCCTTATCTTGGCCCTATGGTAGATATTTTGAGACTGATTTCACCCCCTATACGACATATCTCAACCCTGTTCCTGAGGTACATTTTCAGATGTCCTGAGGCCAAACTGAACTTGTTTGACTAGGTTTGATCTGTGTTGGTTTCTTTGGTCTGTTTGACCAAGCTTGACTAGAAAAATATCAGGTTCTACTTTGTTGAATTAAACAATTTCTCCTAAGAAAAGGTTGTTGGGATTTTCCTGAGGTTGGGTTTTTCCTAGGGTAAATTTGTGCCTTTTTGTGCTTGGCTGTCTCTTTATGATCCTATTGTCATTAGTGCATTATTGCTATGATTTTATATGTATAATTGCTTAATGATATATGTGACATAAGACAACTTGATTAAGAAAACACTGGAAAGTAATTAAGAAATCAAAAGAGCAAATTCTCTTCAGAAAATCAATAAATTAGACAAGCACAATTTTTTGCAACTAGTAATTACTTCCAATGATGTATTATATTACTTTAACACATTATAGAACATCATTAAGCAATTGCACTTAGAAAATTCAACTGATTAAACATCGACTATCTCAAAAATTTGACTCCTTAGAAACTTTAGGCTCTTCTCTAGTGTTCACCATTGTAATTGATGTACTTAGATCTTTCACCTTATAATTGAAGCTGTGTGAGCCAACACATTTTCATGCATGTATCACAAATGTTTTAGGACTATTCTTGGGATGTTTATGGTATATATTTTGTTCATATGTACTAGAGAAATCGAACTATTTTAGTGGCTTCGATACTTATCTTTTTGAATGTGTGTTGTATTTTCCTTAATATCGTTGTGTGAAATATTTCGCTAATGAATATTTTCATTCTCTTGTGTGCCTCTTCTAGGATAATACTATTACTTTCCTCTTAGAGACTCACTTTTTGTTTCCCCTTGTGAAGGTTTCCTTTTATATATTGCAATTGGTACTACATAATGCCATCTTACTTACTTATTCAAGGTTTATATATATAATCTCTTATGTTATCCTTTGAAACCAATATCAACCTTTGTGTTATGGTAGTTGGGTTGATACTTCGGATGGGGCTTCTACTCCAAATGGTGTGAGGTCTAATTGGGACTTCACATTGGAGTACCCTTGTGTGTTGGTTGTATCCAACACCGTGAGAGAGAGAGAGAGAGATAAGTTCAAGTGAAAATGAAAATGAAAAGTTCAAGTGTATTTTTATAGTGATTTTAGGGTTCCCAAGAGGCACATCTCTTGGAAAATTAAATTTGAATTTAAATAATTCTTTCTTTCTTTTAATTTTCTTTATTTTAATTTAAAATATAAAATTTGATTATTTTAAATTGTGTAGCTAGGTAATATCTCCCATAGCTACCCAAAAAAATCAATATTCTGTCTCAGGTAGAGAGGTATTCACCTTGACTTCCTCAAGGTGTCCACTTTGCTAAAAAGTTCTCCATACCAAGAAAATATTGAATGAACCTGTGAAGTTAATGTGTCCATCCACTTCAGGTTCTATTCTAGAACCATGTGGAAAGCATCTCACATTAGCATCATGCAAAATATCTAGTCACCCACTAGCCAAAGATCCTTTGTTGATATGGTTAGGTACCCCCTGATTGGGGTAAAAACAAAACTATCACCAACTAACCAAGTCGTCAGTTGGAAATAGGTCAATTTTCCCTAAACAATGGTGAAACTCTGGGCCCATTTAGTATTCCACCACGTCGTCACATAACACTTTAATGGTAAAAATACTTGCCCAATGCTTTGAGGCACTCACTCTACCCACTAGCCAAGTAACCCTTGGAAATATGGTCAAAACCTTCTAGCTGGTGGAGAACTCCAGGCCTTGATGCTATCTGGTCCATTCTCCCTAGCCACATTCATGGCACTTTGTCAATACCCTTGAATTAGGGATAATATTTTCCCTAATTCTACAACATCAACACTTCCTCTCAACGAGGGAGACATTCTCAACCACTCTAAGCTTGTCCCTAAAGTATACAAACTTCTTCCAGGACAAAGGATTTGTGAGAATTTCAATAGCCTACTCATACGTAGAAATGTATTGGAGCCTCACTGCTCCCTTTTGTACAATGTATCATATGTAGTGGTACTTGATCTCAATGTGCTTTGATTTTTCATGGAAAACTAGATTTTCCAAAAGCTTCACACAACTTTGATTGTCACAATGTATCACGATCATCTCCAACACCTAATCAAACAATCCTGTGTGTAGCTTTTGAAGCCACACTAAATCACAACTCATCGAACTAGCCATAATATACTTACCCTTTGCAGTGCTAAGTACGAAAGATGTCTACTTCCTTCTCATCCAGAATATCATAGTAGAACCCAAATTGAAGCAGTATCTTGATTTGCTCTTCTTGTCTTCAGAACTTCTTACCCAATTGGAATATATGTATCCATGTAGTTGTACTTCACCATTTGAGAGATATCTTAATCCATAACAAATTGTACCATGAAGATATCTAAACACATGCTTTGTCATAATCCAATGTACATGCCTAGGTTCCACCATGAGCTGGCTCAGAGTGTTCATTGCAAATAAAATACCAGCTCTGATATTAATCAAATACATCAAGGATCTGATCAACTATCAATACATAAAGAGATCCACCAAATTTGAGTTAGAGCCTCTTAGGGTCTTTAGATTGGTCACCATGGGAGCAGGCATGGAATTGCAATCCATCATCCCAAATATCTGAAGGATTGTAATAATATATACTTCCCTTAACCAAAGAAGATCTCACCTGGCTTCTTCCATAGTTCTTATTCCAAGAAGTAATGCATCAAACCTAGGTCCTTAATCTAGAACTTAGAAGTCAACTCCCTCTTACATTGATCAATATATATTTTCTACCCCTGCCAAAAACAAGTCATCAACATATAACAACAATATCACATGCTCACCTTTAACCACCTTATATTAAATATTAGGATCGACATCACTCTTGGTGAAACTAAGACTCATGAGGTATTAATCAATCCAAGAATACAATGCCTGAGATGCCTGCTTATGTCCGTATAAATATTTCTTTAGCCTACAAACATGAGACTCCTCATGTAACTCAAATCCCTGTGGTTTCTCTATGTACACTTCTTCCTCAATCACTCCATTAAGGAAATTTATTTTCACATCTATCTGATTCAATTTCCAACCCATAATAGAAGTAATAGAGATAATAGTTCTAATAGAAGTGTATATGGTGACTGAAGCCAATGTCTCATCATAGTCTTCTCCCTCTTTCTAGGAGAACCATCTTTCCATGAATATCACTTTGTACTTCTATATTCTACCATCTATTGCATGTTTGATCTTGTAAATCGACTTGGAAGTCACCACTAACTTCCCCTTAAGGCCAAACACAATTTCCTACACATCATTCTTCATGATGGAATGATATTCCCCCATCATGGAATCCTACCAAACTTGTTGGCCTGCTACCTCCTTATAGTTGGGTGGATTAGAATTAATGATGTGACTCATCAATGTTGCATATTGTGAGTAATTCTTAGGAAATTTTCCCTGAAGGTGCCATTGGGAGCTGGATGACCCTCTGCATACTTCAATGTACTTTGAAGCCCCGCCGACCTCTTCTTGGATTCTAGAACAATGACCCTAAGTGGGTCCACTGGCTTAATGAGCCCTTTTGGGTCTTCCTAATTATCTAAAGGATTATCCATATGTAACGAAAGGACATGAATCGACATCCTTGGGAGTCTCTTGCTCCTCATCATCATGAGAGACCCTTTGGATCTTCAGTAGGATGCATCCTTCCATTCTACCTGATTGTCTGCTCCCTTTATACTAGTAGCTCTTTTGGTTACCTGGCATGGTTCCATATGTATGTACAATTTCTCCTTCTCAAACACAAATCAATGTTGCTGAGTTAACGCTCAATTGTGGGAGAACCCTTTGAGATGCCCTTTAAATCTCCTAGGTTAATTTCTTATGAACACTAGTCAATCTATGTTGCTATTCACCCCACACATATTCTCTAACCATTTACTTATTGGTGTGATGAGGTTAAAGCTGTCCTCATATTAAAAATTTGTATTTTACTCCATTGGGATTAGGCTATAATCCACCCACATAGTGTTTGACTTTGTTAAATTGTTCCTCCATAAATTATGGAATCCTTTGCATAAATTTAGGTAGAGCAGTACATTCTTTATATTTCAGTAATTAAACATATTTATGAGGAATTATTGCCCATCATAATTTATGCAACTCTTTGCATAAATTTAGGTAGGAGTAAAAGTAAATATGCTGTACATAAAGATTGTAACAAACCTAAAAAAATTTACACTGCCCACCACAATTTATGCTTTGATACCATGTTGATTTTCTAGTGCTAATTAGACACACAATTTTCTACAACTAGTAATTACTTCCAATGATATATGATCTTACTTTATCACACTCCAGAACGTCATTAAGCAGGAAAACTCAACTGGTCTGACATTGGCTATCTAAAAAAGTTTGTCTCCTTAGAAACTTCAGCCTCTTCCACATATTTCTTCCCATGTGTGAGATATAGAGAAACATGTGAATAATGAGTATGTATAAAAATGAGAAGCTCAAGTGCTTTTTTATAGTGATTTTAGGCACAAAAAAAGCAAGTCTCTTTGCAAATTAAATTTTCATTCTTTTAATTTAAAATTTATTTTTTCTTTCTTTTAACTTATATAACTAAAACTACATTTAAAAAATAATCTTTGTTATGTTTGGATAATTATTTTAGACAATCATATACCTAAACTATTTTTTTTTTCTAAAAATTTCCTTATAATCATCACACCCATCCTTTATTGTTGTTCCAGATAATCATAAAAATTGAGGCTTATATGTTGTTACGAACCTTGTCTCGCAATTAATATGAAATTATTTTTTTAGTGCATGGAGATATTTACATTAGGAAACCATTCCAAACACATGAACTTCAAGAATATTTAACTTAATTATAGCCATTCTTTTTGCATAGACATTTAAATGAACAAGAAAGCTCATTATTTCGGAATCTTTTTACCAGTCGTGTCTTACATGGTTTTAACGATTTTGGATATCTATTATATTCAACCTCCCTGGTCAATGACCTCTATTACATTATATTTTTTATTTATTTTTAAATAAAGGTAAATTTATGTTAAAATATATTTCCATTGACATTGCCATTTAGTAGGTTCACTACACATGCACATTTATATTATTTTTTTAAGAGAAATATTAAGACAATATTGTTGTAATGTCGTTCAAGATTTAAGAGAGTAAATGCACTTTCATCAAATGTAGCAATGCCAATTTCATTGGTAAATGGTTTAATATGAAGGTTTTTGTTTTAGTTGAACATCAACATTTTTACAAGTGAATTGATAGAGAGAACTATCAAGGTTAATGTGAAGTGAATTGATAGAGAAAACTATCTATGTTAATGTTAATGTGAAGTAAATAGTTTATTTTATAGATTTAACATATTAGAAAATAAGTTATCTATTATTTTCTCTTTATAGAGTTATTACATTATATGAGTTTCTGATTATAGTGAGTGAATTATAGTATATATAGATATACAATGTCTAGCATTATTGCCAACTTATATATATATATATATATATATATATATATATATATATATCACTCTTGAAGGTTCAATGCTTCTTTCAATGTTCATCATTAAATTTTAATTCTTTTGTGAAACATTGGTAGAGAAAGAGTGAGAAGTTAGAATACAGGAGAACAATCAATGTTTGAACTTGATGCAGTGGAAAATTTTCAACCTCCTAGATCATTGCTTCTATCTCTCAACCTCAATATTAAGTGGCCTTCAATTTATTACCATTTCTCCCATGTTTTCTACATTTTTTGTTAATATTATGAATTGCTATATACTACTATTATCTCATTGTTTTTTTGGGTTCCACATTTAATCATTCATCTCAAATTTAACATGAATAAAAGTTACACAAATTTGAAAATTGAAATTCATGTGCAATGAAAGTATTTGGCTATCATGAACTTTGTGTTTGACAAGTAGAGTTAAACATCAAATTTTAGCACTAAGAATAATACTTCCAGACTCATTCAAATCTTTCAAAGTCACACATAATTGAGATTCATAAGAAAAAACTTGAACGATAACAACACAAACTCATATCCTTCAATAGTAAGAAAGGATCAAACCAAGTATAAATGCACTAGAGAGCACAAGTCTATGGTTTCCATAGGAAAATCACTTGAAATCACTACCAAGTTTGAAGAACCCTACTAATAATGATAATGGGTACCAAGGTACTAGTACTAACTAACATGACCTGAATAGATATTTTGAGGTGAAACCCCTAAAGAAACCATGGATTCAAGGGATAATGAAGGAAATTCACTATGGTATGTGAGGGAAACCACCAATGATGAAAGTGATAATCAAGGTACTATGAATGTAAATCAAAGCCCTAGAGAAAATGTGGTGGCCGATAGGGGTAGAGCAAGACAACAAGAAGTAAGAAAAACATTTATAGATGATAAGGACAAGATCATGATGGCTATGAGACATAGGAGTTCCCTTAAATGAAGCATAAATGATGGATAACCTAGGAAATGACCATAAAACCTTAAAAAAATAACGACACCAAATGACAATGTAGATATTGGAAATAAATTAATGTTGAGGGTGTATTGGAGACAAAAATAAATGAAAGAAAGTTAAAGGTGAGTTGTGAATTAATGACAAAGTGACAAAATCAAATTATGGGTTGAGCTAGACTCCAAGGGGCATGATGAAAATTGATAGGATGGTGGTAGATGGTATTCAATCTAGTAAAACTTTCAAACATACAAGACAAGCTAACATAGTGCAATTCCTTAGAATAAAGGAAACCAAATGCATAAACTAGTGAGGAGTTGTAGCATGGTTCAAAATTGGGCCAAAACTCAATTTCGTCCCTCTTTTGGATTTTGAAATATTTTGATGGTTTTGGAATCCTACAACATTTCATTAGATTTTTTGGTTTTGTCTTTTATCTTGGTTTTGTATTTTATTTTTAGATTGAAAGGTACACCTGGAGCACTTTCATTTTAGTACAACAATTCCCTTATTTTCACACCTTGGACTCCATGCACTCAAGACACAAAACAAGGCACTTGCATGCTTTCTCTTCAACGACAAGTTGAACCTTTTAACACTAAATTTGGTAGGCAACAAGGTTGAGTTTGGCCCTTGGAATATATAAATATATTCAAAGGTTCTGTTGCTCCCCAAGACAATGGCTAACCATGAGAGCCACCATACTACTAAGTGTTGGTTTGTTTTTTCATTGAGTTTCCATGAAAGTTTGTTGATTAGATTTACAGTTGCAAATATCTTAAGCCACAAATTTGTAGGAGGGAGCCTTTCCCAAGGTTGCACAATGGAAATATTACATTTGATACCATTCATTAGGTGGCTATAATAAAAACCTTGTAACTTTAGATCCTCCTTGTAACTTTGAATTTGAGTTCTATATGAGTTTGTCACCGAAGTTTTTGACAAAATGTTTGAGTGATATCTGTCACATGGATTCCATTCTTGATGGTAATTATTTTCACAAGGATTCATTACCTTTCCATAGGGTTAATTTCACAAAACTTTTCTCCAATCTTATTATCACATAGATGTGATATTGTGTCTACATGAAAACTCAGATCTGATTCTAAATGACCTTGACCATAAACAAAGAACTCGGGTTTGAGATCTATGGATATTTAACCTTTACAAACATTTTTAGGTCCATCATAAGGATCCTTGTGACTTGAAGTAGGGGGAGAGATTTGGCAGAGTTGGAGAATGTCACTAGATTCAATCTTCATAATTTCTTTTGTAATTATGACATTATGTATATTTGTAAAAAGAGAAAAAGAATTATTATTTTAAGCATGGGTTTCATGCTCAAATTGATTTGTCACTAGGTCAAGCATGTTCTTTAGTCTTCTAGGGTTTATCAAGTCAAGAGAGTCTTTGTCATATGTATAAGACCCATTTGGGCAATTTGTAACAATAAAGAGAAATTATTTTTGAATCTAGAAAGTCAATTCGACCTGCAAGACCAAGTCAGCCTATGAGAGGCCTATTCAACCTCATGTGAAGCGTATATAAAGGAAGAGAGTTTGAATTATTTGTACACACTTCAGAAGTTCGATCTGCAACAAGAAAAGAAGAGGATTTAGAGTGAAAAAGTCTAGAAGAAAAGGAGAAAGTCAAAGTGAAGGAAGAAGACCAAAATTTGATGATTTCTGCCCACCCTGTCAAATTAGGGTTTTTGGAATATTGTAGGAGGCCAAGAATTGCAGGTTTGAGCTACAAGTTTGAAATAGAGGGTCAAAACTTTTATTTGACTAGAAATTCTAAAGTTTGACTTATATAGACCTTGTTGATTTGAGATTGTTTGAAGGAGGAATTGTTGGAGGGATGAATTGGTACTTGGAGGAGCTCTTGGGTTTGGTATTTAGGTCTTGGATTTCTCATTTTATCTGATTCTATAAGAAGATACGATATTCTTTCTGGGTTTTCCCCTTGGAGGGGTTTTTCCCTGGCCTAGGGCCTATATTTTGTGTCCATTGTATTTTATGATCTTCATGGCTTATGCTCTTGATAATTGTTTGATGAAAATAATCTAATAAATAATAAAAAGAACATAACATAAGTTCACAGGATTTTATCAAGGATAAGGAGATTTGTTTAAATATATTCCTTACTTGAATCTCCAGCATGGTATCAAAGCTAAGGTGAAGAAGAAGGAAACTTGAATATCATATTGTTGGCAAAAGAAAAGGGTGCTTGTCAAAAGTACATCATTTGAAAGAAGGACACAAAGAAAAACTATAATGAGGTACATAAGAGAAGGATGCAAGGAAGGCTGCAAGAAAGAGGAATCAAAGGGAACAAATTAAAGAAAGGTTGCTACTCCTCCATTGAAGGCTTTTTATCTTGAAAAAGAATATTGATCTCTCACCTGGAAGGCTATCATTTTAAAGGCTTGTTGGAAGACATCTTTGAAGGAATAATCATAGAAGGTAAAAGAATTCAAGGAAGCATCAATAATCTTGGGAGAATCATCCATTATTTGGAGCAGCGTGAAGACACTATTGTTGACGATATCTTAGAAATCATCATTTTAAGGCATATTTGAAATCTCCTGAAAGATTCTTGAAAGCATCATCAAGAAGAAAACTTATTTGACAAGTAAGTACTATTTTGTATTTTGTGTCTCAATCTACAAATCAAGTGACTTCATTTTTCAAGGAAATAAATAAGCTCGTTGCATAAAAAAACTTCTTAGAATGGAAGAAAATGAAGTCACATAATATGCTCTTAGAGAAATTACACAACTAGAAAAAGAGAAGACTCAAGAAATTATCAAGATATAAGAAGGGTGGAGTGAGGGCACAAAGGATTCTTATTGAATCTATAAAGTATCATTTCATTCCCTTTGTTTCTAATTTGACTACATCTAAATATATCTATGATAAGTTGGTGAAATTGTACTATATAAGTACATTAGGTCAAAACATATCCTTGAGGAATCGACTATATATAACAAGGATGTCAAAGGATGAAGATATGCCCACATATCTTATGAAGATATCACAACTGAGGGACCGATTGTAAGGACTTGGGGAAGTCATCTTTGATTTAGATATGACCACTTGTGTACTAAATGCTTTGCCACTTGAATGGAGCAGTTTTGGAACTAGTGTCTATTTAAGAAAAGATACTACTCCATTTGATGAATTATGGGCTCAATGTATATTGGAAGAAACAAGGATAAATGAAAAGGATGACACCAAATTAAATGAAAAGTCTAAAGCCTTTGGTGTAAAGTCCAATAAGAAGAAAGGGAAGTTTAGAAAGTCCATAGGAAAACTAGATATGTCCAAGATTGATGCTTTTGATGCAATGTGTATGGACATTTTAAGAGGGATTGTCTAAATAAAAAAAAAAAAAAACAAAAGGAAGGAAAGGAGTGGAAATCACATATATGAAGAAAAGGAAGAACCTAAGAAGAAGCTAAAAGGTGAAGATCCCAAGGATCCATAATATTAAAGGGAAGATCCATCTCTTTCAGGTTTATTTGTAATTCATATTTCTTTTCTTGAAAGTAGAAATTAGAATAACATGCACCATTGCATTCTCTAGAAGAGTTTTGGTTTTTATGAAGCATGGAATTATAAAAGGAAGAATATGATAGTAAAAAAAAGTGATGATCAAATTGCTTTGGAAAAAGTCATTTACCTGACAAGAATAAGAAGACACTAGACCATCTTACATATCGAAGTTCATCCCAATATTTTCTAACATAATTTAGAGGTAGTCATTTTGCAGAAAAGATCATTAAGATCCTCTAATAAGAACCATCATCTAGGGAAGGTTATTTAATATTTGAAAGATGCATGATGACATGAATGATATATGTTTCATTTAGTATGGAAACAATTATCTTGAAGGATGTAAGGATGATGATGGTCAAGTTGCAGTCTGAAAGGTAGAATTGAAGTCTTTCTCCTATTAAGGAAATATTGTATTTGATAAGGATAAAGGAAAGCTCATTCAAAGAAATATGGATAGCTGAAAAGGTATGCATGTCTTTAGTAACTCTTATCTAGAAGGTAGAATTAACGTTTGTAGGAATCATGCCAAAAGAGTTGGTTTTAAGAATGTGCTCAGTAACGTGAGCATGAAATGTCTTCCATGTGGTTACTCAATGCTTGGAAGGAGGAGTTTGGTATGCCTTGGAATGGTTAAGGATCAAGTATCTTCCACAAAAGGGCATGACTTAAGACATGATGATATTGATCAACATCAAATATGGTCTCTTGAAGAAAAAAAGAAGAGTTGATGATAACAAATCCAAGGAAGAAGATATTGTATCTTCTTGAATTTTTGACCGGAGAATCCACAGTAGTAGAATTTTTACACCAACGTTTCAAATCCCAAATGGGATCCATCATCAGGGTAAAGAGAAAGATGATGAGAAAGATGAAAAAGAAGAGCCAGATGGAGGAAATAAATACTCATGAGGGACGAATAATAAAGGAGCAGCACAGGTCGGCCAGAGAAATTTATAATGAAACCTAATATTAATTTTAAAAATAAAGTCTTTTATTTAATTTTAATTTTTTATTTTTAAAATTAATAATATCACTTATTTAATATCCCTAAAAAACCAAAAACATTACACTAAAATCTAAATTAATATTAATATTAAAAAACTAATATATATATTTTAATATTAATATCATGAAACATTATGTAACTTAAAATCTTTGATAATAATATCTAAAACTAATATATATATATTAAAATTAACCTCATAAATCCTAAAATATGACTTTAAAATTATAATATAACCTAATATTACATGTTCACTAAATAACATAATATTTATATAATATTTATATAACCTAAAATATATATAACTTAATATAAATAATATAATAATATGAATAGAGCAAATTATCTATATCAATGTCTAGAAACTAATATATTTATTAATATTTATTAATATCCTAATTCTTTATATATAACATAAAATCTGAATTAATATTAAAATCTAAAAAACTAAAATGTATATTAGTATTAATATCTTAAATCCTAATACCTATATAATATTAATACTTATATAACCTAAAGACAATAAAACTTAATATATTTATAAAACAATAAAACTTAATATATTTATAAAACTTGATCCCTACCCTAAAGACAATAAAACTTAATATATTTATAAAACAATAAAACTTAATATATTTATAAAACTTGATCCCTACCCTAAAGACAATAAAACTTAATATATTTATAAAACAATAAAACTTAATATATTTATAAAACTTGATCCCTACCTAAGTATTAATATTATATAGGTATTAGGATTTAAGATATTAATACTAATATACATTTTAGTTTTTTAGATTTTAATATTAATTCAGATTTTATGTTATATATAAAGAATTAGGATATTAATAAATATTAATAAATATATTAGTTTCTAGACATTGATATAGATAATTTGCTCTATTCATATTATTCTATTATTTATATTAAGTTATATATATTTTAGGTTATATAAATATTATATAAATATTATGTTATTTAGTGAACATGTAATATTAGGTTATATTATAATTTTAAAGTCATATTTTAGGATTTATGATGTTAATTTTAATATATATATTAGTTTTAGATATTATTATCAAAGATTTTAAGTTATATAATGTTTCATGATATTAATATTAAAATATATATATTAGTTTTTTAATATTAATATTAATTTAGATTTTAGTGTAATGTTTTTGGTTTTTTAGGGATATTAAATAAGTGATATTATTAATTTTAAAAATTAAAAATAAAAATTAAATAAATGACTTTATTTTTAAAATTAATATTAGGTTTCATTATAAATTTCTCTGGCCGACCTGTGCTGCTCCTTTAATATTCGTCCCTCATGAGTATTTATTTCCTCCATCTGGCTCTTCTTTTTCATCTTTCTCATCATCTTTCTCTTTACCCTGATGATGGATCCCATTTGGGATTTGAAACGTTGGTGTAAAAATTCTACTACTGTGGATCCTCCGGTCAAAAATTCAAGAAGCACAAACCACAGATCTCTGAAATCCGATATTGTATCTTGTTGATTAATTCGTTCCATGAGCACTTTGATTAAAATCAAAAGAATGGAGAAGGATTTTTGTATAATACGAAGAAAAACCATGTAGAAGGATGTTGATATCAAAGGAAACAAACAAGCATAATATAATATATTGACTAAAGGCCATCATGCTAAGGTAATTATGATATTTATGTTTTTTTGGTATTGGTTATCTGGTTATGGTTTTACTTCCTAGAAGGATATTACAAAAATTCATAATGGAAGTTGAGGCAAGTATATCTGCAACTATTTCTTTTCAAATCAATCCAATGAATACATGGATTGAGTGGATGAATTTGGTAATCCTTGGAGGATTAAGTAGTCAAGATTTCTTCATCATCTTGGGATAGAAATATAGTTGTAATGACCCAAAATTCGTATACGTAGAGAAAATATTAAAATACTTCATAGAAAAAGACATCCATCATAGGAAAATAATTGTAAATTGCATATTGTATAAAATAATGAATGTAGGATGATTACAAATGAGAATGAGGGCCCACTTATACACCCTAGGCGGGTGTCCTTTCACGAATGGCCAAAGACATTCCTATTCATTACTAACTAAATAATCATTAGTTAATTAATTATCATTTATTATTATTATATTTATATTTACATTTATTATTTTATTATTTTATTATATTCATAACATAGCCTTCCCCTTCAAAAAGCTTTGTCCTGAAAGCTTACTAATGAAAGAATTGATCTCTTTTTCTGTTTCGAATGTCTTCTCGTCTCGACATTGTCATCTTCGTTGATAGTAGTTGATGTGATCCTCTAAGTGACAATCAAAACTGTCACACTGAGAAGGGATCAGACCATCCTAGATTGATATTCTGTGGGATCAAATTTTGTGATGAATAATTATTAGAGGAATGCATTCTGCAAAATTTAGTGTCCTTGGGAACATAATTTTGTCATTTATTTTCTGAGTGATACTGGTATGTAGCTTAATTGGAAAGTTTGTTCTTGTGATTTAGATGTCGATATATAGCTCCTTTGGTTTGGCTCTCCTCTATCATATTAGTTGTTAATTCTTGTTTTTCTTCAGGCATTGTTGTTGTTAATTTGGTGATTGAATCATCATTTGGCATGTCCATTGTTTGGATTGTAACTTCTACATATGTTTTAACTTCTCTAGATTCCTCTTCTTCCTTACTTGTGATATTGATTAGATCAATATTTATTCCCTTATCTTCAACTTGGACTGAAATGATTGCCAACTTCAATACTTCACCTTGAAGTTGTTCTAGATTGCCATTCAACGATTTCTTTTCATTTTAAAGTTTTTTTATTTGGTAAGTAGGGTTTGGTTATGATTCCTTAAACGTACAAGTTCATCCTTTTCTGAATTGTTGAATTTTTTTCTTAGCAGCTTCATCATCTTTTAAACTTTTGATTTGTTCTAATAATCTCTGAATAAGGCTCTTAAAATGTAATTTATTCTTCTTGTTCTAATAAACGCTTCTTGAGTTCCTTATTTGTGGCTTTGGCTTTCTTGACTTGTTTGAGTAGTTTTTCATCATGATCTCTGAGGCACAAAATTTCTTTGTCTTTATTGCAGATGGCTTCTTCAAGCTCTTTTTGCTCCTTTTTTTTGTTATCTCAAAACATCAAGTCTGAGACATCCTTGAAGTCTTCTATTGAAGATGTTATTGATTTTGATTTACTTGTTATGTCTCGAAATGTCACCATCTTCCCCTTATAAGGAAATGCCAAAACTTGTTTTTGTATGTTTAACATGAATGTACCCAAATTTTTAAACCAAGGCTGACCGAGTACGATGTCAATATCCATATTTACAACATGAAATTGAGATATGTACTCATAACGACATAATGTTGCTTGTAAATCACTAATGTTATTCTCTTTTTGGTCAAAAATATTTTTAAGTTGTTATGACCGAGTATGAATTAATAGTTGATTTGCCAAGTTAATGTTAATGTAATTTTTATCGTTTCTTGTGGTGATAGTGATATTAATTTCTCTTCCTTGGATACTTCATTTTAATGTAATTACTTTGTGATGCATAAATGAAAAACCTTTACAGGAAAATCGTCCTTCATTTCCAAACTAGAATCCATTTTTTTTTTTTCACTTTCAAGATGAGCGAAAGGTTTAAAATAATCCTTCTAATCCTTGTAATAATTTTTTTTTTAAATAAATTAATTGATTAATTATATAGTTGTAAATTATATATTATAATTGTATAATTATAAAATATAACTATATAATTAAAACTTTATCTAGTTTAAATTTTATATAATTAAACTTTTATGATTTAGTTATATAATTTATATAATTTTAATGATTTAATTATATAAACCATTAATTTATAACTTTAATTGATATAAATTATATAACTTTTATGATTTAATTGAGCCAAGACTTAATGGAATGATGGAAACGATTAATGGCTTCACTGTTTGATTGAGATAATGGGTTTGATGACCATATGATGACTCCATGAGTAGATGGCATAGTAGAGTGGGATGGCAGAAAACTAAATTGAGCTAAATGGTGGTTTTCATTGCTTATGATCGTGGGCGAGGGCATTGATACAACAACAACAATTTTATGGTCATGACTGTGTGGTTGTGCTGTGTGTGGTGGTCGAACTAGAGTGTAGGATGTCGTTGTGTGTTGTTGGACAACACTATGATGGTTTGTTAGGGTCGTCAGAGGCCATAATGGTGGCTACCCATTGGGCAACGACTATGGCCATCATTTTTTTGAAGGAAGGATGAGGAGCAACAACGAAAGATGGGGCTGCGGAGGACAGAGCAGCAACGACGGTCAGTGGCTCTAACACAGCTCACGACTGTTTCGGCTTAAACAACAAGACAAAATGGTTCACAATGGCAGTGTTGCAGCTGGTCTTGCAGTCACTTTCTCTCTCTTTTTTGTTTGTTTGTTTGTGCTAGTTGTGCATTGAAAGGAATGAGTACATGTCTACATGTGGATTTGTTTGGTTGCGACAGTGGAGTTAGCAGCGATAGCTGTGCTGTTGGTTAGTTGGATAAGCAGGATCCGACAGTGGTGGTGATGATGGTCGGGTTAGTGACTACGGTGACTGGTTTTATGTGTTTTTCGCTGAAGTGGAATGTGGGCCGTCGAAAATGCGGGAGAAATGGTAGAGGTAGGTGTCTGTTAGGTGGTTTGTGTGGGTTAATAACGAAGGGTGATGGTTGTTGTTGGGTGACGATTGTTGTAATCAGGTCGGTGATGGTGGTTGCGCACAAACAAAAGTACATTGTTTATATATATATATATATATATATATATATATATATATATATATATATATAGATATATTGGAACTTTTTATATATATTTTTTTTAACTTTTTTTTTTCTATAAATTTTTTTAGATAGTCCTTTTTTTTTTTAATGGCCAAAGGCCAGATGGCGGGACAAAGAAACTCCAAACTATAGTGAAATGATTAAATCCTAACAGAAACAATGTTGACTTTGATACCAATGTAATGACCAAAAGTTATATACGCAGCGAAAATATTAAAATACTTCATAGGCCAAGACATCCATCATAGGAAAATAATTGTAAGTTGTATATTGTATAAAAGAATGAATGTAGGATGATTACAAATGAGAATGAGGGCTTGCTTATATACCCTAGGCAGGTGCCTTTCACAAATGGCCATGTCTCTAAGACATGCCTCTTCATTACTAACTAACTAATCATTAATTAATTAATTATTGTTTATTATTATTATATTTATATTTACATTTATTATGAATTATGAATTATATTCATAACAATAGTTGTACAAAAGGATAACCTGATGTTTATGTTTCGATGATTATGAAAATCACTTCATGAATAGAAGGGGCTCTGTTGAGCTCGACTTTGATTGGTTCAATATAATACCTTTGTTGATGATGACTAGAGGAAAGTAATATGAAAGGTTGATGGCTTGAACCCTGTCACATATTGAAGAAAGTTTGGCTCCATTACAAAAGCTCAATATGATTAGATGCAAAGAAAAAGACAGAGCCCTGCAGCTACTTGAAGATCTCTATGAAGAATTAGTAGTATATGTATTAATGAAGACACGTGACTTCCTAATTTAAAAGGAAGTAAGGAATCTCCTATATGCTTTAGAGGGAGTAAAAATTCTCCTTAAATTTTTGAGAAGGAGCAAGCATCTAATCCCTAATCAAGAGGGAATGAGGATCCCCTCTCTGGTTGAGAGGGAGTGATGTTAAGACATCATATTCTCCATGTGTCATGCACTAGACTAGGACTAAGATCCATAAGTATAGTGAAGGAAATAGGAAGGAAAAAAAAGGATTAAATAAGAATATGAGATTTCCTTGAGGATAGAAAATCCAAAATAGGAAGTAGTCTGACACTCTTTGAGGATTGGATAGGTATCCAAGGTAGGAGTGGTCGAAGAGGAATAATATTCTTTGAGGGTTAAAAATCAAAGATAATAATAGTCCTAAAAGGACATACCTATTGAACATCTGGATGGGGTATGTGCCTTAAGAGGTAGTGTGGTGTCTCACATAAATCCTCTTAACATTATGCTTTGATATAAGAAGAGGTTGTCATTTAATACCTAACTATGTTGACAATGTTGGTTTTGATGTTGATAGTTAAAGATGACTTATCAATCTAACTCTTCTTATGAGAAATTTTTAGTTTGAAAGAATCCTTGTACTGGTTATTTAATTATGAATACCTCCCTAGTTAAGAAGGAGTGTTGGAGAATGTAACTAGATTCAAAATCATAATTTCTTTTGTAATTATGACATTATATACATTTGTAAAAAGGAAAAGAATTATAATTTTAAGCATGGGTTTCATGCTCAAATTTATTTTCCACTAGGTAAAGCATGTTCTTCATGCTTCTAGGGATTTTCAAGTCAACAGAGCCATTGTCATATGTATAAGACCCATTTCAGAAATTTGTAACAAGAAAGAGAAATTATTTTTGAACCTAGAAATTCAATTGGACCTCCAAGACCAAGTCGATCCTACCAGTGAAAAGTTGACCTAGGAGAGGCCTATTCAACCTCATGTGAGGGCTATATAAAGGAATAAGGTTTGAATCATTTGTAAAAACTTCAGATGTTCAATCTAGAACAAGGAAAGAAGAGGATCTAGAGTGAAAAATTCTAGAAGCAAAGGTGAATGTCGAAGCAAAGCTGGAAGAAGACCAAAATTTGATCATTTCTACCCACACGTGAAATTAGAGTTTTTGAAATATTGTAGGAGGGCAAGAATTGTAGGTTCGATCTACTGGTATGAAATATAGGGCCGAAACTTTGATTTGACAAGAAATTATAAAGTTTCACTTTCATTGACTTTATTAATTTGAGCTTGTCTAAAGGAGGAATTGTTGGAGGGATGACTTGGTACTTGGAGGAGGTATTGGATTTGGTATTTGGGTATTGGATTTATCATTTGATCTGATTCTATAAGAAGAGAATATATTCTTTCTAGGTTTTCACCTCGGATAGGTTTTTCCTTGGCTTGGATCCTACATTTTGTGTCTATTGTCTTTTATGACCTTCATGGTTTATGCTCTTGATAATTTCTTAATGAAAAAAATATAATAAAGAATAAAAATAAGATACCATAAGTTCACAAGATTTTATCAAGGATAAGGATAATTGTTTAAATAGATTCTCTACTTGATTCTCAAACAGGAAACCCTATGGCCTAGCTCTAATACCATTTTGGAAATTCAATTGCAAGCATGAATTTCTAATACAAGATAATTACTTGTGAGGATTCTTATTCTTTTAGCCTTTATTCAATCTTCATCAAGAAATAATACTTCAAAATTTCAATCATTCAAGTCTGTGTACACATCTATTAATTCTAATAGGCCTTGGGAGTCTATTAGAAAAGATTTTCTCTTAGGATCCCCATGAAAAAAACATCATAATGATTTAGCTTTTGTTGTTGTAGAACAATACTTCTCAAAGATGGCTAACATGGTCACATAAAATAAGGCTATTGGTGTGTGTAGATCTGATAACAACATTATGAATTTCAATTTTGAAAGTGTCCATTTTGAAATTCAAAAGTATCAATTTTGATCTGAAAATTGTGAGTTCCAATTATGAAATTATAAATTTTGATTCCAAAAGTGTTAAAATTGAATTGTTACAATGCATATTTTGATTTCAATATTTTGAATTTATTTTCTAATGTGTACAAAATATATAAATTCAAGGTTCATGTATAATTATCAACAATTTTGTTTTGTATGAATAACATCATAATTACATACATTGCTAAATATATCAAGATTGAAGAGACATAATAAAGTAAAAACAAGTATAACAATCATTGCATTGCAGAGTTGTACTTTTTTCACAAATATTTGAGGCAATGTACAATAAGGTTCCATATAAACAAAATGATGACCATGAGTTAGTTCTTTTTACTAGCTTCCTCACCTTAGCTAAAAACACTATAACTTGTTTTAATTGTGGAAAATTTATTGACAAAACCTGTATCCCAAAAGAGAAGAGAGAAATCAACATTCAATATTTACATGAAGCAACAAGTATTAATTAAAACTAACTACTAAATTATGAGTTCTTACAAGATATAAGGCATTAAAAAATGACAAGTGTAGATGTTTCTAGTTATTTGTTCAAATAAAGGTTCGTTTTTCGACATCATTATCACTCCCTCAATTTTATTCAACTTGTTCTCGTTGTACCTCATTTGCCTCAATTCCCATCCAATTTGCTTTTATTTTCCCTCCCTTTAATCTTACATTTGATGACCATGCCCATATGATGCTATTCATCTATGGAGACCATTATTTTTGCTCCAACAACTCACTATTGAGTTATTTTTAAACATGTTTTTTAACAAAACTTCATTTTTCCTTGTTCTTCTTATGGGCTTCCACAGATGAATCAATATTTTGTATGTCTTAGTGGAAAAATATAAATATTTGTAGATATTATCCTTTATCCTACCCAATCATATTTCATAATGTGCGCTTGATAATCACACTATGATCATTTTAACATATTCTCTCAGAGATAATTCATGTCTAGGATTGTTACATAGAGGTCTAATGCAGTGATTCTCAATAGTATAGGCATTATCACTTAAGTAAGGTTCCATGAATTCATGTGTGGATTGTATATGATCATTGCTTCTTATTTCTTACATTAAGAATATATAATAGTTATTTGTTGAGTGATCAATGGTCAAAAACATGTGTCCATGGATTTTAATATATTCCCCCAATAAGTTATCTTAGGATGCCAATTTTGTCTCCCTCAATTATGTTGATGGAAAAAAATGACCTTCATCAACATTAGGGAGACGACTCGGTCAAAGCCATAAATCAGTCTCTTTTCCACTTGGAATGGTGGTTCCGATTGGTTCAATTGGGTCTAGTTACCCGTAAAAGAGAAATTGCTCCAACAAATGGAGACTTAAGAGGTATGGAAGATATATGGAGTGAGTGGCATTGGATTGGGTGATTATGATATATAGAAACAATAAAATAGAAATTAAAATAATTTATATACTAAATAACTTGGGTATTCATACATTAATGTGAACTAGAAAGATAATTTGTGATTGAAAATATAGCCTTACATCTTATAATGTTAATTAAAAAAATCTAAGATGATTAATTCAATTAAATAGTTAATTGAATTAATGTTAACACATTCAGATACAATTTGAAGATCTCATTTAATTTGTACTTATCATCAAGGAAAGGAACACATTGATACTGATAATATTTCATTCAATAATTAAAAGCATAAGCAACAATTCATAAAACAAGATTCCACTTATAAATTTGAAAATAAAACTGATAAAGTACCAGCTTCACTTTGCTTTTTCAAACATAGAATCAAATGGTTCAAATCTTCAAATTAAGAAAAAGTAGTGTACAATAGTGCAACATGGATTTCCTTGAAAAAATTTAGAACCATTTGCTTTGGGTTTGAGATGGGCTTAAATAGTTTTTCAAAAATTAGAGGGAATAACTACAATTCCTACATTTCTTCAACTAAAACAAAACAAACAATAGAAAATTCGCTATTTGTTACAAATGAATACAAATTGGTCAATTCAATGGAGGAATTGCAAATGAGGAACCCGTGGGAATTTTTCATTGCCCATAGACTTATAGAAGTGGTTCCAACTCAGGAGGAGAATGTAGTGTGATATGCATATGGAAGTTGAATACTTTTGCCATGTAGTGAGGGGAGAAACTGAGTAACCTGTTTAATAATAACCTTAATAACATGTAGGTAACTATGAGGTTTAACCAAGAATGCCCATGTTGATTCAAAATCTACTTCTGACAACTATTCAACCTTATTACTACGTTCGCCTTTGCCATTTTTCTAAATTAATTTTTTTACATCACCTTGCGGGATTGTTTCTTTCGTATCAGTTGATAAAGTTTTGACTTGTTTTAATGAGTGGATAATAGAAGAAATAGTTGAACTTGAAAGTTTCTAAAAATCATCAACTAACTTTTTGACTAAGAATATTTGAGTTTCCCAAGTGTGCAGGGCTATTGATTTTTGAATTGCAGTAATATTGGGATGATTAGGACAAAACCTGTTGGGATCTTCTTGCCACTGTAAAATCTCAGTGAGATTTCACTAGTATAATAATATTGACTTTCAATTTCATTCATTTCATTAACAAAGGAAACAACACGTTTTTCCCAAGCCTTAACCATGTCCAATTTGTTACAGAGGACCTGCTATTGGTGATGAAGTTGTTGATTTAGTTCATTAGCCTAATGTTTAAACTTTGTAATATCCAAATAGTTAGCATCATATTGTTTAACTTTCTTTTGTAGTTATGCTAATACACTATCCTTTTTCTTGAGTTTTTACATGAACTGTGAAGCTTCTTATTATAAAAATTGAATCTTTTCATCCTTCTCTCTGATTAACTCCTTGACCTTGGCTGCTTTGTCAATGCTTGCTTAAGTATACACTCCTACATATTGAATTAATTCTTCTAGAAATTCATGTGGAGCTGTTGAATTTCCTTTCCAAACTATTTCCAGTGAATGTCTATGAGGAAACGCTTGTGGTCAATGCCTATGTATCACCCATCTTTAGCTTTTTCCTTCCCCTTTTAGGAATTAATTTATGTTGAGAACTATAAAACACATGAATTGGTGGTATCTCCTCAACATTTAAAAATATTGGAGATGTTGGAGACACTGGAGCCGTCTCCACACTAGGTTGTGAGCTAACAGACATTTTAGAAATAATTCTTTTCTCTAATAGGGAAATTTTAGATGATTCCAGAGAAATAACACTGTTTTTTGTTGTGAATTAACTGTAGAAGTAACCTCAAACATTTTAGTTTCTTCAGTCTGATAGACTTTGACTATATCCTTGACTACATGATTTTCTGGAGTAGTTTTCCCCTTAGATTCTATCAAAAAAATTTGAATAGAAGGAGTGACCTACACATTTACTTGCTGAGAGGAAGAATCTGTAGCTTTTCCTGTTATACCTTCTTCTGTAGGAAATTGAAGTAGATGTGGAGGAAGAGTGTTTCTTATGGATTCTATGAAAACTAGAAAATGTTTATTTCTCCTAAGATAACTCAGGGGCTTTATTACACACAACTAGATAAGAGGATACCCCATAAAACATTTCATCATATTGACTTTATTCATTGTCACACCTTTTGATACTGGAATTAATAATTACATTAAGGGCTACTTTAGGTGGATCATGTGCCTTAGTAGGAATTGTAGCTAGATTTAATGCACACAAGGCTTGGAGCTCCTTTTCAGCATGAATATAATTATGAAGTGAATATATATCAATTTTTAAGGGAGACTCAAGCCAAATATTTTTCAATGATTCTTTGAGGATTTATCCCAGTAGCCACTGTTTGGTACGAGACCTCCCTACATAAAAGCTTATAAGGACACATAGAGGTAGCACATGTGGATTTCCATAGCTTCCCCATACTCTAATATAAGTAAAAAACACTTATGTAAACCAATTCCCAATCCTATATAGACAGTCCATTGCAGAAGGGGACATTCTGGGAGGGTTGGAATTAAAAATAGCTTTATAAATAAGTATCATGACCAAATAGAAAATCTTGTAGAAATGGTCGAAATGATTCTGTTCCCAAATAATACTGTGGTAGATGTGGATAGGAATAGGGGCAACAAGTGTCCATTTCCAACCCATAGCTAGAAAGTACAGAGAGAAATAGATGACACCCATAACATAAGATGACATGTAAAATGAAGGGTTATGAGTTACCCTTTGCATGGAACGAAAAAATGGAGAATGTGTTTTACAAGATTATTTGATAGGATTTGGGCCCAATTGAACTATAACCATTAACTACCCGTTAGATAAGAGGGGCCCAGTTCTTAGGGAATTGGGAAACATTTTGATAAGAAAAGAGTTTATAGAGGATTGTGATATTGTATCAAAAAGGGGGATTCAAGGACGTAATAGAATATAGAACAATAGAATCTACTTTATGTTTACTAGGGTCTCTTTTCCATTCTTTAATTACATTTGGGAGGTCCTTTTCCTTATCGTCACATTCTTCCTTCACAAATACTTGAACAAATTCCATACTGTATGTAAGTTGGAGCTAAGGAAAATGGTACATACTATGAAGATGTTATGGTTTAAATAAGCCAATAACTTTCCCTGAGAAGTAACAAATTTACTTTCTATTATATCCACTTTTTTAACCACCCAGAATATCATATATGTGTAGGGAAGGAGCCTTGGTTGTGCAACAATTATGTGCAAAGAATACTTGATGACATTTCTGACAGTCAATTTAGAAGTTTTGCTTCCTCCTTTCTCCACTGTTACGACTATTGGTTGGTTGATATCCTCTACATGCATCTCCTCTTCAAATAGCTTGTACATTCCATTCTAGTAGGAAATTCTTGAGTCCATGGTGCATATAATGTATAAAAATAGGAATGCATCTACAAGCTTTGCATCACTTGTTTCTACAAAATGCCTTAATGGTTGTTGTGAAGGAGTCTTTTTCTTTATCTTTACCATTTTAGTTTATGTAGGGTTCAAAGTATATTTTTGTAAATGCAAGAAATTAGCATAGGTTAACACACAAATCAATTTCATAACTACAATCCAAGAAAAAGAGAGGAAAATTCTGCTTGAAATGGTAAAACTGAGGCTTAATACCTGCAAGATATTTACAGTAAATGTGGTAAGTACCAAAATTTATTTGAGCGTACAAGACAACTATATAAGAAATGATGATGAAGCACAGTTTAGTTGGATAGAAGTATGAGCTGGAGGCTATCATGGCAGTTCATGTCAACCTGGGAGCTAAATCCCAGACGGAAAATAAATATCGCGAAATAGAATAGCCTAGGATGTTGTTGAGTGAGATAATGTGGAGAATAAAAAGGGGGTTGGACCAATAGACAAACATAGATTGACGTGGGAGGGGGGTCTATAGTAAGGTGTCAAAGATGAGTTGGCCGAGGAGATCTATTCTTGGCTAGTTCAAATATAATTCAATTGAAATCGTTCTGGGATGGAGAGGGCTAGGTTGGTTTGGAAGATAAGGTGTGAGAACCAATGAAAAAGATATATTAAAAATGATATGGCAAGAGGGGGGGGGGGGGGAACGATATATATTTATTATACTAACACTATCCTTGGATTTATTGACCAACTAGTTTAAATAAGGGTGAATATATGATCATTCAGGTGAAATGGAAGTCGGGTTATTTTTGTGGAATGGGGCCACAAATGCCTTATAATAGGAAATAACAAGGGAGCAAGAAATACTAATAAAAGGGAAATCACACTCAATAACAAACCCAATGTGTTAAAGTGCTTAGCCATTCGGGGGTAGTTTCTCGGGAGATCCAAGGGTCTACAATTTATGGACAGTTTAGGTTAGTGACTACTGGGATAAGCTTTAAAATAAAAGCATTGAAAGGTGTTTCAATTATAAAGTGCTTGGTTGCAATGGTTATGACCACAGGAGTTATTCATATATTTCTATATAATATAAAGTATTAATCCCTAATTCTAAAAGGAATATAAACATGAAGTCTCTTTTGGTTTTAAAGGGAAAAAACATATGTACATTAAAATTTGAAAAGCATCCCAATTATTTTATTATGAAATAATACAAAAATGGGGGGTTGTTTTCCACAATAGGTTATCAATCCCTTTCTTTGATAATAAAATATATGCTCCCAATCCTTCTTTATTTCTTCCATATTAGAAGGTCTATTTACCTATAGATTTGACAATTAAGGTTTCCATGTAAGTAAGTTTGGATGGAATTCAAGAGAATAATGCCATAGTTTAACAAGAGGTGACCACTTTCATCCTAAACCAAGTCTTTATATTGCATAATAGGCATGTAGTTAATGAGTTGAAATTTGAAGTATTGACATCCTTTGATACCAATTATCTTTTAGTTACCATCCAACATGTTTGGATCCATAAATATTGGAAGTTAAATAGTTCGTCAAATAGATATGAGAAAAAGGAATTGTGGTCCTCACATGTCTTATATGTGTCCATCATTTATGACAATGAAAACATGTCATTCCGCTTTATTTTCCAGCTTATATAATCTCATAAGTTCCATCTATGTTTTCATGTGTGTGTCACATTATGAGGGAACCAAATAAAAGAATGTCAAACACCCTTTTTGTTATTAAAAGGGATGTAAATGAAAACACATAATGAATTTAATTATTTCTCACACAAATATCCATTTTCTACATTAATATTGGTGGAAACTTTCTATTTGACCTATAACAATTTATATTATCAACTTTTACCTCATGTGCTTTCATATAATCTTAGTTGTAGAATGAATAGTTTTCATAAGATTAAGTTTGTAATAGAGCTTCATGCAATGGGTTGTTTGATGTTCCCCTCTTATATAACAAATCCCCATATTGATCCACCATTGGTTCTTGAATATCTTTGAGCCATTTAACTAATGAAGGGACAATGAAGTTTGAACCCATCTTTAGAAAGGAAAGGCTAAAGTAGACAAAGCCCCCAATTTTGTGTCCATGTGTAAGCATGCTAGGTAAAGAAGTTGAGAGATTAATGACACTAATAATAATGATTTTCTTCTTACCTAACCTTCGTATAAACGTATTTTCCTTGTCCATTTTTTTATAGAAAATTTTCAATTAGGTATGAGCACGCTTCTCTAAATTCAATCTATTGGTATAGCACACAATATGACTAACTTGTAGTATAGTTATCATGGGTCATCTCAATCACCTACAACATTTTTTATTTGAATGGATTAGTGATGGCCCTAAGTATGTCGATGATTGAGAAACAATAATCACACCTTTCAAAGAAGTTGTTCTTTGTGATCAACACTTCTAGAAATTGATTTATCTTATTATGTTAATCTATGTGTATAGTACACAGTATGACTAATTTGTAGTATAGTTATCATGGGTCATCTCAATCACCTACAACATTTTTTATTTGAATGGATTAGTGATGGCCCTAAGTATGCCGATGATTGAGAAATAATAATCACACCTTTCAAAGAAGTTGTTCTTTGTGATCAACACTTCTAGAAATTGATTTATCTTATTATGTTGAAAAAAAACTATGACATTCGAGGATAACCCAACAGTTTCATGCCCTCATTAACCATTTTTCCAAGTGAATTCCAAGTCACATTTGAAATAAATAATATGAGATATTCCCTTGTTCCATCTTGAGGTATCAAGAGCATTATATGTCAAACCTTGAAATTTTGTCCACAATAACATTAACACTATCCATTTTTTTTAAAGAACATGTATATTTTCATTTTTTTTTTTCAGGGAACGAAAAAACACTGGTTTCATATTAACAAAAACTGGTTACATTGTTTAGAAAGCTCCAAAAAAATAATGTCTTCAACATGTTCAACAACATGAGTGTTTTCAAGAAAAGCTTACACATATTCATCATAGGCATATTGTATACCTAATTACTACCTCCATATATAATATCTACATAATATCCATCAATGCCAAAAAACATGGTCTACATTAACGTTCTAGAAAAACCATAAAATATGCAAGGTATATTTTCATTAAGATAAGCTAGTTTGCTAGCCAAGACTTGGTACATATTGAATCTTTAATTCTTATTCTTTCTTCCAATAATTCCACTAATATATATTACAATTTGCACCCATTTTATGTACATCTATTATAAATAAATTTTCCTTATATAGTCTCCAAAAAACAACTGCAAAATATGGGCCTTGCAAAAACATGCAAAAACCTACAAAACATGGGCTTTGCAAAAACCTGCAAAACATTTTAGACTATTTTAAACATGCACCTTGATACATATTCCTTATTTCATAGGTAAATTGGTATTCATCCTTTTCAATCTCATGCTACGAAGGTGAAGCATGCTCCATGCTGAGACTCATGTTGTCTTTATCTCCACTCTTCTCGTTGAGGTTTCCCTGCCTCTGCACCATTCCTTCAGGTTCATTGGAAAATTCCTCCATCCCATGGTCTTCAATTTCCTGTATCATCTCATCCATTCACAATGTCAACATATCTACAAAAAACTGAACCCGCTCCAACTTAGTTTCTAAGAGCCCCAATTTTTGGGACATCAATTCATGGTGCACGTATATTTTTTGAGAGAATCATGTCCACCAGTCTAATGGACAGGCACACCATGTAATCGAATGCACCCTCCTGCTACTCTAGTTTTCTATTCCTCTCACCACTTTTATTGTTACTGGCCATGTAAGTGTTGAACACAAATTCTTCTCTCTGCTTTGAAATAATTGACTGCAATTCTCTGAATTTGATTCCTCTGGGATGCAAATTAGCTCTTTATAATTTATCAAACCCATCTGCCTCCAATTATTCCCTCTCATACTGGTAGATCCAACAACATTGTGTGAAGGAAATTTTTCAATACTGAATGGATTAACATCAAGGTGCACACACTTGTAGACAGAGTCTTGATTGGAGTATATATTAACTCACCTGATCTTGTTTCCTCATGATGTTGAAAATTGAATATCCACCTATCCAATGTCCATCCTTGCATGTCATCCACCATTTAAGTGGATGAGTGTTTGTGTCCTTTGGTGATGTGATGTCAATTCCAGTACACGAGAAGGATAAACGCTAATGAAAATATGATGAGTGTGTTGGCCAAGTGGAATGACTAATGTTGCCACCATTTTCTATATTTATCAATGCTTAATTCCTCAATAACTTGATTTTGATATCCCCTTCTCATAGTATAGGATTGATTGAATATTCCGCATCGTTCACTTTCATTACCCCTTGTTCTATGAGGACCCCATGATTGGTTAAAGAGTCCACTACTTATTAAGACTCATCTTTATATGATATAAATCTACCTTCTCAAAATTGGTCAAAAAGAGCTTGATTCGATGCAGAATTGGAATCAAGGTTTGATTAGGCTACCTTCTACTTTTCTCACCTAGTTTACTACAATCAATGAGTCCCCAAAGACTATCAAATGATGAATTCCAATGGTTAGAGACAATTCATCCTTGCCACAATGATAAATACTCATCTTGGTTGTTTGTTGAATCCCCCAGACCATAGGGAAATTGAATTCCCCTTTCTTCACTGAGGCGAAAGATAATAATTTTCATATCAATTACTTCTTTTAATTCCATAAGCCTACTTATACCATGCATTTTGATAGACATTGAATGTTTCCAATATCTCTTATTTATTTCCCCTTTTTTGGCAATAACAACATTTGATGCCAAAGTATTTAGCACAAATTCTCTTCTTGAATTTTGATTCATGAGACACACTTCCTTAATACCCTCAACCATCGATCCCAAAGATATTTTATAAATACAATAATTTTTAAAATAAGGTGTAGTATGCATGCTTTGAAAGAAAGAAATTTCATAAGATATTTTAACAAACTTTATACTCAATTTAGTTTTAGAATATGCATTCATCCTTTGGTTCTTCCACTAGTTGTAAGGCTTTGTTATCACAATTTTACATCGAAAAAATCTACAATATTTGTAGGTGGATACACCAATTGTAGAGGAGAAACCTTTTCTATTGCATCATATAATTTGGCCTTAATTTCCTATGCACTTTAGATAATATCACTTTTAAGGGGGAGGGAGGGGAAGGGGGAACCAATAAGGTCAAGTAGGTGGTAGTTGATCATCTCTAATGAAAGCCTTTTATGTAATATTTCTTGCATTAGATGAATACTTTCTTGATAATAATTTAGGATTTGGATAATCTTGGAAACAAACCTCCCTCGTTCCAACAAACCTACAACTAAGTCAATGTTGACTTGGTCATTTCTCCGTCAAATTGAGGAATGTTTGCTCTAATATTAAAATACTACAATAAATTATTCTTGAAACCAAGAGGAGCTCATTTAGGTATTCATGTGCCTTAGTCTGTCTAATTTTTATTTAGTCATAAAAATGTTTCTTAATTTATTTTATTATTTTTCTTATTCTTTATATACCTTAAACACATTTTATGTGCGTTGCAGCTGTGAGCCCTCAGTTTTGACCCTTTTTGACCATACATATTCCACCATTTTACCATTCCTAACCACTGTATTCTAATCATATTTGTCATATTTTTGTCTCTTTTTTCACACCAAGGTAAATTAATGATGTCTTTTTGTTTTTAGAATTTTTAGTAAAAATTGAGCATTAAAATTTTATTTTGACAGAAACAAAATTTCCCATAATGCCTCCATTGAAGTTGTATGTGCAGGACACACCTGGGCAAGAATTGAAGGTATATTAAAAATGATAGGAACCAAGGATGGATAGAATCCTATTGGCTCACTTCAGATAAGTCAAAACAGTCCCGATCAAAGCTAGTCAAACTTGACCAGTCACTCAGGAAATCCCCTGATTTAGGGGCAGTTTTGGGATTTTGTGGAATCTTTACATATTTTGCGTAACAAAGGGATGAGTTCGACCCTATGAGGTGGAATATGACTCTTGTTAGTTGTTACAACCATTATATCTAATTTTGTTACATTCTTAGCCTATTTAAGCAAAACTACTAAGAAACTATGGACATATTATTATCATTGTGATTGTTATCTTTTTTAATATAATTGAAGACTTTCTTTATATTTATGGTGGATGATTTTTCTATGATGTGAATGGTGAATTGCTGTAGCTAATTTTTTTAAAGTGTAACAGGCAAAGGTGGAGGCGCCCCCCATACTGTGCTAAGTACACTATCTTGATAATTGATGCGCATAATATGTTAGCATCTTAGTTTTTTGTATATTTCTATCATAATCTCTTGTGAATATTTTTTGTATAAAATTATTAGTATGTCATGACCATTCAGATTTTGGAATTGATCTCCTTTTAGTGACTAGTTTGAATAAGGAAGGACAACCCAGGTCTCCAAGTTGGAGCCTCTTCCTTGTGAACTAAGAATTGGATTCAAATTTGTATTTATGCATTCATCCTTTATTTCTTTCTTAAATCAGGTGTGTTATGCTTTATGGTGAAATTGGTTTTGTTGAAATAGAAATCATAAGGAAGGACAACCAAGATCTCTAAGACAAGAACCTCTTCCTTGTTGACTATGATTCAAATAAAATCATTATTCACTTGTTCATTCTTATAGATCAAAATTTCTATGCTTTCTTTATAATCAATAATTTATATTTGTAATATGCATTTCCATTATTTTCATCTAAACAACTACTTCCTACACTAGTTAAATCTAAGATCCATATACTTTGGGTGTGCTTCTAAGTTTACCAACCTAGATTGATATTAAAATAGATGCTCTAATTCACCTCCATAAATTATACTAACAACAGGTATTCTTATTCCAGAAAATGACCATCCAAAAATGTAACATGGTTAGAAAGCAAGTGGATGAATTTCTCCTCTTGAGTAGCTATTCCTTGTCAGGTGTGCACCTAACTTTTACATTTCATAAAATAATCCAAATATTGTGTATAATGTTAGGTCCCTATACTACTAGTGTAACCCATTATTGTTATTAGTGAAACCCCCTTATTGTATTATTGTGCCCATATAGTCCCCATTTTGTTATTATTATGCCCCATAGAAGCCTACTATTGTTATTGTTGTGCCCCTACAATATTATTGTTATGTAGGCTCTGATTGTGTTGGGACCCCTTAGACTCTAGTATATAGAAAGGAGACCTTGTCATTTGTATCATCGAATAATTTTCCATTTGTGTAATGTAAAGGAGGTTTCCCCCTCAAAGAGACTGATTTTTAAGTCGTTGTTCTATATTTTCTATGTTTTTGTGAGCTGGTTTCATAACATTTGGTATCAAAGCTTTTGATTCTAGGGTTTGGATACTCCAAACAGGCCATCGTGGAATTTTCGATATAAATTTTTCTCTACAAAATTTCAGAAGCTAAAAAAACAACCCATTTGAGCCGAAATCGTTCTGAACTGTGGGTCCAAATTTCAGATATTGTATCACTATATTTTAGGATATATGATCTGAAGAAGTTAGGGTTTGTGAAAGTTCTAGAATTCCATGTCAAATCGGTCCTCGTGGAATTTTGTCTATAAGTTTTGTTCTACGAAGGTTCAAACTCTGAAATTAAAACCCATTTGAGCCAAAATCATGGTGCAGCTTGGGATTGAATTACAGATCTTGTTTCGCTATATTTTCGGAGATACTGTCCAAGACATTTAGGGTTTCTGCAAGCTCTCGAATTACATCCCAAACATATGACTTTGGGAAAATGGTCATAACTTTCTCTCTGGGCATCAGATTGAAATTTTGTAAGAAGGTACAAAAAGAGGATAGATAATAATTTTCGGTGTATTCTTTTGAGGTCCGAAGGTCGAAACAATGACACTTGGAACTTCATACAAGTTATCTCTAATGAAAAAGTATATAATTAGGTCATCTTGGGAGATTGGGCATAACCCTTTTTTGGAGAATCCAATTTCGATCGGACTGGTGGCATTGGAAAGAGGATGCAGAGGGTTATTGCAGATCGCAATTTTAGACCTTGGAGATCCAAAATTTCATAGATATAACATATTCAAGATCGAGTTGCTAAAAGAAAGAAAAAGAATGACTCAAATCAAGAAAATAGAAACACCTAGTGAGAAAAATTGGATGGATGATTTGAAGAATGCGATTGAAGCTAAGATAAATAGTTTTATATGTGCCATGGAAGCTAATATCGATGGTAGGGAATAATATTTGAAGAAAGGCATGGAATATTTGAAGAAAGACATGGAAGGTTTGAAGGAAGGTGGGACAAAGCTGCTACAAGAAAGGCCTCCTAATGACAAAAAGGTAGTAGAGGAAACTCATGATGAGAAAAAAATAAATGTTAATCATTATTTCGTAGAATATAACATTGGATTGAAGACCCACCATATTCCAAAGATCTATATGAGGAAGTTTGATGGCAAGGATCCCATAACATGGATACTACAGATGGAGAAATATTTTGATCTACATGATGTGCAACTATTACAAAAGGTATGTATTTCATATTTATATTTAGAACCAAATAAATTTTTATGGTATAAAGGGCTTTGTTCTCGTAAACCACTTGTCACCTGGTCAATTTTCATGGAGGAAATGGTAGCACATTATGAAGATACAAAGAGCAACACCTTCATTATCCAATTGATAAATCTCAAACAAAAGGGTTCAATGGCAGAGCACATTGAGGACTTCCAAAAATTGAATATAAAGTTAAATTATATTCCAGAAAAGTAGAGGATTGATGTCTTCATAGGGACTTTAAAGGATACCATTCAACATGAGGTTCACCTTTGGGAACCTGATTCTTTGGAGAAGGCATACAGGTTGGCAAGAAAAATTGAAAGAAAAATTATGGCAACAAGGAAGCCTACCACTCATAACTATAAAGATGGAAGTGTTGTTGCTCTTATAATTTCAACACCTACAAGATTAAGACCACAACAATTGGAAGAAAAAAGAGAAAAAGGGCTTGTTACAATTGTGATAGAAAATACACTAAAGGTCATAAGTGTGTTGGGAAGAAATTAATTTACATAGATGGGGAAGAGGAGCAAGAAAAGGAACAAGAAATGTCAAATGAAGAGGATATACACGAGGAACCAATCCTAGAGAAAGAAGAAATGAATCTGACCATATCTTGCAATGAATTGACATGAATTACCACTCCTCAAACTCTCAAGATAGAAGGGCATATCAAGAAGAAAAAGGTAAAAATGTTGATTGGTTCGGGTAGTACCCATAATTCTATTCATTGTAAGTTAGCCAAGGAATTGAATTGCTTCCTATATCCAACACCAGAGTGTCAAGTAATGGTTGCAAATGGAGGAACCATAAATTGGTCTAGAAAGTTCCATAATATCAAGTTATCCATGGGAGAATATGTCTTGCATAGTCCAATGATTTCCATTCCAATGGGTGGTGCAGATGTTGTACTAGGAGTTCAATGGCTACAATATTTGGGTACAATAGCTTTTAATTTTCAAGATCTTTTCTTGAATGTTTTTTGGGAAGGAAAGGAGGTTGAATTAAGGGGTATTGCAGGGAAACTGAGAAAGACAATAAGCTCTAACAACATGACAAATCTTCTAAATAAATAACAATAGGGTGAAATTGCACAATTACGTTCACTAGAGGTACCCACATTGAAATCATCTATTTCTCTAGATCTCCAAAAAGTTTTGGACAATTATTCCAAGGTATTTGAGACTCCCAAAGGCCTCCCACTTATTCGTGATCATTCTCATGCTATTCATTTGATTCCAGGAATTTTTCCCCCAAACATCAAGCCTTACATATATCCATATGCCCAAAAGAGTGAAATTGAACGTATGGTTGCAGAAATGCTAGACGTTGGTATAATTCAACCTAGTCCAAGTTCTTTCTCTACTCCAGTGGTATTGGTACACAAGAAGGATGGATCATGGTGCATGTGTCTGGATTATAGGGAGCTCAACAAGCTTACTATTAAAGATAAATTTCCCATTCCTGTCATTGATGAATTATTGGATGAATTACATGGAGCAATTTACTTCACCAAGTTGGATCTTCGTTCAGGATATCATCAAATCAGAATGAAGATTGAAGACATTCCAAAAACAACATTTAGAACTCATGAGGGTCATTATGAATTTATGGTCATGCGTTTTGGCCTTACCAATGCACCTCTTGCATTTCAAGGTTTGATGAATTCCAATTTCAAACCCTTAGAAAATTTGTGTTAGTATTTTTTGATGATATACTAATATACATCAAGTCTTGGAAGGATCATGTTAAACATATTGACAGGGTGCTCAAACTATTGGAGGAGAAACAATTATATGCAAAAAGCTCCAATTGTTTCTTTGGAGTACAAGAGGTGGAATATTTGGGTACTTAGTTAGCTCATAGCTCATCTTATCATCCTAAATCTGATGGGAAAACTGCGATAGTGAATAAATGTTTGGAAGGATATCTTCGTTGCTTTGTATCTAATAAACAGAAACAATGGGTCAAGTGGTTTCCTCTGGCTGAATGGTGGTATAACACTTCCTTCCATACTGTGGCAAAAATGACCCCATTTATGGCACTTTATGGATATCATCCACCATCCATCACATCATCTTTAAAAGAAAATTCTAAGGTTCAAGCAATGGAGGATCACATCGAGCATCAACAACAAGTTCTCAAACTCTTAAAGGATAACCTCACTTTGGTGCAGAATAGAATGAAACAACAGGAAGATCGACATCGCAGCGAAAGAAGTTTTGATGTAGGTGACTAGGTATTTCTACAACTATAACCATAAAAAAAATGTCCCTCAAGCAAGCTAATAAGGATAATAAATTATCACCAAAGTATTATGGTCCATACAAGGTGTTACAAAATATTGGTACTATGGAATACAAATTGGAGCTTCCTGCATCTTCTCGAGTGCACCCAGTTTTCCATGTTTCATGCTTAAAGAAGGTTATATGTGAGAAGATCCCAGTTCAAACAATATGGCAAAAACTTGTTGAGGAAGGAAAAATCATATTGGAACCTGAAGCAATCACAAAAAAAAGAAATCGACAGCTACGAAATCAATCAATTTCCAAGTATCTCATCAAGTGGAAGAACTTACTCGCTGAAGATTCCGTGTGGGAGGATGAGAATTTTATATAGAAGCATCCAGAACTACTCAATCGTTGAGGACAACACTTTTTTAAGGAGAGGGGCATGTTATGTCCCTATACTACTAGTGTAACCCCTTATTGTTATTAGAGCAACCCCCTTATTGTATTATTGTGCCCATATAGTCCCCATGTTGTAATTATTATTATGCCTCATAGAAGCCCACTATTGTTATTTTTGTGCCCCTACAATATTATTGTTATGTAGGATTTGATTGTATTGGGATCCCTTAGACTCTTATATATGGAAAGGAGGTCTTTTCATTTGTATCATCGAATAATTGTCCATTTGTGTAATGTAAAGGAGGTTTCGCCCTAGAAGAGGCTGATTTTTAAGTCATTGATCTATCTTTTCTATCTTTATTTTCTTCCACAAGTTTATCAAACTCTTTAAATCTTCAAGCACTGGACCTTGTTGTTGAAATTCCAGTGCAAGAGAGAATTTATTATCATGATAATTACTTGTGACAGATATTTGTATGTTTTTATCATAGTATTCATTTCGTTTAGTTAAGTAATCAATCAATTATACATTAATAATTTATCCATCCAGATAGAGATCACAATGCACAAGAAATAAAATACAAGATACATCGAAAATTAGGCCAGAGGCCACAGAAAAACCCACAAGGGGAAAACCCAACAATCCTTTCCTTATATAATATTTCTTCAACAAGAGAAATCCAATTCATAGACAAACTGACCAGTATAAGCAAGACAAATAATTCCTCCAATGCCAAGTTAGACATCCGCCAATAACCCAAAAAAGTCTTCCATATTCATGTCCTGAGATATCATGCCTCTAAGCCTCGTCCAATTAATGTATTTACCAAGCATGTGCATCATCATATTCTAGGTCAAAACCACTGGTTTAAATTCCATTCACCAACATGTTATAAAACACTTTCAAAGTAACTATCGCCACGATCAACTTCCAAAACCTTCAATAAAGTGTGATACCCTTCACAATTCAATTTAAAACACTTCTAATGGATTTGATCGAGTGTCTCCATGACCTTCCTAATATCATCCTATTCCTCAAAAGAATTTATCATAATAATCCTAAAATTCTTTGTTGTGCCCCAAAGCTACTTAGATATTAGCAAATTTATAATGGAAACATATGACTCTACATTGTGTTTGTATTCAGGAAAATGTTCAATCTGGTGAAAATATGTAGAGTAGACTCTTGTTGAAAAGGTTATGTAGAGCTTCTCAGGTATTATGCTGACAAGTATTTTTGGACCTAGAAAACCCTCAAAATTCAGTGCTATAATTTTTCTTGGCATCCATACACAACATTTTTCTGAACTTTAGTTTGCATGAAGAGTTGTTGAAAACCAAAATTTATGTAACATGTTGCACCTCCATTATTAAGACCAACATATCCACATGTTTTCTTTTGTCCATAAGATGATGGTTGTTCCCAATCAACTAAGTCACATGTAAAGTGTATTTTGACTGCAGTTCAACAAGCTCATGGAGGCTTTCTATACAATGAGTCACTAAACAAATCAATAACTGGAATGCCTTGTCATGGATTTCTCGTGTAGCACATTTTGATTGAAACACCCTATCACTTTCCAGAGATATATAAAGAAAATATATATTCATATATGTATTTTGACTAGAAAAGAAAATATATGAATCATTATATATATTTTCTTCCAACTTTCTACTCAATGGTGCCACCATTATCAGGGGCTTTTAACCTTTCTTGAACTTGAGGGATGATAATACAATTTGAAATGAAGATAAACCTAGAATTGAGGAAAGCGTAGATGAAACCCATAGCAAAGAACCTGGAGTTAGGGGAAAGAATTGTTCTCCTTTGCATCCCAACTAGAAGATATTAGTATAGGATAATCTTTTGATCATCTTATCACTTCAAAAATGAGTACTTTTCCATGTTTCATTGCGTTCATGAGAAAAGAGTATCTACAAGTCAACTTTTCTTCTCCAAAATCTCTATTCACTATTTGAAATTGTGACTTGATTCTAGTCTTGATTACTATTGTTGCATGGAGACAACCTCTGGTTGGAGGAGGTTAGTGCCCAAGACATCCACTAATTGATGGAAACTTTAAAAATATTGTTAAGGATTATTTAAATGTGCCAAAAGGTGTTATATTTTCTAGTGTAACAAAAACTTAATCTTGGAGGTCTTTATACCCATACTTCCCTTTAAATTATTTATTACAGAATTTGAATATTCAGTTGAAAATAAGAATTGATAAGAAGAAGAAAGTTTACAACTTGGGATTTGAAAGAATCCAAATTTAAAACCTTAGGACATAAAAATTGAATGTTTTAGAGTGAGAACGAAAGTGTAGAAACAATGGAGAACATATTAATATGTATTTGAACATAGCTCACATGTATTTTGTATAACCACTAAAGATACAAAAACAAATATGTGAATTTTTAAATAAACTTGCTACCATCATACACATGTTTCATAGGGAAGAAAAAACAAAATGGGAACCACATAAAAATTAGGAACACTTACTGCAACATAACAATGTGCTGGAATCAATATGGTGATTTTATTAATCTCTCCAAGGAAGAAAAATCATTACACAAGTGCTTAAAATTACCAAAACTCTGAACCCTTTCATTGTGGTTCCCAAGCCTTTAAATATTAGGTCAAAATGAATTACAAAGTAACAGTTAAAAATACCATCTTTCTTAACTACTTCTAACTAAAGTCACATTAATAAAAAAAAGTTAAATACAAAACTTTCCCACAAAGAGAAAAATGATAATTCTTGGAGTTAATAAAACTAACTAAAAAGTATTCAATGTTTGGGCTGATTAGACTCCATTTCCATTTTCTTCTCTTGATCCTTCAACTTCTCCATCTCATCCAACTCCATGAATTCCACTTTTAGGTGTGTGATCATCCTGTGACATCTTTACCATATTTCTTGATCTAGAAACTAGTATGCTAGTAGGTCTTGGTAAGCCTGATTTTTTGGAATAATTAGGCTTGGCTAGGAGCAAAGTTTTCACCAACTAGATCAACTGAAATTCACGATGGAGATACTTTACAATTGTTTGGCGTCTTAGAGCTTCAAATGTTCTAGGATCTCTATCACCCTGGATTTATTCACTTGACAATGCTTTCTCATTAGCTTCCCAAGGAACCAACTTATCATTCTGATCCCAACAATTTTGCAATCTTACCCTTGTTCTTTTATCAAACTTGTTGTTAAATGTAACTACTACTCTCTGTACTTCTTTCCGACTAGAAGCTTAAACATGGAGGAAGTTATTTTTGATGATTTTCCTTACTTCTGAAATGAAGGATACTCTGTCAACTACATCCAAAGCTCTGAGCTCATTTGGATTTCTACCATTTAAACATAATATCATTTTCCTTGCCTTTAGGACTTTATCTCCTATTTCTTTGCCAATTCCTTTTATAATTGGCTACAAAATTTTCAATATATATTTCTACTCTATAATAATATTTATGTAGACATAATTTGGATGCATGTCTTGAATAATTTCACTCCAAACCTCTCACTTTGACTTTATTATAGAAGAATTTCCTTTCAAATTTTACTTTAACTTATTGATATCCATTTAATCATTCTGCTTCTCACGTTGTAGCTGGTTATTTTTCTCATTTTTCAAATTAAGCTTCCTTTCTTTTATATTTAATTGCTTCTTTGTTTATGTTAGAGAGATTTGTGTTATTTTCAACTCATCTTCTGATATTTTCCAATTTTACGTCACCTTTGTTAATTGGTCTGATGGGTCACTTGAATCAGATCATGCTGGTATAATAATAGGGAAAACATGCTTTTAAATATGCATTTTCAACTCAACAACTTCATTATTTCTCTGTATTAATTTCTATAGTAGTTTCTCCTTTTCTTTTTCAACTTGGGCAATCTTACGTGTTTGTGCATGCTCAGACCTAGGAATCTTCAATTTCTTCCTTAAGGATTGCATTTTAGATATAATGTTCTGCAATATCATTTTGATTACTTTTCTATCTCCTGAATCAACTCCCAACTTAAGAATCATTTTCTTATATTCTTCATTTTGTATCTATTTATATTTTGAATTTTCTTTCTCCTATCTTAATTGATTGGAAACCTTTTTGAGGAGCTTCTCCACTTTGGATACTATTGAATAAATTTTTCCTAGATCACTGTAGAGCGTTTCCCCAACTTGTTTATGCAAATGTATTTTGTTAGGGAGTGGGCTATCACCTACATTTATAGAAAAAGTCATCGTTTGAAAATTTGTCACTGTAAGAATAGATTGAGCAATAGGATTCATGAGAGTAAATTTGAACTAGTTCCTTTATAAATATATCGTATAAAGAAACCTATTTTGATAAACTAAGGTTGATAATGTTGATAGTTGAGTTGTCATGTCACCTTTCACCATATGACTTATTTCCTTAATTTTCTGGTAGTTTTTTCTGCAAAGAGTCTGATTGAGTCCTTTCAGTTGAAAGTGCTACAAGATTAGTATAAGTATAGGTAGAAGCCACGTACTCTAGATTCTCCAATTGAATTTGGAAACCAGGCTATTTAGAGGGCACTTTTTTCAACTTAATTTTCACATCTTCTTCTTTTTCTCCTTGAACTTTAGCTTTTTTTGCTAGTGTTATGAATAAAATATTCATAATTATATATATATATATATATTAAATAAAAATTAAATATTAATAATTATTAAATGAATTAAATTAAGTTTCCCAATTAATTATGAAGGAGCACTTATTTCAAAAGATGTGTTCATTAATCCTTGTGGCTAGTCCACTCCTATAAAGGAAAATCTCCCAAAGGCTTGTAATCATCCTGTGAATTTGAATAAAATATATATATTATTATGCAGACAAATGTGTCTTCCATTGGTGAACTTCAGTGAAAAAAAGTTTACTGTTCCAGTGGTATCAGAGCCACCTGAACTAGACCAATTCTGTTGTTGCACATAGTCCTCACTATCTCATTTCGTTGCATCCAATACTCACGCCTTCCATTGAGTCGCGAAACCACCTTACCCCCTATCCACCGACTCTCATTTTACCACTGTGTCTCACTTAGCTGGTTGAAACATCATTGACGTTCGGTTGACCACCCACCACCGATTTGTGCTCCCTCCACCGATATGTGCCTTCACCCCCCGTCGCCTTTTCCCAGTCCACACCTTGCTCCCTATTTGATCGTGTGCCCTCCTTTGCTATTACCATCTGCCCGCCATTGTCTATCATTTAAATGCAGTTGTCTATAATGCGACTTTTTGGAAGTTTTTTTGGTGGGTTTTTCTGGTCAAAATCCGGCGGCAATTTATTGAAATCCCAAGTTTGATAGCTAGTTTCTGCACAATCAAAGCGTCCCAGAGGTTTTCCAGGGTGCTGAATCCAAATATGCAGTTAAAAAACCATTTTAACTACAACAAATCAAGATTTAACCTCGATTTCTTCTGTCGGATTCCGTCACCGGAATCTCCAAAAAATCGCATTATAAACAACTCCCATTTAAATGGATAGGTCTGACACCTTCTGACAAGCCATCTGTTTGTGTTGTTCATATCTGCTAGTCAATGCCCCGCCTCTCACTCCTTGCTCTATCTATACACTGATTCGTTTTCCGCGGCCATGTATTCCTGCTGCCAGTATTGTCGTACCCTACTACCACAACTATTTTAAACGACCACCTCCCTGACACAGTTCCACACTAATTTCGATCGGTTATGCATGCTCGGTCAACACTATTCTAGCCGCCATTTGGGAGAGTCGTGACAATAGTTAATGTATAATATATTTAAAACTTAACTATATAAACATTTATATATAACTATATAAAGTTTAATTATATAATTATAAAATAAAATATAATTATATAATTATAACATATGGTTTCAACTCATTAATTAATTTAAGGAAAAAAAATTATAATAATAATAATATTATTATTTAATTATTTTTTTTTTAAAAAATTGGGTATATTATGAAAAAGAGGAACAAAATGGGGAGTAGCCATGACGATGCAAATTCAAGGAAATTTTAGGAGGAAATTGATAGAATGTGCCAGTGCCTTGACAATGTCGAAAAGAAGCAGGAGGAATTCAGAAAAGGCCAAGAGAGGATAATTAACACTCAAGACCAAATGGCAATTAATATAAAAAAAATAGAGAACATGATGAACCAGTTTATGGGAGGAGTCAATCCACCTTTTAATCTATTAAGCACACAAGAGTCACCATAAAGTCCCAAAACTCCAGAAGGTGAAGTTTTCCCAAGTCATGAATTTTTGTCGATGCATGAAGTTCTGTGAATAATGAATATACAGTTCTAAGGAAGTCATTACTATACAAAGTTTCCTGAAGAGACTGCCACAAAATTAAAAGGGAATTACCTAAGTACGATGGTAAGGACCGCAAAGGCTCCATTTTGTGGGTAAATAAAATCGATGCTATCTTCAGAGAAAACCCGCCAATAGGTGAACAAGAGAAGCTTGTGAACACATCCAACAACCTAGAAGCTGGAGCATATGATTGGTTCCTATGGTGGTCCAATAGATGTGAAGCTCGTTTTTTCAATTGGAAAATTTTTGTAGATGCCCTTCTCAAAAGGTTCCATGACAAATAAGAAGATGATGTGTACAAAACAATCGTTCACCTTAAACAAAAATGATATGTAAGCGACTACACCCAAGAGTGGGAAGTGTTAGCTATAAGACAAAGGGGTTCTCCAATAAATAACTGCTAAAAATGTATAGATGTGGGCTTAAAGAGTATATTCGAGAAGAATTAAAACTATATATACCAAAAACAATTGAAGAAGCTAGACATGAAGCAATAATTATTGAGCGAAAATATAAGCTCTATAAAACACCATATGCCAGTAATGAAAAATCAAACAACTACTCAAAATGGAAGTCAAGTAAGTCAGCTTCAGAAAACACTGGTAAGTACATTTGACCACCAATGCACGAAGGAGGAAAACAACAATCAAATTTTGAAAGAAAAAAAGATGGAAAATGTTGGACATGTGGAGATAAATATTCTCCAGGACACAGATGCACTACGCAAAATCTTTGCAACTGTGAAGCAGAACAAGAGGAATCTTCAAAGAATAGCTCCAATGAAGGAAACAATGAAGAAAATGAGACTCCTAATCCAGATCCAAAAGAAGAGAATACGCCAAGAATGTCTCTGGCATTTATCATAGGGATAACTCAACCAAAAATATTAAATCTTAAATGACATATTAAGAAGCATAACATTTTGGATTTAAGAGATCTGTGGCTTGTGTTTTTTGAATCAGTGATCGGCGAATCCACAGTTTGAACATCTTTATACCAACGTTTCAAATCCCAAGTGGGATCCATCATCAGGGCTGAAGAATGATGAAGCAAGAAGAGCAAAAAACCTAATAAATACTAATGAGGAAGAATAAGGAAGAGCAAAGAGTCGGCTCTAATTTTTATTTTTATTTTATTATTTTTTATTTTTATATATTTTATTTTAATTTTATTCATCTTAATTATAAAAATTAATTAAATACTAATGAGGAAGAATAAGGAAGAGCAAAGAGTCGGCTCTAATTTTTATTTTTATTTTATTATTTTTGATTTTTATATATTTTATTTTAATTTTATTCATCTTAATTATAAAAATTAATTATTTATAATTAAGATGAATAAAATGAAAATAAAATATATAAAAATCAAAAATAATAAAATAAAAATAAAAATTAGAGCCGACTCTTTGCTCTTCCTTATTCTTCCTCATTAGTATTTATTAGGTTTTTTGCTCTTCTTGCTTCATCATTCTTCAGCCCTGATGATGGATCCCACTTGGGATTTGAAACGTTGGTATAAAGATGTTCAAACTATGGATTCTCCGATCACTGATTCAAAAAAGCATAACATTATTGTGTTAATAGATTCAGGAAGTACACACAATTTTACAGATGTCAATGTCACAAAAAGGCTGAACATTTTTTCCTATCCTGTAGTAGATTTAAAAGTTATGGTGGAAGATGGAAAAATAATAGATGAAGTAGGGAAGTGCCATAAAGTTAAAATGAAACTAAACGAATGCGAAATGGAGTCCAGTTTTTATATACAGTCCCCTTAGGATGTGTAAATGTCGTCTTAGGAGTACAATGGTTGCAAACACTAGAGATTTATTCTGCAAATCACCAAAAGAAATTCATTAAGTTCAAAATGAATGGGAGGAAGTATATGTTGTTTGGATTCCAAGCCCCACCTACCCAAGTCATTTATGCTCGGCAAATGAAGAAGCTTATTTGTAAGGGAGCTCTGGTATTCGTCGGACAATGGAAACAATTAGAGCTATTATCGATGGAAGGAGTTCACACACAGTCTGAAGTTACATCCTTAATCCAGAAATATGACAAGGTATTTCAAGAATTACTGATGAAATTGCCTCCTGAAAAAGGAAAATTGAACATATCATTGAAGTCAAACTAGATTCGAAACTGATAAATGTAAAACCATATCAATATCTCCATCATCATAAAATAGAAATAGAAAGCCTAATATAAGACCCGTTAAAGTGTGGAGTCATTATGAAAGGCAGAAGTCCATACGTTGCACCAATAGTGTTAGTAAGGAAGAAGGATGTATCCTTCCGGTTATGTATAGATTATCGGGGATTAAACAAAATTAATATTAAACAAAAAATTCCCATCCCATTTATTAATGAGTTTCTAGAGTAACTCCATGGCACAAAATATTTTCAAAATTGTATTTGAGGTCAAGCTATTATCAAATTCGAGTAAGATTAGAAGACGTCAAGAAGACTACGTTTAGAACTCATGAAGGGAAATACAGGTTTAGGATAATTCCACTTTGTTTAACAAATGCACTAGCCACCTTCTAGGCAACCATGAATGAACTCTTCCACCCTTTCTTGAGAAAATTCATATGGGTCTTCTTTGACTATATCCTTGTCTACAACAATACCTAGAAGGAGCACCTTAAGCATTTAGACGAAGTACTTTTCGTGTAGTGGAAGAATCAATTTTATGTGAAGTTATCAAAATGTACCTTTGGGAAAAAGGAAATTGAAGACCTCGGACACATCATATCCAAAGAAGGAGTCAAAGTGGATCCCAACAAAATTAAAGCGATTAAAGAATGGAAAAAACCCAATAACGTATAAAAACTAAGAGGATTTCTAGGTTTAACTGGGTATTATAGAAGGTTCTTAAAGAACTATGCAAATTTGACTGCGCCACTAACAAAATTTTTAAAAAATAACACTTTCCAAGGGAATAACCAGGCAGAAGAATGTTTCGAGAATCTAAAAAAAAATAATGTCAACCACACCAGTACTGGAAACTCTAGATTTCTCCCAACCATTTGTAGTCGAATGTGATGCTTCAGGATTTAGAATTAGAGTAGTATTAATGCAAGGCAACCATCCTATAGCCTTTGAAAGCAGGAAGCTTAACAAATGGGAAAGCTTGAGGTCAACTTACCAAAAATATATGCTTGTCATCATACATGCAATAACTAAATGGCAACAATACCTGCTTGGAAGTAAGTTCTCAATTTAGACCGATCATAATAGTCTTCAATTCCTACTTCAACAAAACACATTATCAATAGAACAAAAAAAATGGATGGAGAAACTTTATGCATTTGACCTGGAAATACCGCACAAAAAGGGAAAGGAAAATGTTGTAGCTGATGCACTCTCAAGGAATGATGATGAAAACACAACATGCGCTGCCTTGGTAATTGTTCTTGACTGGTTAAACGAAATACGAGCTGAGTATGTGAAGGATTTGGATTGTGGTGCTATGATTGGAAATGTTAGTGAATATGCCAACTTTGAATGGAAAAACGACATATTATGGTACAAAGGTAGACTTTTTCTAGTTCCATCATCCAAACTTAGAATGAAAATTATAAAAGAATCTCACAGTTCTCTGCAGCTGGGCATGTTGGATTCTTCAAAACCTACTACAACGTTCGACAATCATTCTATTGGAAAGGAATGAGTAAGGAAATAAAAAAATATGTCGTTGAATGTAATGTTTGTCAGAGAAATAAGTGTGAATATATTCCAATTCATCGGTTAATACACCCATTACATATTCCAAATTAAAAATGGGAGGAAATCTTAATGGATTTCATTGAAGGACTACCTATGTCTGATGGTAAGGACAAGATATTTGTTATATTAGATAGAATCACCAAATATTCCCACTTCATGGAAATCATAAAGGCTGACAAAACCAAGAAAATTATGGAAGTGTTTTGTAAAAACATTTAAAAACTACATGGTTTTCCCAAGGTTATTGTCAGTGATAGAGATGCAAAATTTAAAGGAAATTTTTGTAAATATTTCTGCCACCAAGCATGAATATCTCTCAACATGAGTTCATCTTATCACCCCCAGATAGATGGTCAAACTAAAGTTGTAAATAAATGTTTGGAAACATATCTTCGTTGCTTCATCACCAAAAAACAAAACAAATGGCCTTAGTGGCTACACCTGGCAGAGTGGTGGTAAAATACCACCTATCGTTCTTCAACTAAAATGGCTCCCTTCCAAGCCTTATATGGCATTGAACCACCCAGGTGGAAGGATTTTTCACTGCACAATTCTAAGTTTTAGGCAGTGAGAAACCACTTAGAAGAAAGAAAAATAATTATTAACTTGTTAAAAGAAAATTTAACAATGGAATGAATAGAATGAAGCAACAAGCCGACCAAAACTGCACAAAAAGAGAATTCATAGAAGGAGATTCGGTTTTCGTTAGATTTCACCCCTTCTAGAAATTATCTTAAAATAACAAGGGATATTTTTTTTTTAATTTTTAATTTTTTTTATTTTTATATCTTGAGTATTATGGACCATACTAAATAATAATAAAAATAAGTAGCATGGCTTATGGATTGAAGCTACCAGATAATTCTCGAATCCACAACACATTTCATGTATCAAGTCCCAAAAAAGTACTGCAGAAAAATCAAACATCTCAAATAGAGGTACCTGAGACTGGCAAAGAAGGAAGGATCATATTAGAACCTGAAGCCATACTCACTACCGGAGAGAAGGTACTATGATCCAGGACTATTAAAGAAAACCTTATCAAATTGAAGAGACTACCAAAAGAAGATTCATCATGGGAGACAAAAAATTTCACCAACAACACCCAACATTGCCTATGGTTTCAGGACAAATCATTTCAAGGGAGAGATAATGTTATGAATAAAATATCCATAATTATATATATTTATTAATTAAATAAAAAATAAAAAATAAAAAATAAATATTAATAATTAATAACTTAATTAAATTAAGTTTCCTAATTAGTTACGAAGGGGAATTTATGTCAAAATACGCGTTCTTTAAACCTTATGGCCAGTCAACTCCTATAAAGGAGAACTGCCCAAGGGCTTGTAATTAACATCTGAATTTGAATAAAATATATAATATTGTCAATGGTCATGTAGACTGTTGGCTTGTATGGGCCTGACCTAAGTTCAGAGATGATTTAGCCAAACAAATCCGGGTACTACTGGCCCTTTCGGAAATAGTCCGCAGATTGAGGTCTCACCCGAAGTAGTATGGGAGGGTGCTAGAACTAGGTTTCCGCACCCTAGAGATGTCTGATGGTTTTTGGGTGGTCTGTGGTTTGACCCTGCGTGCACGTTGCTACGCGCACCTATTAGTACCTCGCAGCCTGCAATGCTGCCTTCGCGTAGCCCTGCTCGAGGCGTGATCCGTGTTATTACGCAAGTTCCTTACTATTAACCTGAGATTATCTGATTACTTAACTTATCTATATGAGCCTGATTATACTTAACAGTGTTAAATATTCATATAAGTGCGTGCGAGAAACAAAACAATATAAATGCATATAAAGTAATACAAAAGCAGATACATAGTATTTGGAATCAAACTTCTCTTTATTATTGTTCTTCTTGGGTTATAGACTCGACTCCGCCCTGTGCACTTAGCTGCAAGGGTTCGCGCACTCAGCTGCGGACTCTACTAGGCCTCTATGCACTCAGCTGCATAGCCTCTTCCTACTACTATGACCCAAGACACTTAGACTTCTTCTCTATCCACTACTAGATCATTCCATCAATCCATCTTTTGTTATCTTTACAACTTAGAGCCTCGCTCTATTTATACAATCCCATGGTCCGTGGACCATGGGTAGGCCGACATGACATTACATTACATTACAACACTTAGGGCGGACAACCCTATGACTCAATATACATTTCGTGCTCTGCACCCGCAATTCGCGGAGTCTTACAACATATTTGACCAAAACTTGGGCTTTGAGCCCCAAAACATGCTGTGGGGGGATTCCATGCCCAACAGGCCCCAAACACAAACATCGTGACTCACCCTCGAGTCACTCTGTCGACATGGAAATTTTGGCACAGAGTCCCTCCAACTAGTCCCAAACTGCTCAGAGGTCTGCAGCGCACTGCTCTGCGATTTGCTAGACCTGATGCATCCACTCTTCTAAAGCCTCTTTGTCAGGAGCAAATCCCTTCCTTAGCACATATATCCCATGAATATGTGCAAGCTTGCCTTCAATATCTGTCGTGATGGTGAAGGCCTCGTCAATCCATGACTGGACGCGCTCTTTGAGAACTGCCTCTTTCTGTCACGCCGCATCCACCTGCTCCTTCAATGCCTTAACTTACTGCATCTTCACAAGCCATTGAGTGAGGACTACTGTCTACATAGTTCCTCGAACACTGTCGTACTGCACCTGAAGTTCGCGCACCTCTGTTTCCAAGCACTGTATTTTTGGGTCCTCCTGCAAAGATGTGAGAACCACAAATGCTTTTTCCAACGTACCGATACAGTCTTGTACTCCACGTCCAATTTCTTACAACCTTGTTTGGATAGCACTAGCGCGCTATTCTCTGACTTCCAAGGAAGTGGAAGGCTGCACCTTCAACTGCAGCTCGGCTATTTGAAGGTTCAGCTCCAGCTGAACCTTTTTCGTTTCTGCTCTGGCTTCGTGAACGCTGGTCGCCAACCTGTGGATTCGCTCTGCTACTAGTAGATCTATTGGGATGGCTAGCTCTAGGACGCCTTTGCAAGCGTCATCTACCACCTGTTCCAACCGTTAAGTCTGTGATACCAGTTCATCATGCTGCAGGCTGAGCTGTTCGATGTTTATCTTTTGCTCACTCAGAACCTGTATCACGTGGCCCTCCCTGGCGTAGAGTTCTACTGTTATTCCATCCTGCAGTTGGTACAGTGTTTCTCGTGGAAGGGCAACCAAATTGAGGCCAAGTCCTTTGATCCTGCCAACCGTAGCTCTGTCGATCTCATTTGCTGCTGCTAGCGCTCCTTCTGGTAACACTATGGTATTGGCCATCCTTGCGTGTAGCATCTATTTTGCTGCTGATGTACCTGCTGCGACGTAGGTGGACAAGGTTCCTTCCTGCAGGGGCCACACTTGTAGTTCCTGCAGCTGCACCCTAAGGGCCCCCAACACAGTTTGTTGCTTCGTCATAACTTCTTGGAGTGCTTCCTTGGTGACATCGTGAACCGTCTCACCGATGTCATAGAGGTCTCCTTCAGTCAATGTGATTGGGTCGATGGCCAGCTTCAAGGCCTTGACCTTTTTCCGTGGACCCTATCTTTCTAGGACACACGACTATTTGAGTTGGGTCAAAGTGGTTCCTGGCTCCGTGCCCCTTTCTACAAGGTTTGTGTCCTCTTCCTCCTGTCCTACAGACACTTCCTAGCCCTCCTTTGCCTGCACTGTTGCGATCTCTGCTCTCTGCGCTGCTGCTGCTACTTCGATGGCCATCTTTTGCTCCATGGCTGCTTATGCCGCTTTGTGGGCTGCCCTTACCTCGGCTGCCACTTTTTCATTGCGCTTTTTCTCAACGAGCTGGGTGATGCGCAGCTTGACATCCTCCTTCCTTTTCTGCGTTGTTGTCTTCTCCAATTCCGCTAAATCCAGGGTGCACCACTGTTATAGCTCCAAATCTCACTCTTATGGTTTGTGATGCTGCACTCATGGCCTAGGGCAACCCCTCCTTCCAGACCTGGTCCCAAAATTTAAAAAACAGTCTTTTATTCCCTATACGCGACATTGCCCTGAGTTAAACGCGTGTACACGCGGGTCTGTGTATACCCAACCCGCGTGTATGTATTAAAACACTTAAAAAAATAAATAATTCCTTATTTTCATGCGGAGATCGCGGGTTTTACCTGCTAGATCACCTGTTAGTGCCCGTGGCCCAACTGTTCCCAACCAACTCCTAACTAAAAAACTACTTTGAGATGGTATAAAAAGACATCAAAGGGAAGGCCAAAGGAGAGAGAAAAGAGAGCAAGATTATTATGCTGAGATTTTTCCCCTTAGACCAAGTCTGAAGTCCTTGGTGCTTTCTGCACTTCCCCCACTTTGCATAGGAAACCCTTGTTTCCATGTGTGTTGGTGATCATCCATCCTTTATATCACCATTGAGTAAGACTTGGAAGGAGCTCTTGTTGGAGGCTTGAGGCTGGAACGAATCCGGGAGGAAGCTTTGCTTGGAGCCTGCTGAAGGTGTTTCAGGTGAAATCTTTCCGTTATATGTACTTTACTTGCCTTTATATAAAGAAACACGTCTTGGTTCCCGAAACAATCTTTCTTTATGCTTATGAAATTCATGTTTTGAATTCTTATGCAAGTAGTTACTCAAAGATTTTTATAACTAACTTTATAACATGAAGATGATTTATGCATAAGTATTTGTCCATGTATTGTTGCATTCTTTGATTTGTTTGTTTCAGGTCAAAGGAGAAGAAGGGAACTCCAAGAAGGGTTTGGACCCTAAAGGCCTTCTTGAATGTAGGACCTTAGGTACGTACCCTAAACATTAGAATTTGCTTACAGTAAAGATAATGGCTGTGTGTGTGTTTCTTTGAATAAGTAATTTTCAGTCTGGTAGAGTCTTAACCCAAAGGACCCTAGGGGTACTTTCCCTTCAACCAGAATTGGCGACTCCGCTGGGGAACAACACTCTTGTTGCTCCTAGTTTGGGTAGTCTTCAAGCCAATCAAGGCTCAGCCTCTCTGTTTGCTGGTTCTGACTGTCTGATCTGTGCTTGAACTCTAAGATTTTCCAGTTTTTTAAGTCTGTATTTTTTATTTTTCTTGAAAATCTTTAGATACGCTGTTTTTCTGGATTACAGAAGCATATATACGCAAGTTGTACTAAGTGAACCCGCGTATACGCGAGTTTCCTCAGTTACAGTCGCATGTACACGCATTCTGCACATCACTGCAGGCGCGTATATTATATAATTTTCAAGATTTGTAAATTTTCTTTTTGCTGAATGTTTGTCTGGTGGTTTGGGTCAGTTTTAAGCAGTCATTTTCTAGTAACAGTCCTCTGTTTAACAGGGGGCATCTTGTTCTGAACTCTTTCTAGTTATAAGGAGTATTAGTCTTGTTTTCGTTGATTGCAAGCGTCATTGTTTTTTGACACACAAGATTTCTGGTTAAGAATCTTGACTGCTCTGTTTTGGCAGAGTAGGAAGATTGGATTCAATCTTTGTGTTCATTTTGTTTCGGTGACCCTTTTGTTTGCTTAACGAAATCATTTTTGTGACCATTTGCTCCTTCGTTTCAGGAAAGTTGTTTGTTACCATTTTCTTGAAACTTATCTTTTGATCTTTTGGACTTTCATTGCTGCTTTTGATTGTCAAGAGCGATTTCAACACACATTTATTTTTGTTGGGTTTTCATCATTTGAAAGGTGTCAATTCGCAAAAGTGTTTGGTTGCCTTTTCTTCAATCATTAGTGTCAGTATTTTTGAGAGCATTATTTAAAAAGACTTCTTGGTTTGATTGAAAGAAAATCTTTTGAAAGTTTTGAGTTTCGCTTTCTTAAACTTGCTTTTCATTTGATTTCCTTTTTTGCGAAGTGAAAGTGCTTTGTGTTTATCTTAGAACTTGTTTTTATTGTTTGGACGAAATGATTGGTAACACATCATCTTCTATCTAAGAATTTGAGTGGCAAGACAAATTTGATAAGGCAGCAACTTTCCTTCTTTGTTTTTAGAGTAGTCTTTAAAATCTTGCATCCACATATAGTTCTTGCATTAGGATAGATTTGCATCTCTTTTTAGGCATATATATTTTTGTTAGTTTTTGTGAGTGTGGAGTCTGAAAAGAAAAGGAAAATTTGTTTACATTAGAAGTACCTCTGAACCTCATAGAAATTGCTCTTCATCGAAAACAAAAAGTGCATGTGCATGCAGCTAAGTTTTATTAATTTCTTTTGCGTCCATAAAAACACCATGAGTTTCATCTCCATTACCTTGTGACTTAAATAACGGCCTAATAAAATCAAGCGCTAAATTAAAATCCACTAGAACTTTTTGTTTTAGTCAGTTACACCAACAAGTTTAGGATTTTAGGGCCTTGGATTAGGCGAGTGGAGAGTTAACTCTCCAAGGCCACATAAAACGTCAAACATAAGAGTCTGATTAACGAGAGTAAATCCAATAGCGTTAGGAAGACCAGGAAAGCTCCAGATCTGGGAGTTAAGCAGGAGGCTCTGTGAAGACAGGGAAGAGAGATACCCCCTCTCCTACTTGTCCGAACTTACCTCACGACTGTTCCGCCTGGCTTCTGCGACGAGTTGGTACCCATAGTTGCCTCTCCTAGGGATCTACACAGGTGGCTGCGGAGGGGAAACCCGTGGCACCTGAGGTTGACGTTGTATCACTCTCGACAGTACTACTGGAGGGCACCCTTGCGAAGCTTGGGGGCTTGCACCGGCGCAGGCTGTTGTTAGGAGGTCAGCGTAACTTCCTCTGATACCTTCGCTGATAGGACTGGGCCCTCATCATCCCAGACTATCTTCGGAAGGCCCCTTGATTCACTTTCTCGTATTTTGGTGTCCGGCCTTAATCACCTGGAGCGGAAATACTTGGAAGTTGTTTGACTGGCTATATCTTTAGGGACTTTGTAGTGTGTGCTCTGTGCTCCTAGTTGGCCTAGCTTTCAATTTTTTGAGTCTTTAGTTAGATCATAACAAAAAATTCAAAGTGGCTGACCGATCTCCTAGATGGTCTCGAAGACTTCGTGGTCTTTCGCCGCCAAGTTTAGAGCCTTCTCCGAGAAGGCGCAGAGGGAATACCACCGGTGGGGTTCGTCCTACGCCGGTTGACACATCGGAGATTGATCCTCCTGGTGGAGGCATTATTGCCCAAGCAGGGCCTGGTACTTTTGAACAAGAGAGGGATACTCCAGTCCTTTCTCGAGTTCACTTTCAAGCGGAGAATAACGTAGAGGTAGAAGAATTCTCAGAGTCGTTAGGGGCTCTGAATTCTCCCCTACCATTTAGTTATCCAGACGTATTGCAATACGTTGGGACTCCGTCACATAGACCGGCAAGTCCAGGTTACACTATGCGCTTACCAATCATGACCACTACTGGAAGCATGGCTTCTACAAGTGCTACGACAATGCAAACCCCAACATCAGTGCAAGGGGGAGGAACTATTTCCATCCCCTCCACTTCCTTGTTTGGATCTTTTTCCAGCACATCTTTACTTGGGTCTACCTCCATTCCGTCTACGAGTGGAAATGCCCAAACCAATGCTTTTGGTACAGGATTTTTCCCATTTGGCACCCAATCACAGGGTATTCCATCAGTTCCGTTTAGTGCCGCTACGTCCATGGCGGGCGGATCGGCTTTGTTCCAGGGTTTTCCTTTCGGAAGTGGTCATATACCACATTCCAACCCGACGGCAGGATCCTTGCCTTTTTCTTCAGTAGGACAAAGCAACAATCCTTTCCAAGGTTGGAATAACCCTGGGGTTAGTAGCGCGGGAACTGGGAATCCGTTCATCGGCCAACAAGGGAATAGGCCATACACCACGGTTAGTTCGTTTCAAAGTATTCCTCCCCTTGCTTCGGCTTGGAATCCATATCAGGGGTTATCAACTCCTTACCATTCTTTAGGAGGAAACTTTGCGGGTTATGGAGGTTATACGGCAGGAGTTGGTCAAACTCTGAATTTTGCTGGATCTCAAGGCTTGCCTTTTGGTTCAGCCGGTTCTACTGGTTACTTCGGGCAGCCTGGTGCCTCACAAATTCCAGGACAATATTTTCAGAACTTTGGGAGTTCCACCCAGTCTGGGTGGAATCCCCAAGGTCCTCCCAGACTTCCATTCCTGGCAACGTTAAACTTGCCAGATCTCACAAAGTTAACAAACGACCCAATTAAATATAATCCGGCCTGGCCTCCGGTCCCTACCAAACTTCCTTTGGATATTCCAAAATTCGAAGGGAAGAGTGGTGAGGACCCAGGCGACCACGTAACCACATTCCATCTGTGGTGCTCATCCAACTCCCTCATCGATGATTCGATTAGGTTGAGACTCTTTCAGCGCACCTTGACTGGTAATGCGGCCAAGTGGTATATAGAGTTGCCAGGGGGCAGCTTCTCATCCTTCGCCGACTTAGCCAATATTTTCTTAAATCACTTTCAGTTGCCTGTCCGCTATGATGCCGGAACTGAACTTCTGGCTACCTTTCGTCAGGATAAGGCTACTCACATTTCCGATCACATTGGAGACGGAGAAAGAGGCTCATTAAAGCCGAAATTCCTCCGGAGTACCGTCTCGAGTGGTTTTTGAAGTCTTTACAACCCGAGATCTCGAAAGATGTCTCCATGTCTGGGGTCTATTCCGAGGAGCAAGCCATTTTTAGGCCCCAGCAGTTAGAATTGATCTACTCTCAGTCTGGGATCCTACAAAAGTACTTGCCAGATGCTCCTGGATCTAAGGTTGATTTAGCTAAGCCGAAGCCAGGTCTGCACGCGGATGGTATCGTTGGGTCAGTAGACACAACTACAGTGAACTTGTTGAATCAATTGCAGCAGTTGTCTTTGCAAACTGCTTCTAACAACCAAGTCACATTGTCTAATCCTCCCGCTTCCCAAACTTCTTCAATCAATGCCGTCCAATCCGATAACCCCAAAGGAAATCAAAATTCCAATGGGAAAAAGAAAGGACGTGGTAAGAAAAAGAACCAGGATGGGAAGCCTGATGCAAATAAATCCGGCAACAACGCTGGTGGTGGTAAAGGTGAGTCGAGAAAGAAAGTTAAGTTTCCTTGCAAGTTATGCAGTGGAGACCATCTAACTCATCTCTGCCCTAGGATTGAAGACACTCAGCGCTTGTTAGGATAGCAAGGGGCTTCTAGTTCGCAAGCTGTGTTAACTAACCCGTTTCCCCAAGGACAGCAACTTCTTGCTGGCGCGAGTTCGAACCCTGGGACCTCCTCAGGGGGCAACCAGGAAGGGGAGAAAGCATCAAATGTTTTTATGATGGGTTCAAATGTCCATGTGGTTACTCGGTCACGTGATTATGGTGAAGCCGAAACATCTAAGGATAAAACTGTTCCCGGAAGTACTGACCTTCACATTGAGCGACCCCCTGTTGAGACTATACCTCGGATACCGAAAGGTTCCGCCAAACGCGTGACGATTAATCCTAATGCTAGGGCCGCCCAGAATTACTCCATTGTGGAGGATCTGGCTCAAAGCCCGTGTGCTATGTCCGCTTTAGAGGTTCTCCAGTCGTGTCCGGCTCAGAGAAGTGCTTTACTCTCCGCAATTGGAGCAGTTGATCCGGCTAACTCCTTAGTACTCACTTTTGACTTGTTAAATGTCAAAAAGCGGCTCCCTCATCATATGGCTTTTCAGATAAAGTCTTCATATCAGAAAATCAATATTTTTCGCACCGTTATAGATGAAGGAGCTTCCACATGTGTCATGTCGATGTCATGTTGGAAGGCTATTGGTTCACCTTCGGCTGTTCCTTCACCAACCGTCTTAACTGCATTTGATGGTCATTCTCACAAGCCGGATGGGATTATCCCGGCCTTTCCTATATGTGTTGGAGGGAAGGTCGTTAATATCGAAGTTGAATTCGTAGATGCTAACCTAGACTATAATCTCCTATTAGGAAGGAACTGGGTATACGAAATGGAAGCCGTCGTATCGACTCTGTTTCGTGTCATTTGCTTTCCTCATGAGGGGAAAATCGTTAAGGTGGATCAATTGGACTATTCCCCAATCGATCCTCAAGCAATCTACGACTCTACTGTTCCTTTGATGGATAACCCTCGCCCGCCGACTGAGAATTTAGGAGTAGGGATGTATTCCTCATTGATGGGTACGTTTGATCTTCCCTCTCCTTTTGCAAAAATCAATGCTATTTCATCATCCAAGGAGTCTCCTCGAGAAGAGTTCTTTCGAACTCATTATTTTTCAGACCCTTGGACCTTGCCTTCACCTGCGACCACATTAGTTGAAGGACAAGTAAATGGAATGGCATTTCCTATATCTGCAGCTGAGCTTAGATATCAGTCTATCGTAGACTCTGCAGATAACCATTCCACTCCTTTTTCTGAAGAAGAGTTGGATGGTCATGTGGCCCCGGCCTGGAGCCTAGATTCTATTTCTACCTTGGATTGCTTGGATTCAATTTTACCTTCTGAAGAAGCAATCCTTGAAGCAATGATGGGTATAGATCAACCTTGGGAAGACTTACACCATCGTTTGTACTTTCTTCCTCCTTTGCAGGAAGTGGAATCTAGGTTTTCCGAGCTCTGTACTAGTGATGTTGATATGGTGTCGAACCCTTTGGCTCCAGCACACATTCGCGCCGAAGGTAATATGTCGGTAATTTCAAAAACGATACCCATCAACATCTCTAGGGACCCTAACATCATTGAGAATATCTTCATCGGAATCGAGTGTTCCCCTGAAGAAATTCAAATCTACATCGACCTCTTTAAAGAATATCGTGACGTATTTGCTTGGTCTTATGAAGAAATGCCCGGCATTGATCCTTCTATAGTTCAACATGAGATCAAGACATATGAAAACGCAAAACCTGTTCGTCAAAGACTTCGTCCGGTTAACCCTAGGAAAGCAGCAGCTATCAAAGCTAAAGTTCAGAAGCTACTAAAGGCGGGTTTTATATACCCTGTTCCTCTTACTGATTAGGTTTCTAATCCAGTCCCCGTAGATAAAAAGCAAGGGACAATCCGTGTATGCATCGATTTTAGGGATCTAAATAAGGCTTGTCCAAAAGACAATTATCCCACGCCATTTATTGATCAAATTATTGATGAGTGTGCGGGTAACGAGATTTTCTCCTTTATGGATGGTTTTTCAGGTTATAATCAAATCTCTATCCGTCCTGAGGATCAGCATAAGACAACCTTCATATGTCCCTGGGGTACCTTTGCATATCGAAAGATGCCTTTTGGTCTTAAAAATGCTGGAGCCACTTTTCAGCGGGCCATGTCATACGCTTTCCACGACATCAAACATGTCATCGAGGCATACTTAGATGATCTCGCTGCTCGTTCTCGAAAGAGGACAGATCACCCTAGTCATCTTCGATTAGTCTTTGAGAGATGTAATTTTTATAAAATCCGGCTGAACCCCAACAAGTGCGTTTTCGTGGTTACTTCCGGTCGGCTGTTAGGGTTTATTGTGTCCAATGAAGGGATTCGGGTTGGTCCCTTCAAGGTTGCGGCAATAATTCAGTTGCCTCCCCCGTCTTCACTTCGGCAACTTCAAAGTCTTCAAGGGAAGGCTAACTTCTTGAGATGGTTTATAGCAAATTACGCCGAGATCACTAAAGGATTCATGCGTCTACTACGGAAAGGAGTTCCATTTATATGGGATGACTTTGCGCAGCGGTCGTTTGATGCTTTGAAAAAAGCATTAGTCTCTGCCCCGCTTTTGAGTCCACCGGATTATGGTAGAGACTTCCTTTTATATCTCGCTGCAGCAGAATCAACCATTGGTATGGTTCTAGTTCAGGAGGACGATGCCCTCGCCGAGCACGTCATTTATTATTTGAGCTGAGGCTTAATAGGCCCTAAACATCGCTATTCTCCGGTTGAGAAGTTGGCCTTGGCAGCTGTTCATGCTGTCCAACGGCTCCGTCATTATATTTTGCTACGTAAAACTTTTGTCTTAGCGGCAGTCAATCCATTTCAATTTGTCCTCAGTAGGCGAGTGATTGGGGGCAAATATAATAGATGGATAGTCATTTTGCAAGAATTCGATCTCGAGTTCTTGTCTGCCAAATCTAAGAAATCCATGGTTTTTGCGGAACTTATCTCGGAGCTACCTTGTGGAGATGATATTGTTTATGAGGAAAGTTTACCCGACGAACATATATTCCTCATCTCTTCACAAGACCCTTGGTATGGGGATATCATTGTTTATCTCCAGACTTCGAAGTGCCCCTCTACTTTCTCCAAGGATGAACGTCGCAAATTACGTCACCTGGCAAAAAACTATGTTATTGTTGGTGACACATTATATCGTCGAGGGGTTGACTCAATCCTCCGGCGTTGTTTAACCTTAGAGGAAGCAGAGTCCGTGCTCAATGATTGCCACAGTGGAGCTTGTGGTGGTCATCTATCAGGGCTTGCTACAGCCCAACGCATCTTACGTGCTGACTATTTTTGGCCTTCACTTTTTAAGCACTGTGTGGAAGCAGTCAAACGCTGCCACCCATGTCAAGTTTTTACTCGGAATATGCGTGCGCATCCAGCTCCTCTTTTTCCCGTTGTCACTGTCGGTCCCTTTACTAAGTGGGGCATTGACTTTACGACTTGTAATCCGCCCTCAGCAGCGAATCACAAGTACATTATCGTGGCTGTAGACTACTTCACGAAGTGGGCTGAAGCCATGCCTACTTATAAGAACAATAGTGACACGAAAGCTTTGTTTCTTTTCAATCAGATCATCTCAAGATTCGGTATCCCAAAGGAGATTGTCACTGACCATGGCAGTCATTTCCAAAATCAATTGATGTCTGAATTGGCTCGTAAATTAGGCTTCCGTCAGGAGCATTCGTCCCCTTATTATCCTCAGGCCAATGGGCAGGTCGAGGCAGTTAATAAAACTCTTAAGATGATACTCCAACGGAAAATCGATAAAAATCGGTCCAATTGGCACATTATGTTGTATCCGGCTCTATGGGCATACTGAACCTCCATCAAAACGGCTACTGGTTTTACACCCTTTCAGTTGGTTTATGGGATGGAATCCATCTTCCCGGTCGAATGTGAAATTCCATCCCTTAAGTTGGATGTTGAATTACTTCCAGAGACTTCGAGTCTCGAAGAGCACCTTGTTCACTTGGAACATCTCAATGAGCAGCGTCGAGACGCCGCCACGATGAATGAGGCCCATAAGAAAAGGGTTAAAACACAGTATGATAAGTCTGTCCTTCCTCGAGTCTTTTCTGAAGGTGACCTTGTCTTGGTCTACGACCAAGATAAAGACACCTTGGGGGCAGGAAAATTTAGGCCTATGTGGTACGGTCCTTTCATTGTTAAACGAGTTTTAGAAAAAGGGTTGTATGAGTTAATCGACTTTGAAGGGAACAAGCTGGTGGAGCCCAGAAATGGGCTCTACCTAAAGAGGTACTTTGCTTAGTTCAGGCTGGGCAATAACTTCTTTGTACTTTATGTATATATTTTATACATATATCGTCGAGCGTTTTCTGATATCAGTGCTTTTTGGTCTGCTGTGGCAGGTGCTGATGGATGATTTGGTCTATTTTGGGTTCGCCGATGGTGCTAGTCGGCACACTCGGAATCTTGCTTCCGCATCTTGGGTACTTTATTATCCAACTGGTCAATTGATGGTATCGAGAGGCGTGTGTATCGGTCCTGCTTCAAACAATATGGCCGATTATACAGCTGTTATCAATTTATTATCCAAGGCAATCTCTTATGGGATCAACTCGTTGGTAGTATATCTTGATTCTCAATTTATAGTGTCTCAATTGAATAACATTTATCGGGTTAGGGATCCATTATTATATCGCCAATATTTAAGGGTGAGGTTGTTGCAAAGATCATTTATTTACATTAATTATTTTCACATACCGAGATCTCAAAATTGGTTAGCTGATTCTATCGCTAATCAAGCATTAGACTGGCATATCAATCATTCATCATCATAAAATCATACATCAAAAAGTCAAACTGTATATATATATATATATATATATATATATATATATATATGTGTGTGTGTGTGTGTGTGTGTGTCATAAAGCGCCTCGAGTGTACATATGTGTGTCCAAAAATATACAAAATTGGGACTCAAATGCCCATAATCATGTCAGGCATATCTAATGCCTCGGCTCAGGATGAGCATCTAAGTATGTCACTATAGCATTGGCCACGCGCCGAAAGACGCGAACCCAGTCACGTGGCATGCCAACCACATGACGCTGCATATCCGGAGGAAGGTCCTCTATCTCGGCCATCGGTACTCGGTAGCTCAGTCTCGCCAAGTGTCGTTGGACGTTGTTTAAGGTCCGTTCCGTATCCGCAGCCGCCTCTTCGGCTCCTCGGCCACGCCGTCCATGCCGTGGGAATCCATCTGGTCATATAGGCCCAATGTCTGGAACATGATCATCATATTAATCATTTGAATCTCATCAAAAAATATTTTTCAAAACTCATCATTATATTTGAAAAATCCAAAAAAAATTATAAAATCATAAAAAATTCTTACCAATCTCGCCCCATGCTGCATCCGGTGGTAACACTAGATCAGGATCTCCTCGGAAATCCAGCCCAGCATAGGGGTAGTCATCTATAGCGATGATTTTCTGCTCCCACCAGGCAAAGAAGTCATCGTCAAATGCATTCCTTGGGACTTCCCCACCCCCCAGACGTTTCATCAGGTCAGCCCACCGGCCCATGCGTGGATCACGTGGGGTACTGATGGAAACTGCTACCCTGGGGTGGAGTGTGGGAACCTTCTCGAAGAAGAAAGTGCACAAGATGGTTCTGAACCCAAAGTTCTTGGTCTGTCCCCTCCTGATAGAAGTGAGTTGTTCCTTCATGTTGGCAAGAAGAGGAGTACACCAGTCAAACACAGTAGTGAGACAGTCCACTGCCACGCTCATGGTTACCCGTGACGCCTGATGTAGTGAGGATGATCCGTTCACTCGAGCTATGGTGAACAAGATTATCCTGAGTGAAAAACTCGCCACATGTGGGATAGAGATTTGGCTCCCGACCTTCCGATGACCCGGGCAGTAAATCTGTACATAGTCATCTACACTGAGGCTATTTCGTGTCCTGCCCCGGGAATGTACTACCTCTCCCCTTCGGGAAAGGCCCGTGATAAAATATATGTCTTCCACTTCTATCCTGAGTGGCATCTGATCAATCACAAATGCTTCTTCATCGACATCCCAATAATCGATGAGCCTCTCTAGCAGTCGCGTGTTTGCTTTCATATTTGGCAATTTGAAGAATTTTAGCAAACCGCATCCCCGTAAAGCATCTAATGCTTCATCATTGCCCATGACTTCATTATCCACGGCTGAGTGCTCTCTTTCATGCCATGTGATAGTCATCCTGGAAGAAAAAATCATTTTCATCCATTAGACTTGTTTATAAAATTAGTTCGCTGCGCACACGCGGTTTTCTATATACACAGTTGCGTGTAGGGCTGTCGTATACGTGAGTTTAATATTGTCAACCCGCGTGTACGCCGCGAAGGAATTTTTTGCAAAAATCCAACGGTAAAACATCAACTAAAATTCCTAAAAACTATCACAATTAATTGCAAGACAAGTTTGAGGCTTACCTGGAAGTTTTCGGCAAGTTTGAACGGTTGAATTGGTCACAGGGAAGTTTGCTCCTTTTGCTCCACAATTTTTGCTCTCCAAGTCAAATGGTGAAAATGGTAAGTCAAAAATGCCTTTTATAAGTTTTGAAAATGTAAAATTTTTTCAAAATTTTATTTTGTTTGGCCTCATGTAACTTTTAACTTGGGAGCTTGGAATGTCGAGTTTGGTTTGCTTTTCAGGACATTTTGGACATTTTTCGACAGTTCGAGACGGTTCCATGACCGCTGACCCGTCATGGCAGGTATCGTGTTTTCACTGGCATATAGGTTAAGGAAACCATTTTTCCATTGCATTATGCATACTAGCCTCCATGTGACCGATACATTTGCCGTAGGGTCCACCCCGTCATGTTATGGTTCGTAAGCCATTTTCACTCGCCGATTCTTTAAATCATGACACGATGGTAGAGCCATCCCTTTACATGGGCATCGTAGTTAGCACCTCACTGACATTGGTTGCCCATGCTGCTTCGTTTTGAGTAGGCTCGGGAGTCCTCTGTAGTCCTCGGGAGTCCTCTGTATCCATCTGCTGCCGCTGCTGCATGGAGGAACCCTTCGCAGGGGTCATGGATGTGGCTATGATCTTCCCCTTACTTTGGGAGTGAACCAAACAGAAAATGAATTTCCTAGACTGGGAGACAACCTTGCTGCATTTTTTAGCAGAGATCAAAGAGGTGGCGATAGGTGGGGATGCCTCTAGTATCCTATATAATGAATTACCCAAAGTAATAATAACAGCGCAAGGCCTTGACTCATATACAACATGTCGCCTCCACAAGTATGGCTAGCCTAATAATACATCACAAACATCCAGAGGTGCAACATCACACAATATATCGTCTATGAAGGGCTTGATGCTGTACGGAAGATGACATTGCTGGAAAACTCGAATATCTCGTCCTTGGTGAAGCCACCCGACAATGTACGGCTATGGGTGTAGTGTAGTAAGTAGGCCCAACCACTTCATGACCTCTACTGAAATGAGGTTCTTTTGGTTCCCACTGTCAACAATGAATTGTAGCGGTGAACCCTTCACCCACATCTGTGAGTGGAAAAGATGCTCCCCCTCCTTTGGATCTTCGGGCTCATTCTTCTAGATCTTAGCGGTGGCAACAATGGCGCTGGGCTCTGCGTCAATGATCTTCTTCCCTTTGCCATTCCCCTTGTCGGGTTCTGACTTAGGGTCAGAACATGAATATGATTCTGAAGCCTTCAACTCGGCCACTAGCGACTTCTTGGTCCGACATTCACTTGTGTTGTGAGTGGGGCTCTTATGGAACTCACACCACTTTCCTGTGTCCTTCTTCGACTTTGTGGTGTTGTTCTTTTCTTGTAGCTTCGACGGGTTGCCTTGGGTTGCTCTGTCTTGGTTTTTTCCTTGGTTTTGTGATTTGGGGAAGCCTTTCCCTTGCTTCAAATTTGCAGATCCAAAGTCTCGCTTCTTCTGTTTAAAATTATTCTCAATTTTGACAGCGTATCGGTACCCCATGCCAAGCGAGGAGATGTTCAGGAACTCCATCTTGTCCTGTATGTATCTGTGTAGGTAGTCATGGTATTTGAGTACCAAATGTAGCTCAAAATACTTGATACCCAACTATGTGCAAAGGGTATTAAAAATGTTTGTGAACTCCGACACATCTTGGTCCCTTCCCTATCGTAGCATGGTCCACTTTATGTATTTTTCCTCGTAGCTTTTGACATGGTAGTACTACTCCTCGATGGCATCCCAGAATGAATTCCAAGTGGGTGTGGCTGAAAATAATGAGCCCATACTTTCATCCTTCTGCTCGTAGTAGGTTTCCCACCAGTCCTTGACGTGGGGCTGCTTTGAGAGGAGCGAAAATAATCTTTTCCCGACTGGAAAAATCATGAACAGAAAAATACCCTTCTAGCAGATTTAACCATTTATCTATGACATTTGCATTTATTTGACCCTCGAAGATGAGGATTTCAAAATTAACTTGTACCTTAAAGGGTGTGGCGTTTCCAGAGTAGCTGTTGGAAGCCAATGCGTCGCCCCTGGGTAGCCTTTGAAGGATCTGGGCAAAGCTGTCCATCATCACGTTACTTTACTACTCGAGGGCTTCTTCGAGCAAGATTTTGATAGGATCTCCTACTCCCTCGTCTCTCTTTTCATCTGCCATGGGAGGCCGTCAGGATTTGCGAGGCTACTCTTGCAAAGGTTCGACCAGTTCAAGCCCTAACTCCTTATATCCCGACCTCGACGGGGACATGCAAAGAAAAACAGAGAAAAAGCAGGTCACTCTGATACCATTGATCCATATTTAAACAGGAACGCAAAAAAGTACATAAATAACCATAAATACAAAGATGCAATGGAAATAATACTTCATTTCATTAATGTAAAATACTAAAATATGCTTACAAACAGAAATGAAAATAAACTAGCTAGGGTGATGGTAGCTTATCTCTGAGAAGAGATGTGGCGGCTACATGCCTCTGAACTATGTTACAATGAGGCTCGAAGGCCTATTTATTGTTGAGAAATAATGGAAAACCCTAAACATCCAAAAACCTAACCCTAGAAGATGAAACGCCAAACTAGGGGCCCCGTTTGGGCAAATTGGTACATCAACTTCTCGGGGCCGTAAACTTCGGCATACGATCTCTGTTTGACGCGTACAATATCTCGTTAAAAATATCTATCTGAGGAATATAACTTTGGGAAGAGAAAAAATGATCCATAACCCATGTTGCTCTCGGTTTTCCCAAAAAATGTCATTTAAGGCCTCAAAATGGCTCTATAGGTTCAGGACCCGAAAAACTGCTAAAAATAGTAAATTGAGCTACAATTAAGGAAACTAAAAAATTGAAAGAGATAGTTGTGGTGGTCCAAGTGGGATATGTGGGTGGCCACCAACATCCACCTAGATCACTTGTGCATAACACTAGAAATATTTTTTCGAGTTATTTTCAGCTGAGAGAATCCGATGTTAACTTGAACTGATCTGCTTCTTGAGAAATGGCTTCGAAGTATTTGCTCTATTCTGATCTTCTAATGCATCTCTTTGAAACCCGTTGCACCTGTTGCCATCTTTTGACATCAATGGAAACATATTTGAAACACTACACAACCCTAATCCTGCTCCTATGGAGGAATGTATTGCAACAAAACTGAAAATTCCTCTCACTATTGTTGTTGCTACTACAACAATTGCAACCGAGAAGCATCCAAAATAATGAATCAATTGTGTCTTTTCACTGCAACTATCTCTTGAGTCTCCTACTGCTACTAGCCTTTGCAAATTTCGCTCAAGATGTGACTGCATCAATTGAAACAGATCCTTCTGCTACTTAATATTGTGGGCACCTATAGTAAGGGTAATGATCCACGAGAAGAGTATACTACAACTGTTTCTACTTTCCTATGGACCTTGCCCAAATATTTACAACTCTAGGACCAATTCTCTACATTTCCCCACCTCACTCCTAGAGTTATAGCTACATGCATGGCGAAATATACCTCTAGGTTGTACACATTTTTAACTCAAACACTAATTTGTTTTACTTGTCTAGTAGAAACATGATTTAGATAAGATTTCCCCTTACCGAACACCACATCATATCCTTTGTCTTAAAGTATAGCTACAAAAACTATTTTTTTCTTCAAAACAGGAACATACATTACATTCTTTAGGTGAAGATGAGAGTCTGGCTCCAGCTTAAAGGTGATAGTGCCAATCCCTTTGGTACTATACCTCCCTTCATCTCCATGTTCTATGTGTAATTGTAGGTCCTTCTCCTCTAGGTTGCTAAAGATCTTATTTCTTTTCATATGATAGGAAGCACCATAGTCTAGGTACGACTCACTCCCTCTTACTGTGATTTCCATGCAAGCAATGAGGGTGAAATACAACTCGAATTGTGATGTGACAGAATCTCCTCCTACTGCTACTGTTGGCTTTATTCTGAATTTCTATGTGGACACTTGGTTGCATAGTTTCCATACTCATGGAAGTGAAAGAATTTAATTTTATTGAATTTTTTCTTCTTGCCATGGTTCTAGTTGGATTTTTCCTCACGTTGGGCCTTCTTTCCTTTTCCAACTAAAGCACAATATTTTTCCTCATCAGATCTGGTTGAGCCTCCATCTCTAGTGTTTCTTCTAATCTCCTCCTGCACCAAGTTAGACCAAAGTATCTCCCAATTTAGGAGCTTGTCTCTTCCATTAATTGAATCTTGATATCTATGCCAAGACTTCAAAATATCAAGGAGTTCTAAGCTCACAAGCTTATATTGTGGCATAAATCTCCTACTCCTCCAAGTTCATATTTGACCTGAGCGAATCTAGATAGGTACTGAATAATGGTTTCATTTTTCTACATTTGAAAATCCCCAATTGGGAAAATCCCCTCATCCTTTTGTATTATATCAAATGAGAGTATATATCTATTGCAATGACAAGTTAAATCCTTGAAGCTTAATCTACACTGAAATATTGATCTCCTCCTCTACCTTCTTTGACCAACACTTGGCCAAAATAGGACTCTAGATTCCTTTTATTTCCTTGCGCAATTCTTGCTCCTAAAGAATACGAAGAAACCCTATTTTCCCTTGAAATCCCAAGAGAATTACCCATTTTCTATATGCAGACAATGTACACTCTCTAGTATACAATAATGATTACATTAATTCCTTTTTCCTCCACTCAACTAGGAAATTCGAATTCATGTATGACTAGGGCTATTTTTAGTAAATTGACTAGTTAATTGAGAGATCAGTGAGTTAACAATAGTTACAACTACCAAACTAAACTCATATTAACTATATTCGTGCCTAGAGCTCATATAATTGAGTTTCATTAACTATAACTCCACTATATTGCTAGATATTAGCAATTAACTCATGCACAACTCTACTTCTTTCCCACAAACTTGAATTGATTGACTTAAATAAGTGACTTGGCCATATCACTTCTGCTAATTGTGGCTCAATTCATCCTGCTAATGTGGAAATTTGAATTTCTCCATTTGGCTAAGGCATAAGTCAATTGAAGTCTTTTCTTGCTACAATTTAACATGAAGATCAACATGGATGAAGAAGGTGTAGAGACTTTAAGGTCAATTCTTAGAGAGTAGATCATCTCTGCTACAAGATATTTGGAGCCATTTATAGCTTAGAAGATCATGTTAATTGTTATTGAACCCCACTTAGATGGAAATATCTCTGAAATATATTTCCAATGGTATGTGGAAGTTTGAAAATGGCCTCCTGGATCAAAATTTATGGCCAGTCAAAGGTGTAGCCCCAAAAGTCAACCAATGCAGAGTAAAAAATGGTGGAGGAGCCATAGCAAAATTTATGTTTGGTAGAGTTGCTGAAATCAGAAGCAAGATTGCTAGAGCCACTATCCAAAGCACTAGGCAGAAGTGGCATTAAAGCGTTGTAGCAGGAAGCATTATCATTGGACCAAGGTAGAGCCAACATGAAAATTAAGCTCGATGGAGGGAGTCCAACAGGTGTACCCTGAAGAAACCTTAAGGAGAACTTAAGGAACTAGCGGCATGAAATTACCTGGGTGGAGGTGGCATGAAAAATTACCCTAGTATAAAGTTGATTGGTTGTAGGAGCAACAAGTGGATCCATTATAACAACTCAACCTGCAAGGTAAATCCCAAAGGTAAAATGTAAGGCACAGGAAAATAGTTTTGGGTTGACAATGTTGTGGGCCAACAATGGCGAACAGAGTAGTCAGAAATGACCAATAGAAAATTGGAAATGGCTGACCCATATTGATAGTTAAGCTCACAAAGGCAGACCCATAGGATTCAACTCAGTGCACAAAGTAGTAGGCCCAGGATGGGTAAGGCAGGTTACGTGGCGCGATAAAAGCGACAGAATTATTGAATGCGATGATTTTTAATAAAATAATTCAACAAAGAAATTATTCGAAAAATAAAGATCTTGGGACCCTTTCTCTCTCCTCTGACAGTACATAGGTGGCACAATATGATTGGCTTGCAAGGATAACATAGATGCACAAGTGGATGATGACATCAAAAATGACATGGCCCAACCAGAGCATGACATGTCTCAAGTGTTTTGGGATTTTTGGGTGGAAAAATGGGCCATTTCTGAGTGACATGTAGATTAATCACAGAGTGACACGTGGCATGGGTAATGTAAGCATGAAATTATCCTTGTACCTCGAACCCAGAAGGTTTTGGGCAATGCATAGAGGAACCAATAGGCTGACTGGGCATCAAGTTGATAGGGCTAGTGTCAGTGAAAATTGAGCATGGCGTAAAGTGATTGGTCATAAAGGCTTCAGGTGGACCCCATTGGGGCAACTTATCCCATAAGGAAGGGCCCAACAGTTTATAAAGGGGCACAAGAAAAATGCATTGAGAGGAGAGTGATGGGAAATGTTGAAAGTGACAAGAGGTGATGACAACTAATTAGAGAAGAGGAAGGTAGTCCATGGGACATGTAATCCCTGTGGCATGACCCCAAAGTTAAAATATAGGTGCAAAAGGAAGAATCACCAGGAGGCAGGCACTGGGACACATGCAATACGATTGGCAAAGTAGTGACTAATAGGAGAAGGCGGTAAGCAGTCCCCATGGGACATGTCGATTAGGTGCCATGAACCTAGAGGAAATACAAACGTGCAAAGGATTACAACTGGGATTTATGGCAAGAGACGGAGTAGGAGACATAAAGATTCCCATAAAGTGACGATTTTCTCAAGTCTTGGAAAGCTACCCAAAATGTGGTTTTGCGGTGTTTTCAAGTGTTATATAAATAAGGCCCAACACAGAGGTTTGCATTATAAAATAAATGCATGGGGCTTATTTCCAAAATGGATCCACAGTCTTGATTTTGGTGAATAAAAGAAAGCATTTTTTCCATGATCAAAGGTCGTGGCTGAATGGTCTAGAAAGTATATTTGGTAGAATTTTTATGAAAACCTTCAGGCTTTGGTATGAATGAGTTGACAACTTGAACTTTGAAAGTTAGGAAAAACATAACAGAAAATAACTAAAACTCTAAAATTGGCATGAATATATCAATGATAGTGTATTCGGCAACATAGACAAATTAAAGAGGCATTTTTAGCAGAAACACTAAGTATGGAGCTCACTAAAAATAGAAGAGCCTCAGCTAAAACTTGTAACTCAACATAATTGAGGAAAACAATAGTTTAACTTAGAATTTCCTGAAGTAACAAGTGAGGAGTAAAATATGACTTGGAGAGCAAGTCCAGAAGACATGTTTTGAGAAGGAAAAAGGAAAAATTAATGGCTTCATGCAAGCATACAAGAGAGAAAATTAAAGCTTCAAATTCCATAATAGCAAATTTGAGTAGTTAAGCTCATTTTTTCAATCTGAAACAAATGGGCAGTGAATGATAACTTGAAGAGTATATTCAAAATACTCAACAGAATAGGAAAAAGGAAAAAATAAGAGATCCATGAAAAGTAAAAGAGCAAGATAACCAAATATCAATTCCAAAATATTAGCCCAAAATTCTTTAAAAGCAAAATTTGAGCAACCAAGAAGGTTGTTGTTGGTGCAATGAGATGCATAGTGGTCATATTCATCAAGGGTGAATCAATGATCAAATTTGGTATCTAAAAGGTGTTTTATAAATTCAAAGAGTGCATTGGTGATTGGTGAAAGGATTGATGTTGCTGGTATAGTTTGGTGTGTTCAGTAATGAGAAATTGTTGAAGGTGATTTTGATGGTGATTTTATCAGTAATCAAATATTGTTGAAGGTGTTTATAAGGTGGTTTTGGTGAGTAGTTACAATGATATTTTTGTTTGTTTGTTTATGAGGTAAGTGGTCTATTGGTTCTAGTTTGAAAATATATGAAAGATGGATCAAGAGGTAAAAAAAGTTGTAGCTTGCAGATCAGGTGTCGTATCTCCTTCCAGTATGTGCTGGTAAATGAGTAGGGGTAAGAATCCCTTTTAGTAGTAGCTGATAAATGAGCAGGGGCAAGATTTCCTTTTAGTAGTAGCTGATAAATGAGTAGGGACAAGAGTCCCTTTTAATAGTAGCTGATAAATGATTGGGGGAAGGAGTCCCTTTCAACAGAGGTTAATAAACAAGAAAAGGCAACATTCCCTTTCAATGAAGACTCATAAATGATAAGGGGAAGTAGTTCCTTTCAATAGAAACTGATAAAACTACAAGTAGTATCTTATGGGGAATTGATGTAATCAAGTTGAATATTTCAATAAAATAATATTGGTGTCTTGTGTATATGTTGCTCATGTGCTTGATGTTTATGATGTTATGTTTTATATGATTTAGTTGTGTTTCTAATCCATTAATAATTGTTAAAGTGATTGAAAAGTATAATTTGTGGAAATTTTTAGTTTTTGCCACATTACTGATTCACCCCCCCCTCTTAGTAGTGTCTTGGTTTCCATTGTTTCTAACATGTAGTCCTCAAATACATACCAATCCCTCACTCTCAGATCAATACTAAGTTTCATAAGTTCCTTTGCCTAGGGAAAAATCCTTGGAGGTTGTTGATTGTTCAAAGAAAGATATACAATAGCCATAAAATACGAAAAATATTGAGAAAATCCATTCTTTTTTCTCTTTCCATATGATGACATGGGTCCATTCAACCATTGACCTCATTTGACTATTTATATCCATGATTAGATGGTTAAATTTATTTGCATGTACATATAGAAACAAATGGACCAAAATGGATGGATATTTGAAATAGCCATTCATATGAAAATTCTGGAATTGAATATTGATGGACTTAGCTAGTTAAGAGGGAATATTTAAAACAACATTAGGACATAACATCAAGATTAAGAATCCTAAAGCTTGTTTAATGAATATCCAGATATCATACTCCCTAAGAAGGAACAAAATCGCAGTCTCAAAAAACTGAGCTATGGGGCAATTAGCTGCAAGTGGAGGAATATGAGATTTTGATAGTAAAATCAATCTAAAAAAGTTATATTTATCAACTTTAGAAAGGGATTTCTATGCAAGGGCCAATGTATCATCCGAGAAATTTTTTGGTTTTTCAACTGTAGGAAACTTAAAGGCCTCTTGTTTCAACTTTGGTATAACTTCAAGAATGTTTTCTCTAGAAGAGGATATAATGATTTTTTTTAGGAACATGAGAATACATAAGCCAACTTACAAACTCTGGGAAATCATAGACAATTGGCACATTGGCATAGTAAAGGCCGAATTGGACAAAGCGGAGGAGGTCATTAGATTTGCTGAAATGGTCAAGGGAATCCTTACAGATTTCCATGAGGTAAAACAAGAAATGGGCATCATAAAAATTGACTTCTCAACTCATTAACAGAGTAGGAAAAGATGGTCATGGAATGGTTGCAAGTTTTTGAGTGGATTTTTTAGTTTTCTTCATGTTTATGATTTAACAGAAAGATAAAAATCAAGGAATGAATGATGATGAATTACTCGACAAGTAGATGAGGACATGGAACTAGATGCACATGAGGGCTTGGTATTACTTGAGTCAAACATTGTCTACTATGAATTTACATACTAAAGGGTAAATTAGGCAGAAAATAGAAAAACCCATTTAACCTCTGTGAAATAGGTGGGAGGAACAAATAATTTGATTATGTCATAAGGATGACACTTAATACTTATGATGTGTGCCTATGATGGTTAATGGAAATGTCGGGGTACCATTCATATAAAATGATAGTCATAGATCCTCATATTAGTGGTTTTAATCATACCAATCTATGACAGGTGCTCCTCATTTAAATCTTGACATGTTAACCCATTGTAAAATTGTTCATTTTGCTAGAGTATGCTAATAGGTCATGATCTAGTCTCAACTTGCACACTTTTTATTTTTTAATTTGTCATATTTAAAAAAAAATCAAGCGTGTTGGTTTTTCAATGCCACTTCCAACAACACCAATGTCATGACCTTGGTGGGGTTGTCGCAATATAATTTTAAAAATTTTGTGGGTTTTTTAGTCTTATGGCACCACTGCCAATGACAGTAATGTCACAACCATGGAAAGTTTGTTGCAATATCTTTTAAAAAAATTAGCGAGCCCGTCGGTCTTGTGACGCAACTTTTGATGGCACCAACATTGCAACCATGACATGTTTGTCGCAATATCTTTTAAAAAAAAATTAGGCCTATTTATCTTGAGACATCACTTATGACAGTAGCAATGTCACAACCATGGCGGGTTCATCATAATATATATATATATATATATATATATATATATATATATATATATATATATTTTAAATGTCATTCCCATTGCTCTAGTGGTGCCACTTCCAATGGTCGTAAGGTCACAACCATGGGAAATTCCAACAAATGTTTGCGACAAACATTGTTTGACACTTCGATGAATTTTCTCTTCAGATTTTCGATGAACAGGAAGGGGTTGAAATCACAACAGCACCGAAAATGACATTTTGCGAAATCTCCTTTTTTCGTTATAGCTAAGAAACATCATAGCAATAATTACAAATAACCATCCAATATTGTGTCAATATTTAGTAGTGGGGATATCAAATCTTTATGTCACTCTAAGCCACTATGTTCTACTTACATTTGGAAGGAGATTTTTTTTTTTTGGTGTTTTACTGATAACATGTTAAGGAAGATGTCTATAAGATGACCTAGTTGAATGAGGATGTTGCTATTCCACAATTTTTAGGATGTTGTTACTCCATGACATCTAATTATTCTTACTCCAAGGTTCCACTCCATTGTTACTTCGATGCACTCATATGTCATTATTATGTTATGTCATTGCTGCCAAAGTCTTGGTGTTATTTCAGGCTACTGCTATGTGTGTTGTTACTCACCATGGTCAACATGGTTCATTGTGACAAGAAGGGTTGTCTCTTCCTAAATGACGTGGAAAATTTGGCCACAATGGTTATTATCTCCAGATATTTTTAGTTATTTTCTAATTGAGGCAACCCATTGTAGAAACAACCTTATTTTCATACAATTTGTTGTAATCAGTTACTAAAGAGTTTTAGCTAATTTTATTTGAATAGCTTGATAATTGAAAGATTATCAATCTTGTTCGTGTTTTGATTTATTACCAATATTAGATGCAAGGAAATAAGAAAACCTATGAAAATGGATCTCCCTTCCCCAAGAAAGGGATTGACATTATCTTTCTCAGAAAGTGCTTATGTATCTTTCTCTTTACAATTAATGCAAGTCTCAACAAGTTTGTAGCTCACTCTAATAATTGTTGCATTAGCCTATAGGATGTGAGATTTTCTCTAGCTCCCTACTAAGGAGGAAGGGTCCTTTTCTTTAACAATGATTGTTTTAACTATAGAGGTAGCTTAGCTATTTCATTTAATTAGCTTGTGGGTTGTGAATTACATTTCTAGAATTTAAGTTAATTGTTGTTGTGAATTTCTTGTATAATTAGTATATTGTTGTTATTATTACTTATGGTAGTTTGCAAGAATTCCTAAATGTAGGTCACTATTACTCAACCATATCCATCATATATATTTACCAATTCATATTGTTACTTTTATTATTTACTATTCTTATAGATTGTTATGATTTTCTATAGTTTCAAATTGTTGATTGGATTGTTGTTACATATTAACGATTATTGCTTGTTGTCACTTCATTCCTATTACATTTCATTGCTATTAATTATTATTGCAGGTTGTTGTTACACGGATCTGTTATTGATAGTTGTTATAGTTTAATATTTTTGGGCCTTTTTTTTCCCAACCCAAAAATATTAATTAAATTAAAGTACTAACATTTCATTTTCCAAGTGGCTACGCTGTTTGAATCATTTCCAGGTTGGTGATGCACACATTAGTTATTGATTTCTGATTGGTTTTGGTGTTGAGTGATTTCATTTAGGAAAGTGAGGATCTGGTTGTATCGATTATTATTTCCTTTTTTGTGAGAGTGAATATGTTGTTTCCTTCATGCAAAGAGTGATTTTCATTTCTAGAACCATGTGAAAAGTGTTTTTCTTTTCATTCAAGTGTGGTTTTCAACAATGAGGTTTTTAATTCCAGAATTGAATGAAGAGTGGTTTCAATTATTGTGAGTATGGAATCAGTTACATGAAGAATTGAGATTTAATTGAGGGTTATACTCTTGTTAAGGAAGCATAGTAGAATACAATATATAAAGAAGTAGTAAATGTCAAATAATGATTGTTGCATGTACATTCTGTGCATGATAGCCTTCAAATAAAAGTACTTATCCTGGTTGATAATTTATGTTAGAGTGGATGCATTATTTTAACAACACAATTAAAATCCCCAAAATTTTGGTTTTGTTTCCAAGTAGGTTCTTAAAGGTGCAAAAACAAGACTGAAATTGTTTATCTTAATATTGTTGTAACAAATATAATTGGTATACTAGTAAAGTAACCCAAAATAATTAGAATATAAAGACATCCATTATATATATATATATATATATATATATATATATATATATATATATATATATATATATATATATATATATATATATATATATATATATATATACAAGAGAATTGATATGAGATATGTTTGTTACAATTGAGGGCCCACTTCCATACCTAGGCAGGTGCCCCTTCATGAATGGTCGTGTCCTTAGAGACATGCCTATTCTATACTAATAATTAATTAATTATTATTATTATTTATATGTATATTATTTTTATATAAATTATAGTCATAACATTTCCTTCTTATTTAGAAATCTTCGTCCTTAAAGCTTATTGCTAATAAGATGTGTCATTTATTTCTTTGTTTTGTAATATATTCGTATCTTTCAAAATTCTTTGAGTTGTGAGCTTTGATGATACAAAATTATAGGATCCTTTGAATGATAAAGAAAATTATCGAATTGGGAAGGGATCTAACCATTATAAATTAATTTTCTGTGGAACTTTGCAATTATTTGATAGCTAGGATAATTTTTTATTATAACATTGGATTGTGCAAACATCAATATTCTTTGGAACATAGGTCTGTTGTTTCTATTCTAAGTGATATAGATAAGAAGACTCGGTGAGATATTTGTTCTTGTGATTTAGGTGTTGATAAGGGGTTCTTGTGATTTGATTTTCCCTTATCATGCGTGTGGAAAATTCTTGATTTACTTCAAGGATTGATGTTATTGAGTTGGTTACAAAATCTTCGTTGGATTTTTCATCGTCTAAATAGTAACAATGAAATGTGTTTTTAATTCAAATGATTTATCATCTTCTTGGGTTGTGATATTGATTGGATCGATATTCATTCCTTTTTCTTCAACTTGGACTGTTATGACTTTAGACTTTGGTACTTCTTTTGTGATTAAGTAATTTCTTTCAATTACATCTTATCATCCTTAAGTTTCTTAATATGAGTAAGCAAATTTTGGTTATGATTTTTTAAACATGAAATTTCTTTAGCTTCTGATTCAACTTCTTTTTGACACTCAATATTTTCATTTTTGAAATCTTTGATTTGTTCTAATAACTTTTGATTAGAGTTTTGCAAGTGAAAATTTTCTTATTCTTTCTATAATAGAATTTCATTGAGTTTCTTCACAAAACTTTCCTTTTCTTGTTCTAATTTGTGCTTTGTAGTTTTACACTTTCTGACTTATGCATGTAGTTTTTGACTATAATCCTTCAAACAAGATTTTTCTTGATTTTTATTGGATATGACTTCTTCAAGCTCCTTTTGCTTCTTTGATATTGTTTATTGATTCTCTTGAAGCATAGATTTTGAAATATCCTTAAAGTCATTCGATGAAGAAATTATCGATTTTGACTTCATTATCATGTCTCAGAATGTGATCATCTTCTCCTTATAAGGAAACATCATTTTTTTTCTCTATGTTTAACATCAACGTACCTAGTGTTAATTTTTGGGCAAGATTGTCCTTTTCTATAGATATTTGAATTTTCAAATTTTTTCATAATTTATATATTACATTCACCCCATAACATCATTTTATCACTAGAAATTATGTAGAGAGAACAATAACATCAACAATGCAGTGGAATAGTAAGGAACAACAAAATAAAAGCATACACAATAGAGACACTAGGATTTAGGTCAGAGACTAGGGAAAATCCCCACAAGGGGGAAAACCCAACTATATTCTTATTATATTAGATATTCATAAATTTTTCAACTAAGATACAAAGTAAAATGGGAATGAGATACAACAATCACATCCATCCTCCCAGGGCCATCCCAAGTTTGTTCACAACTTCGTTTGTGAACTGAATGAAAAAAGTCCAAGAGAGTTGCTATCATAGATAATATCATAGATTCTACCATAGAGACATTATCACATCTAACATCCATCATGTTATCAATGTCATCAAGAGTATGTTAGCATCAAGGGCACTGCCACAACCATATTGTCATGACATGGATACTATCATATCGAGATCATTGTTATGCTTCATTTATCATGACACTGTCATATCAATAGATCACTTCCATATGTAAAATTCATTGTCAAAAGGTTCTGCCATGAAATACCACTGTCATAAAGTTTTGTCATACAATATCGCCATCTTCAATGTCATATCACTATCATGTATAAGTAACATTTGACATACACTGCCATCACCATTTATTATATGTTATCACATCAATGTTGTATATATATACTATTATCACATGGTCATTATCATCACATCCATATTCATACATCAATAGGTAACTGTTATATCAATGTGCCATTATCATATACTTGAAGTCTTGTTCATATAGGTCACTATTGTACAATCATATAAATCACTTGTCTAAGACATATAGATCACTATATTAATCATTATCAAACATACAATCACAAGGTTATGATTGAAAGTCACAAAAAAAAATGAAAATATCAGATAATGAGAACTACTGCCATAAGAATGTAAGCCACAAAAATTTATTGTGAACCCTAGATATTCAATGCGAATCTCTGTCACGAAGATGTGAGCTGCATTGTGAACTACAAAGATAATATAATAGAGTGTGAGCCACAAATCAAACCACAAATATAAAAGTGAGTCACTGTAAGAAATGTGAGACATAGAAGAATAGAATCAAGCCTCTATAGTTATATATGAATCAGAGAAGATGTGAAGCGAGTTGTTGAAGTAGAAGATAGTTTGCGAGCCAACGTGAGCCTTAGGAAAAAATATATAAGCCACTGTAATTATAGTGTGAGCCTCATAAATTAATGATGTGAGACATGGATATAGGGAGTCACTATAATATAATTGAGCCGCAGAGATGCTACCTCGAGCTACCATAGAAAAGATACGTGAAGCATCAAAATATGTGAGTCATCATAAAATAGTGTGAGCCATTGTACAATGTATAACACATGCCATAGAGTATTGATGCAATCCATTCAATCCAAAGAAACAAAATTATGAGCAAGTTAGATGTAAGCTACAAGTATGAATTTTGAACCATGTCACAAAGATGGAGATCCATATCACTAAGATTATATTATGAGATCAGCAAACCATACATCATTGTAATACGAGCCTTTAATGTGAGCCACAGAGGGATAGATGTGAGCCTCATATTAGATAGAACCATAGAACACTAAATGTATGTATTCCCAACGAAGATAGATCAATTTCCTATTTATAGTTGTTTCTATGAGTGGAAAGACACGACCATTGGGGTAGGTTGACATGATGAGGCGGACGTGAAATCTTTGGCAAGAAACATAAAATTTGAATTACTACATTTTCCAAATAATAAAAATTAATAATAAAATTTCTATTTTATTGAATAGAATTTTCCTTTGTCCAATATAAATTCTCTTTGGGGCTCAATGGGCTTTTCTTGGGGTAGTTTGGTTTCCCTTAGAGGAAATTTGTCCCAAAACTACCCAAATTTAAACACCTAGTCCTTTAAATCAAGCTAAACCGAAAATTATGTCAAATATATCTTGTTATATATAGATACAACATTTAATTGAGATATATATTCATAATGATCAACTATCACTTGTAAACCATTAATTTCATATTCTTTTTCACAAAAAATATTTTTTCTTTCACCAATATTTGGCTCTGGAATTGATAACTCATTCACCAAATTAATATTGACGTAATTTTTTTTCATTCATGTTGACAATGACATTAATAGTTCTTCCTTGGATACTCCCCTTTAATGTAGATAATCTGCAATTGGAATACTCTTATGGAAGAATCTTCCTTCCTTCATTTCCAAATTAGACTCCATTCCTTTCTTGTCAATCATTAATTCCATTTTTCTTTATCAAAATGAACATAAAATTTTAAAGATAACCTTTTCTAATCTTTATAAAATTTTAAAAATAACCTTTTCTAATCTTTATAATAAAATATTAGTATTTTCTTTTTTTAATAAAACTTCAAAACTTTATTATTTTTTCGAACCTTAGTATTGAATCCCTTACGAATTTCTTCGAACCTTAGTATTGAATCCCTTACGAATTCTCCTTATATTTTTTTGACTTGAAATTTCCCTTCTTTTTCTTGTTTCATATTTATTTTATTTTTCTTAACCATAGATTATTTCTTTAATAAAGATATTTTATCCAACTTTAATTTAAAAAATAGGTAATAATAATTTAAACTATAATTTCAAATAATGTTATATATATCTGGTCCTTTCACTTATAACTAGATTCCAGTTAATTTTTCTTTTATCATCAACGTTTCTCTTGATATACAAATATAAGTTTCCTTATGTAAAATATTTCAAGAGAGATTCTTAATCAACTTTTTAATCTTCACTTAAGGTGGATACATTATTTAAAAGATAACCCCTCTTGATAAACCATAATTTAATACGAATTGTGGTCACGAATATTGAAAAGATGGCTATCCAACTTGGAGTTTTAACTTCAAATTATTGATGGTAAGGAATCAATTCGAATAGGTGAGAGATGTAAAGACGCAACCGCATGGATGAAAGACACAAATGTCGATTAGTACAAAAATTAATGTACGGTGGTTTGATGACTCAGATTGTATGGTAGTGACAAAAAAAAAGCTTGTATGGAAAACATGATGTTACAAACATTACAGACAGTGTGGACGTGGTGGATGTTAGTACTGTAACAAAGATTGTGTGCAGAGTATTCAACGCTGATGGCAGTGCACGAATGGTTACGAGCAACGGTTCAGGCTGACGATGGGGAGCAACGGTTCAGGATAATGATGGCAACGATGGGTGCAGTCAAGACGATGGCGGTTACGTGATGTATTCGATAGCAGTGGGACAGAGGAGACTACATGGTGGTTATAGCAACGACAATATTTGTGGTGTCTGGTCGATGACTGAGGTAGTGGTGGCGGTTGCGAGGCAATAGGAATGGCGGCTAGCTGAGGTTGGTTAGCTGTTTTTTCTTTTTATTTAGTCGTTTAATTTTTGTTTTTATTTGTTTTATATATATACGTTATTTTTTTATATAATTTAAAAAATTAATTTTTTTTTTTTTTAAATTTTTTTTTGTGTTTTCATAAATATATATTTTTAATGACTACAGGTCAAAATTAATGGTTGATTTGCAGGGAAACTTCAAAATCTTCAAATGTGTGACAAGAGTTTGGCCCAATTATGGTCAAGATCAAAGAACGTGGTTCTAATATCAAACAAAATGTGTATACACTTTGATAGCATTGTAATGAACACAGTGTTGAAAATGGCAACAAGAAATGCTAAAAATAGAATTGCTATAAATAGCAGTTTGGGGACGAGTCTTGCGCTGAGCAACAAGGAATGAAAAATGAAAGTGCTATTTTTAGCAGTTCGAGATATATTCCTATTTTAGTTAGTCCCTGAACTAAAATAGTGAAATAAAATTCGAATTTGACTTTAGCAGTTGTTTATAAAATAACTAATTAATTCATCTTGAGTTAATTAGTTGGAGAAAATCAAACATGAAGTCTATGTGAAGACATGCAATAGTTATCCTTTTGATTGAGGAAGTTATCCCCTAATTAAGGAGATTAGGATGAGTTGTAATTAATTAGCTCAGTTAACTGAGTTAAGTCTAGTTAGATTAGTTCCAACAGTTTGTGGAACTGGTTGTGAGTTCAGTTAGTCAATGCATGCATGCATGTAACTAGTGTACTTCAGATAACTGAATATTCTCTCATAAATAACTCATGCGGTTAGTTCAGTTAGAGACCCAGTTGAGATCAGAGGAAGGGATAGTGTATTATCAGTTGGAGGATTTTTTCCTATATAGGAAACTCATCCATACAGAAGGAATTATCTCCTTCAGGTTTGTGTAGTTATTTCTGAGTCAAGTGAGTTGTGTGAGGTGGGAATTCACACAAGTGGAAGCACTGGATCCCAGACAAAACTGCGCAAGGAAATAGGAGGCTTGGAGGGCAGAGGAGAAGGTTGTGAGAGTCTTTGACTGTCTATGAGTAGTATTGTTTGATTGCAGAGAGAGCAGGATAACTTGAGAGATGATTCTTTTTATAACTTGAACAAGATTTCCACTTGTATGATAATATAGAGATTGAGGTTTTACACTGAGGCTTTCTCCGGGTTATTTCTTCTATGTTATGTGTGATTGATTTTTTATTCTCAGTGTTATGTGTTTTCTTGATCTTGTTCAATTCGATTAAGCTTCCGCAAAGTGTTGTAGAAGTAAATATTGTATAGTGTTTTAGTATATTGCATAATCTGTTGATCTACAGTGGGAATTTCTACATGGTATCAGAGCAAAGGTGATCAAGGCGAAGAATAGTATATAAAAAGGAGGAGTTTGAAGGTTGTGGTTCCTGAATATAGAAATCGAGTTTTTATCACATCTCAATTTCATCAATGACGTTCAATGGTTTAAGACTTGAGTATGCCCTTGATGGCAGCTCGAATTATATAGCATGGAAGGATCGCATGGAGGCAGTATTAGAGGATAACAGTCTAAAGGACTTCATTAATCAAGAAGTCCCCACGCTGACTAATGCTACTCAATTGGTGGAATGGAAGAAATGCGTGGCTACAGCAAGGAGAATCCTCCTGGAAGGAGTTCGAGACCACATTGTCTCGAGCCTCCATGGGAAGGAGACACCGTTTTCGATGTGGAAAACATTGAAATATCTATATTAGAATAGCAGCTATCAGAGAAAGCTGGCGTTGAAAGACAAGATTCGAAAGATCAAGTGTGAAAAGGGCGATATGATCTCTACATATCTGAACAATCTCACCACCTGCAGGGATGAGCTTGGAAGTGTAGGGATCACGGTCGTTGATGATGACATGGTGAGTCTTGCACTCCTCGGTCTTCCTAAGAGTTGGCATAGCTACTAAGACTCGGTTAATGGAAGAGAAAAACTACCAAATTGGGAACGACTTTGGTTGGATCTAATGTAGGAGGAGATAAGAAGAAGCACCAAAGACAGATCTTCTTCATCCAAGGAGGATGAAGAAAATTGTGCCTTACCGAGTAAGGCGAAGAATGGGAAGGAGAAGGATTCTCATCCAAAATTGAGTTCTTCCTATGGTGGGAAGAAGGTTGACAAATCAAAAGTGCGATGCTTTCGTTGTCATGAAGTGGGCCATTTTTCTACAAATTGTCCACTGAGGAAATCCAAGAAGGGATCCGTGGACGGATCTAAAGGAGAGGCACTGACCTCACAGTTCGAGTTGGATTTCACATTTTTCGCATGCATGGTTTCATCCATGGTGGGAAGTGGTCGGTTTCTTGACAGTGGAGCTTCTTTCCACATGACCGGCAATAAGAGTTTGTTCAGTACCTTGGAGGAGAAGGATCTCCAGATGCGGATCGCGATGGGTAATGATGAGAAGTATAGTGTCTCAGGTCTAGGCACAATTGTTTTTTAGAAGGAGCATGGAGCTCGCATTAGCTTGACCGATGTCAAGTGTACTAGGAATGAAGAAAAATTTGGTGTCGATCGCCATGCTGGAAGACAAGGGTTATGATGTAGTTTTTAGTAAGGCAAAGGTTTTCCTTCGACACATCACTAGGAGACAGGTGAAGCGGATTGGTTCACAAGTCAAGACCCTGTATGCTCTTTAGGTTCAAGATGCATGCAAAGCCTTGAGGAGCAAGGCAACTGATGGAGACTTGGTGGTTGAGAGGGAGAGTACATTACCTCTCAACATGCAGCCACAGGAGAAGTCTCAGACGATTGTGGAGGAGCCATGATTGGTGAAGCAGCTTCAGGAGGTTGTGGAGCAGCCACAACTGGGGAAGCCGAGAGGAGATCGAGTGGAGGAATCCACTCATGCAGATACCTCCAGTAGGGGGGAATTTCGAGCCAAGTGGGCAGAGAGATCACATGCATCCATACCTCCAGGTAGGAGGTGGAGCGATGTGGAGTGACAGTCCCAAGAAGGTTGGAATAGGGGTAGGATCATTGAGGTACCCAACCTTTTTGATTAGACCTTGCTATGGGAGCCCCGATGAGGAGTAGCATGACTGGCTAAGTGGGTAAAGATGATGGAGTGGCAAAGAGAGCTACAGTGCAAGAATCCCAAGACAGTGTAGAGCTATCAGGCTGCAAGAATGCGAGAGGCACAGGAGTGTTGCACTAGTGCAGGATGGCACAGAGAGGTGTGTAATGGTGCAAGATGCATGGAGTGTTACAACAACTTAGAGGTCACAGAGGGAGCACTTGTTAGCGGTAGAGGGAGCTTCAACATCAGAGTATGTTTCTAGCCCAACAGAGAGATTAGTTGGGAGTTTTTTTTGTTTTTAGAGTTGCTGGAGCGTCCACACTTGGAAGAAGTGTTGCATGCAGAACATTCTAAAGGTTCAGGATTAGGTTTGAGTTGAAACCTTTCTTGTTGAGAGGGAGTATTGAAAATGGCAACAAGAAATGCTAAAAATAGAAGTGTTAAAAATAGCACTGCTATAAATAGCAGTTCAGGTACCAGTGCTATATTGAGCAACAAGGAATGAAAAATGGAAGTGCTAAAAATCACATTGATATTTTTAGCAGTTTGGGATAGATTTCTATTTTAGTTAGTCCCTGAACTAAAATAGTGAAGTAAAATTTGAATTTGATCTTAGCAGCTGTTTGTAAAATAATTAATTAATTCATCTTGAGTTAATTAGTTGGAGAAAATCAAACATGAAGTCTATGTGAAGACATGCAACAATTATCCTTTTGATTGAGGAAATTATCCCTTAATTAAAGAGATCATGATGAGTTGCACTTTGATTTGTAATTAGTTAGCTAAGTTAACTGAGTTAAGTCCAGTTAGATTAGTTCCAACAGTTTGTGGAACTGATTGTGAGTTTAGTGAGTCAATGCATGCATGCATGCAACTAGTGTACTTCAGATAACTGCATATTCTCTCATAAATAACTCATGCATGTTAGTTCAGTTAGAGACCCAGTTGAGATCAGAGAAAGGAATAGTGTACTATCAATTGGAGGATTTTTTCCTATATAGGAAACTCATCCATACAGAAGGAATTATCTCCTTCAAGTTTGTGCAGTTATTTTTGAGCCAAGTGAGCTGTGTGAGGTGGGAATTCACACAAGTGGAAGCACTAGACCCCAGGAAAAACTGCACAAGGAAATAGGAGGCTTGGAGGGCAGAGGAGAAGGTTGTGAGAGCCTTTGACTGTCTATGAATAGTATTGTTTGATTGCAGAGAGAGCAGGATAGCTTGAGAGCTGATTCTTTTTGTAACTTGAACAAGATTTCCACTTGTATGATAATATAGAGATTGGGGTTTTAGGCTGAGGCTTTCCCGGGTTATTTCTTCTGTGTTATGTGTGATTGATTTCTCATTCTTATTTATATGTGTTCTCTTGATCTTACTCAATTCGATTAAGCTTCCACAAAGTGTTGTAGAAGTAGATCTTGTATTGTGTTTTAGTATATTGCATAATATGTTGATCTACATTGGGAATTTCTACACAAAGTTTATTCTTACACGAGTTAAATACCCCATAACACTTGGAATATGAAGATTTCCATTGAAGATATATATATATATATATTGATTAATGTATAAGAGTATTGATATGATTGTTACAAATGAGGGCCCACTTAAATATTGAATCAATTGTGTTGGAAAATGTAATATGGAAGCTATTAATTCCAATTTTCCTTAATCTTAATACTTGCTTATGAAATTTAGTTATATTATTGACTTTCCTTATTAAATATTATTTGTCAAATAAATGTCAAGAGAAAAATAATAAAGACAATGGACACAAAAATTAGGCTCCAAGTCAGGGCAAAACCCCTCCCAAGGGAAACCTAGAAAACTCTTCTCTTCTTATAGAATATGCTTCGAATGATATCAACAAGACCCAAAACTTTAAATCAAAACCTCCTCCTAGCACCAATTCATCCCTTTAAGATTCCTTTCCAACACGTAAAAGTCACACCAAGTCAACCAAAGAAAAACCCTTCCATAACTGCTTCTAATTTAGAATTTCGACCCCCAACTACAGAATTTCAGCCCAAAACTACATAATTTTGGACCTATATCTTCACTACAGAAATACCGACCCCTGTAACAAATCTATACCTTTTGCATGTGTGAGATAAAACTAAGGAAAATTTTCAAATTTCTTCTCTTTGAGTTGTTGCTCTCTTTTTCCTTTCCTTTCTTGTCCTTCTTCCTTAGCTTCACACTTGAGATCAAACTTATTTGATTGCAAATTTAATTAGTGAGTGAATGAGGTTGAAATGCTTCTTTTTATACCTTTGTATGTGGATCAAATTCCCCTCTTTGGGTCGACTTGTCTTTGCCAGGGACGACTTGGACGAGGAGGATTATAAGGCTTTCTAGACTCAAAATAAATTCTTTTATAAGGTACATCTTTCCTGGAAGGGTCTTATAAACATGATGTTGACTCTCTTGACTCATGAAAATAAATCCTATGACCTAACAAACCCTAGAAGCATGAAGAAACTACTTTTACCTAGAAGATCATCATTATAGAGCATGAAACCCATTCTATAAAATAATAACTTTTTATTTTTCTTCGTTTGTTTGTTACATAAGGTAGATATTGAAATGAGTACAATAACTATTGTGAAGACTAAAACTAGTTACATTTCTAATGCTCCCTCTTAACTAGGGATGTATTCATAATTGTACCACTTAGCACAACATCATTCCAAACTAAAGAGTTGTCATAAGAAGAGTTGGATTGGTAAGCCATATTTTAAGCATCATCATCAAATCACCATAACCAACATTGTCAACATAGCAAGGTCTTGAATAAAAATCTCTATCTTTCCATAAGATAAGAGAACAATGCTAGTAGGCTTTACGTGGATACCACACTACCTCTCAAGGCACATACCCCATCCAGATGTTCATAAGGTATGTGCTTTTAGGATTATTCTTGTCTTGGATTCCCAATCCTAAAAGAATATCAGTCCTCTTTGACCACTCTTGTCTTGGATATCCTATCCAATCCTCAAAGAGTGTTGGTCTATGAGACCACTTCCCTATATTTGATTTCCAATCCTCAAGGAGTAACAGTCTCATATGTTTACCCAAACCTCCACCATCCTCTCTTCAAGGCCTTCACTTAGACTTATGACTGTTAGTCCTGGTCAATTGCATGACACATGAATCAGAGAATGCATATGTGATGTCCAACATCACTCCCTCTCACCTAGAGAGGACATACCTATTACCTCTTGACTAGGGAATAAATCATTTCTCCTATTTAAGGAGACTCTTTTACTCCCTCTCAAATCTAGAGGATATTCCAAACTTCCTTTCTATTTGGGAATTCAACACCACAAGCCTGATATCTTGTCTCCATAAGATTATCAACCACTTGTTATTTACTGCTGCATGGCTCCCTCTTTTATTCACATCTCATTATATTAAGCCTACTTTCTTCTGATGTATCATGGAGCCATAATATTTCTTCAATTTTTTGATAGGATCTAGGTCATCAATCTTGCACATCACTTTGATCTTGTCATCAACAATAAATGCATTAAATTGAGCCTTCCCAATCTTCAAGTTGATCATAGCTTCTTCATGAAAGTGATCTCCTTGTTATTGCATGAACTTGACCTTTAGGTTATCTTCTCACACTGCTACCTTTTAATCCCAAGATGAGCACATCTTGTCTTCATAATTTCCAGGACCATATCTTCCATCCATACAGTTGAACTTGCTACAACTATCATCGTGTATTCCTGCAACACCCCTCTAGGTAGAAAAAAAAATATGTTAACTAGATAAGCAATAACAAAAATATTATACTTACCTCATCATAATGTCCTTTTCATCACAACATGAACATCCTCATGGTCCATCTCCACACAAAGATTCCTTCATGCATCAGAGTGCCCAACGATTGAACTTGATTACCAAGTTACAATGTTATTCTAGAGACTGTATTAAATGTTAATCATTATTCTACATAATTTAGAGAAAGTATTTATTCATTGTCCAACCTTGAGTAATTCAAATTCTTCCTTCAGACATCATATAATCACATTAAGCATATTCCAAGATTCTATACATATGAATCCTATCCAATAGTTACTTTTCAATATGCATTATTATGCTCTCATCCCATCATCTAGCTAATCGTTTTCAAAATGCTCTTCTAAGAACCTTCTAAAACTAATGGTTCTTCTAGGATCAAATGATCCATCTTAGAAAAATTATTACCTCTAACATTATGTTAGAATGCCTAGATGAACATTAATATGCAAAATGGTCCAACCATCTCAATCTTGAAAGACTAGATGAATCCTAAAAAGCAACTTAATAAAGTAGACTCTAGATATGCTACTATCACATGATTCTATCTGTGATGTTATGCATTTACAAAACCAATATTCTCTTAAACAACAATGCAAGCTATTCCAAAGGAAATACCAACTTCCTAAAGAACCTGATAGGGAGGATGCCTTCTTTAATAGTAAATATCTTTAACATATTCTTTCTTCGACTTATTCTCAAGTTCTCCCATCTCCTCAACTGTGCAAGATTCACTTCTTTCCTTAATTTTGTTGTTCTTCTTGTTTGGATAGTCCCACTTAAAGTTTCCAAATTCATTGAATCCAAAGCATCGCACCTTGGACATGTCTTGCTTCTTCTTGGACTCTCCAAACTTTTCCTTCTTCAACTTCTTTGTTCTTGCAATGAAGGCTTGAGACTGCTCATTAGATTTGATATCATCCTTTTCCTTGATCCTAGTCTCTTCTAGGATGCACTAAGCCCACAACTCATCTAAAGGAGTTGAATCTTTCTTAGAGTATATTCTTGTTGCAAAACTGCTCCATTTTGGTGGCAAAGCATTTAGAACACATATGGTTATTTCAGACCCAATTTTTTTTTCCTCAATCGCATACAACTGATCTCTTATTTGAGACATATTCATTAGAAAAGAGGCCATGTCCTCATCCTTTAACTTCTTCATTTTATATAGCTTATTCCTCAAAGGCATTTTTTGTCCTGGTGTACTTATAGAGTACAAATTCACTAGCTTATCATATATATCCTTAGAAGTATTTAAATTAGCAAAAAATAGAACTATATGATCCTTAATGTATTCAATAATGATCCTTTGTTCTCTTAATTCCCTTTCTTGTATTTTTCTTGTTCTAGAGTCCTATATTTACTAGGTTAAGTAGCTTCACCGAGGACATATTCCATTACTTCATGTTCTGTAAGTACCAAGTCTATTCTTTTCTTCCATGTTAGGTAATTTGCTGAGCCAATGAGATTATTTCTTTCCTTGTAGAAAGAACCCATGAGACCTTTAGATTTAAACATAGAGCAACAATATGATACTTGTCAATTGGGAATCTTCCCTTCTCCGATGATGTCTCCAACTATATTGAGGCTTTCAAGATCTTCAAGGAGACTTCAATGATGTCCTAGAAATATGTCTTCTAGGACACCTACAACAACAAATTCCAAGAGTGATGAATAATGCCAATATCCTTTGATTCTTCCTTCAAAGATGTCCTCCAATGAGCCTTTGAATAGATATCCTCAACAACCCTCTTGTAATCTACCTCTTTAGGATTTCCTTTGATGAGGGCTTGATGTAGTTTTCTATAAGTGATTCCCCTTATCAAGCCTTTCTTGTTTCCATAAGATGATCCTTCCAGTTGCCTTCTTATTCACCTTAGCTCTGATACCACGTTGGAAAATACAACATGGAAGCTATTAATTCCAAATTTCCTTGCTTGTTAACTTTAGTCATCTTTTTGAGTTTCTTTATAAGACCACCTTCATAAAAAAAATATCAAGAGAAAAATAATAAAGATAGTGGACACAAAAAGTAGGCTCTAAGCTAGGGAAAAACTCCTCCCAGGTGAAAACCCATAAACCTCTTCTCTTATTATAGAATTTTCTTCAAATGATATGAATAAGAACCAAAACCCTAGATCACAACCTCCTCCCAGCACCAAGTTATCCCTTTAAGATGCCTTTCCAACTAGGTCAAAGTCACACCACAATAATCAGAGACAAACCCCTCCAAAACTACTTCAGATTCAAAATTTTGGCTCCACACTACAAAATTTTGGACCTGCAGCTTCACTACATCCAAAATCTTGTCCCCTGCAACTTTGACCCCTGTAACAACTTTGCAACATTGTACGTGGGAGAGAAAACTAGGGCCAAACTTCAATTTCTTCTCTTCCAGTTGCTTCTCTCTTCATCCTTTCCTTTCTTGTCCTTCTCCCTTAGCTTTTCACTTGAGATCAAACTTCTTTTATTTGATATTGAATTTGTGATTGAATGAGGTCAAACTACTTCTTTCTATACATTTTTTTGTGGGTCAAATACCCTTCTCTAGGCTGACTTGTCTATGCTAGGGTTGACTTGTCCCTACGAGGGCCAACTTGGACTAGGAGGCTTCTATGGATCTATAGACTCAAAATAAATTCTTTTACAAGGTACATCTTACCCAAAAGGGTCTTATAAACATGATGTTGAATCTCTTGACTCATGAAAGTAAATCTTATGACCTAACAAACCCTAGAAGAAAAAAGAACATGCTTTTACCTAGAAGACCACCAATAAATCATGAAACCCATGCTATAAAATAATAGCTTTTTCTTTTTCTTCTTTTTCTTGTTACATAAGACACATATTTAAATGAGTACAACAACAATTATGAAGACCAAAACTAGTTACATTTCTAACAATGTACCCCTTCATGAATGGTCATGTCCTTAGAGACATGCCTCTTCTTTACTAATCATTTAATTAATCATTCTTATGATTATGATTATATTATTATTTATATTTATTTTTATATAAATTATATTCATAACATATGCAACATTAGAGAATTAAGTTATGTAGGATGCATGAATAAAGAAGAGAAATGTCGTGCCCCCAAAAATACTAACCATGTAGGAAGAAGGGGACGTGGGAGAGATAAAGATATATGATAGGTAAAATTCATCCAGGAACTAATTTTGAAAGTGGAATAAAAATCATCTGCCCCAGGTGTAAAATCTTGGAAAACAAGATCCCATAAATCATCCCTTTAGAACAAATTTTTAGAGAATGAAATATCAAGGCTCATCTATCTTGGGAGAAAACATTTGGAAGATGGAATCCCATGAACCCTATTCCTTGGAAGAAAGTTCATGGATTTTTAAACCACTTGCATAAAAAATAGCGAGTGAGTACCAAAAATTGTCAGAAGGAAAAGGGGATATAGAAATATATAATTTGGAACATAAATACCCAAGTCTAGGAAATGAGCAACCCCTTGATAAATTTATCTTGTACTGGGAAATTATTGTAAGGAAACCTGAGCAGCCATTAGAGGACTCTTCACATCTAGGAAAATTTGTTGGTGGATAGAAAGTGCCTGAAGTAGTTTTACATAACCTATGAATTTATGGGAAACCAGATGGTGGATGATAGAGTCACCATTTTCGAATTCCCTATCAGGAACTTTCTGATACAAGCTCCAATGAAGAATATTCCTCTATCATCCCTCTAGAATTTCCATGGCATGATCGCTGAATACCCTAGATAATTTTATATTTGACTTCAAAGTTTTGTGTCAAAGCTATAACTACACATTAGATGCCCAAAAATTGAAGTTGTTTTCCACTACTTTGAAGGGAGTTGCATAGATATGGTTCATGGGAATTGGTGGTGAGTCTTTTTCTTTCTACAATGGAATGATGAAAACCTTTCTAGAAAAATATCAAGATTATTGCAGAACCAAAGGCCAAAGGGAGGAACTTTTTAGAATCTCTCGAAAGGAGGATGAGAGCTTAGAACATTGCATTGAGTGCCTCTAATACAATTTACAAAGGTATAGACATAGTGATTTGGATAAAGACATTTTAAAGACAATTTTGATCAGAGGAATGAAGGATGATTATGTGGATATTTTGAATTTCATGGGAAAGGGAGATATATCAAAGGAGCTGTATGATGACATAGTCACACTATGCTTGAGGAGATTGAGAGGATTGTCAAGGATAAAAACTTTAGAATGAGATGCTTCTGCTATGGTACATAAATCATCCAATGACAGAGTAACAAAATAAGAAATCGATAATTTATTTGAAAATTTTAAATTTGATATTATCAACTCTTTGTCTTCACAATTAAATTTTTTGTAGGCTAAACAAAAGCAAGTTGAATCTGAAAAGGCATTGTCAATATTCTACTCCGACTTTAGGAAGAAACATTGCCTCAGGGAATGCCCACTAAAAAATGTAGAAGTATGTGGTATCTGTGAGCATAACCATTTGATAAAATATTGCCCAACACCTCCAGGACTAAAAGTAGTATTCAAAGAATCAGGTGAGGAGATTGAGCCACCTTATTTTATTGGCTCCAAAAATCCATGGCAATCTCAAACAATAGGTATAACTACAACCCCATCATGATATTTGAATACTTTGAGTAGCATGTATAATTCTCAACAGGTTCCACACATAGTAAATATAGTATCCCACAATTTTGTGGCACTTTTCTAGCACTCGTCCAATCTAATTGATGGACCTCCCAATTAGGTAAAACATAAGGCCCATCTAACCTTTCTTAGGCACATAAAGGTTTCCTTAGACCTTACTTTTTTCACTTAATACCATTTTCTTATCTTTAATGAGTTCCTATGAAGATTAAAAAGATTTGTCATGATTTATGCACCTAATATGTTTATTGTGCATGATATTAAGAGTATTTTTCACAAATTATGAGAATATTCAATGAAAGCGATTCATGGGACCCATCCCCTCCTACAGAAGGTTCGAAATTGGATGAATTAAGACAATAAATCTTCCTACCTTTAGCTGCTAGGTCACTCAAGGATCATGATCCAATTTTCTATGAGTTTTGGAGGGAAAGTATACCTCCTTTCAAGGATTTTACCCCTCATTCATTTTGTATAAATAGAGGGCTTGACTAGCTCATTAGCAAGAAGTAGAAGCATAAGAATAGCAGTATAGAGCATTAGTAAGTTTAGTTCTACAACCTTTTACTATGTACAAGCAATCCTTCCATTAATGAAAGTCATCTTTGGTTCCAGTTTTTAGTTTTCTTCTCGTTCAGGTATCTAAGCTTCCTTGGGTTAGGGCCAACCCTAGGTGCTTAAGATCCCATCTTTACCATTATTCTTTATGCATTGTTTTATCTCTAAAATTTATTTATGAATATTGTTTTTATGCATGGTTAAGTTAGATGATTTATGAATAGTATTTCTTTGCAAATATTTTGAGAATTAGATGGTAACATTGGCAGTGGTTATAGATTTCAAGTAACATTCCTTGTTATGCATGTCAGTTGACTTCAAGTACTATTGTTTATTTGTTGTTTATCATTTTTGTTTCACTGTGTTTATAGGAAGCCTAAAAACCATGTGTTTTCCTGAATAAATCCTTCTACCACTGATGTGATGATGTTGAAATGAGTGATTTATAAGTTCTTATCCTTCATTAGCCTCCTTTTCTTCTCAACCTCGCCTTTAGCACATTTTACTACTCGTTGGATTGCCTCTTGTAGCAAAACAAAGACTCTTGTAGAAGTTTTCATTTTTCTTCTAAAACTTGTCCATACTTGCATCCTAGTCATGATTCACCTTCTTTGATGTGTTACAATGTCTTTGTATCCCTAAAGATGGAATATAGAAGCATAGAGACTAAGTATATTCTTTGTCCTAGGTTGTTGTAGAATTTCTTTTTCCTACAGTATTAGGGTTTGCAATTTACAAGTTTTTACTTCAGTTGCATGTTATCTTTCTTTGCAAAATAGAATATAAATGGTTTCATTCCATTAAAGTTAATATGGTTTTATTTCCTTCATTGTAGTTAGCATATATTTTCTTTTTGTCTTTGATTCCCCACAATTCTAAGTTTTACTTGTAGCATAGGCGAGTTAGAATGGTCTATGTGGAACCACATCTTATCATAACACTTCCACCCATATAAAAGTAAACAAGAGAAAAGGACAGTTCTTACTGCACATATAGTGCCAAACCCTCTTAAGTTTGTATATACCCGGGGTTGAAAATTAAAGCTGAGACCCTTGGGAGTTGAAACATTGTTGCTACAATACTAAGGGCCATCACTTTTTGGCGTCATTGTTGGGAACGGGGCTTCACTGAATGAAATTTTGAGATATCATGTGCATTTGTGGCATGCTAAACAATGCCCTTAATTTGACTACATATTGGAAAATACCTCTAAAAATCACATTATTTACCCCCCTACCAATATGAACCCAATACACCTTCCCAATTTAAAAAACCCCTACTTTCACTAGTTATTGTAGGTATCCATTTTTTCATTAACATTTTTTATACCCCTTTATAATTTTTCATTAACTTTGAGCTCCATTTTTTATACCTGCCAAAATAAAAACCTTTTACCCCCTTTTATGTGCTCACTATATTATGTCATTTTTTCCTCAATATATATCCCCCAGTATGAACACACATGGTATGGTATTGCTCCCCTAGTGAAGCGCATGTGTTGCCAGGGAGGTATCAAAGTATATATTGTCTTCTTCCTTAATTGACATGTTCTTTCACTCATTCCACTTTCTACAAAAACAAAAAAAAATGAATCATAATTCTTATTTCTAAAAAAATTACAAAAACAAAAAAATTGCATTTGCATTTTCATTCTTAATTTTGTTACAAAAGAGAAAATATATTTTTCTTTTATGCCTCAAAGATGTATGGATAAAATACGAAATTTATTACAAAAAAACCCCACTTCCACTAATAGTCAACCTCTTTTTGTTGATTGTGGGCTTCCTGCCCTATCCACACTAGGGACTATTGAGGCCCTTTTTGGCGACCAAGTGAGGATTTACGAGGAGCTTGCAAAAGAAAAAATACCATCACAACCCACCAATACCATGGATGAAAATAGAAAACCAAAAGTTTTCACATTCCCTGTCATAGAAACATATGAAGATACCAAAACTAAAAACATCAATCCATCTTTTCTCCCACACTTCTATGGTTTGACTACTGAAGATACTAACACTTAATGTTTGGGTTTTTTGTAGTATGAAAAACTTGTGACTATACAACTAATGGGAAGAAGCTCAAATTGTTCCCTTCTACTCTTAAGGATGTATCCCTTCGATGGTTCATGAGCCTAGAAGGGGACACATCACTTCATGGGAGCAAATGCAACAAGCTTTCAACAACAAGTATTTATATTATTGTAGAGCAAGAGATACCATAGATGAGATATTTAGAATGACGCAAGAAGTAGATGAATCTTTGGAGGATTTTGAGTAAATATTCCAGTTGAGTTACTTAAGAGTACACAACTACACTCTATATTCGAATACCTTGAAGTTAATCCTACTACAATGAGTTAGAGAAGAACCAATGGAAACACTCAACCTACTAGCCAATGGAGACATATATCAACTCAACTATGATTGTAACATACCTAGATTCCTCAATGACTTACAGAGATTACAAGGTACCCAAAATTTTCTTTTAGGGTCCAACCCTAACCCATTTATTTATGTAATAACCATAAGTGACCTCATCAGAAACATAATTAGTTAGTTGAATCAATAAATCTCATAAGCGATTATTCAAATTAATAATGATTGTAAGTGGTTGACCGACATTATAGAAAAGAGAACACAATAAGTTATAAATGTACCATAGTTAATAAATAAGGTGGTTAACCCATATTGTGCAACAGCCCATGAGTAGTTAGGGTTTTGGTTATCATGAAACTATATATAGTCTTAGATAACACAAGAAGTCTTGTCAAGTTTTATTGTAATTGAGGTTTACTCTATTGGAGGTTACCCCCTCGAAGAGGCAAGTAAGCATTACATTTTGCTTCTAAATAATATAATATCTTTGAAGATCTCAATTCATGTGATATTTTCATGTTTCTAGAAATATTGTTCTTGTATTTATGGCATTTTGATATTCTTCGTAGGTCAAGTGCATAGCAAGTGGTATCAGATCACTTTCCCGAGCCAGCTACACCTCTAATTTTGGAAGAATTTTTTTTTAGGCTAGAGATGTGTTCTAGAATCTTTAGACCATAGGATCTCTCATTAAGTGCATAAACATATGAGTTTGGGGAGGCATGCACACATGAACTACAAGAGGTGGTCACACTTGTTGGAGAGTCCCTTATAAACCCTGGGTACCCCTTCGAGTATTAGCGTATTAGAAAAAATTGCACATGGACTACCCTTCCACATACCTTTGGGTATATTGGAAGTCCCCCTAGGTCAACCTAAAACCAAACCTTAGATAATCCATTTGTCATCTTGTTGCTATAGTACACTGAGAACAACAATCGGGGAGATTACTCACACGTACAAAGGGTAGTCGCATGATATGGCTAAGGGTATGATCGATCCCCCTTAGCTAGTGCTCTGAAATATTGGACCGAGTACTACTATAAGACCCCTGCGTATATCGCGATATATAACACCTGACACTCCTTTGTGACCATAGTTTCCTCTACACTAAGAGGATCACCCTCCTACCTTTTGGAGTGCACTGTCATCTAGATAAGATCCAACAGTTGGGGTTTTTTCTGCCACCATCTAATCAGATCCAATAGTTCAGATTTTGATTGCCATAATGCCAATCAGATTCTTTGTGCAATTAAGGTTTTTTCTGCTATATACTAGATCATATTGTAGTAGAAAATTTTGTAGTGCCCAGAAGTTTTGGGTTTCTGTTGCTATAGGCTAGATCATATTTTTGTAGGACATTTTGTAGTATTGAGAATTTTGGATTTTGACTGCCGCAATATTGATCCAATAGGAGTAAAAATAAAATATGGGGTCACCATGTGTCGCTTGAAAGAGACCTAGGCCACAAGATTCTGGACAATGAGTTTATTGCGTTGTACCATTTGCCTATAATCCCCCCAATTTTCGTACGGTCCCAAATTTTTCAAGGAGTAACTTCAAGTGATGAACATCAATAGACTCCTGAGATCACCCTATTCCAAATCATAATACGCTTAAGTAAGCTCAAAATTTTACCAAGGATAGTGTATGCTCATGCCCAAGATCAAACGATGGCTAACACTCTGCAGAAAATAGAAAAATTAGAGAAAAAATTCCACGACTTCATGTGGTCATTTGAAGCCAAAATCCAAGCAGAAATGATAAATTCCCTTAGCAAGGTTAAAGATCCCATGGGGGTTGAGCATAATTTTGATTCCCACGTGGAAGAAGAACCCAACAACAACCTTAATTTCAATGGGGGTCACCAATATTTGAGCCACAAGACACCCAAGCTTAACATGTACAAATTTGATAGTTCTAACTCGGTAGTATGGCTAGCACAGATGGAGCAATATTTCCACCTCAATAGTATTTGGGATGATGACACTAAACTACATGTGGGACCTCTATACTTGGACCAACAATGATGGAAGTGGTGGCAATGGCATCATAAATTCTATCCAGGGAGGAAAAATTGGAACATGTTCTTGAAAGCCATTTGTGCCCATTTTGATAGGGAATCTAACTTTCTTGGTCACCTCACTAAGCTCAAACAAACTATTACAGTACGAGACTACATTACATCCTTGGAAAAATGGCCATACAGAATGAGGGCCTAGGATATGCCTTCTACATGGAATGTGTCATTAGTGGCCTAAAGGAAGTCATCTGAGCCCATGTTCGAATGCATTAACCAACTACTTGGTTAGAAGCATGTTGCAAGGCCTTGTATGTAGAAACTCTGTTAAATTCCCAATCCAACCATCAAACTTTCTCTCCCTGGGCACATTCCACCCCTTCCACAAGTCCCACCCAAACACTTGAGGTTCAAAAGGTGTCACCGACAGAAATGGTCGAAAGCCAAAAACAAGGACTATGCTACTACTATGATGACAAATACTCCTCGAGACATAAATTCAAGGAACCAAAATTCTTTCAAATCGATGCTACTACAAACAACTCCAAAGATGACAATGTATTAGGTAAACTAAAGGAGGAGGAAGAGGGTGCACCTCAAATAACCACAAACACCATTAAAAAATACTACAACTCCACCAAATGAGCCAATTATATCACTCCATGCCTTAGCGGGAATTTATTCTCCACAAACCCTCAAAATTAGAGGTTTCATTAAACATAGGGCAGTGGTGGTGTTGATTGATAGTGGCATCACACATAACTTTGTCGATAAGAGGGTATCTGAGGTAATTCATTGTTTTGTGAGGGAAGTATCTAATTTACATGTCCTTATCACTAATGGGGGGACCATGAAATGTGAAGGATGTTGTCAAAATGTTAAGGTTCGTATGGGGGATTATCACCTTAAAACCCACAAGTTTGCAATTGAAATGGGTGGTTGTGACATTCTTCTTGGTGCTAAATGGCCCTGCACTCTAGGCCCTATCACCATGGACTTTCAAGAGCTTTATATGAGCTTTAAGAAGAATGAATTTAAGAAGAATGACCACACTCATACATTGTGAGGAATCCAAGTAGGTGCTCCTAATATCATCAACTCACATCGAATGTAGAATCTTTTAAAATAGGGCCATCATGGGATAATAGTGCAATTCAATTCCATCCACGCCATTGAATCCATTCCTATTAATATTCTTCCAGATATGCAAAAGGTATTGAATTACCACCAATGGGTTTTTGATAAACCCAAGGAGCTTCCACCTTCTATGGGTGAACATGATCATAACATCCCTTTGCTTCGAAGGACCCAACCACCCAATGTATGCCCCTATCATATCCTTTTGCACAAAATAATGATATTAAAAAAATTATCAAGGAACTCCTTGCAGTAGGTTTTATTCATCCAAGCACCAACCCTTATTCATCCCCAATGGTCATGGTTTTAAAGAAAGAGGGTGAATGACGCATGTGTCCAAACTTTTGGGCCCTCAACAAGCTCACCATCAAGGACAAATTTCCTATCCAGTAGTTGATTATCCACTTGATGAACTACATGGAGCCAAATTTTTTACCAACCTGGACCTTCACTTAGGCTATCACCAAATATGGATGAAGGAAACTGACATTCCCAAGAAAGTCTTAAGAACCCATGAAGGCCATTATTAATTATTGGTGATGCCATTTGGTCTTTGTAATGCCACATCCACTTTTCAGATCCTCATGAACCACCTGTTGAAACCATATCTCATAAAGTCCATCTTGGTATTTTTTGATGACATCCTCATCTACAACATAACATGGGACACACATCTTCAACATGTTAACAACATATTGCAACTTTTGTAGGATCACAAATTATTTTTCAAACTATCCAAATGTTCTTTTGGAATGGAAGAAGTTGAGTATTTGGGACACATTGTGGGCCACACTGGAGTAAAGGTTGATCCTAAAAATATTCAAGTGATGCAATATTGACCCTAACCAAAGACCTTGAAGAGATTTAAGGGATTCTTGGGTCTCACTAGCTATTATCGCAATTTGTCCACACTTATGGATGCATTTCCTAACCCGTCACTATTCATCTTAAGAAAAAAATTCTTTGGACTGACACAACTCAATAGGCCTTCTTGGCTCTCAAATGGGTCAAGTGCTCCACACCAATATTGGCACTACTAGACTTCACAAACCTTTTTCAAATGAATGTGATTCTTCAGGTACAAGAATTGGAGCAATATTAATGTAGGAATGCTGACCACTGGATTTCACCAATCAATAGCTTAGTGGAAATAATTTGGGTCAATCTACGTATGAGAAATAAATGATGCAAATCTTACATGAACTAGACACTTGGCGACCGTACTTATTTGGAAGATGTTTCCGAATTTGCACCAACCATCATAAGCTAAAGCATTTCCTGGATCAACATCATTCATTGCTAGAACAAAATAAATGGCTCACCAAAATGTTTTGCTATGATTATGAGATAGTATACAAGAAGGGATTTGACAATGTCGTGGCTGATGCCTTATCTAGAATCATATAAACTTTGAAACAAGAACTGATACGATAACCTGTTTTTTTGAGGTAGAACAGAAAATCAATTCATTTTGAAAAGTGTTGATTCAAAAACATCCTTTTTACCATATTTTTGACACTTCAAATTTTTTTATGTATCAAATATGTACAATTTTTTTTAAATGTTGGTGATTTTCATGCGGATTTGAAAAACATTCAACATAAACATTCAATTTTTTTAAAGACATTTTTGACACTTTAAATTTTCTTATGTCCTTAGTATGTACAAGTTGTTTTAAATGTTGATTATTTAACATTTTTTCAAGTTGCCTTATTTTTCTACTTGTTTTTTGTCCTAAGATGTTAGTTTTTTAAAGGGTTTTCCAAACATGTGTTTTTTTGTTTTTCTTTGAAATGTTTTTTTATAATGAAAATTTTAAATTTTTTTGCAAAATAAAAAAAATAATAACATTAAAAATATATATAAAAAACAAATATAAAAATATATATAAAAAAGACAAAAAAATAAAAAACATAAAAATAAACAAAATTACTTGTAAAAAATATTAAAAAAAATTAGCAAAACTATAAAAATAAAAATATTTCAAATCATGTATAATTTAAAAAAAAAAATAAAAAATTAATCTAAAACACAAAAATAAAAACAAATTTAAATAATTAACCAAAAAAAAATTAAAAACAAACCAAAAAAATATTATAAAAAACATTACAATAAAATAAAACAACCTAAAAAAACACAAAAAAAAACATAATAAAAAAGGAATTTACAACATTAAAAAAATAATAATAAAAAAAGAATTTACAACATTAAAAAAACAATTTTTTTTTTTGGAAAAATAAATAAATTGATGAACATTATTAAAAAAAAAAAAATTAAAATTTGAAGCCTCGGGCTTCCAAGGTCAATTCTGAGAATCGGGGCCGATTCTCCGAATTAGCCTTGGAAGCCCAGGGATTCAAATATATATTTTTTTCTTAATAATGTTGATAATTTTTTTTTTAATAATGTTTTTTAATGTTTAACTTTTTTTATTTTTTTTTATTTGTGTTTTATTTATTTATATTTTTTGTAATGTTTTTTATTTATTGATATTTATTGTAATTTTTTTTAATCTTTTTTATTTTATTTTTAATGATTTTTTATTGTTTTGTTGTTGTTTTTTTTTTTTTATTTTTTTATTTTTTTAACTATTTGAAATTGTTTTATTTTTGGACTTTATTTTTTTTTAATTTTTATTAAATTATGCGTGTTTTCAAATACTTTTATTTATTTATTTATTTTTGTATTTTTTATATATATTTGTGTTTTGTCTTTGCCATATATATTATATATTCTTGCTATGTTTTTTTAATTTTTTAATGTTTTAATATATATTATTATTTACTTGTTATTACTTTTTAAAAATTTTCGTGTTTTCCCTTTTGTTTTTATTTTTTTCATGTTTTTTATTTTTTAATATATACTTTTATTTACATATTATTATTTTTAAAATTTTTTGTGTCTTTTTTTCAATGTTTTAATTTTTTGTGTTCTTTTATATTTTTCATTTTTATTTATTTGTATATTTATATTTTATTTTATTTTTTCCTACAGGGTCTGTGTCGATCCTCGACTAGTAACCCAATCCCATTATATCACAATTTGATTGTTGCTTTTAAAGTTTTTGTTATAAAGGATCGAGTTCGCCCTCACAATGCATCAATTTCATGGTTGGTATTTAAGTTTTCATTACAATGGATCCAGTTTGTTTACACTCTGTGTAAATTTGATGGTTGACTTTTAAATTTTTGTTGCAATGTGTCAAGTTGTCTTAGGCAAACATTCTAAATTCGTCATATTTTTAGCATTTAAAAAAGGAATTACTTCTGGTATAGTGACTCCTTCATTCAGGTTTTCATTTTTAATGTTTTTTTAGTCATAATTTTTTCCATAATTTCATGGTTGAAAAACTGTCGAAAGTTTAAAATTTTCCGGAATTCCAATATTCGAGCATCAACATTTTTCGTCTTTAGGTTGTTTTTCATTTTTTTTGGGTTTTTTTGGCTATAGTTCTTGTTTTGAGTTTACAGTTCTCATTTCAAAGTTTACATTGTTCTAGCCAATTTGAGGAAGATGGCACCCTTCTCTCCCTCACTCTGCCCATACTAGCTTGGATTGAAGAGGCCCATCATAAATAGTTCTCCCACCCCTCTTTGTCCCATCTCATCAACAGGTTATGAGTAGATCCTAATTCCTATACGGTTACTCTTGGAAGGATGACATTATTTTCTATAAGTATTGTGTGGTGCTCTCCCTAAACTCCACCCTCAAAACCCGCATCTTGGAAGAGCTACACTCCTCACCCATTGGAGGAAATTCAAGATTTCAGAGGACTTATGCATGCACACATTTTTCTTTCTTTTTGGCCGAAATGAAACAAGAAATTCTCACTTTTGTAGTTGAATCTAAAGTCTGTTAGTGCAACAAAGGGGAAACGATCAAGTTACTAGGAACTTTACAACCCTTTCCATTATTTGTTTCCGTTTGGACATATGTCTCCATGGTTTTCATTACAGGTCTCCCAAAGTCAGGAAATAAATTAGTCATCATGGTGGTTGTTAAAAAAAAATCCAAATTTACATATTTTTTTTCTTTACCGCACCCATTGACCCCAACATGGTGACTCAAGTTTTCATAGATCAAATATTCAAAGTGCATGACATGCCAATGTATATTGTGTTTGATCAAGATCCCACTTTCACCAACAAATTTTTGGCGAGAATTATTCAAGCTATAGAGCACACGAATCCAGATGAGTACCTCTTATCATCCCTAGATAGATGGCCCAACAGAAGCAATCAACAAATATTTAGAGACCTATCTGTGGTGCTTCACTTCAGACAAGAAACACCAAATGGTAATGCAGTTTCCTTTACCAGAATGGTGGTATAACAATAACTATCATGAAGCCACCAAGATGACACCATATGAGGCAATGTATGTCCAACTTCTAGCTTCACCAACTTCTTATCTCTTAGGATATTCCAAAGTGTAGGCAATTGATTGTCTCCTTTAGAAATGTGCCACCATGATAAATCGTCTCAAGGATAATCTCCATTAAGCTCATAATCGAATGAAGGAAAATGCCAACCAACACCATTCACATAGGTCATTTCAAGTGGGTAACTAAGTGTTTCTATGACTCCAACCTTATAAGAATACCTATCTCAGAGAAAAGGATTGCCAAAAGTTAGCCCCAAAATTATATGGGCCTTATCAGGTAATTCAACATATCGGCGCCATCACTTACAAACTGGCACTGTTATCCACTTCAAAAATCCACCCAATCTTCCATGTATCCTGCCTCAAGAAAGTCATGGGGAATAATTGAAAGGTTCAGATAGTTCTTCCAGAATTGGACGAGGAAGGTTCACTTTGTCTTAGACTCGAACAAGTCCTTGACGCTTGAGAAAGGAATCTTCATGGCCAGTCGATCAAGGAATTCCTCATCAAATGGAAAGAAACTTCTCCCAAGGATGTGACATGGGATCCTGCCACTATTCTTCAACAGTTTGCACAACTTCCACCTTAAGGAAAATGATGCTTTTGAAGGGGGAGGGCATGTTTGGGTCCAACCCTAACCCCTTTATTTATGTAATAAGCCCAAGGGGCCTCATTATAGTCATAATTAGTTAATAGATTCAATAAAGACTGTAAGTAGTTATTCACATTAATAATGATTCTAAGTCGTTGACCCACATTATAAAAGAGGGACCACAATTAGTTATAAATGATCCATAGTTAATAAATAAGGTGTTTAACCCGTATTGTACAAGGGACCACGAGTAGTTAGGGTTTTGGTTGTCATGAAACTATATATAGTCTTAGATATCAAAGGAAGTCTCATCGAGTTTTATTGTAATTGAGCTCTACTCTGTTGGAGGTTTCCCCCTTGAAGAGGCTAGTGAATATTGAATTATGCTTCTGAATAATATAATATATTTGTAGCTTGTCTCAATTCATGTGCTATTTCTATGTTTCTGGCGATATTGTTCTCGTATTTCTAGCATTCTGATATTCTTTGCAGGTCAAGTGAATAACATTTTCTTTTTCCTTTTACTAGCTTGACAATAACCTTTGATACAATTTTATTACATACCCCTACTAAATTTATCCTAACCACACTTTAATAAAATTTATTTTCATCTTTCGTACATTTTATCAAACACTTTTACATGTAAACCTTTCTCCAAATACTTTGTATACAACCAATTAAGCAGTAATTTTCTTATATAAATTTTGTCAAACATTTTTTATGAAATCAAACCAGAAACATTGCTCTGATTCCACTTGTAACATACTAATTGAAATATACCACTCAATCATACAACTTTTGAATTTTGGTCTTTGGGGTATTTTATTAAATAGTTTGTATGAAAATTGTAATAAAAAACTTTTAACACATTTCTTTGAATTATTTTCATGCAAATAGGCATATATCAACTACAACAATACTATCATACAACAATACTATCCCCAATCACAAAATAACATTTTTATTGGGGCATTTCTTCAAACACTTTACATGAAAAATAATATAGAGAATTATTTAGTGCATATATCCTAAAATATAATAGTCCAAGATCTAAAAAATGAAGTAGATGATTAGTGGGAGTTCCCTCACTACAATCCAAGTTTTAGCTTCTAAACCTCCCAAAAGAAAATTTATAGCAAAAAAGCCAACATTTAATTCACGATTTTAGGAACATTTAGGAACCTCAACTTCCTCTGATCATATCTCCTAAAATATCATGACCAAAGTTCTAAAAGTTGAACCAGAAAATAAGTGAGATTTTCCCATATTATGGATGAAGTTTAAGCTTATGGAACCTCCCAAAAGAAAATTTATAGCATAAATTCCAGCATGACCTTTTTAAATATGCATTTGGGAATCCCAACTTTCTCTGATCATATTCCCTAAAATTTTGCATCCCAATATCTGAAAAATGGATCAGAGGATCAACATAATTTCCCCTCACCATGGTCTAAGCTTCAACTTCCAAAACCTCCCAGAAGAAAAGCTATAGTAGAAACTTGAGCAATTGTAATTACAGAGCCCTGCATGCCCACATGCAACCTATTAACTTGCATATAAAAATCAAGACATTTTTCTTAGAACTTCAAGGTAGAATTTCAATACAATCTACAGAACAATCAAGGCATTTTACCTAATGATTCCATGCAACAATTTCCTACAACCATCCAAGATTATCCCAAAGCTATACCCCAATTCAATAAAGAACTAATCATCATATTCACAACTAATAGTTAATAACAATTTTGAAATATATCAATGGTTGAAATCGAAGGTGGGACTTCAATTTTCCACCTAACCATAGAATATATGCAACTTGTAATTTCTTGAAATATTCACCCTTGCGATAGGTCCATGATACAAGGGGATTTTTCAAAGGAAACCCAGTTGGAAATCATGCTTATCACTAAGAGTATGGAAATTTCTTTATTATAGGTGGTTTATCATCTATGGAAAGCACTACTAGAGTTCACCTTTCTGGGTGGTTTCTCCACCCAAAACTCTAATTTTGTTATTCATCGCATTTCTTTCATCCCAAGAGAAAGCCCTTTTTTTTGTTTGAATGCATTTTATCCTTTTTCTTGTGTGTCTCTTCATGTTCCCCATGGAACATTCTTCAAGTTTTTCCTTGCTAGTTTCACATTTGATTAAGCAATGGTGTAATCTAACACCAATCAAATTATTCTCCCTTTCCCCCCTTAGATCATGGATCTATGATCCCACTCTTAAGGTCAAGTAAATAAATTTATAATCATTTATAATCAGAGTACAATTACATTACAAATATAAGGAGGATTATACCAAAGGTGTTAGAATGATGATACCAAAACAATATTGAAAAGAAACTTAAGGGATGCTAGAAAAAGACAGAGATAAAACAAAAGTTTTGTAAGTCCCTCTTCTTCCTCCTTGATTACTAAAAATGAGATAGGAAGTATGATAGAGGAAATGAACACCGATTTCTTATGTACCTTTTATGTGCATATGGATACATTACATATCAAGAGGAATAAGAAGAAGAGGAAAGGGAATTAGCTATATTCTTCCCTAAATGCACTAAAATACATCCTAGGAATCAGTGTCCTTTATATGTCATAAAAATATGTTATGTACGTGAAGAAAAGAAATATATTGAGAAATTTCAATCTTTTTTAGGTTTAAAATTTGTATACCAAGGAGAAACAGTGAGTATGGAGCAGATATGGTTTGTTAATAAAAAAACACCACAAGCTTAGAGGCAGTTTCAATAAGGTATGAACTACCCCTCACATTTGATTAAAAATTATAATTCACATTATCAACCTTTGTGTCCTCCTAACCCTTCACCATGGTCTATGCCCACTCCATGGCATTATTCTCCCTAGAATGTTATTCCTCCTTTTCAGCCATATCCACATTAACCTCATCAATGGGGTAATCCATCTCCAGGATGGAGGCCTTAGGAATCCCAACCACCCACCTTTATGACTCGTCCTCTTAAACCATAAGTACCCCAAAATAATCCTCCAAAGCAACCTCAAATGCTTGCTCAAATAATCCCAAATCCCAATAGCAAGCAAAGCCAACCATTCTTTAGTGGAGAAACCACCTATACAACTTATGTTGTATAAATTCAAGAAATCAACCTTAGGTTTGGGAAGGTCCTTTTGGATTCTCACCCACCTTCTCCAATAAAAAAATATAGAGAAAGAGAAGAAATAACGTATACCTCAGTCACCCAAACAAATCCTCCATATCCTGAAAGGTCAACCACCCATAAACCACACACCCTAGAATAAGCTAAACTTATGGGAGAATTGAAGAATCTTTGTATCAAAATCCCTTTTCTTCAAGCCATAAAGGATGTTCCTATATATTATAATTTCATTAAATAGGAATGTCTTAGAAGGTTATGGAGGAGGAAAAGAGATGCCACTACTATCAATGTCATTGGGAAACTAGTTGTATGATTGGGAGAGTCATCATCCCCAAGTACTTAAATCCTATAAGCTCAATAGTATATGTCCACATCAATGATATTGTAGTTCCTAAAACTCTCAATGACTTGGGAGACACAATAATTGTCACGAATAAGGATACAATTCTTAAACTCAATCTCCAAGAATATATAAGGATACAATGCTACAACTTGTTGATAAATATACAATAGCACCTGAAGAAATAATTAAAGATGTTATGGTCTCTACTAATTCATGGGAGTACCCCACAAATTTCCTTTTCCTTCAGCCCAAGACCAAGTTTAATGGATACCCTCTCATTTTAGGAAGGCCTTGGTTCACCACGATTGATTTCTACATTAGTTTTAGGGCTATAAATATGATTATTGCCAATGGGAAATCTAAGAAAACTTGTATTATATCCACCTGCTCAACCCCTCATGGAGCATGATCTTGCTATTTGTGTAGAAGAAGAAGAAGAAAAGGACTTGTGTTTATCAACATCCTACCATATATGTACATTAGAAACCACCATTGGCATCTGTTATAACATTCTGTATTTTTGATAAGTTAGTTTTTATTTATAAAAGAGGGTACAAAAAAATATAGAATCAAAAAATAAAAATGAAAAATGAAAAATAAAAAAAGAGATGAAATGAAACCCCATCAAAAGAAAATCAAAATTTGTACAAGTGAGCTAATTTAAATGCCACTTCAAAGGAATAAATTACATTGTAATAAATTAAGGTTTTTTGTGTAGCTTGTTTAAATGCCACAACATGTTGTTTTGATTTGAATCATATAGTTTAATCATGATCAAATCATTTAAATTTATGTTTTAGATTAGTGAATAAGTTCACCAAATTGTTTAATCTTGGTAGAACATCATTAGATAGGATAGAATAGAATAAATGATGGCCTAATATGCTCAAAATTTGGCCAAATGATGTATTAGATTAGGGTTACAAAGAAATTAGGCAAAGAATTGGTTTCTAGTCCAAATGCACCAAAATTTAGATTAAGATTGGTTTGATTAGGACTTAATTACCTATTAAAGGTGATTAATTTTGTATAAATAAAAATTTATAATGTTTTTAACCAAAGTCATAAAATGATAAAATAAATTTGTCATGAAGCGCTAACGAGTTGACATATTTGGATGTTGATCCTCTTCCCCACCCAAATCAACAACGGGGAAGCCATTTCGCACCCCCTTCGACTGTTACGCGATAATGGCAAGGGGGGTCCGAAAAGTGGTTTCCCTTATGGAGGGCCCATTGCAACATGTCACTCCCTCCTTACTTCACACTCCCCCCGCTCATTACCACTTACTGCTACCCCTCCCTCCGAAATCTACTTATCCCACTTCATTCATACGTCATCCCGCCAACGGTTATTCCCTTTTCCCGCATCTTCCATCCACTAATCCTTTCACTCCACGTGTCCATATCCGTTACATTCCTATCTGCCTATCTGTTTCTTCCAGCTGTTACCAGCTTCCCATTGGCCATAAATGAATATCCTCCCATTCGGTAACGGTTTCCCTTTAACAGTTATACATTTCCCATTATAAATAAACCCCTCATCCCCTTTGCGTGATTTCCCTAGCTTTGTTTTTATTTCTGATTCACAGGTTTCCAAAGCTCGACTACTCCTTATGCCTGCTTTGCGACATAACCAGATTTACCATCAGAATGAAACCTCCTCTCTGTTAGGTATTCTTACTCCTAGCCTTCTGTTATTTCTTCCACCATTTTTGCAAATAATGGCACCAAAAATAAAGGACCAACCCTCTGGTAGTAAAACCTCATCGCAGGAAAATCCCAAAGTCACTGATACCCTAGACCTTGACCACATTCCCTTAGGTGACCAATTTTTCAAAACTGCAGACAGAGTACAAATTTGATATGTTCGAATTGCACCATTGGTTAAAACATCAAGAATTAGAAGATGAAATTAACTTATGGGAATCTTTATTGCCCATGTTCATGTTTCCTCATACCCTATATAAGGCAAATGATTAATATGGATGAGCTACATTTTATTTCAAGGAAAAGGAAATCTCAGTTTAAAATTAAGTCCTAAGTGGGATCATTTATTTGCAATACCAGGTCAGCAGGCATTGAAGCAGACTCAATCCTCAGACAGATGGGATTTCAACCAAGTTTCACCTAGTCTTATGACCCATTTAGTATAATCTCCAACTTAAGGGTGGAACTCAAAACCACACCTTACATTCATACTCCAAGACCAGAGATTGAAAAGTATAAAAATCAAGAATAGTGGGAGAAAAACACATTTCAAGAAGTAGAAGAAAAGAATTTACCTCCTTCTACCCTCCAAACTCCCACTTCTCAAAGAAAGAAGAAAATAGGCCAAGAGAAGAATCTTCATCTTCAACAAAGGGTGCAAAGGAATTTGTTATTTATCAGAAGAAATCAAATACTAATTCCAAAAGTACCATTATTCAAGGTAAAAAAAAAACCTATAATCATAAATTTGGATGATTCACAGGTTTCTATAGGTTTAGAAGAAAATGTATTTGATGAACCTCATCAATGGGTAATTATATGGGCTCATTTTATCTCCGAACCTAGTTAAATCAACCATTCTCTTAGCTTATTATATGATTTTCTGATTATATTTATGCTTATAGAGTGAGTTGAGTTAGTTATTGTGCCATGTGGTCTAACATGTATTTAATGCAGATTATTGATGGATTTTGAGGTCAAAGTCAAGGATCCAGTGGACAAATGGCAGCAATAACTCAAAGTGGACAGAGGAGAGGACTTATAGGAGGGAATCCCCCTCATTTATTACTCCTCACTTCGAATTCCCCTTCATTCAGCTCGGAGTACAAGTAGCCGAATCATGCACTAGAAGGCAGCCGAGCAAGTGGAGGATGACTGATGATTATCTCGAGTTTTGGGAGCCAAGCCTCCCTGATTTTAAGGAAGCTATTGGTAGCTTCATTTGTATAAGTAGAGAGGCCTAGGGCCTCACTAGGGTCAGATTTTTGGCTTATGTAAACTCTGCTCAAATTTCGAGCTTATTATTTTGTGATAGTTTCATGTAATCTTGCTATTGTTTTGAAAATAAAGATGGAATCCTTTTTGAGCTAGCACTAAGTTACCTCAGAGGGATGAAGCTCTTGGGTTAGGGCCTGATCCAAGAATCCAAGCTCCTCTTTACTTGTATTTGTATTCCTTGTTTCAGTTTGTAGATTAGTTTGCTATTAGATGTGTTTCTCTTATGGTTAAGAATAGTTTGCTTTTGATGATTTAGTAGTTTGCTTCCGTTTGTGCCTTCTGTAGCAGGTCAAGTAGTGACTAGCAAAGATTCAAAAGGCTAGCAATAGTGCCTTGGCCTCTCTTCCTCCCTCTGGGACCATGATTTGAGGCAAAGACTCTCTTGTTGCCCAAAAACACAGATTTTCCTCCTTCATAGGACTTCTAGTGTTTGCAGCTTTTTAGTAGGTTAATAGTCCAGCTTTGCTTTGCTTTAGATCTTCTTCATCATGCTCACTTCCTGATTTGTAATAGTCTTCTTTCATGCTTTCCTTTCCTACAAAATTTCTCAGCATTTCCTTTCATAGATCATAGTTTAGACCATTTTTATGCAAAACTCTGTTTTTCCTAAATGCATTCATTTCACTTGTTGCTTGATTTCCTTGGTTGAATGTCAGTTTCTATGCAGCATATCTCTTCCAACAGTAGGCCAGCTTATCAGCAATCACACCCTCCATCTGATCCATGCCCTACAGGTCTCCCAAATCTCACCTCAATTCTGCCCTAGTTTCCTGCATTTTTCCACAAAACTTCTTCCTCTCTCCTTGAGCAAATCTAATCATCTTCCTCTCTCCTTGTGGTTCATGGTAGACCATAGGCACCCTAACACCTCCTTCCAACCTTCATCTACCTTTTTCACCCACTCTCACACCCTCAAAACAGTGAAAACTTCTCTTGGCCTCCTCCTGTAGGCCTCATGTTGTTTCCCTATTTTCCTCCTGTAGATTTCTTGTATCCTCTTGTAGATTTTCATGTAGGCTTTCTTTTGAAGGCTGAGTGTGGGAAAAGCCTCCAGAAGGCCACCTAAGACCTCCTAGGACCCTTCCACACCATCCTAAATCCTCTCAAGTCCAAAAACTGCCCTTCAACGCCACCTACTCGCTGCCACACTCACACACAATAAATTACATGCATGTCAAATTCACATAAAATACATAAAAATCCAAAAATATGTTTTTTTCTTATTTACTTCCAGAAATAGCATAGTTAAATGTTGTTTACTTCCTTGAGTAGGTAATGGCATTCCTTTCATGGTTTTCGTAGTGCTTTCTGCAAAAGTAGAATTAGTTGGTTAATTAGGGTTTACTAGGTTTGCTTTACATTTCAGTCTTTCTCCTTTCTGCAGTTAGAATAACATCTGTAGAGTAATCTTTCTTTCTTTTCATCACATATAAATCCTCTTATGGAATCCATAGAAGTTGGCTTGAGCTCCTAGTGATCTTGTGCCGGCTGATCATGTGACAACCTGCAGTGAGAACTAGTACTTGTGCACACAACATCAACACTTCCAAGTTTTTTATGAACTACCGGGTTGATAAGAGTAAAGTAGGCAGCCCAAGAGTTGTAGCATTATTGCTGCAATACTGGTGCTCACCACTTTTTGGCACCATTTCCGGGGAAGCTTCAAAGTATTCTGTGATTACTTCTTTCTTCTATTTCTTCTTGCAACATTCTGCTAATAGTTTATTTCAGCAAAAGTAGACTAGTCATTCCTTTTCCTTCAGTTTTGCATTTCCTTGCTTTGCTCTTCAATTTTGGAAATTTCATTTTAGCGAGCTCATTTCAGTTAGTTTCAATTTGTTTTGTTCAATCAATTTTAGTTTCTGCAGGTACTATCAGTGTGGGGAAAATGAAACAAAAACCAACCAAAAAGATTTCCTTTCATGCCTCGTAGGAATAGAGATAACTCAGGAAAAAATTTTCCCAACACCCCCACTGCTTCACAAAGCCAACCTTCTCTCTTCTTCAGTGGCTATGATTAGGAAGAACCCTTAGGTGAACAACCAAACATATTTAAAGAACTTACAGGGGAAGAAGAAGAAGAAGAAAACATTCCTCTGGAGCCAATGGCTGAAAACAAAAATGCTAGGGGGAATGGAGAGAGAATAGAGGGTACCTTTCCCATTCAGAAGACCAATGGGGACACCAAAATGAAGAGTATAAGCCCTTATTCCCTACCTCATTTCCATGATCTGACTACAGAAGATTCTAATGCCTTCTTGTTCGAGTTTGTTGTCATCTGTCGAGCTTCTGACTATGCAGAAGATGAGCAAAAGTTGAAACTATTCCCTTCTACTCTCAAGGATGCAGCACTGCGTTGGTTCATGGGATTACCTGGAAATAGCATCACAACTTGGGCTCAGATGCAACAAGCCTTTAACAACAAGTATCGAGACTATTGTAGGTCAAAAGATACTAAAGAAGAAATCTTCTGAATGACCATAGGAAGTGATGAGTCCCTGGAAGACTATGAAGAGAGGTTCCAGCTCAGTTACAAAAGGGTCGGGTGTACACTTGACCCTGAGTCTCTGAAGTTGGTCCTACTCAGGGGAATTCGGGAAGATCTTTTAGACACCCTCCATCTACTAGCCAGGGGATACATCTACCAACTATCCTATGAGGACATAAAGACTATTTTTAGAAACCATTCTAGAGCAGCCAGAAAGAAAGGTAGGGGGGGTCAACCCATAGCCAATACCTCTTCTTCCAATTCATCCATTAAAGGTGAAATTGGAAGCATGCTAGAAGACTTCAAGAGTGAGATGCTACAGACTCTTGCCATGCAAATGGATATCTTACATATCAAAAGAAAGCAAGAGGAAGTAGAGAGGGCTTTGGCCATTTTTTGTCCTAGATGCACTAGGAGTCATCCTAGGATTGAATGCCCATTGAACTCTATAGAGGTTTGTTCAGTCTGTGAAGAAAATAATTCTACAGATTAGTTGCCTTCCTTGCCCAGACTTAAAGCTGTATATCAAGGGGCTGAGGGAGTCACTGAACAACTCTATTACATAAACCAAAGAAGGCCGGATAGACCTAGATCATACTAGCAGAGGATGCAAGGGACATCTTAGGCATACTACAACCCCAACCAAGTCACCTCCATACCTTCTTGGGGTCCTCCTACTCATCCTTCCTAATCCACCCCTCCTCCTTGGTCCTTCACATCTCAATATCATGCCCAACTAACCACCCATTCATTTCAATCCTATGCTCAGCCGTAGCCTTAGTGGAAAGCATCTCATCAGGGGTGGAGGCCCCAATACAACTCTCTTCCCGCTCTTATGCCTCAACCACATACCCAACCACAACCATTACCTTCTACTCCACCAGGGCAACCCCAAATGCCTACCCAACCAAATCTGAACCCGAACAACAGATAGGCTCAACAAGTGTATAGTGGGGAACAATCATGCCCAACTTATGCTATGGAGATTCAAGAAATCAACTTGTGATCTGGGAAAGTTCTCCCAGATAGCCAGCCTCCACCCAGGAAGGTTGAGGAAGATAAAGAGGAAAGTGAACCTAAAGCAAATCCACCCTTTCTTGAGAGACTATCTGTGACAGTCCAGCCTACCCCAGAAGAGACTAAACTCCTGGGAGAATTGAAACATTTGTGTGTGAAGATACCACTTCTCCAAGCCATAAAAGATGTGCCTATCTACAATAGGTTGATCAAAGAGAAGTGCTTTAGGCATCCAGGAAGGCGCAAGAGAGATGCCCCAACCATCAATGTCATAGGACAACTGTCCGACCTGATGTTGGGGTAGGTAATATATCCAAAATATCTGGACCTTGGAAGCCCAGTAGTTGATGTCCACATCAATGGCACAATGATCCCGCATACCTTGATTGATCTGGGATCTACCATTAATGTGATGACAAAGGAAAAAATGATCAAACTTAACCTCCAGGGCTCCTTGAGGAAGACCACAACAGTGTTTCAGTTAGCAGACCACTCCATCGTGACCCCTGAGCGGATTGTGGAAGATGTGATGGTCTCCATTGATTCTTGGGAGTACTGTATGGATTTCTTAGTTCTCCAACCAAAGGCAAAGCTCCCTGGGTATCCTCTCATTCTGGGAAGACCCTGGTTGGCTACAGCCGATGCCTACATTAATTGTCGAACTGGGAACATGACCATAAAGAATGGGCACATGTCCAAGCAGTTAATCCTATATCCTCTTGCCCAACCCTTGCTAGAACATGATCTACCTCTCTGGTTGGAGGAGGAAGATGAGGATGAAGTTTATTCTGCACCACTTTGTGCATCCGAAATCACCATGGGGGGAAACAACAAGATGAGGATGATATGATTGAATATTTGATTCAAAATCCACCTCCTAGTGTATCACCATTAGAAGGCATAGTAAGAGAAACCCAAAACAACCCCTCAACTGATCTCTATGTGGCCGATCCTACTTCTCCCCATGTCAAAAATATAGATTTTGGCCTAAAAAGAACATTGAAAATCAATCCATCCCTATCTACTTCCCAGGAGAAGGAACTGTGCAGCCTACTGGGAAAACATCTAGATGCCTTCGCTTGGAGTTATAAGGAGATGAAGGGAGTGCACCCTTTAGTATGTACTCATCATATATATATATATATCAAGGAATATTGCAAACCAGTCAGGCAGCCTCAAAGGAGGATGAATCCAACACATAATGTTAAGGAAGAACTGCAGAAATTGCTTGATGCAAGATTCATCTATCCCATCTCTGACAGTGAATGGGTCTTTTCTTTGGTGCTAGTGCCAAAGAAAAATGGTAAGTGGAGAATCTATGTCGACTATCAGGAATTGAAAAAAGCCACTTAAAAGGACCATTTTCCTTTACCTTTCATAGATCAAGTGTTAGATGGTCTGGCAGGGAAAAAGTTTTTCTCCTTCCTAGATGGGTTTAGTGGGTACAATCAGATTCAAATCAGCTCAGAAGACCAAAATAAGACCACTTTCACTTGTCCTTGGGGTACCTTTGCATTTCGGGTCCTCCCTTTTGGTTTGTGCAATGCTCCAGCCACTTTCCAAAGAGCGGTATTGAGTATATTTTCTGAACTGGTTCATGATGCACTAGAGATATACATGGATGATTTTACTCCTTATGGTTTTGACTTTCAGGAAGCTTTATCTAACCTAGGAAAAGTTATAGATAAGTGTATTGAGATGAACCAGAAAAATGTGAATTCCTGATGACTAAAGGGACTATGTTAGGTCATGCAATATCTCAACAAGGACTGTAGGTGGACCCCAACAAAATTGCCATCATACAAAGGGTCCCACCTCCTCAAAAGGTGAGAGATGTCAGAAGTTTCCTAGGCTTAGCCGGATATTACAGAAGATTCATTAAAGACTTTAGCAAGATAGCCTCTTCTTTGTTTGGCCTCCTAGGCAAAGATGTTGAGTTCATATGGTAAGAAAACTGTCAAGAAGCCTTAGATACCTTGAAGAGCAAGTTAGTGACTGCCCCAATTCTCAGAGGCCCAAACTAAGCCCTACCTTTCCACATTCACACAGATGCCTCGAACAAAGCAATAGGAGTAGCCTTAAGACAAATTGATGAAAAGTTACCTTATGCCATATACTTTATAAGCAAAAACTTGTCAAAGGCAGAGTTAAACTATACAGTGATCGAGAAGGAACTCCTAGCTATCGTGCATTCCTTAAACAAATTCAGACATTATATCACAGGCTATCAAACCTTTGTGCACACTAATCATGCTGCAATTACATATTTAATGAACAAACTAGATGTAAATGCTTGCATTATTAGATGGTTGCTTTTACTGCAACAGTTTGATTTGACCATTATTGATAAGCCTGGTAAAGAAAATGTTGTTTTACTTTTTTTCTAGAGTAAATTTGCCTGCAAGTGAAGAAGGAATGGTGGATGACCAAATGCCAGATGAACATATGTTTTCTATATCAATACTCTCTCCATGGTTTGCTCATATAGTAAACTAGGTTTCATCACAGTTCCCACCACACCTATCCTCAAAAGAGAAGAGCAAGATAGTAAGGAAAAGCACCCCTTTCACCTAGATTGGAGGAAATCTCTTCAAACTTGGCCCAAATCAGATCTTGAGAAGATGTGTCAGGGAGGAGGAAGTCTTTGACATCCTCCTGACCTGTCATGACGGGCCTTGTGGAGGTCATTTTGCAGCAAAAAGAATTGCCTTCAAGATATTGCAAGCAGGCTACTACTGGCCCACTCTTCATCAGGATGTGAGGAGATATACAAGCCAGTGTGATCGGTGTCAGAGGATGGGGAAACCTACTCCAAAGGATGAGATGCCCATGCAACCTCAAGTGACCTTTGAGCCATTTGAGAAGTGGGGCATGGAATTTGTGGGGCCTATCAACCCTCCTTCAAAGCAGAAACAATACATCATTGTGTGCACCGACTACCTGACAAAGTGGGCAGAGACAAAAGTAATCAAAGCAATGACAGAGGAAAAAGTAGCTGAGTTTTTGAGAGAAAACATATTCTACAAGTTCGGGTATCCGAGAGAGTTGGTCACAGATCAAGGCAGTCAGTTCACTTCCAACCTGATTGAAGACCTGCTCACACATCATAAGATCAAGCACAGGACTTCCACCCCTTACCATCCACAATCCAATGGGAAAGTGGAGGTCGCTAATAGAGCATTGGAAGGGATCCTAACCAAGGTAGTGAGCAGCAACAAAAAAGACTAGGTGGACATATTAGTTGAGGCCACTTGGGCCTACAACACGACATGGAAGACCACCACCGGGTTCACACCCTATGAACTGGTATATGGGAAGTGTTAGTGCCTAGATTTACCTTAGGCTGAGGAAGGTAGGATCCAAGTCAAACATCAAACCACGCTTAACCTGGTAGCTAGCCCTACCAGGTTGGGAGAGGGCTCTCTCCGGGTCAATCTCAGCAAATTATGATCGATGAGGGCTTGAGATGACTGATTGAAATACTGATCTTAGGCTAGGTATATGTGCAAGAGATTTTGATTGAATAAAATGATTTTTTTGTTGGCTCAGATGGAAAGGCAAATTTTGGGTGCGGGGATTGAGGCTCAACCTTGCAGGGGTCTCAATGGGGAAAGGTAGGCAATTGTTTTTGGCATTTCAAATTGAATGAGATGGAGGGATTAGACAGGTGAGGAGTTGAAGAGGGCAAGATCAACCATGGATCCTCTCCAAATAGCTAAAAAAAAAAAAAAAACTAAAGCAAACCTCAAGTAGAGCACTGCAATTTCAATGGATTCTACTTACACTCTTGTTTGTTTAGTTAAGAAGAAGCAAGATAGAGAATGGAATACATTACACATAAGCAAATTCAAAATTACAAAGAAAATCACTGTACCAAGACAAATTTCCACATGGATCCCAAAGAGTGTTGCAAACCCTGGTCTCAATTCCTTAGCCAAAATGATGATATGAGTGTACAATGAAGCTCAAGGCTTTCTCAAAAGTCCAACCATGCTAATGACTGAAAAACAACATAATATAGACAACCATAGCTCATCCTTGCCTCTAGGGGACGAGCTCACATGTTTAGGAGCTATTTCAACTAATTCTAAACTGAGAACTAGAAATTAGGCAACATAATAGCATGCCTCTAGAAACAAGGGAACTGATTCATTCAGTTTCAAACAACTTTTAAACTAATGAATCTACCTCCATAAGTGAAAATTTGACATATTTACATCATGATCCATCAATGTACATTAAATTGCATCACAAATTTGACATTAAGCATGTGAAAAAGTCAAGCTGGCAAAAGATGGGCGAAAAACAGAGCTTTCTTGGTCAAACTGGCAAAATTTCCTCTATGCGCCGCGCCTAATTCTCTATGCGTAACGCCTGTTTGGACCCACTTTTGGAGGCCTTCTCGATGTCCAAATTAGCTCCAAGTGTTCTTGTTGAAAATGTATGCCTCTCTACTTTCCAACCCAAGTGGAATTTTTCAATTTTTCCTCCATTTTCCCCTCCAAAAGTCAGTTCTCCCAACACTGCTCCCTGTGTGTCAAAATAGGGGCAGTGAGGTCATTTTTTGAGTGTTTTTGATCTTTTTGAGGGCTCAAAACCTGTCCAAATTTCTTGGCCATTGGTAGGAAAGCATATTTTTTCATGTCAAATCCAAAAATGCTAAGTTTTTGTCATTTGGAGGCTCCTAGAAAAAGCAAGCGCCAGGTGGCGCGACGCATAGGGCAGAAAATTCTGTTTTTTGTGCCAAAAATTTCAAAAATGAAAAAAGTGCTCCAAATTTTTTGAAATTTGGGCTAAGTATTCTTCATCAAACATTGTGTTGGGCCAAGGAAGCCTCAACCAATATCTGAAGTCCTTCATGCTATTTTTGCCTCCTTGATGCTCTCTTCAACTTTGCCTTTAAGCTCCTGATTCTAGCTTGGCACACCATGTTCCTTGACAAGTAATGAAATGACAGGTTTCTAAGCATGTTCTTCTCATTGATGGCCTTTTTTGGCTTTCCCTCCAAGTGGATATTGGCTCTTTCAAGCCATGACTCCCGATCGGCATTAACCTCCTGCTCAAGTGAAGTGAACTCCACCCTCCTCCTTTGGGCAACTTGGCGATTCTCCTGAATGTTTTGCAACTCCATAATCACTTGTTGGTCTTCAAGTTGCTTATTCCTTTGCTCTAGGTACTGTATTTTCCATTGGGCTCTATCCAAGTTGATGGACAAGGCATCAATGTCTGCCTGCTGCTCCTGAATGATTTCTTTGAGATTTGTGCTTTGCAGGCCCATATCAGTATCATCACCCTCAATGAGAATGAAATCAGTCTCATGCTCACCTGATGGTCCTTCCTCCTATAGTGGCCTCTTGCCTTTGTCCTGAACCTATTGTGCTGATGACGGAAGCGAGGCCCCTTCCACCTCGGGTGGAGATAACACTCGCTTTGCTGCTGCAAACAACCATCTAGTGCCCTTCTGATAAGTGATAAACACTGGCATGCTAGTGGTCTGTGTCTCATGACCCTCATGCTGATAAGAAGGTCCACCTGTCTCATGCAAAGCCTCTGAAGGTCCCTGAGGAGCTCTAAAAAACTCACGAGAGATGAAATCCTCCCAAGTAATGCCTTGTAAGCCAAGCTGATGAATGACCACAATTTTAATGAAAGAAAAATGGTAAATACTGTTGAACTGCTGCTGAGGAGTCTTGTGCTGCACTAGAGTGGTCATCTTCTCGATATTTCGGCACATGAAGTAAGGGATGTTCATCATCTTTACCCTGGTAAAATGCATCAGCAACCTAATATGATAAGCATATAAACGTGAAAACTGGCCCTCACAGCTGAAATACCTCATGATCAATTTCATCAAAGGAGCATATGCATATTTGAGGTACTGAAAAGGAAAAACTCTCCTGAGTTGTCTCAAATAGCCAAGTTTGATGTATGGTTCATAATGTTGCCGGTCAATTTGCTGCCTCTTGTTCCATTGCTCTCCAATGTTAGGAATACCAGTTGCTAGTGAAATAGATTCTGGTGTTAATGTGAAAGTGACACCAGCTAGAGTGGCTTGGCCATCATGTAAATGTAGCACAAATAAGCGGGCCAACTCATGGTGAAACTGAATGCTAGCAACCTTCTCACAAAATTCATAGCAGGACTAGTGCTGAAAACAAGAGATGGTAAGAGGGCATGCCTGTAACTCAACAAGGGTGGTTGGTTCCTCTCAAATATGTTTGCCACCTCTATGAGGCCTCCTCGGTGCATGTACCTCTGCAGGTGAGTCACTGTGTGTCTCCTCTTCATAATCATATGAGGGATCAGATGCCATGTTTGCTAGTGGATGGACTATTTTGGAGCTGTCTTGATGAGAAATAGGTGAGTTGTGATGTGTTTTTACTTTTGCCACCAAGGGAAACAGTGATATGAGGGACTGTGGAGGGAGAAAATAGTGAGGGATTTAGGGACTTTTGGGGTAGAGTTTAATTAGGGAAATAGGGAATTAGGGAATGATTTAGGAGTTTTTGATATAGGACTAGTGTTTGGGAATTAGAGAGTATTTGGGACTTTGGGAAAGGGGATTTGGGATTAGTGAATTTAGGGGTATGTGAATGTAGGGAATAGGAAAATCAAGGGAAAAATGGAGTAAGGGAGTGATTGAGGGAATAGAAGGATGGAATTGGTAGCAAAACAGTCAATACTAACCCTAGGCAGCAATTTCCTTTGAGAAATTTCAAGAGATAGGGTTTGGTTTCTTTTAAACACTCACCATACAACAAACACCATAAAACAAACACCAAATTTGGATGAAAAGTAGTGATAGAGGGTCAACTTACTTGGACAAGTGATGATCCACAAGTTTCGGGTGATTTGGAGCAAGTTTTTGAACTTTTTGGGCTTGCCAGCTGTATGCACTGCACATCAAACCCAATGCGCCGCACCCACTGAGTGCGCAGCGCCTGTGCACTTTTGAACTGGAGGTCGAACCTATGTGCGCTGCGCCACCTGCCCAATGCGCCGCGCCTCTGTCTTGGAGCGGTTTTCACCAATTTTTCTCACTTGCTCACCACCATGACTTTGCCTTGCTTCCACTTTGTCTTGGAGTGCAAATGAACTTTTCAAATTGAAGGAATGACCTATAAACAAGGAGCTTTTAAATTTTTGGCTCATAAAACCCATTTTTACAATGTTTTGAAAATGACTTTGTTTTTGAACTCTGTTTTTGAACTTTTTTCACTTCTTAAGACTTCTGATGGACTAAATGACCTATGCTTTGTTTGTTTTGTAGGGGGTTGGAGCTACTAGGGCTAGGGAAAGAGACTAGGGTTACAGGTGGAGTGATTTACACATGAAGAAAATAAAATTACATAAATTTGTACCACAAAAGCAAAAATACTTTGTTTATCCTCAAAACAGAGTTTTGAGGAAAGACACATCTTTGAGCACTTGATGATGAAATTTATTGATGCTGGAACCTCCTCATGTGCCTACTGGTTGTTATTGGACACTTTGAAACACTTTTTGATGAAAACCTAATGAAACCCTAGACCTAATTGACAATGAAACCCTAAACAAAAACCTTTGCAATCTTTAAGACAAAAGGATGACTGTATATGCTTTGTAATGAACAAACATGAGCAGTAGGTAGATAACATGAGGGAAACTGTAGAAAATCCACTACCATCAAATGATCCATGCGCCTAATGGAATGCAGCTGACTGAGCGGGACACCTAATATGCAATGCAACAAGAGGATTTGATCTCTGACGGAGGGATGAAGACACTGACACTAACATTGGCTCCAATGGGGATGGTAGCTCCTTGGAGGTGCCAAGAACTACAGATCTCTGGGAAAGCAGGCAGTGCCTTTGTCCATTGGGCTATGGAGTCAATAACTTCGACAAATCAAAACTGAACTCTTGACTCAATGACTCAATTTCAGGACTGAACGTGACTCAAATTGACTCATTTTCAAGACTGAAATTGACTGAAAGACTTGACTCTATCAAACCAGACCAAAACTAAAGTCAAACCTCAGCTTTATAGCATTCACCTCGGGCCCCAAACTGAAGAATGAAAACAGTATACACTTGCAATGGAATTTAAACAAACCAATATGTACAATGATGAGTAGTATAGCAAAAAACATTTCACAAATAATACCATTTGAGGAGCCTACCGTTGACCAGCCCACCGAGGTAGTCTTCACCATTCAGTTCTTGCAAAAGGAAAGCATTCTGGCCCCGATGTGCAGCAATCTTGTACGGTCCTTTCCAAAGATTTTCAAATTTGCCATGCTTACCTTTCTCTTCATTCCTTGCATCCCATTTTAGCACTATGTCTCTGACTTCAAACCTGTTCGCCTTTGCTTTTCGGTAATATATCCTCTTAATTCTTTCCTGCAGCTTAGAATTGTTCTGAAATACCTCCTCTCTCGTTTGCTGCAAATGTATCATTTGATTGATCCTCCGCCGCAAACTATCATCTTCGCTGCCTGCTTCTTGCAACAGTTTGACCACTGGGACTGCCAGAGAGGTCGGGAAGAATATGTCCACATTGTACACAAGATCAAAAGGAGACATGCCTATAGATTTCTTTTGACTTACCCTGTCTGCTCAAAGTGCATTGACCAGCCTTTTATGCCAACTCTTCTTGTTAGTTTCCAGCAGCGTTTTGATAATGTTGAAAAGAGATTTGTTTGAGGATTTCGCCAATCCGTTGCCTTGTGGGTAATAAGCAGTCGAATGCCCCAAAGTGATTTGATACTTATGACAAAATTCAATCATTATTTTCGATTTAAAGGCTGTTGCATTGTCAGTGTTCAGCTTATTTGGACAACCAAAATGAGACAAAATGTTGTTTTCAAGAAATGAGATAATTACCAAATCGGTAGCTTGCCTTGTAGGAATTGCCTCAATCCATTTGGTGAAATAATCCGTTGCTGTGAGAATCCATTTATGCTGTGCTGAAGAAGAAGTATGTATCTCACCAATGAAATCCAAACCCCATTACTGAAATGGAGCGCTTACTTCAATGGGCTTGAGTGGTAAAGGCTGCAACATCCTCTTACCTTGAAAAATTTGACATTCGTGGTAGCTGGCCACTGTTTTCTACACATCAGCAAAAAGACTTGGCCAATAATATCCCTCTCTTAAGATTTTATTGGTTGTTGTCTTCCAGAAAAGATGGCCTCCGCAATCTTCCTTGTGAAAATCTTCCATAACCTGTTTTGCCTCTTCTTCTACTAAACAATTCAGCAAGACACCACCGGGATCTTTCCAATAGAGTGCACCATTCATAATACAAAATTTTGCAGCCTTCAATTTCAGTGTCCTACTTTTGTTCTTAGCCATTCCAGGTGGTGATGACAGATTTTGGAGTACATAAACAATGTCTGAATACCAAGGAGAAAGAAGGAAAATTTTTGATACCTGAGTGGGCAGATTCTCTTCATCTTCCTCGGACATAGCAGCAATTAGATTAATGTCCAAGGTGTGCAGATTTGACTCAGCCATTAGTTTAGCTAGCCCTTGTCCTTTAATGAGCTTTGTCGGTTTGATTTCCACGTCATATTCCAGCAAGGCAGCAATCCATTTGCCTCTTCTCCTCTCTGGATTTGTCTGCACTAGGACATCCTTAACAGTAGCATTAGGGACATAAGCAAGGATGTGAGAATGCAAAAATATAAACCCAAAAATCCTTCAATGCCTTTACTAAAGCAAGGCCCTATTTTTCAATGATATTGTATTTCAATGCCACATTCCTTATGGTTCTGTTGAAGAATGCAATTGGTTTCTCGAGCTGGTCTCTTTTCTGCATCAAGACCGTTGCCATAGTATGATCCGAGGCAAATGAAAACAAAATAAAATCCTGAGTATAGTCCAGGCTGATCAAAATTGGAACTGAAGAAAGAGATAATTTCACCAAATTAAAAGACTTAACTACTTCCTCAGTCCACCTTACTGCACTATCCTTTTTGAGCATGTTTGTGATTTCTCTTAAATGTTCTGCAAGATTGGGCACAAAGCAATGTAATAAATTTATCTTACCATTAAAGGATTGGATTTCTTTCTTACTTCGTGGGAAATCAATCTTTTGAATGGCCTCCACCTGAGCTGGATCGATGCGGATGCCCTCCTTTGAGATAATATGCCCGAGAAGCTTGCCTTCATCCATGGCAAACAAACTTTTCTTTGGATTGAGTGAGATGCCATACTTCCTACACCGCTGAAAAACAATCTTCAAATGATAGAGGTGATCTTCATCTGTATTGGAGAAAACTATTAAGTCATCAAGATAAACAACTAGAAAGACATCTTTTTCATTAGCAAATGCTATATCCATCGCCCGCTGAAAGGTTGCACTAGCATTTTTCAATCCAAACAACATCTTTGCATAATGAAAAGTTCCCCATGGAGTGGTGAACATTGTTTTGTCACGATCATCCTCATGGACCAGAATTTGATTATAACCCGAATAACCATCGAGTAGCAACATCCGAGATGCTCCAACTACTCTCTGAAGTATGTGATCCATCTTAGGCAATGGATAGTTGCCTTTCAAGGATACTTTGTTCAGATTTCTAAAATCAATGCATAACCGGATCTCACCTGTTTTCTTACGGACGGGCACCAAATTTGAAATCCAATCTGAAAATCTTATGGGGACTATGATACCAGCTTTATACAACTGATTCACTTCCTTCTCAATTGAGGGCATCAACTTCAGATTTATTCTTCTTAGCTTCTGACGGAAAGGCTTTTGATTGGGCTTGATCTGAATGACATGCTGAATTATGCTTGTGTCATATGCCTTCAAATTTGAATAATCCCAAGCAAATACATCAGTAAAAGAGGATAACAAACTAATATACTTTGCTTTTACCTGTGGAGGCAATGCCTTTGATAATTTCACCATCTTAGGATTTTTAGCTGATCTAATGTTCACATCCTCAACTCCTTTTTCAGTTGGCAGCAAGCTCGGTTTTCTAGCCACATCGTCCTGATCGAAGAGCTCCTCTAAAGGTATTATACCTTTAGGAATGATGTTGTCTTTGAGCTGCAAAACTTCCATCTGATTGACTTCCATATCCATATCACCACCATCATACTCCACATCAATAGAAGTATCCTTGAATTTACCTTTATTTTGCAGAAATTCATTGATCTCATCATCATCTTGAAACACTTGCCAATACCTTTGATTGTTAGGGACAACTGGGTGATGCTTGACGTGAATCTCAAACTTGTTGTTGGAATTCATCGGAATTCTCAAATTACTTGCTGCTGTTGCAAGTGAATCTGCAATGACATTCTAAGCACGGGGAACACAGGTTATAGTATAATTAGAAAATACTTTCAAGATATCCAACACCGCATTTCGGTAGGCCCGCATTCAAGGATTCTTAGCTTGGTATTCCCCTTTCACCTGCTTGATAATTAACTCGGAGTCGCCATACACTGAAATCCTTTTAGCATTCAATTTTTTAAGAACTTTCAAATTGGCAATTAAAGCTTCATATTCAGCCTCATTGTTTGAATAGTCAAAAGCTAATTTATAAGAGCAGACCCTTACATTGCTTGGCGCTTTGTTTGGGGCGAAAATAGGGCTGCGTATCCAAATGCCAATTCCAGCACCTTCCCTTCCTACCGCGCCATGAAATTCCATGCTCCACAAGCCTGTTTCATCCTCTACCAAATGCTGAAATTCTGTTTCTTTTCCTTGTTGTCCATTAACATGTTGCTACTGTCGAACAACCGATTACTCAGTGGTACTATCAAGTCTTTGTCTTTCTTGTTTTAAGACTTCTCTGAAATTTTCAGTGATCTCGAGAATGTCTTCTACTTCAACTACTTGGCTATTTACATCATTAAAGCTATCTGAATACAAAACAAATGATTCTAGATCAGTATGTACATAGTTGATTGGATGATTTACTGGTTTCTCCTTGCTAGTGATCATGTACTTCATCTTCTGTTCTCGATATAGTTTCCTCATCTGACCGAACACGGGAATGCTAGCATAGGAGAAATCAAGCTGCGTTGTCCCTTTAATCTTTGCTCCCCAAGATCTGGAAAGAAGCATGCCAAATCTAGGAGGTATATTCGCCACCACCACGTCCATCAAAACATTTTTAGCTGGAATCTGATCCAAACTAACCACCAAATCCTTGATAAGACCAATGCACCTTACTCTACCGGAATCGAAAGACTAAAGGTCATGATATTTCCTAGTGATATCTAATCCCAATTTCTCCATGATGGCCTTAGGCATGAGATTATGAGAGGCTCTGGAATCAAACATAACATTATGTAACACAAAGTCATGCACCCTGAGACTGATATAGAAAGGAGCGACATCACTATCTTGGGACTAACCTTCCAATGCTGGCCCAAAGATCAGCTCGGGACTGTCATCCTCCACGTTTACCATGTTGGATGATGGATCTAAATTCAAAATTTTAGACACCTGACCTTTATAATTGCTATTCTTCATCAACTCAGTCAAAGGAATCGATATTTTCAACTTAGCAATTTCATTTTCTAAGTTAAAAACTGAGACTTTTTCTACCTCTTTCACTGGAACATCCTTTTTTTCCATTTTCTCCTTTGACACATTTGGCTGATTGGGTCTTTCACTTGTTGATGTCGTTTTGTTGGTGTTAGAATCGGCTGTCTCTTTTCCCTTTTTCTGCACATTAGGAGGATCATTCTTTGACACTGCTGCCTCCTTCCTTTTCTGAATTGGATTCATGGGCACATCTCTGTTTCAGAGTGAATATTGTCGCTACTGAGCTGACAAAGCATTCATGTATCCTCTTTGGTATTCATCAGACTCTTCCTCAAGAACTGTCTCATTTGCCAAAATGAAATTTTCATCCCTTTGTTCAACTGAATTCTCGGAGTACTCCTCATCTTCAGTGATGAAAATTGGCATATCATCAGGCGTAAAGAAATGATTTTCTTCTCCAATCACATTCTCCTCTTCATCTGATTCTGGACCATGTACAAAATTCTGTTGTAGAGGTGTCTACACTTGCTGCTGCGCTGCTTGATCTTGGGCTCACTGCTCTCTTTGTTTGATCCTATATTGGGGCTACTGCTGGCCATGGAAGTTAGGATTTCTGACTTGTGGTTCAGACTTATCAAGTTTCATCCTATCAAGCATCTGCTCCACCTTTCGAAGCACTTGATTTGACAAGGAAGACTCTTCTTTTATTGTGACTTTCTTTTCAGCTCTTTCTCTAGCTCTCTTGGCAAGTAGATTTGCTTCGACGCTGACTGCAATCTTCTGCATGTCTTCCAAAGTAGCTGGATCTCTCTCTCTTAATTGATAAGCCATATCAGTATCAAAACCGTCTGGAAACTTAATCAATGCTAGCCCCATGGGTGGCTTCATATGATCAGGAATTGCATTGTAAACTGAATTGAATTTGATACAGTAATCTTAGACAGACTCACCAAAATTCAGCTTGATGTGCTCATATTCAGAAAGGATCTGAAGAGGATTTTTCTTCACTTCCCAGTGGTCTAAGAATTGTCTCTGTAGATTGGCCAATGTAGTGATACTTGCAGCTGGCAAAGCTTTGAACCATTTCCTCACTTCACCACCAAATGTTTGTACAAACAGTCTCATTTTCACATTTTCTGCATCAATCTCATGAAGATCGAAGAAATCCGTCATTCTGTCCACATGTTGCTGAGCTGTAACACTATGAGGAGTGCCATCAAACAAAGGAATTTTGCTTTGATAATCAGCGGGCATATCATCCAAATTTTGAGGCAGTACAAGAGGTGCAAAACGAGCAGCCATTGCTCTTGGTGGATTTGCAATCGGTCTTGGGGATGTTGGGGGAGTGGGTGCAGCTGATGTATGGGGGGTATGAGGAGGTGTATGTGGAGGCGAAGCAATCTTGGAGGTTTGAGGAGTAGAAGGAGTGGATGGAGGCGACACTACTGCAGATTTTTGATCAGAAATAGTAGGCTGCACAGGAATGGTAGGAATGAAAGGAGGTTCGGTGGGAATTCTTGAGCTAGATGCAATTGCAGATGACCCAAGGGTTGCAGAAGCAGTCTCTAAGAAATCAACAATATTAGAAGCCACAATTGAAGTCTGGAGCTGATTCAAGATATAATCGTCAATGGATTTATTGGCCCTTTCAGTTTCAAGATTTCTAATAAACTCAGGATTTAAGGCAGTTGAAGCAACAACGCTTTCAGATTTGGTTTCAAACAAAGACAACTCGAACTGCTCATCAAACTCAAGATCCTCGAGATACTCAAAGCCAACAGGACACGATTGAGCTTTGAACATGGGAATCACAGAACTTCCTTGGCGAAGGATTCTCGAAATAAGATTGGGATTTTCGTACACATGAAGGGTATCAGGATCTGGATTTGCTCTAGTATGTCTTCTGGAAGCCAGTGTGCTATTATTTCCAAGAAATCAAATGGACATTAACAACTTGTTCAGCCTATCAAATCCTAAACTTATCATCCAAAAGCTTAGAATTATCAGATGTACTGGGGTGATCTGCAAGTTAGATATTTCGTTTATAAGACTAGACCGGATATTGACTGAAGTAGCATTTATCTACTTGCGCTAATGCAAAGCAAAAGCGTTTCGAAGGCTACCTAGCTAATCTTCAGGCTCCGTCTGTAGTTTATAAAATGAAGAACACTAACAAATAAGAAATCTCTTCCCTAGTATGGTCGCTACTATGTTAGTGCCTAGATTTACCTTAGGCTGAGGAAGGTAGGATCCAGGGCTAACATCAAACCATGCTTAACCTGGTAGCTAGCCCTACCAGGTCGGGAGAGGGCTCTCTCCAGGTCAATCTCAAGAAATTATGATCGATGAGGGCTTGAGATGACTAATTGAAATACTGATATTAGGCTAGGTATATGTGCAAAAGAGTTTGATTGAATAAAATGATGTTTTTGTTGGCTTAGATGGAAAGGTCGATTTTGGGTGCGGGGATTGAGGCTCAGTCTTGTAGGGGTCTCAATGGGGAAAGGTAGGCAATTGTTTTTGGCACTTCAAATCAAATGATATGGAGGGATTAGACAGGTGAGGAGTTGAAGAGGGCAAGAGAAACCATGGATCCTCTCCAAATAGCTGAAAACATAAAAAAACTAAAGAAAACCTCAAGTAGAGCACAGCAATTTCAATGGATTCTACTTACACTCTTGTTTGTTTAGTTAAGAAGAAGCAAGATAGAGAATGGCATACATTACACATAAGAAAATTCACAATTACAAAGAAAAGCATTGTATGAAGACAAATCGCCACATGGATCCCAAAGATTGCTGCAAACCTTGGTCTCAATTCCTTAGCCAAAATGCTGATATGAGTGTACAATGAAGCTCAAGGCTTTCTCAAAAGTCCAACCATGCTAATGACTGAAAAACAACATAATATAGACAACCATAGCTCATCCTTTCCTCTAGGGGATGAGCTCACATGTTTAGGAGCTGTTTCAACTAATTCTAATTTGAGAACTAGAAATTAGGCAACATAACAGCATGCCTCTAGAAACAAGGGAACTGATTCATTAAGTTTCAAACAACTTTTAAACTGATGAATCTACCTCCATAAGTGAAAAATTGACATATTTACATCATGATCCATAAATGTACATTAAATTGCATCACAAATTTGACATTAAGCATGTGAAAAAGTCAAGCTGGCAAAAGCTGGGCGAAAAACAGAGCTTTCCTGGTCAAACTGGCAAAATTTCCTCTATGCGCCGCGCCTGATTCTCTATGCGTAGCGCCTGTTTGGACCCACTTTTGGAGGACTTCCCGATGTCCAAATTAGCTCCAAGTGTGCTTGTTGGAAATGTATGCTTGTCGACTTTCCAACCAAAGTGGAAATTTTCAATTTTTTCCTCCATTTGCCCCTCCAAAAGTCAGTTCTCCCAACACTGGTCCCTGTGTGTCAAAATAGGGGTAGTGAGGTCATTTTTTGAGTGTTTTTGACCTTTTTGAGGGCTCAAAACCTGTCCAAATTTCTTTTACATTGGTAGGAAAGCATATTTTTTCATTCCAAATCCAAAAATGCTGAGTTTTTGTCATTTGAAGGTTCCTAGCAAAAGCGAGCGCCAGGTGGCGCAGCGCATAAGGTAGAAAATTCTATTTTTTGTGCCAAAAATTTCAAAAATGCAAAAAGTGCTCGAATTTTTTTGAAATTTGGGCTGAGTATTCTTCATCAAACATTGTGTTGGGCCAAGGAAGCCTCAGCCAATATTTGAAGTCCTTCATGCTCTTTTTTCCTCCTTGATGCTCTCTTCAACTTTGCCTTTAAGCTCCTGATTCTAGCTTGGCACACCATGTTCCTCGACAAGTAATGATATGACAGGTTTCTAAGCATGTTCTTCTCATTGATGGCCTTTTCTAGCTTTCTCTCCAAGTGGATATTGGCTCTTTCAAGCCATGACTCCCGATCGGCATTAACCTCCTGCTCAAGTGAAGTGAACTCCACCCTCCTCCTTTGGGCAGCTTGGCGATTCTCTCGAATGTTTTGCAACTCCATAATCACTTGTTGGTATTCAAGCTGCTTATTCCTCTGCTCCAAGTATTGTATTGTCCATTGGGCTCTATCCAAGTTGATGGACAAGGCATCAATGTTTGCGTGCTGCTCTTGAATGATTTCTTTGAGATTTGTGCTTTGCGGGCCCATATCAGTATCATCACCCTCAATGAGAATGAAATCAGTCTCACACTCACTTGATGGTCCTTCCTCCTATAGTGGCCTCTTGCCTTTGTCCTGAACCTGTTGTGCTGATGATGGAAGTGAGGCCCCTTCCACCCCGGGTGGAGATAACACTCGCTTTGCTGCTACAAACAACCATCTAGTGCCCTTCTGATAAGTGATAAACACTGGCATGCTAGCGGTCTGTGTCTCATGACCCTCATTTTGATATGAAGGTCCACCTGTCTCATGCAAAGCCTCTGAAGGTCCCTGAGGAGCTCTAAAAAACTCACGAGAGATGGAATCCTCCCAAGTAATGCCCTGTAAGCCAAGCTGATGAATGACCACAATTTTAATGAGAGCAAAATGATAAATACTGTTGAACTGCTGCTAAGGAGTCTTGTGCTGCACTACAGTGGTCATCTTCTCGATATTTCGACACATGAAGTAAGGGATGTTCATCATCCTTACCCTGGTAAAATGCATCAGCAGCCTAATATGATAAGCATATAAATGTGAAAACCGGTCAATTTGCTGCCTCTTGTTCCATTGCTCTCCAATGTTAGGAATACCGGTTGCTAGTGAAATAGATTCTAGTGTTAATGTGAAAGTGACACCAGCTAGAGTGGCTTGGCCATCATGTAAATGTAGCACAAATAAGCGGGCCAACTCATGGTGACACTGAATGCTAGCAACCTTCTCACAAAATTCATAGCAAGACTGGTGCTGAAAACAAGAGATGGCAAGAGGGCAAGCCTGTAACTCAACAAGGGTGGTTGGTTCCTCTTGAATATGTTTGCCACCTCTATGAGGCCTCTTGGGTGCATGTACCTCTACAGGTGAGTCACTGTGTGTCTCCTCTTCATAATCATATGAGGGATCAGATGCCATGTCTGCTAGTGGATGGACTGTTTTGGAGTTGTCTTGATGAGAAATAGGTGAGCTGTGATGTGTTTTGACTTTAGCCACCAAGAGAAACAGTGATATGAGGGACTGTGGAGGGAGAAAATAGTGAGGGATTTAGGGACTGTTGGGGTAGGGTTTAATTAGGGAAATAGGGAATTAGGGAATGATTTAGGAGTTTTTGATATAGGACTAGGGTTTGGGAATTAGAGAGAATTTGGGACTTTTGGAAAGGGGATTTGGGATTACTGAATTTAGGGGTATGTGAATGTAGGGAATAGGAAAATCAAGGGAAAAATGGAGTAAGGGAGTGATTGAGGGAATAGAAGGATGGAATTGGTAGCAAAACAGTCAATACTAACCCTAGGCAACAATTTCCTTTGAGAAATTTCAAGAGATAGGGTTTGGTTTCTTTTAAACACTCACCATACAACAAACACCATAAAACAACCACCAAATTTGGATAAAAAGTAGTGACAGAGGGTCAACCTACTTAGACAAGTGATGATCCACAAGTTTCGGGCGATTTGGAGCAAGTTTTTGAAGTTTTCGGGCTTGCCGGCTGTATGCACCACGCCTGTGCAATTTTGAACTGGAGGTCAAAGCTATGTGCGCTGTGCCACCTGCCTAGTGCACCGCACCTCTGTCTTGGAGCGGTTTTCACCAATTTTTCTCACCTGCTCACCACCACGACTTGGCCTTGCTTCCACTTTGTCTTGGAGTGCAAATGAACTTTTCAAATTGAAGGAATGACTTATAAACATGGAGTTTTTAAATTTTTGGCTCATAAAACCCATTTTTACAATGTTTTGAAAATGACTTTGTTTTTAAACTTTGTTTTTGAACTTTTTTCACTTCTTAAGACTTGTGATGGACTAAATGACCTGTGCTTTGTTTGTTTTGCAGGGGGTTGGAGCTACTGGGGCTAGGGAAAGAGACTAGGGTTACAGGTGGGGTGATTTACATATGAAGAAAATAAAATTACATAAATTTGACCATAACAGCAAAAATACTCTGTTTTTCCTCAAGACAGAGTTTTGAGGAAAGACACATCTCTGAGCACTTGATGATGAAATTTATTGATGCTAGAACCTCCTCATGTGCCTGATGGTTGTTATTGGACACTTTGAAACACTTTCTGATGAAACCCTAATGAAACCCTAGACCTAAATGACAATTAAACCCTAAACATAAACGTTTGCAATCTTTAAGACAAAAGGATGACTGTATATGCTTTGTAATGAACAAACATGAGCCAGCAGGTAGATAACATGAGGGAAACTATAGAAAAGCCACTACCGTCAGATGATCCATGCGCCTAATGGAATGCAGCTGACTGAGTGGGACACCTAATATGCAATGCAACAAGAGGATTTGATCTCTGACGGAGGGATGAAGATACCGACACTAACAGGAAGAAGGCTTTGTTGTCAATAGAGTTTGAGTTCAATACACTAAGGATGGCAGCTCAATTGGATGTAGACCTCAGCCATGCACAGAAGGAGAGATTACTTCAACTCAATGGATTGGATGAATAAAGATTGCAAGTCCTTCTCCATAAATAGGTAGTTCAGCTTCAGAGAAAGATATGGCATGACAAAAATATCAAGGAGAAGCAATTCTAAAAGGGAGATTGGGCACTACCCTATGATTCAAGATACAAGGATTTCAAAGGCAAGCTAAGGACAAGATGGCTAGGACCCTACACTATGTTAAAATGCAATGACAATGGTTCAGTTCTGATCAGAACCATTGATGATGAAGCCATCCCCATGCTTGAAAGCCTACAAGAAACCCCTCTCCAAATGAGAGTTTATTGAAGATCTGAATAAAATAGTGATGGTAGTGGAGCATGTCTTAGCTTCCACTTCACCCACTCACTGAAGAAAAAAAAAAGAATAAGGACTCAAGTGAAAACCTCCATGAGGCGCTTGAGTCCCATCATTGGATTGAAAACCTCTTTTGGGGCGGCCTAGTGATGTCCAAAAAAGAGAGAGAGAAAAAAGAATAAGATCCCAGGGTGAAAACCTCCCTTGGAGGTGCTGAGGGTAGGAAATTAGGGTGAAAACCTCTCTAAGGCACCCTAGTTGTTTTTCAAAAAAGAATAAATAAATAAAATGAATTTTTGTTGCATTGCAGGTTTGCAAGAGGACTACAGGGAGCAGAAGAAGGTGCTAAGGGGACCCTGAAATTCATAACAACACCCATCTCATCTTCTCCACACCTTCCTCCAACATTTTTGGCATTTCTTTCACCCCATTGTACCTCTTTTTAAAAAACTGTGTTTTCTATGCAAGGCTCTGTGTTTTTTACAAGAGGCTCCTATAGGAATTATAGAGAGCCAGAAGTGGCTACAGAAGGCAATTTACGGGACAAAGAAACTTCATGAAGAACCTATAATCCCTCCTACAATCTTCAAACCTCCTTTCCATCATTTCAAAACCTGCATCACACCCCAAGCATCATTTTTCTTCCTATCCAAGAAAAACACAGAAAAACAGTTTTTCAGTTAAAAAAAAAAAAAAAAAAAAAAAAAAAAAAAACAAAACAAAACAAAACAAAAAATGAGAGGAAAAAGCACCATCAACCTCACTTTAAGCTTACCTAGTACCTCTCCATCTTTATCTACACCTCTAGCATCATCCTTGAGCTCCAAGCACGGGAAGAAGCTGAAGTTTCAAGGGGAGAAGCAGCTACAGGAGCTCCTGTAGGAATTCCTATAGCAGCTGATCCCATAGAAATCTAGCACCAAAAACAAGAGAGTGCAAACATGAAGGTTGAAAAAGCACCTAAAGCTCAGATCCAGCCATAGAAGAACCTGCACAACCACACAACCACACATCAGCAAGCAGAGAAAACATGCAAAAAGAAGAATGAAGGCATGCAACAGAAAGAGAGCCACAACACCTCACAACAAATACACTCGGATCACAAGTAAGTAACTAAATCACTCCTCTATTTTCATTTGTGTAATTAGAAGTCATGCAAAAGCAACGAGATGGTTGGGGTTAAACGAGGGAAAGGTGGCTAGTTAACTTGGCCACTTTCATCTAGTTGACTCCACTCATCCAAGATGTCACCCACACGTGCGCACAATCAACTCCAGCACAAGATGCCAAGGACAGGTAGTGGAGGAAGTGTGAACTCCGATGCAATAATGAGGGATGATTACGAGGAGGGGCCATGATGACCAAGCAGGTGGGGACCAATGGTCCAAATATGGCCAACGTATACCTTGCCATCTCAACGCTCATCACCAAAAATATCCATAAAGGGTAATAAGTACTCCTCCCCGAGCATTCTCACCACCTTTTCCTTCATTCTCTCCTCGTAACTCAGCTACAATAGTCTCCTTGTGCCCCCATAGCCTCGTAACCACCATCCTCCATTGATCTCTCCCATATTCTTGCTCTCGACATTTTCTACAGGAGCACCTACAGGTTTTCTACAAGAGCACCTACAGGAAATCTACAGGAGGGACAACAGGCTTCTACAGGAGGGGAAGTGAGTCGTTTTGAAGGGAGAAAACACGATTTTTAGCATGATTTTCAGTTTGAAGAGGTAGGTTTCATGCATTCCCCTTGTTGAATATCAATATATGAAAGAAGTGGTCTCAATTTGAGGAGGAAATAAGTCTTTTGGAGAGGAGAAAATAAATATATTTTTTTTCTTATTTAAAAAAAACACAGTTTCCTCTGTTTCTCTGTTTTTCTCAAAATTCTTTGTCTCCACCTCCATATTTGGTTTTCCAAAAGAGTATGGACAATATGACAGGAGGGTTTATGAGAAAGGAGCCCATTAACTCCACTAGGCTCCATGCACATCCTCAAGTGGTGGACATCTTCACAAGGGAAAATTGGATGAATTTCTTTGAGAAATTTCAAGGGTTTGATGAGGAGATTACCTAAGAGTTTTCTCTCTCTCTAGTCCCTCACTCAAGAAATCATGCCATTGTCACCATTAGAGGTATTTCCATGGAGATAACCCCTGAATTTATCAGTAGGGTCACTACCCTTCCTCTTGGGTTGCCTTGGAGTAAATATGAGAAACTAATTGGCCAGGCTGCCAAGAAGAACTTTTTCCAAAATAATGAAACCCCTGTTGAAGATAAAAATGGCATTATAAGGGCTAGCATACCATATCCCTGGGATGAGGTTAGCTATCAAATAATCAAATACATTTCCTGTGAGGGGAGGTACAACATTGTTTATGGTTATCACTTTAGAATCCTCCAAGAATTAAGGTATGGCATGGACACTCCAGCACCTTAGAACCTTAGTATCCCTTACTTCCTCCTACAATCCCTCATTGACTCCAGCACCAAGGTACAAGCAAGAAATTCAGAGCATCTAGCTCACCATGGCTTAATCAAAATCCTAATAGAGGAAGCCCTCCATACCTTTACACTCCCTATAGCATGGGACGCTTTTCGAAACATGACAGTTGAGGATGACATAAAGGCCTTAACCTATGATGTCAGCCCTACTGGCAGTGAGGAGGAAGAACAGCAAGGGGGAGAAGGTGGAGCCAGGGGTGACATAGTAGAACAAGAAAGGAAGGAGGAAGGAACTGAAATAGAGGAGGAGAGAGCTGAAGAAACAGAGCAGGAAGAGACAGAAAAAGAGACAGAAGAAGGAGAAAAAGAGGCAGAGAAGGCAGAACAAGGAGAAGAGTCCCTTGAGACTTTGGAAAGGGAGGCAGTAGCTGCCCTCACTGCCCTCAGTACACCAATCAAGCCAAAGAAAAAGAGGAAAAGACAGACCTCCATGTATTTCAGGGCTAGGAAGAGCACAAGAATTAAAATAGGCAAACCTCAGCCCTCTTCAAAAGTGCCAATTACCATTGAAGATTCACCCTCTGCCAAGGGGAAAGAATCTCCTTCCAAGACACCTATAACATATGAAAGGGGGACTCCTAGATCTTCCACATGGAAGGAAAAGGCAGTACTACAGGACCCAAAAACAGTCCTACAGGAGGCTCAGACAGTTCTATAGGAGACACTGTCAAAACTACAGGAGACCCAAAAGCTTGAGAAAAGGATAGAAGGATAGCCACAGGTGAAGGAGGAAGCAAAAAAGATACAAGAACCTGATCCCCAGCCTAGTCTTGCCTCCTATTACAATCTACTTGAGGGAGGAAGGATAATCCCACAGAAATTTGCAATTCCACTATTTTTTGAATTGGAGAAAGAAAGAGTGAGAGCACATAAGTGGATGCAAGATAGCCAAATCCAAAGGAGTTGAGGATGTTGGCCATATGGAAAACAAACTTAGGGAAATGGGCAGAGAGTTGAGTGCTCTCAGAGACAGGGAAGCAATTACAAGAAGCCACCTTGAAACTGAAAATGAATTGCTAAGGAGGCAGCTGCAAGAGAAAGAGACCCAGCTAGCATGCATGGCCAGCTTATCCATGGAGGCATTGCAATGCAGAACACTAGCCAAATCCTATGGCCTCTATCTAAAGGACCAATGGTTACAATTCCAAATAAAGACTTTGGCACAAAGAGGCACAATGCCTTTCCAAGACTACAGGCAGTTCATGGACTTGTGTGACCAAAGCACCTTAGAGGATAAGGCAAAAATGGCAGAGTTCTACTTACACAACATGGCCCTCACAGACATGAATGTGTGGGACCCAAATGCCAAGCTAGGGGACCTGTAATTAATGGCAATGGCCTCATGGATGAACCATGAAGAATTGAGGGCAGAAAAAATAAAAATATTGATGATAAAGGAGCAGAATGAGCCATTAATGATAAGAGCTGAGCCATCAGATCCTATGGCACTCATCAGCACACACAACCTACTTTCCAATGACCCTCAGATTGCCCCTAGATATCTCACCAATAAGGCACAAGCCATTGCACACTTTGAGGATATGCAAAGGCTACTTGGGGATGACTGTGTGCATGCATGCATGAGGAGATGGAACACATTACCACATAGTTTTCAGATCAGGGAATATCATTCCCCCATGAGGCTGAAGGAGGCATTGAAAAGAGTGCCAATGTACAAGCGCTCCATGCAGAGGTTGAAGCTCAACTGGTTTGGCCTCAAACTGAGTCCCCCATTACTGTTAGGCATGATGGAAGGAATAAGAGAAGAAGAAGAAGAGGCGCAGTGGAAGGACATAGACAGGAAGGCAAGATTCTATGGGAAATAAGAGTAGACCACATCAAAAGCTTGGGATGCTAGGGAGGCCACCAGGGCCATAAAAGATGAGGAGATTGACTAGGTTGCTCAGAGGATGAGCAACACCTTCAGTAGGGGGGTGATGATGAGCCTCATAAATGGGTAATTATATGGGCTCATTTTACCTCCCAACCTAGTCAAATCAACCATTCTCTTAGCTCATTATATGATTTTCTGATTATATTTATTGTTATAGAGTGAGTTGAGTTAGTTAATGTGCCATGTGGTCTAACATGTATTTAATGTAGATTATTGATGGATTTTGAGGTCAAAGTCAAGGATCCAGTGGAAAAATGGCAGTAATAACCTGAAGTGGACAAAGGAGAGGACTTATAAGAGGGAATCCCCCTCATTTATTACTCCTCACTTCGAATTCCCCTTCATTCAGCTTGGAGTACAAGCAGCCGAATCATACACTAGAAGGCAACTGATGATCTGAAAATGGAATGTACTTATTTAAGGGTGCAAGGTATCCATTTCTCATAATTTCAAATGTGAGCTATACACTCCAAGTGACCTCTGAAAATGTGAAAAGTTCTTATTTCTTATACAGAGATAGACTGTAGGGGCATTCACCAGACATGTCACCTCTAAAGAGAGGATGAGTTCCAGAGGCTACCTGGCCCTCTACAGGCTCTGCCTAAAGAAATAACGAAGTAAACACTTAGAAGTCTTTGACATACACATACTTGAAGTTTGATGTCTTGCGGAATAAGACAAATAACTTTCTACAGCTGAGTAGGTGATTATGTGTGTATGCAAGTTATGTATATTTGTTGTTTAACACTTTATATCAGTTTCTTTTAGCATATCATCTTCAGCAAATAAAGACATCAAAATGATAAAGCAGTTCACTCCTTCTGGGCTACATCTGCTGGACCAAGCCTCTCAAACTAGGCTTGTCCTCTTGTATTAAAAATGCTACAAAGGCTAATACAAGAATATAAGTGTCTCAAAAGACATATCTGACTATAAATACAGAATCAGAAGATAGGAATTAGCTAAACATGCTCTTTCCCAAGCACTAAACAGTGAAATTGTACCTCATACAGTACTTTCCCCAATTGGCCCTGGTGGCCCTTTAAACTTGCATGGAGAATTTCGAGGTGAAGATGACCTCAATTGGTTCTGAAACCTCTGCCATTAGACTCAGAAGGTCAAAAATAGCAGACATAGGCTTTTGAATCACCAAAAGTGGATGAACACAGCCCCAAACAACTCAAGCACTGAAATGGCCCTGGTGGCCCTGAAAGCTTCCCTGAAGCTAAACAGTGAGAAGAATGCCTCAACAGGAAAAATGAGCTGTAGAAATAGATTCAGAATGCTGAAAACCTTCAAGAATGACCTTCGTTCCACATTCAATGGCTGCACAATTCCCAATGTAGCTCCCAAACTGATTTGGCCCTAGTGGCTCCTGGAACTTCCACGAAGCTAAGGCACCTGCAAACGACCTCAGATGGCTGTGAAACCTATGCCAATGGCTTTATAAGGTTGAAGATACCCAAAATCAAAAAAAAATTCGTCCAAAAAGGACTTTCCTAGCCAAAGTTATGGCTCATTGAAGATTTCCTCCAGTTTTGCCTAGAATCACTCCAGCTAACTATAGTTGGAGGCCAGATAGGCCCGCCAATTATGGCAGGACCGCCCAAATTTGGCGCTCCGCCAAAAATCCCGCCAGTCTAACTGCTTGTGATTAATGCGCATGTGACCAAAAATTCTGGGTTTGCTGTTTGCATGGGATTCCGCGCCGGCGGTTAAGGGTTTAGGCCCACGGTTTTGGGCGTAAGGGCATATGGAATGGGGGCTGGCCCCCTTAGGGTCCCACTCAAACCATGTTCAAACCTTATATTGAATTCGTTTTTCCAATACAATAAGTCTAATCCCTGTGGCGTGTCGGTAAGGCGCGGCGTTTGGAAGCATGAGGTCTTAGGTTCAAACCACGAATCCGACCCAATATTTTGGAAATGCGCCCACATAAAGCTGATGTCACCCTGGCCACGTGGCAGTTTCTGATTTTCTGCCCAAAAGGAATATTCTATGGAATACTTTTTTAAATTTTTTTTTTTTTTAAATTCTAAAATTAAGAGTCATTGGGCGATTTTGTTTTTGGCATAACTTTCTCATACGGCGACCGTTTTTTGAACCGTTCACGACGTCGGAATCAGGAGGACGATATCTATCTGGTCATTTAGGTTTGAACCAGTTCTGAGCACTTTCATTTTTGACCATTTTACGACACTTGGTCCTGAGCTCCTGATCACACCTCCCAAATGAGAAGGCTTTTGGTCCCCAAAAGCTTACTGAATCTTTGAACTGAACTGTACAACACTTGAGGAACAAAAAAATCCTCTTCCATTTAGCCAAAAGAGCATACTGATGCCAAAATGTCCTGCCTTATCAACTGTCGTCATGGCGAATGTTGCTGCATAAACCAAGTACTCGTCGAATCCCGACCAAGCTTGTTCACCAGACAAACTGAAAGTTTGCAGAAACCAGCAATGAAACTTGTTGATATATGAGCTGAAATATTCCCCTGAACATGTGGGCTTGCCAGCTGTCATGATGCCCATCCATGGCACCTCCGCTCTAGAAGAAGAGCTGCCTCCCAAATGAGAAGGCTTTTACAAAGACGAAACACTTCATCATTTCTCCTCTTTACAATCTTGGAGATCAAATTAACTTTTTCCAAGTCAATATTACATTACATGCATGGTTAAAAGCAAAGTAATCAACCCTTCAAGTTAATCACACATACATGTTTAAAATACAAGAAAATCATCATGATCCCTGTGCTCATGCATATCATTCTCATGCATGCAGTTTATCCTTCAACTTTCTCTTAAGTACAATCATAAGTACAAGATCCTCAATCACATGTACATGTACTTTCAAAGCTAAAATGAATATAAATTTCGTTGTGATAAAGTGAGTCTCATACTCAGCTTTTCCATCCTGCAACTTGCATTCCCTTAACAAAGAAATGCATTCAATCAAAAGACATGCAACTTTAATTGGATAAGAATTCTAACCATTTCTTACCAATCCATTTCAAAGGTTCTTCCTTCAACTGCACATCGATATCAACATGTGTATCATCCTGAAACATATCAATGATGGAAACTTCCTTCCCATTCTTGCCATACTCTTTCTCCAATTTCTTCAACTTTCGGGGAAGCATTGTTGGATTCAGAGTCCAACACCTTTCAACAGTATGTCCATGCTTATGGCAATAAGTGAAACACATGTTCATCTTCTTGACAGCATGATTTGCATTGTTCAATGGAACTTTGGCTTCTTGCCTCCTTTCCTTCAAAATTTTCCAACATCTAGAAACGCTATGGTTAACCAAACCACAAAAAGAACATGCAATTCTTTTCCAATGCTTATGTGGAAATTTTCCATGCTTTACATGATCAAAGGAAGTGTGATGGAAATCATATTTATACCTTTCTCTTTCACCTTCATTACCTTCATGAGGAGGTGAATCAAATGAAGAAGAAGCTCCTTTTGGAACACCATCAATCCCTTCAATGGTTTTAGAGCTTTCACAACTTCCTTGTTCAAGTGCATGCTTATGCACACATTCTTCCTGCAAAGCATGTTTCAAACTATTGCATTCCTCAAGGATACAACCTTTACAACCTTGAGATAGAGAACCTGAAATGAAACTCCTTCTAGGAACTGTTTCAATTGCCTTCATGGCTGCTTTGGAACTTTCTTCATAAGATTGTCCATAGCCAAGACCCAAATTCTTAGGCCTTACCTCAACCATTATTGGCTCAACTATACCCTATGCATGTTTGCCCAATCCTTTTCCTTCATATCTCATTTTGGACATCAACTTGGACCCTATGCCTCTGGTATGTTTCTCAAAAGAACCAACATAAACATTCTTATAAGAATTTAAAGACAAACTAGAATTGTTTACCTCTTCTTCAAGCTGATACTTGGCTAAGGCTTCTTTGGCAACAAGGAGTTGTGTCTCCAACTCATGCACCCTTTCCAGCTTCATGTTTGCAATATGAAGTTGGCCTTCCATTTCCTGTAATTGGTCAGTAAGAAACTGCTTCTCTTCCCTCATGGAATTCAACTGCTCTTGAAGTCTAGAGCTCTTTCTTTCATCCTCATACATTTCTCTCACCATATTCATCATGATGAAAAATTCTTGCTTCAAGCCTTCATCAAAGAATCTTGTGAAGGAGGACGATTTTGAGAACTCACTTATGGAAGTTGTCATTATAAAAATGAACAAAAGAGCTTCAGCAAACTCAAACAACAAGTAGTTTGCAGAATAATAAAGCAGTCAATCTTCAACACTGCTTAAGACACCTTTCAAGCTACACAATCAAGCTAGTGATGTCAGTCAAGCAAACCTAGTGCTCTGATACCATCTGATCTGAAAATGGAATGTACTTATTTAAGGGTGCAAGGAATCCTTTTCCCATAATTTCAAATGTGAGCTATACACTCCAAGTGACCTCTGAAAATGTGAAAACTTCTTATTTCTTATACAGAGATAGACTGTAGGGGCATTCACCGGACATGTCACCTCTAAAGAGAGGATGAGTTCCAGAGGCTACCTGGCCCTCTACAGGCTCTGCCTAAAGAAATAACGAAGTAAACACTTAGAAGTCTTTGACATACACATACTTGAAGTTTGATGTCTTGCGGAATAAGACAAATAACTTTCTGCAGCTGAATAGGTGATTATGTGTGTATGCAAGTTATGTATATTTGTTGTTTAACACTTTATATCAGTTTTTTTTAGCATATCATCTTCAGAAAATAAAGACATCAAAATGGTAAAGCAGTTCACTCCTTCTGGGCTACATCTGCTGGACCAAGCCTCTCAAACTAGGCTTGTCCTCTTGTATTAAAAATGCTACAAAGGCTAATACAAGAATATGAGTGTCTCTAAAGACATATCTGACTGTAAATACAGAATCAGAAGATAGGAATTAGCTAAACATGCTCTTTCCCAAGCACTAAACTGTGAAATTGTACCTCATACAGTACTTTCCCCAATTGGCCTTGGTGGCCCTTTAAACTTGCATGGAGAATTTCGAGGTGAAGATGACCTCAATTGGTTCTGAAACCTCTGACATTAGACTCAGAAGGTCGAAAATAGCAGACATAGGCTTTTGAATCACCAAAAATGGATGAACACAACCCCAAACAGCTCAAGCACTGAAATGGCCCTTGTGGCCCTGAAAGCTTCCCTGAAGCTAAACAGTGAGAAGAATTCCTCAACAGGAAAAATGAGCTATAGAAATAGATTCAGAATGCTGAAAACCTTCAAGAATGACCTTCGTTCCACATTCAATGGCTGCACAATTCCCAATGCAGCTCCCAAACTGATTTGGCCCTAGTGGCTCCTGGAACTTCCATGAAGCTAAAACACCTACAAACGACCTCAGATGGCTGTGAAACCTATGACAATGGCTTTAGAAGGTCGAAGATACCCAAAATAAAATAAAAAAAATTCGTCCAAAAAGGACTTTCCTAGCCAAAGTTATGGCTCATTGAAGATTTCCTCCAGTTTTGCCTAGAATCACTCCAGCTAACTGTAGTTGGAGGCCAGATAGGCCCTCCAATTATGGCGGGACCGCCCAAATTTGGCGCTCCACCAAAAATCCCGCCAGTCTAACTGCTTGTGATTAATGCGCATGTGACCAAAAATTCTGGGTTGGCTGTTTGCATGGGATTCCGTGCCGGCGGTTAAGGGTCTAGGCCCACGGTTTTGGGCGTAAGGGCATATGGAATGGGGGCTGGCCCCCTTAGGGCCCCGCTCAAACCATGTTCAAACCTTATATTGAATTCGTTCCACCAATACAACAAGTCTGATCCCTGTGGCGCGTCGGTAAGGCGCGGCGTTTGGAGGCATGAGGTCTTAGGTTCAAACCACGAATCCGACCCAATATTTTGGAAATGCGCCCACATAAAGCTGATGTCACCGTGGCCACGTGGCAATTTCTAATTCGCTGCCCAAAAGGAATATTCTATGGAATACTTTTTTTAATTTTTTTTTTTTTAAAATTCAAAAATTAAGAGTCATTGGGCGATTTTGTTTTTGGCATAACTTTCTCATACGACGACCGTTTTTCGAACCATTCATGGTGCCGGAATTAAGAGGATGAGCTCTATTCGGTCGTTTAGGTTTGAACCAGTTCTGAGCACTTTCATTTTTGACCATTTTACGACACTTGGTCCTGAGCTCCTGATCAGATGAGCAAGTGGAGGACGACTGATAATTATCTCGAGTTTTGAGAGCCAAGCCTCCCTGATTTTAAGGAAGTTGTTGGTAGCTTCATTTGTATAAGTAGAGAGGCCTAGGGCCTCACTAGGGTCGGATTTTTGGCTTATGTAAACTCTGATCAAATTTCGAGCTTATTATTTTGTGACAATTTCATGTAATCTTGCTATTGTTTTGAAAATAAAGATGGAATCCTTTTTGAGCTAGCACTGAGTTACCTCAAAGGGCTAAAGCTCTTGGGTTAGGGCCCAGTCCAAGCATCCAAGCTCCTCTTTACTTGTATTTGTATGCTTTGTTTCAGTTTGTAGATTAGTTTGCTGTTAGATGTGTTTCTCTTATGGTTAAGAATAGGCTTTTGATGATTTAGTAGTTTGCTTCCATTTGTGCCTTCTGTAGCAGGTCAAGAAGTGATCGGAAAATATTCAAAAGGATAGAAATAGTGCCATGGCCTCTCTTCCTCCCTTTGGGACCATGATGTGAGGCAAAGACTCTCTTGCTGCCCCAAAAATACAGATTTTCCTCCTTCATAGGACTTCTAGTGTTTGCAACTTTTTAGTAGGTTAATAGTCTAACTTTGCTTTGCTTTAGATCTTCTTCATCATGCTCACTTCCTGATTTGCAATAGTATTCTTTCATGCTTTCCTTTCCTACAACATTTCTCAGCATTTCCTTTCATAGATCATAGTTTAGACCATTTTTATGCAAAACTTTGTTTTTCCTAAATGCATTCATTTCACTTGTTGCTTGATTTCCTTGGTTGACTGTCAGTTTCTATGCAGCAAATCTCTTCCAGCAGTAGGCCAGCTTATCAGCAATCACACCCTCCATCTGATCCATGCCCTATAGGTCTCCCAAATCTCACCTCAATTTTTCCCTAGTTTCCTACATTTTTCCATAGAACTTCTTCCTCTCTCCTTGAGCAAATCCAATCATCTTTCTCTCTCCTGGTGGTTCATGGTAGACCATAGGCACCCTAACACCTCCTTCCAACCTTCATCCACCTTTTTCACCCACTCTCACACCCTCAAAATAGTGAAAACTGCTCTCGGCCTCCTCCTGTAGGCCTCCTGTAGTTTCCCTGTTTTCCTCCTGTAGATTTCCTGTGTCCTCCTGTAGATTTTCCTGTAGGCTTTATTTTGAAGTATGAGTGTGGGAAAAGCCTCTAGAAGGCCACTTGAGACCTCCTAGGACCCATCCACACCATCCTACATCCTCTCAAGTCCCAAAACCTCCCTTCAATGCCACCTATTCGTTGCCACACTCACACACAATAAATTACATGCATGTCAAATTCACATAAAAATACATAAAAATCCAAAAATATGTTTTTTGCTTATTTACTTCCAGAAATAGCATAGTTAGATGTTGTTTACTTCCTTGAGTAGGTAATGGCATTCCTTTCATGGTTTTCATAGTGCTTTCTGCAAAAGTAGAATTAGTTGGTTAATTAGGGTTTACTAGGTTTGCTTTACATTTCAGTGTTTCTCCTTTCTGCAGTTAGAATAGCATCTGTAGAGCAATATTTCTTTCCTTTCATCACATATAGAGCTTCTTCTGGAATCCATAGAAGTTGTCTTGAGCTCCTAGTGATCTTGTGTCGGCTGACCAAGTGAAAACCTACAGTGAGAACTAGTACTTGTGCATACAGCACCAACGCTTCCAAATTTGTTACGAACTACTGGGTTGATAAGAGTAAAGTAGGCAGCCCGGGAGTTATAGCATTATTGCTACAATACTCGTGCTCACCAGTATTCACCACTCCATCCTGCTCTTCAGTTTCACAGAATTTGTTGGAGATCACAAAATCTACAGGAGTAAGTGAGAAAGAGGAGCTAAACATCTTCACTAATTTCCTTGAAATTAAACAGAAGAAAGAATCTTTAAAGGCAAATGTTTATGCTTAATTTTGGATAAAGACATCCGCTTCACAACACAGGTTATTGACAGCCTTTGACAATGAAAAGGGCGGGATTCAAAGGGCATTCCTACAAGCTCAATTGACATTTCCAAAGGCTTCTTTAGACTACAAGAAGACCATATTTTTCTTTGATGCCAACTAGATACACCCAATTGAACAAATGGACATGCACATAAAGTTTGGTGAGATGATTTTCTCCACCATGACTAACACTGCTATGGAATTATCAAAATTAAGGACAACTCTTTCAAATGTGCAGTCACAATTAAAGATAGAAAAGATATCCTCTTTGGCAAAGGATAATAGGGTACAATCAATATAAGACTTAGTGATCAAAATTGGGTATGATCTCACTGATGTTAAAGCTACAAAGGACATTATCCAAAAGAAGGATGCAGATATTTCAACATTAAGGAAGTAGCTCAAACTACCTTCTACAAAGGATCCTCAAACTAAGGAGATAGCAGAAAGTGAGCAGCACAAAGAAGAAATGCTCAAATTAATCATTGAGCAAAATGTACAAATAAAGACAATGGAAGAGTAGATAGAAAAATTACATAAAGAAAATGAAGAATCTACTCAAGTAGCCATAGCTCCAATTACAACTATACCCATTACAGTGGCAGGAACAATAGGGGAATCAACATCAGCAACAACTGAGTCTACATCAACATCAGGTGATTTAAACAAGGTTATACAGGAGTTGTCTCTCCAGAGATAGGAAAATGAAAGGCTTCACAAGAAATTCAAAAATCTGGAGACACAGAAGATTAAGAATGATACACTTTATGTTGAAGAGATGTAGAAGTCCTGCAGATTGACCAAAAGGATTGAAGAGTTGGAGAATGAGTCATTAATGGTGCAGACCTTGGCCCAAGCCAAGGAAAATATTTGGGCAGATATCAAGCGGGCTATAACATAAGTTTGGCCCTCCATATAGATTATTTTTGAACTAGCAGAGCTCATCAATAGATGTGAGACAACTATTGAAGAAATCAGAGAACTCCTTAAGGAGAAACCAAGTGAAGTTACGACATGATTAAAGTGCTCAATTCAAAAACCAAGGTCGAATTGGAAGAGATTCAGATTGTTGACATGACAGAAACTATTATGGATATTAAAAAGTTTTTGTAGAAAAAGAATCTCATGACTCAGTTGGAGACAAAATGCGAGATTTTGAAAACCAGTTTGGAGGAATACTATCAAAAGTTTTATGTAGTTGCAATTGATAAAGCTAAATTTACAAGTATTAAGGGTCATCTTACAGGGAACAAATTCTTAGAGGCTTTGAACTTTGATTTAATAATCAAGCATGAAATCAAACATATCTTTGCTAATAAGCCTACTTTTGAAAACTGTACCGTGGGTGATGAAGTCTACAGAAAACTGATTAATCTTTCTATACCAAGTGAAGATATATGGGATCACTTGTGTGAAATCATCGAGTAAATTTCATCACCAACTAACAAACAACAAGGAAACACTTTTTGGGGACCAGATCATCAACAAATTCCTTGAAGATAGTGCTAGCAACTCAACAGTTTTAGAATTCCTATATTTTTGTACTATTTTTGTATTTTTGTTAAAGAATGTCTCTAGAATATCTTTCATTTTGTATAAATAAGTCTTCCTTCAAGTTATTAAGGGTTGAATCCTTGGATGAGATTTCAAAAACATAATTGTAATTGAACTGGAGATTTGCTTCAAATTAATGAAAGGATTTTAGATTTGCATCAAACAGTTTATCTCCTAGTGAGTTTTTCTTAATTGTTCATTTCATTATGTTTTTCTTCATGTATTTAAGTTTTTATGGAGAAATTTGGGTAAGATTAAACTGAATATCAGTCCATCTTAAATCCCCTATGAAGTTATAAACAATAATTAGATATTAGTTTATAAAATTTTCTGTTATTATAAACTCCTCTATATCTATAAATTGTCACACCCATCTGCATGATATTAAATACAGTTAGTTGAGAAGGTAAACATTGTTTAATTGCATTCTCTCTTATAATTAATTAAATATTCAGTTTGAATATTTAGTAAGTTGTAATTCGTTAAAGCTTTGTTATTCATTCAATTAACATCAATTAACTATTTGAAGACAAATAAAAAACCCTTTCATTTTATTTGGCAAGTGTTAAAGTTTAAGCACCAGTTTTAAAAATGTTCATAACATTAGTCATCCAAAAACTTTAAAACGAAAAAAAAAATTTAGATGCTTTGGCATGATTAATTAACCTAGAATCATCTCATAGGACAACATTAGATTGGCACCATTGTCGGGGAAGGAAAATTGAAGTATTTTTCCCTGGTATAGCGATAAAGACTTTTCTTTTAAGGGGAATAAAGGAATTGTAGGTTAAAATATTTCACCTCGTGATCATTTGTAATGTTTAAATGATGTTTCCATTGAATAGCACTTTCCCTTGGTGCATTAGTTTCCCTTAGATACTTTGACACTGCTTTAGAAAAGGCTTTGATATGAAAACAAATAGGTTTCCTCTCCACTTGAAAAGAGGTTTCCAAACTGTTCGAAACATGAAATGGTGACACAATATAAGAGAAATTTAACACTGAATTTCCCCAATACTGACCTGTATCCCTGTAACTGTTAATTTCCAAACTTGAACTGAATTGATTCATTCTAACATTAGGAAGAGGAGCTTTAGGCACAAATTGTAATTCATGTTGTATTCCCTGCTTATGAGTAAGATGTTTGGTTTTACATAGAACTGGAATAGTTTCTATCTCTTTAATCAAACCATATTTAAGCTGAGTCTCATAATCTGAACAAACATCATGTTGATTGTTATGTTGTTCCTTTACACACATGATTACAAATCTTTTATTTGAACTTATTAATCACTTCATCTGATTAGCAACAACTAAATTCAAGTGATTTTTGTTTTGATGTGCCCTGACAATAAATTCAACCCCATCTTTCTTAAGGTGATATTTATGCTCTCTCCTATAAAATACTGCATCACGATCATAAAGATAAGGACTTCCTATGACAACTCCACATATGTCTCCTGGAATCACATCTAATTCCACTTCATCAATGTAATTAGTTGTAATGGAAAATCTTAATTGACATTGTTTTGTGACTTTTATCTGAGTTGATTTATTTAGCCATCCTAATGGGTAAGGTCTTGGATGATTTCTTGTTTCCAAACCCAAACTATTTCAGATATTAGATTGGCCTGTGATCCACTGTCAAACATTGTATCTATCTTTGTATGCTTAGAAGTTATCATTATGTTAAACAATTCAACTCTTTTATCCTCATTTGAAGGATTTATGTTTGATGAAGATGCAATAGTTTTCAAACTTGAACCAGTGTCAGACGTTTTACCTGTCATAACCATAGCAGTTATCCTCCTTTCATCACCTGAATCTAAACCTAGATCTTGTTGGACTGTTGCAATTGCCTTCTTTTCATCCTTCTCCTTAAGGAACATTTTGGGCTTCAGTTATGATAATTTTTTTAACAAACCAAACTTTCCTTTAACAATTTCCAAAGGGAACTATTGCCTAATTCTTTGCTACAAGTCACTTCATTGAAGAAAATTTTTCCATTTAAAGGAATGGAAATTACAGAGAGATGGAGCTACTTACTCCTTTCAAGATAAATTTGTCATGTTCATGAGGGTTTGAGGGAAACTTTGGGTAATTTTGGCTCTCTTTCTCCCTTCAATTCCCTCCTGTAGATTCTTTTTGGGCCTCTTGTAGTAGTGCACAACCTTCTATAGTAGTTCAGAGCCTCTTGTAGCTCTTCTTGTAGCACCTACAAACACTATTCGAAGTAGCTCGCTGGCACCATAGGCAATCTATGATAACACTCGCTCATCCTTCTCTAGTCGTCTTCTTGAAATGAGTGATTATGTTATGCTCCTATACCAATAGGTGTCATATTTCATGATTGACTGGTTAAAATCCCTAATATGTTCATCCTTTCCCTGCTGCAAAGGTTTTCCATATTCTTATGAAGATTTCAAAAAATTAAAAAATGTAAAGAGGGTATGCCCTAAAAGAAAGCTCAAAGGGCAAAAAGAATGAAATGGTCAAAAAATGAAAGAAATGAACCCCAAATAAAAGGACCAGGAAAGTGTGCAAGTCCAAATGCCACTACTACTTCATCTTTTGTAAATAAAGTATCATGTGCAGTGTTTTGAACTTCATGCTGTAGTTGAGGAATGGCCAAACAACTTAATCTTGGCTAGTTTATGTTTCAATTTTCTTGTTTTAGTGATAGAGAATAAAATCTATCCAAACTATTTAAACTTGGTAGATAAGTAGATAGGTAGAGAAGCAAAGGAGCTCAACTGTTTAAACTGAGCCCTTGGAAGAAATAAGGGCAAACCTAGGTAGGATTCCCATGAAAAGAAAAGAAGATTTATAAGGGTTTGCTAGTCCAAGTGCACGCAATGGAAAAAGAAGAAAAAATGTTATGTACAGTAGGCTGGGTAGGCAGTTTTGGTGTTGCAGAAAGAAACTTGTGATAAGTTTTGTCTTTCAGAATGATTAAATCTTACTTCTATCACAGGTACCATGGCAGATGTTTGGATACAGATCAAACAAAGCATGACTAACTTCCCTTCACACTTTTCCCCAATCACTTACTAATCTCCCCCCAAAGATATTAAGATCTGCTTAATATCCCTCTTAAATCACTTCATCTCATTTCATAAAAGGCCTAAATAAAACCACATTTTCACTTAGGCACAAAGCCACATTTCTTATGTAAAACCCTTTTCATTCCCTTAGCCTAAGTTTCTTAACATTAGACTTAGCACTTGCTTCCAATCATATTCATATTAACCAATAACTTTATTATATAAATCCCTTGTATAAATTCCCCTTCCCCATATATTATTAATATACTAAAAACCCCTATATTCTACATACCCTGCCCAGGTTTAAATATAAACCATATTATTATGAAAGTGGGGATTAAAGGTTTACTTGAAACCTTATAATAGCCCTTCATGCACAACCATGGAATTAATTAACCTTTGGTTAATTAATAACCAAACCCGCAACCTCGCAAACCAATGATAAATGACCCCAATGCATTATAAATTTTAATATATTGTATGGGTCCCACGCCGTAACCCTCCATCACCTCCAAGGAGCACCAACCGTTAGATCTCGGCCCTCGCATCCGACGGTTGAGATCTATATTGCGACCCCTCTGCCACCAAAGTTTACTGCCCGGGGAAAGGGTGGTATTGCACCCGTACCCAGGACGCGTGTCGCCCTCCCGCCATGCTCGCTGCCTCTCCGCCAAAAACCACTCTGGCCCATAAGCGGTGTGGGGAAAACAGCTTACCGCCCCCCCCCCCCCCCCCCCCCCGCTCACCCGTCATGCTGACGTCACGACCACGTCACCGCCATGCCACCCGTTCGTACCCTCCACTATGTGACAAAGTGTCCTGTCCCGATGACGTCATCTGTTTCATCTGCAGCCTAATTTTGTTAGGTATACAGAAGCTGATGAAACCTTGAGGAAGCTTCAAAGACATAAGTTGCCAAATCAACAATGGTGGGCATACATGCTAGGGATTCTGTAAAGTTTTCTTGGACAAAGCAGAGATTTTTGGTTATTATTCTGCGATGAGATAAACAAATATGAGCGAGGATCAAACGGTCAAAGTATGTCGAGACAGGATTGAAAAACATCTGACGGAAGATGGAGCAGCTAGCACAGAATATCAGTGGAGGACAGCTGCAAACCGACTTACAAGAACCTACCTCCGGTACATTCATTAAAGAGGGAGCAGCCATCATAGCATCAAATTTATTGTCTCCCTGTTTCTGAGACTGTTCGTCTATATCTCTTGTAAAAGAAGCATTAATTATCATCAGATATTATCTTCTTCAGATATTTTGCGAGATATTTTGATATTTTGTCTAAATACCCCCAAAAACGAAGTATTTGGGGTTGGTTGATTGGGAAGTATTCTCAGACTTTGCTGTAATACAGAATTTTGGAATAAAAAGAGCCTGTTGGAACCATTTTTGTCTGGCTCATTGGATGAGGAATCGATGCTAAGGACTTGTTACAGAATTCTTGAATTATTTTATGGATCAATAAGTCCCTTCTAACTTGTGTTTTACAGTTTCTATGTTTTACCATCTATGTTTCATGATCTTAATAATAGAGAGAAAGAATAACTCAGAATTTGCTTGATTGCACTCTGTGTTCAGTCTTTGTTATTATCAATGTTTTCTTTAGAATTAGAATAAATAGTCAATTCTTAATTGCTTTTGTTTCCCCTGATTCTTTCATCTTGAATATTTGCTAAGGAATTTTTAACTGCTCATTAACAGTAGTCAACCATTTTCCCTCTATCAACATGATGAAGGATTCTTAATTGCCCTTCACCCATTGATTCCATTCCATCTGATTTCAGCCTATGAATTGTCCCATATTTGAGTACCTTTCTCTGTGATACCATCCTCTGTTTAGAAACCGAATCCAGGAAGCTATCCTCCTTTGACTCCATCATGCCCAATGGACTAAAACTCTTCAGTTTTACCTCACTGTTCTATTGAATCTCCATTTCTCCAACCAAACTCAAAACAAAATCCTTGTACTTCATAACTAGCCTAACACATTTCAAAACAAAGCTAAATTATAAAGAGAGAGCCCTATCTGGATGCAGATTGGCTAGAATCTGTATCTGAAAGATTGGTCTGTGGTTACCTTGTCCATATTCCCTTTCTTACAACTTTGGGGAACAACCTGAGTGATAACATCATTGGTGACTCCACTGGGGACCTGAATATTTGTTTGTTATTGTTGTTTATTTCATAAGCTACAGATGGAGCCTGAAGTTTGCCAAGTAGCCTTTGAAACTACTTTTTCTTTGCAATTTCAGGAGTAAATAAAAGCTGCTTCAGTCTATCTCCAATCTAGTTTATGTATTAAACAATTGTCCCAAATACTTGATCAGTTCCTAGTTTCAGTAAATCTTTAGGAAAGCTCATAATCCCCTTATCTAAAACTTCCTAGAAGATATTGTCAAAGTTGTATCCTTCAAAATATTCCAAGAAAAACCAAAAAATATACTCAGAAACTGGCTCCAAAGAAGAAGATCCATTACACTAGATCAAATCCTGATCCAAATCCCCCACCTGTGTTTGAGAATCCTAATCAGATTCCTAGGATCCTTAGAAACCAAGAGAGCCAAGAACATTCTGCTAGTTCATACCTTGACACACATCAACAAAACCCTATCCAATCTAAGCTTACTCCTAGAAAATCACCAATATTTTCTACCATTACTATAGCTTCTCCTAGTTCACCATTAACACTTCAAACCATTCTTCCCACTGCTCCATCTACAACATATATCTCCACTGTTATCCCTGCTCTTCCAGCTGTCACTCTTATATCTACAAATATGGCAAACCGATATGCTCCCCTACAATTACCTACAAATCCAAAGGCCATGCCTCAAGATTATCAAAGAAAAATCACCTATTTTGATGGTACCGACACTTACACAACTCAACAACATACCAAGAAAATGACAGATTATTTTGAAAACTATGAGATTGATGCTGATGATGTAAGAATGAAAGTCTTTGTCCAAAGTTTAACTAGGGATGTTAGAACCTGGTTTAGAGCACTCCTTGCAAACACTATCAATGACCCAGAAGCTCTTTATCAGACCTTTTTGAACAGATGGGAAAAGAAGAAAGATCCTCTCCACATCTTATCAGAATATGAAAACTTGAAGAGAGGCCCACAAGAAACTGTTCAAGGTTACTGTACCAGATTTAATAATGTATACAATGCTATTCCTCAGAATCTCAGACCTCCTCCAGATTTGGCCTTGATCAAATTCCCTGATGCATTTGATTCTGATATGGCATATCAGCTTAGGGAAAGAGCTCCTCGAAGCTTAGAAGACATGCAGAGTATAGCTGTCATTGTTGAAGCCAACCTGATTTCTAAATGAGCTCGGGCTAGAGCTAAAAGGAGGACACCTTTCAAAGAAGAACCTTCTGCCTTTGAACAAAAATTAGATGCCATAATCAAAGGAATGGATAGACTTGGTGATAGAGTAGAGACAATTGAGAGGAAATCCCCTTGGGATGGTCAACCAAGCAACACTGGGAGGAATCCAAACTTCAGAAAAAACCAGAACCCTAATACTGGAAAGACTAGGCCTGACCAAAACATTAGGCCCCCATTCCAGGAGAATTATGCTGAAGCTTCAACTTCTAGTCAACCAACAGAAGATACTCAAATTAACTTAATGGGTCTCAATAGCGAACAACAAATTTTCTTGACCCAAGAAGACCAAGAAGCTCACACTCTTAATCAATTCCAAATTCAATTAGATGAGTGATTTGATTTTAGGGAGGGATATGATACAGCCATCTATGAAGTTCACAAGCAATACAATCTAAGGAGTAGAAGAATAGATGTTCCTGAAACTAATAAACAGAAGGATACTAAGCAATCTAGCAAAGCTAAAATCAAGAATCCTCCTGTCCAAACCCCTAGAACAAATCCTAACCCAAACAATCCAACAGTTGAGGACATATCAAACAATCAACAACCTTCAACTTCCATTCCTTCCAAAGAAACTATGGAAGAAATCCTAGCAATTGATTTGGAAACAACTTCAACCCATAACAACACTCTTGAAAAGGAAAAAAGCAAGGAAAATACAGTATAAAAGGAAAATCTCACTGCCCAAAATGCAAAAATGCAAACAGAAAAACCTTTCAACCTTGAGACCGAAATAGGAAAATTAAAGATAGCAATTCCATTATCAGAATTGGCCAAACATGATGTCTATAGAGAACAAATCGGCAGATCACTTCAGATTTCAGAAAACAAAGATGCAGTAAATGTTCTTGATGACCAACCAAAATTAATTTTTGGCCCTGAGGTAAAAGGAAAACCAGTAGACGGAGGGGTTCCTCCTTTCTATGTAAGTCTGAACATTCATGATAAGATACTCCATAATGCAATGTTTGATTCTGGAGCTTCTCATAACTTAATGCCTAAATCTGTAATGGAGAAGTTGGACCTAGATATTACCAGGCCATACAAAGACTTATTCTCTTTTGATTCAAGCCAGGCCAGATGTCCAGGATTGATCAAGGATCTATGTGTATCATTAGTTCAATACCCTGCCAAGACAATTTTAATGGATGTAGTGGTTGCTGATATTCCACCAAAATATGGCATGTTGCTGTCTATATCTTGGGGTGCAAAGCTCCAAGGATCTTTACAGTTGGACATGTCCTATGCTACCATTTCAATATTTGGCCACCCAAAGAGATTGTATTGAGAAACTCTAATGAAATATGTGGTCAATAGCCAGGAAAAACCCCAGAATTTCCCCATCTACTCCATGCATTCTGACATGGACTCCTTCATCCTATACAATGCTGAAATTTATCCCCAAACTGATATCAAGGCTTTAGAATTAGAGCAAGAAAAAATCATAAATGAAAAACCTAGTGCTCAAACCCAAGAAATTTCTGAAATAATTGATATAACAGACACTCAAGAGAAACTAGATGAAACCAAAAATCCAGATTCCCCTACTGAAAAAATTTCCAAGACTCCTGATACTAACTATGAACATGAGGTCCTCTGGTACTTGGAATTTGATGGATCAGTTAATAAATTAGGGGTAGGAGCAGGAATTTGGGTACATAATCTGGAAAATGATCATGCTGAAGGACATGCTTACAGGTTGAATTTCAAATGTACCAATAATATGGTTCAATATGAAGCCCTCTTGCTAGGACTCATGTTGATCAAAAGTTTAGGGGCAGTAAGGATATCAGTTTTGGGAGATTCAGATCTAGTCATTCAACAAATAAAAGGCAAATTCCTCACAAATGATCCTAGACTAAGATCGTACAGAGGGGCAACAATTGAGATCCTCAATACATTTCTGGAAACATGGCTTGCCAAAATTCCAAGGAAACATAATTTGCATGCTCACAATTTGGTAACATTTGCCAGCACTTGTAAACTGCCATTTGAACCCAACCATGAGTTTACAGCTGAGATTAAATAGAGGTCGACTGTACTTGACAATATAAAGAATTGGCAAGTGTTTGATAATGATACTCAGATTAACAATTTCTTGACCCTAAAAAAAGAATTTTCCAACACTAATATGGACACGGACACTGTTGGTGAAGTTGATCAAATAGATAAAATTGAAACAGATATTGCAGTAGAAACTGCAACACGAATACTTCACCCAACAAAATTTACCAAGGAAAAGTTGCAAAATCTTAGAGAAATAGACGTTGATGAAATTATTGGAGGAGAATCTGAAGTCATTGATTTAAAAGACAATTATTTGCCCACGGGATTAACTCCTCTGGAAGACTTCTTTGATTCTAATGATATCCCAAGCAAACCCAAAATGCAGCCTCTAAACGCAGACATTGAGGACTGTAACATAGGAATTGAAGAAAATCCTAAAATGATAAAACTATCCAAAACTCTGCCTCCTGACCAAAATCTTAAATATGTTGAACTGTTCAAAGAATTCCAAGGCGTTTTTGCATGGATCTATGAAGATCTCAAATCTTATGATACTTCTGTAATTCAACATACAATACCCCTAAAAGAAAATTAGAAACCTTTCAAGCAAAAACTCAGATGGATCAACCCTGTACTACTCCCTCTAATTGAAAAAGAAGTCAAAAGAATATATGAAGCTAGGATAATTGCCCCTATCAGATTTTCAGAGTGGGTGTCCAATTTAGTGCCCACTAGGAAGAAAACAGGAGAAATCAGGCCGTGTGTTGATTTAAGGAATGTCAATAAGGTTTCTTTGAAAGACCATTACCCGTTACCTAAGATGGACCACATTCTACAAAGGGTAGTAGGTGCCTCTAGGATTTCCCTTTTGGATGGGTTTTCAGGCTTCAACCAGATTTTAGTTCATCCTGATGATCAGGAAAAGACTGCTTTTACAACCCCATGGGGAACTTTCAAATATGTGAAAATGCCATTTGGACTTAAGAATGCAGGGGCAACCTTTCAACGTGCAATGGACATAGCTTTTGCTAAAGAAATTCATGATTTTCTAGTCATATACTTAGATGATCTTATTGTGTTTTCCAAATCAGATCAGCAACATTTAGATCATTTGAGATAGGTGTTTTTAACATGCAGAAAATATGGTATATCAATAAATCCAAAGAAATCCTTGTTCGGTCTAGAGGAGGGAAAACTGTTAGGTCACATAATCTCCAAAGATGGCATCAAAATTGATCCTGACAGAATAGAAGCCATTTTGCAAATACCCCATCCCAGAAATGTCAAAGAACTTCAAGCTTTCCTAGGGAAAATTAACTTTTTAAGAAGATTCATACCCAATTTGGCTAAACTAATCAGATTGTTGAACAATATGCTCAAAAAGGATTCCAAGGTTAAATGGACAGTAGAAGCTAAACAAGCATTTGAAGAAATCAAAATGGCTTTGACCAAAACACCAGTCCTTACAAGCCCAAAATTTGACAGAGACTTCATAATCTTTTCATTTGCATCCGAACACACTATTGTTGCTGTTTTACTATAGAAAGATGATAAAGGATGTGAAAAACCCATAGCCTTCTTTAGTAAAGTGCTCAGGGATGCACCTCTAAAATACCCAATCATGGAAAAACGGGCTTATGCACTTGTGAAAGCCATCAAAGATTTCAGAGTTTACATATTATACTCCCATATAATAGCCTATGTACCAAATGTTGTTGTCAAAGATATCCTAACCCAAGAGGGGATTGAAGGTAAGAGAAGTAAATGGATAGCTACTCTATTAGAGTATGATATTGAAATAAAACCTACAAATCTTATAAAAGGATAGGGATTGGCTAAACACATGACTGAAACCAATTGCCAAGCCCTGGATATCAATGAACTGGATAATGAATAGGAGATGGCGATTCCACAAATCAGCCAGGCCTTCCTATAATCACCTTTGCATGCTGATATATCTTATGTGTTATTAAACCTGCAGGCTCCTCCAGGGTTATCCAGAACAAAGAAGAGGTTCTTAAAAATGAAAGCTTCCAAATTTTGTATTTTAGATGGTGCTCTTTTATGTAAAAATCATGAAGGTGTTTTGTTAAATTGTTTACTAAAAGATGAAGCTGATAAGATACTCAAGGAATTTCATGCAGGGGACTGCGGTGGACATTTGTACTGGAAATCATCTGCTGACAAAATTCTAAGGGCTAGATTTTACTGGTCCACCTTATTTGCTAATGTCAAAAAGTTTGTCACTGCTTGCCATAAATGCCAAATCTTTGAAGGAAAAAGGAAACATCTGCCTCTACCCCTTAGACCAATTTCCACTGAAAGACCATTCCAACAATGGGGTTTAGATTTTATTGGGGAAATCCATCCTCCCTCTTCTGGACAGCATAAATGGATCCTGACTGCCATAGATTATTTTACTAAATGGATAGAAGCCATCCCTTGTAGAAAAGCCAATGATTCAGTGATCATTCAATTCTTAGAAACCAACATCTTGTCCAGATTTGGCTGCCCTGAGAAAATTATAACTGATAATGCTGCCGCTTTCAAATCCAAGAGAATGATTAGTTTTTGTCATAAGTACCACATCACCTTAGGCCACTCCACAGCCTATTACCCTCAAGCTAATGGTCTAGCTGAGTCCTCCAATAAAATCCTGATCAATATTATTAAGAAAGTATTGGAAGAAAACAAGAAAAATTGGCACAAGAAACTCATCAATGCACTATGGGCAGACAGATTAACTACCAAAAGATCCATTGGAACTAGTCCCTATGAACTTTTCTATGGTATGGAAGCTGTATTTCCTTCATCTTTAGGAATCCCTATGATAAAATTACTGCAAGAAGCTCAAATATAGCCCAATGACATTCAAAGAAGGATTAATCAGACCATACACTTGCAGCAGACTAGAGAAGAGGTATATCAAAGATCTTAAGTGCTACAAGAAAAACTCAAGAAAATCTTTGATAAGAGGACCAAGGTAGAAGATTTTTATCTAGGTGACAAAGTTTTGAAATGGGATTCCAAAAGAGAAGATAAAGGAAAACATGGGAAGTTTGACTTCCTATGGAAAAGACCTTTTATTATTCAGGCTTCATAGGGAAACAATACCTACTTTTTGAAAAGCCTGCATGGTACAGAAGCAGAAGAAGGACCAGTTAATGGTCAGATGCTGAAACACTATTTTGATCCAGTCTGTTGATGTATCCTGACTCTAACATGTACATAGGAAAGTTCAGTTTATACAGATTTCTACAGCAGTCAGAATAGAAAGGAATGTGCAGAAAATTTTGAGAAACGGTGAAGGAATTTTACTATTTTTGTTTTCAACCCAAGAGAAATGTATATATTTTACATGGTCCTTTGTACAGTTTTGTTTACTTACAGCAAAGGAAGGTTTCAAAGTGCAGCAAGAGTTATTCATAAGGCCATCTGACCTGTCGTTCTTGACTTTCCACCAGGGAAAGCCATCTCCAAGTGGAGCCAGTGTTATGCTCCTATACCAATAGGTGTCATATTTCATGATTGACTGGTTAAAATCCCTAATATGTTCATCATTTCCCTGCTGCAAAGGTTTTCCATATTCTTATGAAGATTTCAAAAAATTAAAAAATGTAAACAGGGTATGCCCTAAAAGAAAGATCAAAGGGAAAAAAGAATGAAATGGTCAAAAAATGAAAGAAATGAACCCCAAATAAAAGGACCAGGAAGGTGTGCAAGTCCAAATGCCACTACTACTTCATCTTTTGTAAATAAAGTATCATGTGCAGTGTTTTGAACTTCATGCTGCAGTTGAGGAATGGCCAGACAGTTTAATCTTGGCTAGTTTATATTTCAATTTTCTTGTTTTAGTGATAGAGAATAAAATCTGTCCAAACTGTTTAAACTTGGTAGATAAGTAGATAGGTAGAGAAGCAAAGGAGCTCAACTGTTTAAACTGAGCCCTTGGAAGAAATAAGGGCAGACCTAGGTAGGATTCCCATGAAAAGAAAAGAAGATTTATAAGGGTTTGATAGTCCAAGTGCACCCAATGGCAAAAGAAGAAAAAATGTTATGTATAGTAGGCTGGGTAGGCAGTTTTGGTGTTGCAGAAAGAAACTTGTGATAAGTTTTGTCTTTCAGAATGATTAAATATTACTTCTATCACAGTTACCATGGCAGATGTTTAGATACAGATCAAACAAAGCATGACTAACTTCCCTTCACACTTTTCCCCAATCACTTACTAATCTCCCCCCAAAGATATTAAGATCTGCTTAATATCTCTCTTAAATCACTTCATCTCATTTCATAAAAGGCCTAAATAAAACCACATTTTCACTTAGGCACAAAGCCACATTTCTTGTGTAAAACCCTTTTCATTCCCTTAGCCTAAGTTTCTTAACATTAGACTTAGCGCTTGCTTCCAATCATATTCATATTAACCAATAACTTTATTATATAAATCCCTTGTATAAATTCCCCTTCCCCATATATTATTAATATACTAAAAACCCCCATATTCTACATACCCCGCCCAGGTTTAAATATAAACCATATTATTATGAAAGTGGGGATTAAAGGTTTACTTGAAACCTTATAATAGCCCTTCATGCACAACCATGGAATTAATTAACCTTTGGTTAATTAATAACCAAACCCACAACCTCGCAAACCAATGATAAATGACCCCGATGCATTATAAATTTTAATATATTGTATGGGTCCTGCACCGTAACCCTCCGTCACCTCCAAGGAGTGCCAACCATTAGATCTCGGCCCTCGCATCCAATGGCTGAGATCTATATCGTGACCCCTCCGCCGCCGAAGTTTACCGCCCGGGGAAAGGGTGGTATTGTGCCCGTGCCCAGGACGCGCGTCACCCTCCTGCCATGCTCGCTGCCTCTTCGCCAAAAACCACTCTGGCCCATAAGCAGTGTGGGGCAAATAGCTTACCGCCCCCCTGCTCACCCGTCATGCTGACATCACGACCACGTCACCACCATGCCACCCGCCCGTACCCTCCTCTATGCGACAAAGTGTCCCGTCCCGATGACGTCATCTATTTCATCTGCAACCTAATTTGGTTAGGTATACAGAAGCTGATGAAACCCTGAGGAAGCTTCAAAGACACAAGTTTCCAGATCAACAATGGTGGGCAGACATGCTAGGGATTTTGTAAAGTTTTCTTGGACAAAGCAGAGATTTTGGGTTATTATTCCGCGATGAGATAAACAGATATGAGCGAGGATCAAACGGTCAAAGTATGTCGAGATAGGATTGAAAAACATCTGACGGAAGACGGAGCAGCCAACATAGAATATCAGTGGAGGATAGTTGCAAACCGACTTATAAGAACCTACCTCCGGTACATTCATTAAAGAGGGAGCGGCCAACATAGGATCAAATTTATTGTCTCCTTGCTTCCGAGACTGTTCGTCTCTATCTCTTGTAAAAGAAGCATTAATTATGATCAGATATTATCTTCTTCAGATATTTTGATATTTTGTATAAATACCCCCAAAAACGAAGTATTTGGGGTTGGTTGATTGGGACGTATTCTCAGACTTTGCTGTAATATAGAATTTTGGAATAAAAAGAGCCTGTTGGAACCATTTTTGTCTAGCTCATTGGATGAGGAATCGATGCTAAGGACCTGTTACAGAATTCTTGAATCATTTTATGGATCAATAAGTCCCTTCTAACTTGTGTTTTACAGTTTCTATGTTTTACCATCTATGTTTCATGATCTTAATAATAGAGAGAAAGAATAACTCAGAATTTGCTTGATTGCACTCTGTGTTCAGTCTTTGTTATTATCAATGTTTTCTTCAAAATTAGAATAAACAGTGAATTCTTAATTGCTCTTGTTTCCCCTGATTCTTTCATCTTGAATATTTGCTAAGGAATTCTTAACTGCTCCTTAACAGTAGTCAGCCATTTTCCCTCTATCAACATGATGAAGGATTCTTAATTGCCCTTCACCCATTGATTCCATTCCATCTGATTTCAGCCTATGAATTGTCCCATATTTGATTACCTTGCTTTGTGATACCATCCTCTGTTTGGAAACCAAATCCAGGAAGCTATCCTCCTTTTGACTCCATCATGCCCAATGGACTGAAACTCTTCAATTTTACCTCACTGTTCTATTGAATCTCCATTTCTCCAACCAAACTCAAAACAAAATCTTTGTACTTCATAACTAGCCTAACACATTTCAAAACAAAACTAAATTATAAAGAGAGAGCCCTCTCTGGATGCAGATTGGCTAGACTCTGTATTTGAAAGATTGGTCTGTGGTTACCTCGGCCGTATTCCCTTTCTTATAACTTTGGGGAACAACCTGAGTGATAACAGATTATACGAATGGTGTCGAACCTTGTACTTAATATTCCTTTTGTGGTAAAGGATTGGAGCACTTTGATGATATGGCTCTTGCATGCACTTTCCTTTTTAAACTATTGTCCCACTCCTTGCAATCATCATCCTACTCCTCGTGATCATCACCTCACTCCTCGTAATCACCACCTCACTTGAGTTGACTTTTCCACATGCATGTGTGACTGAAATGAACTTTAGTTTACTAATCAAAGGTGGACAAGTTTATTGGTCACCTCCATCCCATAAAATTTATTTTTTCTACCATTACACTTTTTATCATTATATGCATAGGGAAGGGGTGAGGGTTGTCATGTCTGAATCTACCTGTGATGTCAAATTGTTGGATAAGCTTTCATGCTAGAGTTGGACTCATAATATGATGATTCTAAAGGTGTTGATTTCCTTTGCTTTCTTCTACACAGGTTCTCATAACTTAATGATTCCTTGACTGATAAAATTGTTGTGTGTGTGCAGGTTTCTTCCAAGTGTTAAATCCGTTGCTAGTGGATTGGATGGAATGATTTCTAAGGAGGATGTGTCCCTTCTCAATCTTCAGAAATGGATTTATGATACTCAAGGTGGCTATATCTTCTGCTTTGTGGATGAAAAAAGATAGATGTTGAGTTTTGTTGTAACTATACAAACTCCTATAGGACAAATCCTCTTCCTGTAGCAATCATTTAATTCCTCTTTGAGATGACATTAATGTATATGGGATTGATGGAAAGTCATAGGATGTATATGTACAGGTTCAAAATCCTCAAGAGGTGGTGTAGGTGGTGGAAAAGTTAATGACATAGAATTTTCTATTTTTTTTTCTTTTATGTAAGGAGGAGTGGAATTTGAAGATGAATCTTGGCTAGATGGAGTGGATGAGTGATGAAGGTGATATATGTGGACCTCTATTAACATTTATTAGAGAATACATGCCCTTTTTGGCACCTTTTCCAATCATATCTTCCTCCTGTAGCATTTAAGGCTATTCCTCTAGCATTTCAGACTGCTCCTATAGCATTTCAAAGAGGAGGCAAAGCATGATGCTATTGTTGGCTAGATGATGGATATAGGTAGGGAGGTGATTGAAGATGATGCAAATGCAATGGATGTCTAGAAATATGGAGGAAAGAATATGTAGAATATGTTCTGTAGGCATGGTTCTGTTGATTGTCTGGAGTTCTGCAAAAGAGAGATGTTAGAAACATTGGTGTAAGAACTCCTTCCTTGTGTTTTTTTTCTTTTTGCCTCTTTTTCTTTTAGACATGGAGGTTTCCTTTGCAGAGGATTTAAACTTGCATGCCTTCCCTAGGTTCCTTAGAGGAGGTTTTCACCTAGGGATGTTTTATTTTTATTTTTATTGTTTTTTGTTTTGTTTTTGTTTTTTTTCTCTTGGGATGCGTCAAAGAGGTTTTCAACCCTAGAGTTGGCCTTAGATGCCTCATAGAGATTTTCACCTAGGCCCTTTATTTATTTTTTTCTCTTTTTTTTTGTTTTTTTTTAGAAGCTATGTGGATTGAGGACTACGAGCCTCCCATTCACATCCAATTATCTTGTGGTTGAACTAATAAATTTTTCCTTGGACATAGGTCTTTTATACAACTTTAACCTATAACCATTGACAAGTAAGGGGATCCCTTCCTCATCAATTAATTTGATATGGAAAAACCCATTCTCGTGACATTTCTCTACTAGATAGGGACCCAACCATATTTTCATTAACTTTTCATTGAAATCCTTGAACCTAGAACCATATAGCAGGGCCCAATCTCCCTCTTGAAAAGCATTCTCTTTGAGGTATTATTACGCCAAATCTTCCTTTGTAGCTAGATTACCTCAGTGTGTAGGAGAGCTTGCAACCTAAATTCATCTAGACCATTGAGTTGGAGCAACCTCTCCTATTGTGCTATAGTGAGATCCAAGTCTAACTGAGCTGCCATCCTTAAGGTGTTATATTCAAATTCAATAGACAGTAGGGCCTTCTTCCCATAGACTAGTTCAAATGGGGTAAATCCAGTGGTGGTCTTCCAAGTGGTGTTGTAGGCCCAAGTGGCTTCCACAAGTTTGTCTTCCCAATCCTTTCTGCTATTGCTAACAACCTTGGTAAGAATGTTCTCCAATGCTCTATTTGTGACTTCCACTTGCCCATTTTCTTGAGGGTGATAGGAAGTGGATGTCTAGTGCTTGATGTGGTGCTGCTTCATGAGATATTCAATCAGATTTGATGTAAATTGTGCTCCTTGATCAATGACTAACTCCCTTGGAAAACCAAACTTGTATAAGATGTTCTCCCTAAAAAATTTAGCCACCTTTTGCTCATTTTTTTCCTTTACTACCTTTGTTTCAGCTCATTTAGTCAAGTAATCAGTGCACACAATGATATATTTCTTCTGTCCTAATGGGGGATCAATAGGTCCAATGAAATCCATGCCCCACTTCTCAAATGGATATAAAGTCACTTGAGATTGTAAGGGAATTTCATCATTGTTTGTGGGTTTACCCATCCTTTGGCACCGATCAAACCTCGTGGTGTACCTTCTTTCTTCCTAATGTAAAGTGGGACAATAATAACTTGATTGTAGAACTTTTAAGGCTGTCCTCTTAGCAGCAAAGTGTCCCCCATAGGGTCCATCATGGCATTCTAATAGGATGTCAAATACATCCTCTTCCCTCACACATATACCCAGGATCTGATATGTTCCCAATCTGAAAACACTTCTCCCAATCCAAATGAATTGGGCACTTTTCCTGACAATCTTTCTCTTCTCCTTGGAAGATAGATTAGGAGGGAACCTCCTAGAAACCAATTAGTTGGATATATTATCAAACCACGGAGAAAGCACTGAGATGTTCATCTAGAAGTTGAGCATCCACCATTTATTCCTTTTCTACAAGCAGGGTTAGTGCACGGTTAGTGTTGACAAGAAATATGCAACCACATTCTCTTTCACTGGTTTATCGATAATAGTCAAATAAAATTGTTGTAATAATAACAACCATCTAATTATCCTAGAATTTGACATCATGTTTATTCATTAAATACCTAATGGTTACATGAGAAGTGTGAAAAAAAGTCAGATAACCAGTGATATAATTTCTAAACATGTTCAAAGAATGTACCACTTCCAAGAGTTCCTTTTCAGTGACAGTATAGTTTAACTCAACTTTGGAAATGTTTTTACTGATGAAATAGATAACATAAGGCAATTTTTTTTCCACTTGTCCTAAGGATGGCCCTACAACTTTGTTTGAGGCATCTATGTTTATATGTAAAGGTAATGCCCAGTTGGGACCCCTAAAGATGGGTGCAATGGTCATCTTTTGTTTCAGAACTTGGAAGGTTTCTTGATAGTTGTTTGTCCAACGAAAATCTAAATCGTTAGCTAGCAATCCAAAAAAGGGTGAAGCTAGTTTACTAAAGTCTTTGATTAACCTTATATAATACCCAACTAATCCAAAGAAACTCTTGAGATCTCTTTATTTTTTAGGGATAGGGACCCTTTTAATGATGGCAATTTTTTTTTGGGTCAATTTGTATCCCTTCCTTGGATATAGAATGGCCAAGGATAGTCACTGCATTCATCAAGAATTCACATTTCTCAGGACTAAATGAAAGATTCATTTCAATGCATTTCTTTAAGACTTTGCACAGATTAGAAAGAGATTCCTTGAAGTCACATCCATAATGAGTGAAATCATCCATGTATATCTCAACAGAGTCATGAACAAGTTCAACAAGGATACTTAGAGCTTCCCTATAGAAAGTAGCAGGGTCATTGCTTAGACCAAATGGAAGGAATCTATAGGAAAAGGTACCCCAAGGAAACGTAAATGTGGTCTTATCTTAGTCTTCAGGGCTGAAATGGATTTCGTTGTATCCACTAAATCTATCTAGGAAAGAGAAGATTTTCTTTCCTGCAAGGCCATCTAGGACTTGATTAATAAAGGGAAAAGGAAAATGGCCGTTATTTGTAGCCTTGTTAAATTCTCTGTAATCAACACATATCCTCCACTTCCCATTTTTATTGGGGACTAAAATAAGAGGTGACACCCACTCACTATCTGAAATGGGGTATATGAACCCTGCATCTAGTAACTTCTGCAATTCTTCTTTCACAATGTCTTTAAGAGCTGGGTTCATCCTTCTATGGGGTTGGCGCATAAGCTTGCATCCCTCTTTGATGTAAATATGATGAGTACAGACTGAGGGATGCACACCTTTAATTTCCTTATAATACCAAGAAAAATCATCCAGATGTTGCCTCAACACACTACATAATTATTCTTCCAGCTCAAAGAAAGAGAGGGGTTGATCTTTAGAGTTGTGGATGTGCCAATCTCCATAATCTTGGTAGGTTCTAAGCTAGAGTCAACATAGAACAATTCAGTCCAAGCACCACTCTCGGATGCTTTCATTAGCTCCTCAAGTAGTATGGCAGTTGGAAGTTGATTCTATAAGATATGGTCAATAGGGCCATCTTCATCAAGCTGCCCCACTCTTATAACAATGTCTAGAGTGCAGAATGGGTAGAGGGATGTCTGATAAAATTCGTTCTCTTCATCCTCCTCCTCTAACCATAAGGGTAAGTCATGCTCAGCAAAAGGATGAGAAGGAGGATATGACACAAGTTGTTTTGATAAATGCCCATTTTTAATAGTCATGTTCCCAACCCTACACATTAGAGGAAAATTCAGCTTAAAATTTCCCATGAAATATTCATGTAATTTCCATGTCATAATATGTAAACCAATCAAAATCCTTTAAATATAAAAAGAGGTACATGTAAATATTTTGGAGGGAAAAGGAGAAAAACTATTTTTTTTTAATGGTATTTTTTGCTTATCTCCTTATAGGTTTACTCAAATTTCAAGCGTAGACACTCATTGGATGCAAATTCCATATCCAACGAGTACCCATTATGCATACTTTTGAGAAGACCTAGATTGATAAAGGTTGAAGATACATTAAAAACGTGTGTTCAACACACATGTTGAAAATAGCAACAAGAAATGATAAAAATAGAATCCAGAATATTCCAATTTAATTTGTCCTTGAATTAAATTGTGAATTTCAAATTTAGTCTTAACAACAACTTGGAAAATAAGCCCCAAGGGTTAGCTCAATCGGTCAAGCCGGGGCCTCGCCAATGGGAGGTCACAGGGTCGAAACCCGAAAGCCCTTGGGGTTAGGTCTGTGATGGCCGAGGGGTGTGACCCCCTTCGGGTGGGGTCCACTCTAGAGACTTTCGATCCTGGACGTAGCGGACCACTGACCATGGTATCCGTGAACCAGCAGTGAAAAAAAAAAAAACAACTTGGAAAATATTAATTAATTCAGTTTGAATTAATTAGTTGGAGAAATTCAAGTTAGAAGTCTTTCTGAAGTCATGCAAGAGTTATCCCTTGAATTAAGGAAGTTATCCCTTAAATTAAGGAGATATGGTTGAGTTATATTTGAGTTGTAATTAGTTAACTCAGTTTACTGAGTTAAGTCCAGTTAAATTAGTTCCAAACTGTTTGTGGAATTAATAGAGAGTTAACAGTCAGTTGATGCATGCATGCATCCAACTAGTGCTACTCAGTTAACTGAAGATTCTCTCATTAGAAACTCATGCATGTCTATTCTGAGAAAGACCCAGTTGAGTTAAATGTCAAGGACAGTGTACTATCAGTTGCATGTGTTTTCCTATAAAGGAAACCAAAGCATGCAGTCAAGGTAAGGTTCCCTTGAGGATTGCGCAGTTTTGGACAATCAATGTTCCACTTGATTGAGAGTCTTCTACTGGGTATCAGGAGGATCACCTAGGAGAAACTGCGCAAGGAAATAGGAGGCTTGGAGGGCAGATAGGAAGGCTTGAGAGAAGCCTTGATTTCCTCTGAGCATCTGTGAGGATTGTACTGAGATCTGGCTAGTTGTGATAGCTAAGGATTTGTATGATTCCTATGTATTTCCACCTTGTATGATAATACAGATAGTGGGGGTTTTAACTGAGGCTTTCCCCAAAGTATTTTCATGCGTAGTGTTCCATTGATTCTTCTTCTTTTGGTTATATTGTTCATCTCGATATTTAAGCTTTCACAAATTGATAGTAGAAGTAGGTTATAGTATTTTTCTTTGATTTATATTGCATTATCGGGTTAACCTACAATACATTTTCTACATAGTCTCATAGATAGATCTGTAGAGAAAATTTCTATAGTTTATTGGAGCTAGATGTGTAGAAATTTCTACATGGTATCAGAGCCAAGTTTATCGGAGCTGTGAACAATATACAGAGAAGAGAATTTGAAGTTTGAGGTTTGGGGTTGGAGGTGAAAATCGAATTCTTATCATACTTCAAGGTTGGCCAATGGCGTTCTATGGATTGAGACTCGAGTATGCCTTGGAAGGTAGCATGAATTACATAGCATGGAAAGATAGAATGGAGGCTATATTAGAAGACAATGGTTTGAAGGATTTCATTGATCAAGAAATCCAAAAGCCAACTTGAACTAATGCATAAGAATTGGCTAAGTGGAAGAAGTGTGTGGCGAGGGCAAGAAGGATCATCCTTGAGAGAGTTCGAGACCATATTGTCTCGAGTCTCCATGGGAAGGATACTCCATTTTCAATGTGGAAGACATTGAAGGACCTCTACTAGAACAGTAGCGACCAGAGGAAATTGGCGCTCAAGGATAAGCTTCAAAGAATAAAGATGGACAAGGGTGATACTATTTCCACATATATGAACAAGCCTAGAAGTGTGGGAATAAATACTGCTGATGATGATATGGTGAGCCTCACTCTCCTTGGCCTTCCAAAGAGTTGGAATAACCACTAGGACTCTGTGAATGGAAGGGAGAAACTGTTGGATTGGGAATGACTATGGTCATATCTCATGCAAGAGGAGATCAGGAGGAGCACATGAGATGGTTCTTCATCTGAGGATGATGATGAAGAAAATCTGGCCTTAGCAGGTAAGGCAAGGAAAGGGAAGGGGAAGGTGTCCCATTCTGAATCGAATTCTTCTGAGGGAGGGAAGAAGGATCACAAGTATAAAGTGCAATGCTTTAATTTTCATGAGATGGGACATTATGCAACTAATTTACCATCGAAGAAGTCCAAGAAGGGATCCTTGGAAGGATCAGAAGGTGAGGCATTAGCCTATCAGCTCGAAATGGACTTTACCCTCATCGCATGCATGGTGTCATCGATGATGGATTGTGGTTGGTATCTTGACAGTGGAGCCTCATTCCACATGACTGGTGATACAAGTTTATACAGTGCCTTGGAGGAGAAAGACCTCAAGATGCGCATAGAGATGGGTGACGATGAAAGGTATAGTGTTTCAAGAGTGGGCATGATTGCTTTTTAGAGGGAGCATGGAGCTCCTATCACCTTGACAGATGTGAAGTATGTGCCTAGACTGAAGAAGAACTTGGTATCAATCGCAGTATTGGAAGACCATGGCTATGATGTGTTCTTTAGTAAAGGAAAGGTTTTACTTAGACACATCACCACGAGACAGGTGAAATAGATCGGTTCACGGGTTAAGAACCTGTATGCTCTTTAGGTTCAAGATGCATGCAAAGCCTTGAGGAGAAAGAAAAAGGTTAGAGACTTGGTGGTTGAGAGGGAGAGTAGATTACCTCTCAACATGTAGTCCCAGAAGAAGTATCAGACAATTGTGGAGGAACCATAATTGGTGAAGCAGCTTCAGAAAGTTCTGGAGCAGGCACAACTAGAGAAGCTGAGAGGAGACCGAGTGGAGGCATCCAGTCATCCAGAGACCTCGAGTAGGGGGAAAGTTCAAGCTAGGAGGGCAGAGGGATCACATGCAGCTATACCTCCAGGTGTGAGGTGGGGCGATGTGGAGTGATAGTCCCAAGTAGGCTAAAATTGGGTAGGGTCCACTGAGATGTTTTATCTCATGGATCGTACCTTGCTACGGGAGCCTAAAGTACATAGTAGTAGGAGGAATTAGTGGGATTGATGCAATCGGAGATCAAAGCGCTAGAGGCTAGAGTAGTCAGATACTGAAGAGCACAAAGAAGGATTGAAAACAGTGCAAAAAGGTAGAGTCAATCGAGGCACAGAGTTTTTAGTCGATAGAGGCAATAACAGTCAGAGACTTTGATGACAAAGGCATCATTCTGATTCAGGTTGGATGTTTTTTGTTTCTGGAGTTGCTGGAGCAACAACACTAGAGAGAAGTGTTGCATGCAGAACATTCCAAAGGTTTAGGATCAAAATCGAGTTGAATTCCTTTCTTGTTGAGAGGGAGTGTTGAAAATAGCAACAAGAAATGATAAAAATAGAATCTAGAATATTCCAATTTAATTTGTCCTTGAATTAAATTGTGAATTTCGAATTTAGTCTTAACAGTAACTTGGAAAAGATTAATTAATTCAGTTTGAATTAATTAGTTGGAGAAATTCAAGTTAGAAGTCTTTCTGAAGTCATGCAAGAGTTATCCCTTGAATTAAGGAAGTTATCCCTTAAATTAAGGAGATATGGTTGAGTTATATTTGAGTTGTAATTAGTTAACTCAGCTTACTGAGTTAAGTCCAGTTAAATTAGTTCCAAAATATTTGTGGAATTAATAGAGATTTAACACTCAGTTGATGCATGCATGCATCCAACTAGTGCTACTCAATTCTCATCAAAAACTCATGCATGTTTATTCTCAGAAAGACCCAGTTGAGTTAAATGTCAAGGAAAATGTACTATCAATTGCATGTGTTTTTCTATAAAGGAAACCAAAGCATGCAGTCAAGGCAAGGTTCCCTTGAGGATTGCACAGTTTTGGAGGATCAGTGTTCCACTTGGTTGAGAGTCTTCCACTTGGTAACAGGAGGATCACCCAAGAGAAACTGCACAAGGAAATAGGAGGCTTGGAGGGTAGAGAGGAAGGCTTGAGAGAAGCCTTGATTTCTTGTGAGCATCTATGAGGATTGTACTTAGAGCTGGCTAGCTGTGAGAGCTAAGGCTTTGTATGATTCCTATGTATTTCCACCTTGTATGATAATACAGATAGTGGGGTTTTTAGCTGAGGCTTTCCCCAAAGTATTTTCATGTGTATTGTTCCATTGATTCTTCTTCTTCTGGTTATATTGTTTAGCTCGATCTTTAAGCTTCCTCAAATTGATAGTAGAAGTAGGTTATAGTATTTTGATTTGATTTATGTTGCATTATTAGGTTAACCTACAATAGATTTTCTACATAGTCTTAGAGGTATATCTATAGAGATAATTTCTATAGTTTATCAGAGCTGGATGTGTAGAAATTTCTACAACACATTTTTAATGTATCTTCAACTTTTGTCAATGTGTGTCTTCTCAAAAGTATGCATAATGGGTACTCGCTAGATGTGGAATTCAATTATTCATCCAACAAGTGTCTACACTTGAAATTTGAGTAAACTTAGAAGGAGATAAGTGAAAAATACAATTAAAAAAATAGCTTTCTTCTCTTCCCTCCAAAATTCATATCTCTTATTTTATTATTTTAACTATTATTTTATTATTTTTCCTTAGGAGGCTATTTTTAGGCTAAAATTCCCTCTAATGACTAATGTAGGCATCAACAATGGCCAACCAAGGTCTTCTTAGAATGAGAGGATAGCCATTAAACTTGGTTTTGGGCTGGAGAATCAAGAAATCAGTGGGATACTCCCAGGTGTCAATGGAGACCATGGCATCCTCAATATCTCCTTCAGGAGCTATTGTGGATCTGTCTGCAAGTCGCAACACTGTAGTGGTTTTCCTCAAAGCCCCTTAGAGGTTGAGTTTCAACATGGTTTCCCTGATCATTACATTGATTGCAGCCCCAAGATCAATCAAAGTATTAGGGACCATAATGCCATAAATGTGCACATCCACTACTAGGCTACCAGGATACAAGTATTTTGGAGAGATCGTCCTCCTAGGCATCATATCAGATAGTTGTCCAACAAAATTTATTATGGGGTCATCTCTTCTTCTTCTCCCAAGCCTTTTGAAACATTCCTCCTTGATAATATTGTTGTAAATCGGAACATCTTTGATGGCCTGGAGAAGGGGTATCCTAACACACAAGTTTTTCAATTATCCAAGAAGTTCAACCTCTTATGGGGTGTGTTGTTTAGGGTGGACCAACCTTTCAGGATAAGGAGGTGCATTGACTTGAGATACACTCTCCTCCTTCTCTTCTTCAAGTGGAGAAGGTGGGTGATTATCTAGGAGCACCTTCCCAGACCTAAGGTTGATCTCTTAGATTTCCACATCATAATTAGGGTAAGATATCTCCCCATTGTAAGCCTATTGTGTGCGCTTTTTGTTCAGGTTCAGATTGGGTTGAGTAGGCATTTTAGGTTTATTTGGTGGATTTTGGTGAGGAGGTTGTGGTTAAGGTTTAGGTGGAGGTAGTAGAGCAGGAGGTTGGGTGGTTTGAGGCCTCCACCTTGGTGAGGGGTTCCCCATTGGTAAGGTTGCGGTGGATATGATTGAAAAGGAGGGTTGATAGGTTGAGGAGGATATTAGGAAGTATAAGACCAAGGAGGAGGTGTGGATAATTATGGATGAGTAGAAGGGTAACAAGGCTGGAAAGGTGCATTTTGATTTAGATTGTAGTGAGGATAATGTGCACCTTGCATGGCTTGTTGATATGGCCGAGGACCTAGGGGTCTCCTTTGGTTAATGAAGCACAATTTCTTGGACCCACCTTCTACCCTCCTTGGTATACAACCTTTAGGAATGGGAGAGAGGGAAATTTATATGATACATGATTCTCTTCACAATCTAAGAAGAATTCTATGACATTCAGTGGACATTCATTCCTAGGATGTATTTTAGTACACCTAGGGAAAAATATAGCTAGTGCCCTCTCTTCTTCCTCTTGCCTTCTTTTGATTTGCATAGTATCCATCTGCAAGGAAAAGGTATGCAACATTTCACTCTTAAAATATTCCAACATACTTCCTATCTCATTCTTGATGGTTGTTGTGGAGGGAGAGGAACTGACCAAGCTTTGGCTAGACCTACCCTTTTTCCTAGCATCCCTAGAGTGATTCTTGAATACAATTTTGATGTCATCATAAGGAAATTGGTAGATATATCCTCCAGATAGCATGTTGAGTTTTTCCATTACCTCCTCCCTAATCCCTTGGAGAAGAAATAGCTTGAGTGACTCAAGATCAAGGGTAAAATTGTCCCTCCTATAATTGAGTTGAAACCTTTCCTCATAGTCCTCCAAAGATTCATCAGGTCCAAGGGTCATCCTAAATATTTCCTCCTTTGTTTCTTTGGACTTACAATAATCCCAGTATTTATCATTGAAGGCTTGTTGCATTTTGGACTAGGTAGTGATGCTTCCTCCAGGTAGACTCATAAACCAACGCAAAAATGCATCTTTGAGGGTAGAAGGAAACAAATTCAACTTTTGCTCATCAGAGGAATATTTATAGGTTCTACAGACAACAACAAATCCAAACATGACGGTGTTAAGATCCTCAGAGGTTAGGCCATGGAAATGTGGAAGGGCAGTAGGTCTTATATTTTTCATTCTAGCCTCTCCATTGGTTTCTATGATAGGGAATATCTCATTGTTCCGTTTTTCAACGATAGATTGGGTAGGTGAGATAAGTTCTTCTTCTCCTATAGGTTCTTTAAAAAATTTAGGTGGCTCTCCTAAAGGGTTTTCCAACTCCCCTATAGTCAAAGAGGGAAGTTCACAACCACTGAAGAAGAATGAAGGTTGACTGCTAGAGGAGGAGGGGGTTTTTGGAAATAATTTCCTTTGCTTATCCCTACTCCTATGAGGCATGACAGAACAAGTTTTATTTTTGAAATTTTCACTTTTTGTTCAAAGCAATAATACTAATGCAAAATAGAAAAAATAAAATCAATTCGTAAGCAAAAAAAACACCTACTTAGACACCTCCCTGACAACGACACCAAAAAGTGATGAGCCCTAGTGTTACACCAAGGATGTTGCAACTCCTAAGGGCTTCTCATCTCAACTTATCAACCCAGGGTTCGTAAAAACTTAGAGGTGAAAATGCTATATGTAGAGAAGGTTAGGTTTTACTCATGTCACTCTTATTCATGAAATCAGATCAAGGTGTTCAGAGACCACTCCTCCAACTAATTACAGTGAGAACTTCTTATGAAAGCATAAATGAACATGATTCTAGCTACAAAGGTGAAAATGCCATTCATTAAATGTAAATGCTAATTGAAATTACATGAAAGGAGAAATATAATCTATTTGTAGAAGTAAACCATAATATTCTACTTGCACACTTAATCAAATCAATAATGTATGTCTACTCACACTTTCTTGAAAATGAGAAATCCAATCTTTAACACACTCATGGAAAACAAATACTAATTCTAACCCTGTTTTGCTATCTGATAGTTGCAATGAGGAAGGAATGAGGCTGGAATGGTCCTATATTCTTCCCTAATCATCAAATAATAGTCACATGGGGGCCATTATTCAACTTCATTACACCAAAGTCAATTTATGAGGAAAAAATGGTTGGAGAAAATAATGTTATAGGGCTTCTATAGGAGGTGCTATAGGAGGTCCTGTAATGCTACAAGAGGCCCTATTTGTTACAAGAGGAGGATATGAGATATTTTGAGGATAGAAATGGGGTCTTGAAGGTAGAGCAAGGTAGGTGAAGTTATAAGGAGGTGAATGGAGGGTGTGGGAGCCCCTTAGACAAACTTAGTACCTCTCGGAGGCTTTCTAGCACCAAATTTGATGCCCACGGTGTCCTTCATCTATCTCGATAGAGTGAGTTCGGAGACAAAATTTGGAAGCAAGGTGAGGTACCTAAGAGGAAGATGGAAAGGTCTAGGTGGATGTGGAAAGGTGTTCGTACCCTTGTAGATCAACACAGTTCCTGCAACCAACCAACTACATAAATCCAATGATCATTATTGTAGTAAAGTGAATAATTATGGAAAAGATGAGTTGAATTTTATTGAAGTATACTCTAACCTACAACAAAAGTTCAATTATAAAACCAATCTAATAAATCCTAAGTTGTTGAGATTAAACATGCATGAGAATTTTAGTCTAGTACTTAACTCTTTCCAAGAAATCATAAGAAAATATTTTTGAGTTGTTATTGTGGATCTTTCCAATCACTCTTGCCACAGGAGACGTGATAGGCAAGCCTGAAACCACAAGTTTTTATGATATAACATCTATTGAAACAAAGAAAGAAATGCAATGCTCTAAAACAAGAACAAGAACAAGAAGGAAATACAAGAAAGGGACTAAAGCCTATGGGTTGGGCCCAAACCCAAGGGTTTCATCCTTCTGAAATTAACTTAGATGTAGGAAAATAGTAAACTTCTCATTAATAGAAAATGATAGTCACATACATCATGAAAAATAAGAATGACAATGTCAAGTACTTAGGCTCTCAGTAGCTACTCCTAGTTGCAACAAAAATTCGAATACTAATGAGCCTTTTAACTGGTTTACTTATACAAAAACAATTGAGTGGTAGCTTCCTTGAAAGGAGGAATTCTCCCCTCCAAAATCTTGATATTTGTGGATCTATTTCCCTTTGTCCTTGTCATGCACTTGGAGTTCCTCGGCTGCTAGTGAATTCGAGCTATTGGAGAGGATTCTATGATCTCAAGCCAAGTTAGGGAGTTAATGAGGTGGGAAATATCCCTATATTCTCTCTAGGTGTCTCCGTCAAGCCCTTACATGGAAGATATCTCCAAAAATGCTTCTTTGGCCTACATATTAATCACATTAGGCCATACAATATTAAAAACACCCTTTAATCTTCCTACTAAGCATATTATAGCTAAAAATGCAAATTAATGTGAGAAAAGGAGAGTTTTAAGGGATGGAGGATAAAATAATGAACTCCAAAAGATACCTATTGATGGGACTCATCAGCTATCATTTTGGATATCTTGATTCCATAAAGAAGGCTAAGTCCTTGATTCTTATAAATAGAAAGTTGATACTATTGATATTGATTGTGAAAGTATGGTAGCCATGATGATAGAAGTTTAACAATGTGATTGATATTCAATATATTTTGTTGACCATGGTTATGTTTTGATTACTTAGTAATTATGGCATATGGTAAAATTGAATGCCCTGTCTTGATGAATTGAGTTATGTGACAAAGAAATAATGGTGTGATCATGATTCTTGAAGTATACTCCTATTAGCTATTTGAATCTAACCCTTGATGAAGGATTGATTTCACGACATAATGATGAAATAGATGATTCTAGCATGTTATTACCATGATGGATATATGTTTGAATTTATGATATAACAGATCTGCTGATGCATGAAAATATTAATACAGATAGATTAATGACTTGAATGAAGATGACTGAAGTGGCTTCCCATTTAGAGGGAGAATCTCTCTATAAGATCCTTACTCCTATTAACATTTTCACTATATGTATAAAAGACTCTTTACTGCTGAAATATGATTTATGGGCATGAATAGAAGAATATTTGATATTGTTGGTTTGCAACAAAGTTCTGACCTGAGAAGAGAAAGTTTCCCCTTACTCTAAGCCTTAGTCGCACAAAAGAAATCTTAAGGGTGCGATTGTAGCCTATCAACTGCTCAAAGGAAGGCCTATGGGTGCGACTATGCCTATAGGACACAAGAATGAAGCTTTGTGCATGAAATTAGAAGTACACTTGAAGAATGTCAGTCCTACAGACATGGAGCAGATAACAGAAAGTTCTATGAGAAGGGAAGTTTGAATGTTTGACTTACTATAATGTGAATATGTTGACTAAAATTGTGTTTGCAGGTGACCATGATATGCATATCAATATTTCATTATGATTTTGTTGATTGATATAGATAAGAAATATTTGACATGATGATTGATATTAATTATGACTAATGATTTGATTTGACAACTGATGATTTTCCTTGATAACAATGATAAATGTGCATAGTATCTTTCAATGACTAATATTGGTATTCAATAATGGTTTTGTATTGGCCTCATTGAAGTATAAAAAGGTGTGATTCAGTGTGAAGTAATCTCACAATAAATGGATGGAACCTACATGACTTATTCTTGGTGTATGCATTTGGATCTAGTGACTTATATTATGATCATGAGAATGACTTGATGAATTTTGGTTTGATATTGTTTGGTAAATGACAATTTTTTGATAGATGAAGTCACAACTTGATGTGAGCTCTACCTATCACCTGGTCTAAAGAATCTGTTATAGTGATATTGATGAGTTTGATATTAATTTTGATCTGGCATCTAAACTTTGATAAGATGACTTAGTTAATTTGATTGCACAATATTGATTTATGTAAGGTTGAGCATGTTGGTTTGGTAGAGCATTATGTTTGCAGAAAGCATTACATGAAGCAAGATCCTCTATCCAGATAAGTCTACATTGATAGTTATTTGGTGAAGCCAGGATGACTTGTTGATCCAAACCTCTACTTCAAAAGTGGTCCAAGGTATGGATTTGATTTTTTGTTTTATATATTGATGGTATACTCTTGACAGGTAATGAGCCTCTAATGATAAAAGTAAGAGGAAGATGGATTCTAAAGCTCGAAATAATGAATCATGGCATAATGGATTAAGTTATGAAGTTTGGAAAAAGAAAGCTATATTGCGAACCTATTGAAGAATTTTTGGAAAGTGGAAATGCAAATCCTTGGAAATTTTGATTGAATTTCAAGAAGTTGTGAAGAAATATTGTTGAACTTGACTTGACAACTGATAGTTGATTGAAGCATTGATGTTCCATTTTGAACACTCATCCATATATATATATATATATATATATATATCTATATATCTATATATATATATATATATATATATATATATATATATATATATATATATATATATATATATATATATATATATATATATATATAGATATATATATATATAGATATATATATAGATATATATATATATATATATATATATATATATATATATATATATATATATATATATATATATATAATTGAGTGAATTCATGGTTGATTTGCTTCATACACATTGAGTTTCCGCCAAGCACCCTTCGAGATACTTGCATGGGACGATCTATTTTGGTCTGAGGCATACTTCTTGCAATATGTGATGACATGGATGTACAGATGATGTTTGGGATTATTATTGATGAGTGCATTTGGGTGGTGCCTTAGTATGATATCTACCATGATATCTTTGATAAGCGGTTCGTAGAATGACCAAGGTTGAGTACAATGTTGCTAGCATGGCTAGTTGTGAGGAAGGATGAAGAAGTTTTTTGGAAAGTTGTTTGGAAAAGTTATTAGTATGATAGAGATACATTACGATGACAAAGAGTGGGAACCAATTGAAAAAGAATGCCATATATAGCTGGGACTGAGATACCTTCATAGATTGAGACAGTGTTGTTGTATGAGACAAGCTTAGGCTTGTGGTTGGAACCTCCTTGAGAGGGAGTATGACTATGGTATCCTTTTTGTGATATATATATATATATATATATATATATATATTTCTAATATGAGATTTGATTTGATGTCCTGTATGAACATCACATGAACATAAGATAGCTTCTATTGAGACACGATGATTACCAGATATGAGTACAATGATATGTTTCTAATCTACAAAGAGCATCGATGATCGAGGACATTGAGCCAGCTCTTCCTCCCCTATCTACTCCTAGGCTGTGGAATTGAGATAGAGGGCTCCTAGGGTTGAGGGATCTTTGGATAATAAGCTATCACCCCTATCTGTTACCCATAGGGTTGAAGTAATAGCTCCCTTATCTTGGTCTTTCTAGAGTATACCCCAGTTGGCATCATACCCACAAGCTGGGCTTGTTGGGATTGTCCCTCCTCATCTGGCCAACAATTTGAGGAGGCTTGGGGGCATGTGATTATTAACGTTTGGTAAGTCGAGTATCTTGCCCAAGCTTGGATTATGATGGAGGTGTTCTACCACATGACTCTTGACGGTCATTGTTGGGAGTATCAGTAGGAAATAAGATGGGTTTAGATGTGCTCCCCTATATCACCTATTGCTCGATATGGGGTCGTAGATGTTTTGCTTCTCGATGAGATTGTGGGTTGATATGTGCTCCCTGATGTGGTTTTAGGATGAGATGTGCTCCCTGATGATATGCTATTCGATGATGATGTGGGTCATACAATATTCTCCCCATTAATGTTTCCTAGGTGGTATCATTGGGCTCCCCACTGGAAGATATTTTAGGTGGGAGTAATGGCTCCTCATTGAATAGAGGGTGGTAGTTTAGGCTCCTCTCTTATTTCAAATTATTCTTCTTTTAGATTTTAGAATGTTCAACATATGAGCAGAGACAATCAAGAGATGAGAAGGAATAACCGAGATGAGTAGTGACGATATTTGATGATGAGATAATTGTGATTGGATATGATTTGATGGCAGGATACTCATGACATGATGCAAGTGGAATTATTCCTAGTTGAGAGGGAGTGTTAAAATTGGAAACTAGGTCCAAATTCCACTTTGGAAAGATCATTTTATGTATATAATGATTTCTTTGAATTCCTCTTTTTGAGAGGACCAAAATCGACTTAAATATCACTCAAATTAGATAAGGGAAAGTGTATTTTTGAATTATAAACCCACATGTGCATATTTGATCAGGTTGACCCTAGTGCAAAGTTGACACCCTTGGAAGCTTATAAATACAAGTGACCTCAACCTCATTTGGACATCATCATGAATCATTATTCTATTATCTTTCTTTTTTTTGGCTTGCATGAGTCTAAGACTAATCTGCAAAGGAAAGTATTCGCACAAAGGTGAAATTGCTGGGTCCAAAACTCGCATCATAGTTTTAGGGTTTTGGGCCACAGTCGCAAGAACAACACAGAAAAATATCGGCCACAATCACTCCATGGCTGGGTCATGCATGTGACTGGATCCTTTTAGTCACACGTACATCATGTCCTCCATGCGACCAACATCTAGGGTTTGGTTTTTCAGTTTTCTGAAGTTTTCACTCATTGACTGCAATGTTCAATAGTGGACCGCAGATAATGACATTCATTACAAGTTTCAAAATCGAGGTTTTGAGTATAAGCATGATTCGGTTCATATCATAGATATTGTTTAGTTCATTTTTGTTGGATAGTTGTATGGATGATGATATGGATCATTGTAATCTCTTTAGTTGAATTATTCAATGACAATCTAAGAAGAAGAATAATTTGAAAGGGTTTTCCCCATATCGTTTTTTCCCTGGTATTTGACCAATCTTGGTGTCTCTATGTGTGAATGATTTTATTCAGTTGTTCCTTTATGTTCCACTGCATTGATCATGATGATATTATTCTTTCTACATAGTTGCATATGTTGCTAAATAATGATGTAAATATGAATAATGTTATGATGTTATGGGGTGAATTTAATGTGTTAATCAAGAAATGTAATTATCAAAGAAAAAAAAATATATCCCTAAGAAAAATTAACAAAAACATTGAAGAAGCACCAACTACTAGCATATCTCAAGAAGTGTGAGTTTGCACAATAGTCCTTGGTGTATCTGGGGTATGTGCTCGGTGGAGGAGAGTTGAAGATAGATTCTTCCAAGATGGAAGCCATCATGAAATAGCATGTGCCTACTAATTTTTATGAAGTCAAGAGTTTCATTGGGGTAGCACAGTACCTAAGGAAATTCATAGCCTCATTTCTAGTGGTAGCAGCACCGCTCCATGCCATAACAAAAAGCGGAAAAAGTTTTCAGTGGGGAAAAGGTCAACAAATGGATTTTGAAGAGCTAAAGAAGAAGATCATCTAAGCAACCATTCTATCTTACCAAACTTTTAGCGACCCTTTGAAGTGGAGACATATGTGAGTGGGTACGCTATAGGAGCTCTCTTGATGCAGGGAGGAAGGCCTATATGCTACCATTCTGAATTATTTCATGGGGATTTCTTAACTACCCTACCTATGACAAGGACCTCTATGCCATGGTGCAATATGTGAAGAAGAGGAGACACTAATCCACACATATCACCAACTGTTATAGTATTTTCAGGCCCAAAGTAAGCTACAACAAACTAGGAATTACACGTGGATGGGTTTTTTACAGCAGTTTCATTTGGTAATCAAATATAAAAATCATATCACAAACACGTTGGTCGCCATGCTTTCAAGGCCACCACATAAAAGATTATAGATTTGGGTACTCTTATGCACATGGTGTCATTCACACATAATGCATACAGAGAGACATATTCAGAAGATGAGGAATTCAAGGAGGTATATCAACAATTGTAGAGTTAGAGTCATGTGCACTATGGCAACAACACCATTGACTACCATCTCCAAGACGAGTTACTTTATAGGCTGGATAAGCTACGTGTTCCTAAAGGTGAGTGATTGTAGCTGATTAGAGAGGCTCACACCTCCAAGGTTGCAGGGAACTTTGATGTAGGGAATACCATGGCTAATTTGTAGAAGTATGTGTATTGGCCCATGATGTAAGAGAAAGTAGCTAGGTTCATAAGAGGATGCATGCTTTATTGTACGAGCAAGCCTAACAGCATGAAACAGGGTCTATATCATCCCTTACTTGTACCTACTTGTCCTTGGGAAAGCATTTCCATCGATTTTATGGGTGGTAAATTACTGACAACTAGGAAGGGACACGACTACCTGTTCGTGGTATTTGACAGGTTAAACAAGTTGTGTGTTTTCATGCCCTGCAAAAAGACCATCAATGTGCAAGAAGCAACAAACTTGTTCTTTGGACAGGTCTAGGTGCACATTGGGATACCAAGGAGAATCTTTTCAAACAGGGATACAAGATTTCTCGGTGCATTCTAGACTACATTGTGGGAGAATATGGACACAAAGTTTAAGAAATATACAATATTCCATCCACACACATATGGTTAGATAGAAGTAGTCAAAAAGCCTTTGTTGCAACTTCTGAGGGGATAGAACCAGAAGCATTTGAAGACCCGGGACAAAAATATAGTTTATATGAAACATTCTTACAATAGAGCAGTTCACACTTCTATAATAAAGTCCCCATTTGAAACTTGTTTTGGATATTTTCCGCCTTCACCATTGGAAATTGCATATGGGAAGCAAGGAAGAGTGAGGGAATACCTTACAGGAGATGCTTTGAGGGCTTAAGGTTTTATAGAGAATATCAGGTAGATCCATCTATAGGCACAAGAAATAGTGTAGAAGTCATAGGATAAATATAAGGTCAGGCATGATCAACATAGAATAGAGAAATTGTTCAAGGTGGGATACAAAGTATGGCTACAATTGAACAAGGAGAGGCTCAGGGTCCTGGTAAGAAAATCAAGGATCTGATGTATGGTCCCTTTGAGATACTAAAAAGGTTGATGATAATGCCTATCAACTCAATTTACCACCATATATGTGCATTTACTCAGTTGTGAATATAGATAATTTGAAACTCTATGAGCCTTCCATGCTATATCAGGAAGAGGAACGTGTCCTACTTTCTATGGAGGATTTGGCACCAAATGCTCAAAACGAGTTGAAAAAAGATACAATTTTGCAGAAGAGGTCTAGAACTACAATATAGGGGCAACATGACCTTTGGCATATTGTATTGAAGGGACAACTTATAGGCAAAGCTAAATGGTACACTAGAGAGAAGGTGGAGAAAAAATTTCCTCATATCATTCAGTAAAATATTTTGGGGACCAAAAGCCTCCCAAAATGGGGAGGTGTGATCGAAATGAATAATTATATTATTTTTCATCCATCTTGATGCATTCAAAGTGGAAAATGTGGAGGAATCCGCTCATAGGACCATTTTTACTGATAGGTCCTAGTTTGGAAAAACATGGCTTGAAACCTTCTGGGAGTGTTTTGAGGCATAGCGACATTTTTAGGGGGTAAAAATGTTGGGTGTGGAGCCTGATTATCTTCATTATTCAGAGGTATCGTTGCGTTGGACCCCAGTTCCTAAGAGTGCAGCAACGCTGACCATTTAATCGCCATCATTGGGGTCCATGGGGGGGCGACAACAATTTTATGAGCCCCCCTGGGAGGGGTTCAGCGGAAACGCCCCCTGAAGCTTAAAATAGATGTAAAATTTCCTTGTAAAATATTTTAATTTCGTAGCGAATCTGGGTCGTTCATTAGGAAAATGATCTGACAGTAGAAGTTATGTTAATTTAGGGTTTTTTTCCCTAGAAGTCAAACCTCGGTTTATATGAGGGAATTGTATTGTGACTATGTATGTGTATTCCAAGCGAGAAAGAGAGAAGAGACTGTGTGAGAGTGAATAGGAAATTACAGTGGATCTATTATAGGTTGTATCTCTTCATTTTGTTGGATAATATAAAAGTAAATACTGGTTGTTTCTCCATGAATGTAGCCCAAACGCGATGAACCACGTATATTTGTGTCTCCATTGTTTTATGCATTTTTTTATGTTTGTGTTTCTACAATATTTTATGTGTACCATTTCTCTGTAATATATAATTTTATAACAAAAAAAATTCACTTTATCATACCACCATTTCATGTTGTTCTACACATGATACCTTTCCAATGGCGCAAGAAACGCATCAATCAGAGTATGTAGGCAAAATTTATGCCACTCAGAAGTTAACCTTCTTGTTTTCACACCTATAGTTCGGGAGGATGTTGTGTCAACCCCAATTATTCATTGAAAAGGTTCTAGCCATGTGTTTGTGATGTAAAATTCTCTAGACGAGTCTATATTGTAACTCTAGTTAAGAGTTGATGTAGTCAAGATTAACCACTAGTAGGCTGTCGAGTTGTATTATAATTGAGCCATTAGGAGGAAGATGCATTCCATTCTTTCAAGAGAATTTTGTTCCATAACTAAGAAAATATAGCCATGAGAGGTCAGAGGTAGAGCACACAGAGAGGATATGTGCATTGTAGCAGTGCACGGGCCACAAGCATTAATTATTTGTACCTGCAGCCATATTTTCCAAACAGAGAAAGAGAGCAAAGCAACCTCACCTTCTAGCTGGGTTTTCTCTCGAAAGGGTTTCCTAGAGCATATTTTGTGTCTTATGCAAGTGTGTAGGATTATTTTGTGGTTATCTTATTTTTTGCATAATTTCCATTCACATGCATGCACTAATTACAGTTAAATTTACAGATCTAGAGGTTTAATATAACTATAATAGTGCAGAATTTTCATATTTCTAATACAATATTGTCAGATATGTTGTGATGAGCTGTCTAGTGGAATATCCATGGAAATTTATGGATCACAAAGAGAGAGAGAGAGAGAGAGAGAGAGAGAGAGAGAGAGAGAGAGATAGGCTTAAGTGAAAACCTCCTTTGAGGCACTTGAGGTAGACCCATTAGCTCAAAACCTCATGTGAAAGAGAGAGAAAGAGAGACCCTTAAGGGAAAACCTCCTTTAAGGTACTTAAGGTAGACCCATTAGCTGAAAACCTCTATGAGGCAGCCAGTGACTCTGAGAAAAAGAGAAAAAATAATGAATAACCTCATGTGAAAACCTTCTCCAAGGAACCTAGGGTACACTGACTAGCCGAAAACCTCTATGAGGCAGCTAGTGGGCCTCGAAAAGAAGAGATAAAATATAAATTATGAACAAAAAAATGATAAAAATGGTGTTTATCTTACCTTGATTTGTGTGAACATATCAGAGAGGAAAGGACTAGAAATGTGGGTCAAACGAACCATGTTTCACATTTGTCCCAAGACATCAAGTCATGCATTCTCAAAGGGACAAGCAAAGTGGTTTAGCCCCAAAGAAAAATCTGGCATGACAAGCATATTAAAACCAGAGCCTTCCAAGAGGGTGATTGGGCCCTTTAGTATGAATCAAGGTTTAAGGATTTTAAAGGGAAGCTCATGACCAGATGGAAGGTGCCTTATCTAGTTGGAAAATTCTATGATAATGACTCATTCAAGATCAAAACTATAGATGAAGACAATATTTCAATTTTGGGTAAATGGTTATCAGTTGAAATTCTGCAAGAAGCCTCTCTCTAGGGCTAAATTTACTGATTCAATAAGCAAGGAGATGAATTTGATTAAGAGCCTCAAATATCCCAATCCATTCATCCTTTGACTAGTAAAAAAGAAAGAAAATAAGAGAGAGAGAGAGAGAGAGACCCTTAAGTGAAAACCTCATTTAAGGTACTTGAGGTAGATCCATTTCCTGAAAACCTCTATGAGGTAGCCAATGACTCTGAGAAAAAGAGAAACAATAATAAAGAACCTCATGTGAAAACCTTCTCCAAGGAACCTGGGGCAGATCTACTAGTTGAAAACCTCTATGAGGCAGCTAGTAGGCCTCGAAAAAAAAGATATAATAGATAAATTTAAAACAAAAAAATGATAAAAAATGTGTTTTATCTTACCTTGATTTGTGTGCATGTATCAGAGAGGAAAAGACTAGCAAAGTGGATCAAATAGACCATCCTGCACATTTGGTCCAATACATCAATTCATGCATTCTCAAAGGGACCAAACAACTCCCTCACACCATTTTCCATCATCATCCAACATCCATAACATCATATTGACGTCCCCAACCATTTCCATGCATTTTTTCCACTTCCCTAGACTGCTATAGGAAATCCATGTAATGCATCAAGATAGCCCAAATTTGATAAAAATAACCTACAATTCGAGAATTTATTTGCATATAAGCTAGTGATAAGTACCATAGGAATCATAACACCCAAGTATTCTATCCATATGCATTACATCAGAGATTGCAAAACACTAGGTGCAAGCAAAGGAATGGGGGAATCATGTGCTCCAAAGCATTGTTTCCCATAGCCTTGGTAATGGTCTAAGGACCATGTCGGTGTGGTTGGAGCTTCTAGTGGGCTCTTGTAAGGCATTCTTTCTGTAGATGCAACCAGACTTTGTTGCCCACTAGAAATTTTTGTGGTACCCATGTGGGTGAGGAGATGCTATCCCTGTGTTCTGTCATGACTGTATCCCTCTGTTGCTGTTGCTACGTGGAGGAACCCTTCGCAGGGGTCATGGATGTGGCAATGATCATCCCCTTACTTTGGGAATGAACTAGACAAAAAATAAATTCCTAGTCTGGGAGATGAGCTTGCTGCCTTTCTTGGCAGTCATCAAAGAGGTGGCGGTAGGTGGGGCTACCTCCGGTATCCTATATAATGAATTATTCAAAGAAATAATGACAGCGCAAGGCCTTGACTCATACACAGCATGTTGCCTCCATAAGTATGGCTAGCCTAATAGTAAATCATAAACATCTAGAGGTGTAACATCACACACTACCTCGTTTGTGAAGGGATGTTGTAGGGAAGGCAACACTGCTGGCGAACTTTGAGATGTCATCCTTCATGAAGCCGCCGAATACTGTATGGCTATGGGTGTTGTGTAGTTAGTAGGGCTAACCACTTCACAACCTTTGCTGAAATGAGGTTCTTTTGGCTGCCACTGTCAACAATGAATTACAACGGCGAACCCTTCACCCACATCTGTGAATGGAAAAGACCTTGCCCCTCCTCTGGGTCTTTGGGCTCATTCTTCTGGATCTTGGCAGTGGCAACAGTGATGGTGGGCTCCGCATCAATGATCTGCTTCCCTTTGCCATTCCCCTTGACAGGTTTTGACTCAGGGTCAGAACATGCATATGATACGGAAGCCTTCAACTCAGGCACTAGCAACTGCTTGGTCCGACACTCACTTGTGTTATGAGTGGGACTCTTGTGGAACTCACACCACTTTCCTATGTCTTTCTTCGACTTCGTGGTGTTGTTCTTTTCTTGTGGCTTCGACGGGTTGTCTTGGGTCACCCCACCTTGGCTTTGTCCTTTGGTCTTCAGATTTGCAGATCCAAAGTCTCTTTTCTTTTGTTTGAGCTTTTGCTCGATTTTGACAACGTATCATTACACTATGTCGAGCGAGGAGATGTTCAGGAACTCCATCTCTTCCTGGATGTATCTATGTAGGCAGCCGCAGTATTTGAGTACCAAATGCAGCTCAGAGTCCTTGATACCCAACTGTGCGTGAAGGGTATGAAAAATGTTTATGAACTCTGGCATATCTTGGTCCCTTCCCTGCCGCAGTGTGGTCCATTTGATGTATTTGTCCTCATAGCTTTTGATAGGGTAGTACTACTCCTTGATGGCATCCCGGAATGAATCCCAAGTGGGTGCGACTAAAAATAGTGAGCCCATACTTTCATACTTCTGCTTGCAGTAGGTTTCCCACCAGTCCTTGATGTGGGGGGCTACTTTGAGGAGAGCGAAAATAATCTTTTCCCGATTGGAAAAATCATGAACAGAAAAATAACCCTCTAGCAGATTTAACCATTTATCTACAATATCTGCATCTATTTGACCCTCAAAGATGGGGATTTCAAATTTAACCTGTACCTTAAATGGTGTGGCATTTCCAGAGTAGTTGTTAGAAGCCAGTGCGTCGCCTTTGGGTAGCCGCTGAAGGATCTACGAAAAGCTATCCATCATTGCGTTCCTTTGCCGGTCAAGGGCTTCTTCGAGCAATATTTTGAGGATATCCTACTCCCTCACCTTTCTTTTCATCCACCATGGGAGGCCGTCGGGATTTGGGAGGCTGGTTGTCGCAAAGGTTCGACTAGTTCAAGCTTTAACTCCTTATATCCTGACCTCGTTGGGGACATCCAAAGAAAAACAGAGAAAAAGAAAATTTCTCTGATATCACTGATCCAGATTTAAACAGGAACGCAACAAAATACAGAGATAACCATATACACAAAGATGCAATGGAAATAATACTTCGTTTCTTTAATGTAAAATACTGAAATATGCTTACAAACAGAAATGGAAATAAACTAGCTAGGGCAATGGTATCTTGTCTCTGAGAAGAGATGTGGTGGCTACATGCCTATGAGCTGTGTTACAATGAGGCTCGAAGGCTTAATTATTGTTGAGAAATAATGGAAAACCCTTAACATCCCAAAACCTAACCCTAGAAGATGAAACACCAAATTGTGGGTCCTTTTTGGGTAAATTGGTACATCAATTTCCCGGGTCGTAACTTTGGCACCCGATCTCTGTTTGACGCATACAAGAGCTCGTTAGAAAGATCTATCCGAGTACTACAACTTTGAGAAGAGAAACATAGGAACACGGTCCTATGTTGCTCCCAGATTTCCCAAAAAACGTCGTTTAGGGCCTCAAAACGGCTCCGGAAGTTTAGGACCCGAAAAACTGCTAGAAATAGTAAATTGTGCTACAATTACGGAAACTGAAAAACTAAAAGAGACAGTTGTGGGGGTCCAAATGGGATAGGTGAGTGGCCACCAACATCCACCTGGATCATTCCTGCCCCCTTAGGAAGGAATGGTCCCCATTGCATTGAGTTCCTCCATGAGATGAGGAAGCTACTGCTAAACTTGGTCTCTGATGCGCTGTTCTGCAATCTCCAATGTGTCCAGTAATGGTGGGAAGCATGGTCGATGATGGTCCACATTGAACACTCGGAGCAAGCGAAGGAATGGGGGAATGATGTGTTCCAAAGCATTGTTTCCCACAGCCTTGGTAATGGTGTAAGCACCATGTCGGTGTGGTCAGAGCTTCTGGTGGGCTCTTGTAAGTCGTTCTTTCTGCAGATGAAACCAGACTTTTTTGGCCACTTGAAACTTGTGTGGTACTCCTGTGGGTGAGGAGAAGTTGTTCCTATGTTCTGTCATGACTGTATCCCTCTATTGTTGTTGCTATGTGGAGGAACCCTTCGCAAGGGTCATGGATGTGGCAATGATCTTCCCCTTACTTTGGGAGTGAACCAGACATAAAATAAATTTCCTAGTATGGGAGATGAGCTTGTTGCCTTTCTTGGCAGTGATCAAAGAGGTGGTGGTAGGTGGGGCTACCTATGGTATCTTGTATAATGAATTATTCAAAGAAATAGTGACAACATTAGGCCTTGAATCATACACAGCATGTCGCATACACAAGTATGGCTGGCCTAATAGTACATCACAAACATCCAGAGGTGTAACATCACACACTACCTCATCTGTGAAGGGCTTGATGCTGTAGGGAAGGTGGCACTGCTGGCGAACTTTGAGATCTCGTCCTTCATGAAGCCACCCGATACTGTACGGCTGCGGGTGTGGTGTAGTAGGTAGACCCAACCGCTTCATGACCTCTACTGAAATGAGGTTCTTTTGGCTGCCACTGTCGAAAATGAATTGCAGTGGCAAACCCTTCACCCACATTTGTGAGTGGAAAAGACGCTCCCCCTCCTCTGGGTCCTCGGGATCATTCTTTTGGATCTTGGCACTGGCAACAGTGATGGTGGGCTCTGCATCAATGATCTGCTTCCCTTTTCCATTCCCCTTGACGACTTCTGACTCAGGGTTGGAACATGCATCCGATTCGGAAGCCTTCAACTCGGGCACCAGCGACTGCTTGGTCCGACACTCACTTGTGTTATGAGTGGGACTCTTGTGGAACTCACACCACTTTCCTGTGTCCTTCTTTGACTTTGTGGTGTTATTCCTTTCTTGTGGCTTCAACAGGTTGTCTTGGGTCACCCTGCCTTGGCTTTGTCCTTTGGTCTTCAGATTTGCAGATCCAAAGGCTCTTTTCTTCTGTTTGAACTTTTGCTCAATTTTGACAGCATATTAGTACGTTGTACTGGGCGGGGATATGTTCAGGAACTCCATCTCTTCCTGGATGTATTTTTGTAGGCAACTACGGTATTTGAGTAACAAATGCAGCTCAGAGTTCATGATTCCCACCTATGTGTGAAGGGTATGAAAAATGTTTGTGAACTCCGCACATCTTGGTCCCTTCCTTGCTACAGTGTGGTCCATTTGACGTATTTGTCCTCATAGCTTATGACAGGGTAGTGCTGCTCCTTGATGGCATCCCGGAATGAATCCCAAGTGGGTGCGGCTGAAAATAGTGAGCCCGTACTTTCATTCTTCTGCTCGCAGTAGGTTTCCCACCAGTCCTTGACGTGGGGGGCTGCTTTTTTTTTTTCTGAATAAAGACTAATTCTATTAAGAGAGGGAGAATATAGTACAATCAAGCCTAGAAACAGGCTTAGCAGAGAAGTAATGGAGCCGAAGGTGATAGGGAATGAACCTTGCTCCAAAAAGACAGACAAGGGACGGACCATAGAAGCAAAGGAATACAAAGGAAAGTACTGAGCAAAAGGCTACCCCGAAGGGTTGTTTCCTACAAAACGACATTTTTTGCCTTTCTTCTTGCTCACTTTTATCCACCCAGTGGAGCTTGGCTGAGTCATGACAAGTTGTAGATTATTCTGTTCTGATGGCTGAGTATCCTTATCAGAGTCTGAGGACGAAGAGAAATGGGAACGTTTCTGAGAAATCTGTTGGTTAGAGGGAGCCTCCGGATGAGCCGATGGAGCGTCCTTCGAAATTTCCTCATTCTGCAAATCAGCTTCAATTTCTTCATCAACCTGCACATCTGCCTCAGATTCCTCCTCCTCTAAACTCGAGAAGCCTAAATCGTCTAGCGGACTGGGTGGTTCAAAAGGATTCCACCTCTTGGATTTGGGCTTACGATTCAGATTCTTCTTTTTATCTTTGAGCTGGGAACATGTACTCTGAAGGTGCCCTGTTTGATGACAATGGCGCCAGCGGAAGGCTGTATTCTCGTAATCCAATGGTTGAGTCCAATGGAAATCTCCAAACTTGAGATTAATCTGATCCGGCAGTCCTTTGCTGATATCTATTTCTGCACACAGTCTGCCATAAGTGTAGAGACCATTATCCCTTCTTGCGGTATCTGTAGCTAGGTATCGTCCCAAAGTGTTTCCAATAGCTAAGAAGACAGATAAATCCCAAAAATGTGCCGGAAGATTCGGGAGCCTGACCCAAATGGGAAGCTTGGAGATGACTGCTGTAGAGGGGTCAAAGTTAGGAAACCAGGGGGTAAGAAAAAGCCCAGCTGAATCCCAGAACCAAGGGCCTCCCGTTAAGGCTTTCTGGTAGTCTTTGCTTGAGTCAAAAAGCACCAGGAAGAAACCTTTTGAACATAAGAATATTTTACACTTTTTAGTCCAAAAGGAATGGACCCATTGATAAAGATCTACTGTGCGAGGCCATAGGCCATTAAATCTGCAAATGAGTGCAGATTCTGCAAAACTCTGGTAGCGGTTTTCAACCCTAGGATTAGAGAAGTTAATGGAGGGAATTTCCTCTGATTTGTCTACCAGAAACGGCTTTGGAGCTCCATTTAGCTGGGTTGTCTTTGAAGAGAACTGAGGTTGGGCAGCGTTTTTGCGTGCTGCATATTTGTAAGAGAAAGATGGGGCAAAGGAGGTTTGCCCAGATGAACCACCTCTTAAACAGAAAGAAACCCCAATAGAAGCGTCCTTTTGAATGCTGTAAAAAGAGAGAGGAAGGGGATGCATAAGCTGCTTACCCTTATACAGCAGTCTGAGGCAAGAGGAGGGAATCCCCAGCCGGCATTCAAGTTTTTGCAGAAGATTCTGCACAAGATTTGTTGCACAAACCCATAACATTGTCGTTTTGCCTGAAAGATTAATTTGGATCTGAAATGCAAGAGATTCTTCAGGCAGAACCGGTTGGTTCAAGATAGCATGCTGCTTCAGAGTTGATCTCGTCAGAACTTGCCTCCTGAAAGCTGCTTGTCCATCGATCTGGGTTTTTTTAAGGCCCCAAGAGCTTCTGGGCTCCTGATTTGATGGTTTAATTGCAGATCTGAACATCTGACTACCGTCCACGGTCAAGACGCCCGATTCAGAGCAGAACCATGACCCTGCAGACACAACTTGGACCAAGTTGGGTGAAAAGGAAGGATATGGACAAAACGCTGTTGACCTTGCTGCCAATTCTGTACCTTGACGTCGGATCTTGAGGATTCAATGACTACAGATCTATAATAAAGGCAGATCTGTGACCCCATTGTGCAGATCCATGACATTGAGCTCCCCTGCTTGGATACCGCTGAAATCTTTCTTCAAAAGAAAAAGCTCCCCTTCCTTTACGCGTTCAGTGATTCGAGCACCAGAAACGAGTTTGAAGCCTTCACTTCCTTCTGCGCTAAGGCTGATGCCAACGGCCCCCATAGAGGCGTCTTCCTTCTTCGAGACCAAGGGTTTCACTGGCGTGGAGACCAAAAAACAGCAGATCTCCATGAACCTCTCTGCATGCAGTAAAACTTCAAGAATGTGCCAAGATTTGGGTTCCAAGTAAATTGCCGGAAGCCATTTTACGCCTTTTGGGAACACCAGGTTATCTGCAACAAAGAAATCTTTCAGCGCAGAGGGCGCCAGAGAGCCATAAACTGTTGAAACCCTCGTCTCCATCTTTCCGCCAAGGTTTTTAAAATCGATATATTTTAATCGACGTGGGGGGCTGCTTTGAGAAGAGCAAAAATAATCTTTTCCCGACTGGAAAAATCATGAACAGAAAAATAACCCTCTAGAAGATTTAACCATTTATCTACAACATCTGCGTCTATTTGACCCTCAAAGAAGGGGATTTCAAAATTAACTTGTACCTTAGACAGTGTGGCATTTCCAGAGTAGCTATTGGAAGCTTGCATCGCCTCTGGGTAGCTGCTAAAGGATCTGTGAAAATATGTCCATCATTGCGTTCCTTTGCCACTCGAGGGCTTCTTCGAGCAAGATTTTGATAGGATCTCCTGCCCCCTCATCTTTCTTTTCATCCTCCATGGGAGGCTGTTGGGATTTGCGAGGTTGGTCTTGCAAAGGTTCGACTAGTTCAAGCCCTCACTCCTTATATCCCGACGTCGTTGGAGACATGCAAAGAAAAACAGAGAAAAAGCAGACTGCTTTGATACTACTGATCTAGATTTAAATAGGAACACAACAAAATACAGAGATAACCAACCATATACATAAAGATGTAGTAGAAATAATACTTCGTTTCATTATGTAAAATATTGAAATATGCTTACAAACAGAAATTGAAATAAACTAGCTAGGGCGATGGTAGCTTATCTCTGAGAAGAGATGTGGCGGCTACATGCCTATGAATTGTGTTATAATGAGGCTCAAAGGCCTATTTATTGTTGAGAAACAATGGAAAACCCTCAACATCCCAAAACCTAACCCTAAAGATGAAACACCAAATTGTGGGCCCCATTTGGGTAAATTGGTACATCAATTTCCCGGGGCCGTAACTTTGGCACCCGATCTCCGTTTGATGCATACAATAGCTCGTTAGAAAGATCGATCTGAGCACTACAAGTTCAGGAAGAGAAAAAATGGTCCCTAGACCCATTTTTCTCTCATATTTCCCAAGAAACGTCGTTTAGGGCCTCAAAACAGCTTCGGAAGTTCAGGTCCTAAAAAACTACTAAAAATAGTAAATTGTGCTATAATTACAGAAACTGAAAAACTGAAAGAGATAGTTGTGGGGGTCCAAATGGGATAGGTGGGTGGCCACCAATATCCACCTAGATAATTCCTCCCCCCCTTAGGAAGCAATGGTCCCCATTGCATTGAGTTCCTCCATGAGATGAGGAAGCTGCTATTGAACTTGGTCAAAGGTGAGCTGTTCTGCAATCTCCGATGTGTCCAGTGATGGTGGGAAGCATGGTTGATGATGGTCCACATTGAACACTCAGTGCAAGCGAAGGAATGGAGGAATGATGTGCTCCAAAGCATTGTTTCCCAGAGCCTTAGTAATGGTGTAAGGACCATGTCGGTGTGGTCGGAGCTTCTGGTGGGCTCTTGTAAGGCATTCTTTCTAGAGATGCAACCAGACTTTGTTGGCCACTTGAAACTTGTGTGGTACCCCTGTGGGTGAGGAGAAGTTGTTCTTGTGTTCTGTCATGACTGTATCCCTCTATTGTTGTTGCTGCATGGAGGAACCCATCACAGGGGTCATGGATGTGGCAACAATCTTCCCCTTACTTTAGGAGCAAACTAGACAGAAAATAAATTTCCTAGTCTAGGAGATGAGCTTGTTTCCTTTCTTGGTAGTGACCAAAGAGGTGGCGGTAGCTGGGGCTACCTCCGATATCCTATATAATGAATTATTCAAAGAAATAATGACAGAGGGAGGCCTTGACTCATACACAGCATGTCGCCTCCACAAGTATGGCTGGCCTAATAGTACATCACAAACATCTAGAGGTGTAACATCACACACCACCTCGTCTGTGAAGGGATTGATGCTATAGGGAAGGTGACACTGCTAGCGAACTTTGAGATCTCGTCCTTCATGAAGCCACCCGATACTGTACGGCTGCGGGTGTGGTGTAGTTGGTAGGCCCAATTGCTTCATGACCTCTACTGAAATGAGGTTCTGTTGGCTGCCACTGTCGACAATGAATTACAACAGCGAACCCTTCACCCATATCTGTGAGTGGAAAGGACGCTCCCCCTCCTCTGGGTCTTTGGGCTCATTCTTCGGGATCTTGGCGGTGGCAATAGTGACGCTGGGCTCTGCATCAATGATCTGATTCCCTTTGCCATTCCCCTTGATGGGTTCTGACTCAAGGTTGGAACATGCATCTGATTCAAAAGGCTTCAACTCAGCCACCAACGAATGCTTGGTTCGACACTCACTTGTGTTATGAGTGGGACTCTTGTGGAACTCACACCACTTTCCTGTGTCCTTCTTCGACTTCGTGGTGTTGTTCTTTTCTTGCGGCTTCGACGGGTTGTCTTGGATCACCCTGCCTTGGCTTTGTCCTTTGGTCTTCAGATTTGCAGATCCAAAGTCTCTTTTCTTCTATTTGAACTTTTGCTTGATTTTGAAAGCGTATTGGTACGCCGTGCTGAGCGAGGAGATGTTCATGAACTCCATCTCTTCTTGGATGTATCTGTGTAGGCAGCCACAGTATTTGAGTACCAAATGCAGCTCAGAGTCCTTGATACCCAACTTTGTGCGAAGGGTATGAAAAATGTTTGTGAACTCTGGCACATCTTGGTCCCTTTCCTGCCCCAGTGTGGTCCATTTGATGTATTTGTCCTCATAGCTTTTGATAGGGTATTATTGCTCCTTGATGGCATCTAGGAATGAATCCCAAGTGGGTGTGGCTAAAAATAGTGAGCCCGTACTTTCATTCTTCTGCTCGCAGTAGGTTTCCCACCAGTCCTTGACGTGGGCAGCTGCTTTGAGAAGAGCGAAAGTAATATTTTCCCGACTGGAAAAATCATGAACAGAAAAATAACCCTCTAGCAGATTTATCTGAAGGATCTGCACAAAGCTGTCCATCATCGCATTCCTTTGCCGTTCAAGGGCTTCTTCGAGCAAGATTTTGATAGGATCTCCTGGCCCCTCATCTTTCTTTTCATCCACCATGGGAGGCTATCGGGATTTGTGAGGTTGGTCTTACAAAGGCTCGACCAGTTCCAACCCTCACTCCTTATATCCCGACCTCGTTGGGGACATGCAAAGAAAAACAGAGAAAAAGCAGACCACTCTAATACCACTGAATTGGATTTAAACAAGAATGCAACAAAATATAGAGATAACCATATACATGTTGGCATTATGATTCTGGTATGGCTTTATGATACATATGTTGTACTTGATGGCAACCCACTCATCTCAGATGATAAATTATAGTGCAGAAAAGTTCATGCACTTATATGCAGAGAAAAGCTTATTCTATGTAGAGAAAAGTTCACGCACTTATATGCAGAGAAAAGTTTATTTCATGTAGAGAAAAGTTCACGCACTTTTATGCAGAGAAAACTTTATTTCATGTAGAGAAAATTTTATTTCATGTAGAGAAAAAGTTCACACACTTTCATGTTGGAGAACTTACCTTTGGTCCATGGTAGTTAGTCCTTGGTATTTGAACCTATGGTTTTGGACCATGGTACCTCGTCAAAAGTGTGTATATGTTGGAGAACTTACCTTTGGTCCATGGTGGTTAGTCCTTGGTATTATTGAGCCCCATGTTTTTGGGCCCCTTGTATTGGTTATCTATGGTATTGATCCATGATTTTAGGAAGATGCTTGCCTATATAAAGCAAAGGAGATCACTTGGCTAATTCATTCTTGCAAATCGAATATCTTAAGATCTGAAATATTGGGTTATTGTTTTAAAAGTTTGATCTATGAAAGGGAAGTTGAAAGCGAATCTGTGAAGGGTGATCTCTCGAGCGCTGCAGCTGCGGAAGTGCGGAGGTGCCATAGAAGGCGCAGTGCGGAGGCACCACAGAAGGCGCAGTGCGGAGACGCCACAGAGGCGCCACAAAAGACGCAGTGCGGAGACGCCACAGAAGACGCAGTGCGGAGACGCCACAGAAGGCGCAGTGCGGAGGCGCCACAGAAGGCGTAGTGCAGAGGCGCCACAGAAGGCGCAGTGCGGAGGTGCCACAGAAGGCGCAGTGCAGAGACCCCACAGAAGGCGCAGTGCAGAGGCGCCACAGAAGGCGCAGGTGTGGAGGTAGTACAGATATCCGTAGATCTATACCAGTGAAGTTGCGATCCCTGCTTAAAATTTGTTTTAACTGCCTTTGACTATTCTGCAGGGTTTTAGGTGCATAACTAATGTTTGGTTACTGGTATTGAGTTCAGATAACAGTATGATTAATGACTTATCTTTATGTACTAGATCTGGTTGATAACTCTCATAATATCATTGTATATGTATGGATCTGGTGATTGGGTGATTTAGAAGGTTGTTTGATTATGAGCTTCAATGTTGTTGTTGGGTCCAGTATGAAAATTGGATGAAAAGTGGCCTTTCAGATTATGTGTTGTGCTTCAGTGTATCCAGTCTGAAAATTGATGAAATGTGATACCTGGAGGAGAGAAGATTGTAGGCCAACGCCTATGTACTAGTATCTAAGCTAGTACAAAAGCTAAGGGAGATCTTTGGAGCATTGTAGCAGGTAGCAGCCTGCGTACTAGTAAATGGATCGGCTAGTACAAGAGCAAAGGGGGTTGTAGCTCCCGTACTGGTATAAGACTGCACCAGTACAAATATTGTAAAAGGATTTTCTTATTAAGAAGAAGATTGAGATGACTTGCAGCAGGTGGTTTTTCTCCCGCATTGGGTTTCCACCTTATATCATGGTGTTCATGTGTGTGCCTTATGTGTGATGATCTATTCTCTATTACTGCATCTGTTATCTGATAATATGGTTGATAATGTTCTAATGCACTCATTAAAGATCAATTAACTTAATCATAAGAAGTTGTGGAAGTAGCATATATGAATCTGATTATGGAAATGAAAAAGTTTTATTAATGTGATAATACTGATTCACCCCCCCCTCTCAGTATTATTTCCAACAATACACAAAGATGCAGCAGAAATAATACTTTGTTTCATTAATGTAAAATACTGAAATATGCTTACAAACAGAAATGGAAATAAACCAACTAGGGCGATGGTAGCTTGTCATTGAGAAGAGATGTGGCGGTTACATGCCTCTGAATTGTGTTACAATGAGGCTTGAAGGCCTATTTATTGTTGAGAAACAATGGAAAACCCTTAACATCCCAAAACCTAACCCTCGAAGATGAAACGCCAAATTGTGGGCCCTGTTTGGGTAAATTTTTACATCAATTTCCAGGGGTCGTAACTTTGGCACCCGATCTCCATTTGACGCGTAAAATAGCTCATTAGAAATATCTATCCAAGAACTACAACTTCGAAAAGAGCAACATCGGTCCATGGACCCATGTTGCTCCCAGATTTCCCAGAAAACGTCATTTAGGGCCTCAAAATGGCTCTGGAAGTTTAGGACCCAAAAAACTGCTAAAAATAGTAAATTGTGCTACAATTACAGAAATTGAAAAACTGAAAGAGACAGTTGTGGGAGTCCAAATGGGTTAGGTGGGTGGCCACCAACATCCACTTGGATCATTCCTGCCCCGTTAGGAAGCAATGGTCCCCATTGTGTTGAGTTCCTCCATGAGATGAGGAAGCTGCTGCTGAACTTGGTCCCTGGTGAGCTGCTCTGCAATCTCCGATGTGTCTAGTAATGGTCGGAAGCATGGTCGATGACGGTCGACATTGAACGCTCAATGCAAGCAAAGGAATGGGGTAATGATGTGCACCAAATCATCATTTCCCACAGCCTTGGTAATGGTGTAAGGACCATGTTGGTGTGGTCGAAGCTTCTGGTGGGCTCTTGTAAGGCGTTCTTTCTGCAGATGCAACCAGACTTTGTTGGCAACCTGAAACTTGTGTGGTAACCCTGTGGGTGAGGAGAAGTTGTTCCTGTGTTTTGTCATGGCTGTATCCATATGTTGCTATTGTTGCATGGAGGAACCCTTCGCAGGGGTCATGGATGTGGCAACAATCTTCCCCTTACTTTGTTAGTGAACCAGATAGAAAATAAATTTCCTAGTCTGGGAGATGAGTTTGCTGCCTTTCTTGGCAGTGATCAAAGAGGTGGCGGTAGGTGGGGCTACCTTTGGTATCCTGTATAATTAATTATTCAAAGAAATAATGACAGTGCGAGGCCTTGACTCATACACAGCATGTCGCCTCCGCAAGTATGGCTGGCCTAATAGTACATCACAAACATCTAGAGGTGTAACATCACACACTACCTCATCTATGAAGGTCTTGATGCTGTAGGGAAGGTGACACTGCTGGCAAACTTTGAGATCTCATCCTTCATGAAGCCACCTGATACTGTACGGCTGTGGGTGTGGTGTAGTTGGTAGGCCCAATCGCGTCATGACCTCTGCTAAAATGAGGTTCTTTTGGCTACCACTGTTGACAATGAATTGCAGCGGCGAACCCTTCACCCACATCTGCGAGTGGAAAAGATGCTCCCCCTCCTTTGGGTCTTTGAGTTCATTCTTCTGGACCTTGGCGGTGGCAACAGTGATGCTGGGCTCTACATCAATGATCTGCTTCCCTTTGCCATTCCCCTTGACGGGTTTTGACTCAGGGTCGAAACATGCATCTAATTCGAAAGCCTTCAACTCGGCCACCAACGACTGCTTGGTCCGAAACTCACTTGTGTTATGAGTGGGACTCTTGTGGAACTCACACCACTTTCCTGTGTCCTTCTTCGACTTTGTGGTGTTGTTCTTTTCTTGCAGTTTCGACGGGTTCTCTTGGGTCACCTCACCTTGGCTTTGTCCATTGGTCTTCAGATTTGCAGATCCAAAGTCTCTTTTCTTCTGTTTGAACTTTTTCTCGATTTTTACAGCATATCGGTACTCCGTGCCGAGCGAGGAGATGTTCAGGAAATCCATCTCTTCCTAGATGTATCTGTGTGGGAAGCCACGGTATTTGAGTACCAAATGCAACTCAGAGTCACTGATACCCAACTATGTGCGAAGGCTATGATAAATGTTTGTGAACTCCGACACATCTTGGTCCCTTCCCTACCGCAGTTTGGTCCATTTGATGTATTTGTCCTCATAGCATTTGACAGGGTAGTACTACTCCTTGATGACATCCCAGAATGAATCCCAAGTTGGTGCGGTTGAAAATAGTGAGCCCGTACTTTCATTCTTCTGCTCTCAGTAGGTTTCCCACCAGTCCTTGACATGGGCGGCTGCTTTGAGAAGAGCGAAAGTAATCTTTTCCCGACTGGAAAAATCATGGACAGAAAAATAACCCTCTAGCAGATTTAACCATTTATCTATAGCATATGAGTCTATTTGACCCTCAAAGATGGGGATTTCAAAATTAACTTGTACCTTAAACGGCGTGGCGTTTCAAGAGTAGCTGTTGGAAGCTGATGCATCGCCTCTGGGTATCCGCTGAAGGATCTGCACAAAGTTGTCCATCATCGCATTCCTTTGCCGTTCGAGGGCTTCTTCGAGCAAGATTTTGATAGGATCTCCTATCCCCTCATCTTTCTTTTCATCCACCATGGGAGGCCATAGGGATTTGTGACACTGGTCATGCAAAGGTTCGACCAGTTCAAGCCCTCACTCCTTATATCCCGACCTCATTGGGGACATGCAAAGAAAAACAGAGAAAAAGCAGACCGCTCTGACCACTGAATTGGATTTAAATAGGAATGCAACAAAATATAGAGATAACCGTATACACAAAGATGCAGTTGAAATAATACTTCGTTTCATTAATGTAAAATACTGAAATATGCTTACAAACAGAAATGGAAATAAACCAACTAGGGTGATGGTAGCTTGTCATTGAGAAGAGATGTGGCGGTTACATGCCTCTAAACTGTGTTACAATGAGGCTTGAAGTCCTATTTATTGTTGAGAAACAATGGAAAACCCTTAACATCCCAAAACCTAACCCTAGAAGATGAAACGCCAAATTGTGGGCCCCGTTTGGGTAAATTTTCACATCAATTTCTAGGGGTCGTAACTTTGGCACCCGATCTCCGTTTGACGTGTACAATAGCTCGTTAGAAAGATCTATCCAAGCACTACAACTTCAAGAATAGGAACATTAGTCCATGAACACAAGTTGTTGCCAGATTTCCCAAAAAACGTCGTTTAGGGCCTCAAAATGGCTCCGAAAGTTCAGGACCTGAAAACTGCTAAAAATAGTAAATTGTGCTACAATTATGAAAACTGAAAAACTGAAAGAGACAATTATGGGGGTCCAAATGGGATAGGTGGGTGGCCACCAACATCCACCTAGATCATTCCTCCCCCCTTAGGAAGCAATGGTCCCCATTGCATTGAGTTCCTCCATGAGATGAGGAAGCTGCTGCTGAACTTGGTCCCCGGTGAGCTGTTTTGCAATCTCTGATGTGTCCAGTAATGGTGGGAAGCATGGTCGATGATGGTCCACATTGAATGCTCAGTGCAAGAGAAGGAATGGGGGAATGACGTGCTCCAAAGCATTGTTTCCCACAGCCTTGGTAATTGTGTAAGGACCATGTCAGTGTGGTCGAAGCTTCTGGCGGGCTCTTGTAAGGCGTTCTTTTTGCAGATGCAACTAGACTTTGTTGCCCACTTGAAACTTGTGTGGTACCCCTGTGGGTGAGGAGAAGTTGTTCCTATGTTCTGTCATGACTGTATCCATCTATTGTTGTTGCTACGTGGAGGAACCCTTCGCAGGGGTCATGGATGTGGCAATGATCTTCACCTTACTTTGGGAGCGAACCAGACAAAAAATAAATTTCCTATTCTAGGAGATGAGCTTGCTGCCTTTCTTGGCAGTGATCAAAGAGGTGGTGGTAGGTGGGGATACCTCCAGTATCCTATATAATGAACTATTCAAAGAAATAATGACAGCGCGAGGCCTTAACTCATACACAACATGTCGCCTCTACAAGTATGGCTGGCCTAATAGTACATCACAAACATCCAGAGGTGTAACATCACACACTACCTCGTCTATGAAGGGATTGATTTTGTAGGGAAGGCAGCACTGTTGGCGAACTTTGAGATCTCATCCCTCATTAAGCCACCCGATACTGTATGGCTGCAGGTGTGGTGTAGTCAGTAGTCCCAACTGCTTCACGACCTTTGCTGAAATGAGGTTCTTTTGGCTACCACTGTCGACAATGAATTGCAGCGGAAAACCCTTCATCCACATTTGTGAGTGAAAAAGACACTCCCCCTCCTTTGGGTCTTCGTGTTCATTCTTATGGATCTTGGCAACAATGACGTTGGGCTCCGCATCAATGATCTGCTTCCCTTTGGCATTCCCCTTGATGGGTTTTGACTCAGGGTCGGAACATGCATCTGATTCGGAAGCCTTCAACTCCACCACCAGCGACTGCTTGGTCCGACACTCACTTGTGTTATGAGTGGGACTCTTGTGGAACTCACAACACTTTCCTATGTCCTTCTTCAACTTCGTGGTGTTGTTCTTTTCTTGTGGCTTTGACGGGTTGTCTTGTGTCACCCAACCTTGGCTTTGTCCTTTGGTCTTCAGATTTGCAGATCCAAAGTCTCTTTTCTTCTATTTGAACTTTTGCTTGATTTTGAGAGTGTATCGGTACGCTGTGCCGAGCGAGGAGATGTTCAGGAACTCCATCTCTTCCTGGATGTATCTATGTAGGCAGTCACGATATTTGAGTACCAAATACAACTCAAAGTCCTTGATACCCAACTGTGTGCAAAAGGTGTGAAAAATGTTTGTGAACTCCGACACATCTTGGTCCCTTCCCTACCACAGTGTGGTCCATTTGATGTATTTTTCCTCATAGCATTTGACAGGGTAGTACTACTTGTTGATGGAATCTCGGAATGAATCCCAAGTCGGTGCGGCTGAGAATAGTGAGCCCGTACTTTCATTCTTCTACTCACAGTAGGTTTCCCACCAGTCCTTGATGTGGGGGGCTGTTTTGATAAGAGAGAAAATAATCTTTTCTCAACTGGAAAAATCATGAACAGAGAAATAACCCTCTAGCAGATTTAACCATTTATCTATGGCATTTGTGTCTATTTGACCTTCAAGGATGGGGATTTCAAAATTAACTTGTACCTTAAACGGTGTGCCGTTTCCAGAGTAGCTGTTGGAAGCTGATGTGTCACCTCTGGGTAGCCGCTAAAGGATCTGCGCAAAGCTATCCATCACGTTCCTTTGCCGCTAAGGGCTTCTTCGAGCAAGATTTTGATAAGATCTCCTACCTCCTCGTCTTTATTTTCATCCACCATGGGGGGCTGTCAATATTTGTGAGGTGGTCATGCAAAGGCTCGACCAGTTCAAGTCCTAACTCCTTATATCCCATATTGTGGGCCCTGTTTGGGTAAATTGGTACATCAATTTCCAGGGGTCGTAACTTTGGCACCCGATCTCCGTTTGACGAGTACAATAGCTCGTTAGAAAGATCTATCTGAGCACTACAACTTCGAGAAGAGAAACAATAGTCCATGAACACATGTTTCTCCCATATTTCCCAAAAAACGTTGTTTAGGGCCTCAAAACGGCTTCGAAAGTTCAGGACCCGAAAAATTGCTAAAAATAGTAAATTGTGCTATAATTATGGAAACTGAAAAACTGAAAGATACAACTGTGGGGGTCCAAATGGGATAGGTGGGTGGCCACCAACATCCACCTGGATCATTCCTCCCCCCTTAGGAAGCAATGGTCCCCATTGTGTTGAGTTCCTCCATGTGATGAGGAAGCTGCTGCTGAACTTGGTCCCTGGTGAGCTGTTCTACAACCTCTGATGTGTCCAATAATGGTGGGAAGCATGGTCAATGGTGGTCCAGATTGAATTCGGCGCAAGCAAAGGAATGGGGGAATGATGTGCTCCAAAGCATTGTTTCCCACAACCTTGGTAATGGTGTAAGGAACATGTCGATGTGGTTGGAGCTTCTGGTGGGCTCTTGTAAGGTGTTCTTTCTGCAGATGCAACCAGACTTTGTTGCCCACCTGAAACTTGTGTGGTACCCCTGTGGGTGAGGAGAAGTTGTTCCTGTGTTCTATCATGACTGTATCCATTTCTTGTTGTTGTTGCATGGAGGAACCCTTTGTAGGGGTCATGGATTGGGCAACGATCTTCCCCTTACTTTGGGAGTGAACCGAACAGAAAATAAATTTCCTATTCTGGGAGATGAGCTTGCTACCTTTCTTGGTAGTCATCAAAGAGGTGGCGGTAGGTGGGGCTGTTACACTAAAAAATGTCACCATGACTATTTACAGTTAGTATGGCTCTATCAACAGTCATGCTATCCTCTTAGGCAAGTCTTATGCCTCTGCTCTCCATGTCAAACTCCAAGAAGAGAGAAAGTCTTTGTAAATGTATTTATCTCTGGGTACGCAGGTTCTCTCAACCTTACCTGCGGGCACGCACCCAATGTTCACAAAAGCCGCGTACTTGTACGCTCTGTATGTAAAGGGGCAGGTGCGTCCCCCTGTAAAGGTCAAAATGCGCAAGTTTCATCTTTAAAAAGTTACTTGTGGTCATTTCTAGAGCATTCTAGAAGGTTGCTCGATGTGTATTGAGCGCCTCCAGATGGTTCATGTACCCCTACCAAAGAGGAACTTATCCCATCAATAAGGGAGCTATCCCATCCAAAGAGGGGATTATCCCATTGATGGTGGACTTGAATAAATTCCTCTAGAGCACTATAAATACAGGCATTGGGCTAGAAGGAGGAGAGGTTGGAAGCTAAACATTTCTAAGGGTAGATGCTGCTGGAATTAGGACTCCCATTTAGAAGCTTGTGAGGAGAGATTGCCATCTTTGCTTGTTCTATTTGGAAGTGGGTGAGCTTTGTCAAAGTAAAGGAGAACTCTTGATGGACCCTGGGAGGGACTTGCACAACACCAAGGCTTAGGTTGTAATGGTTCCTTTTGTTACCTTTAATACAAATTAGTCCATTCTTCTCAATAACTTGTTATTTATGAGTTGTTTCATATACTCCTTGGTCTATATGTTGAATATGCTTTGTTTTATGTTATAATCAGGTGCTATTTAATGGTTTGACTGTTGGTGGATGCAGGTTTCGAAGAGAAGGAGGAGCTCATCTGGATCAACGAAGCTGGACTACTACAACAACGTTTGGTTAAAGGTAAGAGCTAAACACTTGATTTCTCATATTGTAATGCATATTTAGGGAAGGATTGTTCTCTTTTGTCTTGTTTGTCATTAGAAAGTCTTAGACTTCTAGGAAGGTCGGTTGTGTCCACACTATTGACTGATTCCGTGTGACAAAATGGCGACCATACTGGGGATCCATTGATGTGAAAGTCTTTTCCTTTGAATGAACTTTGCTCTGAGAAAATTGGTTTATTTTTCTGGTTTTTGGCTGTGTGAACTTGTATTTGGGTGGATTAGCTTAGGATTAAATTATATTTAGTTTTTCTTGAATTTTCCAGTAGGACGCACCCTCTGAGTATTGCACAGTGCATACCTGTACGCACTGTCGCTGTGTGCACAGAGCAGGCCCGCACCTGTCTTAACAGGTTGCCTGCGTCCCCTGCTAAAATTTAAGAAAATTCCATTTTTTGCATTTTTTCTCTAAGATTTTGTTTTTAGCTTATTTTTGCTGCCCAGATCCACTGTTCACCTGTCAGAAGTTCTCATCTAGGCTTGTTTCATTGGCATTCCTACTCTAAGCTTTCATCAATTGGGTGTTTTGAGTCTCTTTTTTGAGAAATTCTTAATTTGATTTCCTTTGGTCATTACTTGGAGGTTTGTCTCAGTCTTTTCACAATTTTGTATGAGTGTTAATCGCCTTTGAGTGTTTTTATTTTTTGATCTTTGGAACTCTCACCCAATTTTCTCGACTTGCACTTGATTGGTTCTTAGATTACATTAGAATCGTCTTGTGTTTGAGAATTCTCTTGCATAGATCACATTTGCATAATTAGAATTCTCATTTTCAGAATATTAATGAAAAATGTGCATAGATTACATTTGCATACTTTTCAAGTGAATTGTGCATAGATTACAATTGCATAGTTTACATTCTGAAAAATCAATTGTAGATTTAGATCAGTTTTCTTTGATTTGAATTTACACAAAATAAAAATAAAAAAAATGGTTTGCAATTGATTTGCATAAGTTTTTCTTGATGAAATTAGTGCATTAGAGAATTTGTTATATTTTCTCTTAGTGATCAATTTTTTGCATTGTTGGAAGTGAATGGAAACTCTCTCCTTAATTTAGTTAGGATTCATCGAATTGAAAAGATTCCATTATCATATTCGATTGCATTCAGTTGAGTCGGTTCATAACACCATTGGTTTCGTATCCATTTACCCATTTGAGTAATAACAGCCTTAATAACACAGCGCTTAATTAAAATTCATCTAGTAATTTTTACATTTCTAGGGCTCTGAAACACCAACATAGCTTAGGCTAGTGTCTTGGAGTAGGAGAGTAATTAACTCTCCAAGACAACAAAACCAAACAAGTAGCTTATCTTGTGGTAGGATAAATCCAACTGTTGCATTTATACTCTGGGAAAGCTCCTCTTAAAGGAGAAGCACGAGCTCATGTTCGAACCAGTGAGGGGATCAATCCTCCCTCGTTGGGAACGACGCCAGATACGCACGTACTACAAATGGTAAACCTCGGATTAACCATTGTCGAGGAGCCTGGGGTCACTTATCGGTAAACCTTGGATTATTGTCAAGGAGCCGGTAAGGGGATTGAGCTTGATACTCTGCCCTTGCATGCTGTCGGAGCGTAGACTGTTCCCCCAGGTGTATTTGTTACTGTTGGTGACCTTAGTGACCATTATCTTTAGGGTTCTACCCAAGGTGACGGTGGAGGGAAGATCCCACTGTACCTGGAGCAGACGTCGACTAGACTCACTTGGATTTTCTGGGGGGTTCACTTCACTCGAGACGGTTAAAGTGGAGGAACTTGGTCCAGTCTATTCATTAAGCAGGTTGTCGGGGTAACTGTTCCACCCACCACTTCTGTACTAAATTCGGCGATGTTGGGCTTTATCACCAACTAGTGTTTTCGGTCCGAAAGGTTACTGTTTGTGTGTGGTTTGACTCCTAGATTTGATAGTGCGTGTTACTTTGTTTTTTTTTACTTTTAGAGACCATAGGTGTGAATTGTGAATTTTAATTGTTAGGTGTGAATTGTGAATTGTTAATTTTAGTTTTAAATTGTTAATAAAATTCACTGAAGTTGAATATAATGGCAAATGTTCCGGAATTTATCAACCTAGGAACCCCTCCTAACGAGAATCCTAGTATTTTTCCTTACTTTGGAAATGTTGGTCCTCCTTACATGGCTACTTTGTCATTACCTGGATTTACAATAGGTTTACCGATATGGTTATTTTCAACTTCGTTGGCCCAAAATACTCCAATTTTTCCATCTCAACCGGATGCTTCACCTCAACAGAGTTCACCATCTCAACATCACCAACCTTCTGTTGACCCTTTACCTTCTTCGCCTAATTTTTCTTCCTCCATTTCTTCCTCTTCGCCTGGTAAAAGCCTTGATGCTAGTAACCAGGAGGCTAAGGAGAAGAAGAAAGGGAAGAAGAAGAAGAAGAAGAAGAAGCAAGATAAGAAAGAAGTCAACCAACCAACCATGGCTGTAAGTGTTAGTTGTGTTGAAGAAAATGCCGACATGCATCGTAAACCCAAATACCCTTGCAGGCTTTGTAAGGGTGACCACTTCCTTGTCAATTGTCCTGGTATTCCAAAGGTCTTGGAAGTATGGTCAGAAAAATCTCATCAACTTTCCATTGATCCATCAACCAGTGATAGTCAGGTTCCTGGGAAAAAGGGTAAAGTTAGGTTTCCTTGTAAGTTATGCAAAGGGAGTCATCAAACTCACATTTTCCCTCACATGGATGAAGCCTCAAAATTGTTGGAAAACCTTACTGTTCCACAGAAAGAATTTCCAACTGGTTACTGTAAACTTTCTCCCAACCTACCGTCAACTGACGGAGTGATTGATCTAATTTCAAGTATGGTCAATCACACTCTTCCATTGGAGAGTGAAACTCATGTCACTCAGGTTGATGATCCATTAGTTGATCAAGTGGTCGATTCAATTTCACATTTGGTCGATCCCACTTTCCCTTTAGAGAGTGAATTTCATACCGCTGATGTTCTTCTTGTTACATCAGATTCTTCTATGCCGGGGGGCATTTCACCTGTTTCTACAGAACCCCCTCCAAGTACTGAGGTCTTTTCCTTTGATTGGAATAGACTGACAGAACCTCGTCTTCCTTCCTCCATCCCTTTCCAAATCATTGTCAAGGCTGGTGGTAGGGACATACATCGTACTCAGGTAGATGAAGGTGCTTCTGTTAGTATTTTATCCTCAACTGTTTGGAAAGCTTTGGGTTCCCCTCAGCTTGCACCTATTACGCAGAATCTGAAAGCTTTTAACAGAACCATTAGTGAACCTTTAGGGATCCTTCCTAAGTTTTCTATTACCTTGGAAGGTAAAACTGTCTGTATTGATCTTATGGTAGTTCGAGGTCCCTTGGATTTCAATTTACTCCTTGGGCGAGACTATGTTTATGCAATGAAAGCTGTCGTATTGACACTCTTTCGCGTGATGTCTTTCCCTCACAATGGAAGTATTGTGACTGTAAACCAGCTTTCGTTCCCTAGTCTTGTTTCAACTACCAGTAATATGACACCCTTAAATGTTCCTGATTCTAAAGTGGTATCTACCCTGCCACGGGTTAATTATGTGGCAACTGACCCCATGTTTTTAGTTACCGATGTAAGTGAGCCTCCCACTGTTTGCTCATCTTCCTTCGATTTAGATCTGGTAATTGACATGGAAAACTCCATGGGATTACTTGAACACGATGTTCTTATCCCTTTTGAGTCCCTTGACATGTGTCCCTTCCAGAGAACTATTCTTCCTTCTGATGAAGACCTCTTAGAAGCCATGATCAAGGTGTGTCCATTGACATGTCTTTCTTCCAGTTGGAAGCCATGATCAGTGTGTCCGAGGAAAGTTCCTTTTACTGTGTCAACCTCATTAAAAAATGAATCAGTTAGTTCGAGGATAGTTCCTTGTCTTGTGTCAACCTCGTTAAAAAAATGAAACAATGATAGGTTATATAGATAGTTAGAAAGTAGGGTTTTGAGGATAGTTCCTCTTACTGAGTCAACCTCGTTAAAAAATGAATCAGGTATGAGGATAGTTCTTTTCTTGCGTCAACCTCACTAAAAAATTAAACAACTCCCTTTTCAAGTTAAATATTGAAAGTTAACCTTCATTCCATCCATCTGGTTGAATGCAATGAAGCCTGGGGGGCATGTACCTCGCTTTGCATCATTATGCTGGGGGCATGCGAACTTCTTGAGCATAGTTCCTTATCTTGTGTCAAGCTCGTTAAAAAATGAAACAAGGATAGGTTAGATAGGTAGATTTTAGAGAGTAGTCATGAGCATAGTTCCTTGTCTTGTGTCAAGCTCGTTAAAAAATGAATCAAGGATTTTAGAGCACAGTTCCTTGTCTTGTGTCAAGCTCGTTAAAAAATGAATCAAGGTTTTTAGAGTAGAGTTTTTGTTAGGTAGATTGTAGAGAGTAGTTATGAGCATAGTTCCTTATCTTGTGTCAAGCTCGTTTAAAAAATGAAACAAGGGTTTGAGGATAGTTCTTTTCCTGTGTCAACCTCATTAAAAAATGAAACAACTCCCACGAGTCTTTCCAAGATCTTGAAAGTAAAGCTTCATTCCATCCACCTCATTGAATGCCATGAAGCTTGGGGGGCATGTACCTTGTTTTGCGTCATTATGCTGGGGGCATGTGAACTTATAACAAGCATAGTTTTTCATTTCAAGCTTGCGTAAACATGAAACCGAATCCGAGCATAGTTCTTTTCCTGTGTCAAGCTCGTTAAAAAATGAAACAAATCCTCCTCTAATTAGTCGAGAGTTTGACTAGATCTCATAAATGTTAAGTTGTATATTTAGGTTAGTTATTTCAGTTTTTGCATAATTTTCTTACAGTTTTAGGTTGAGTCTTTCAAATGATCTCGTAACTGAACCTTCATTTCATCCAACTGGTTGAATGAAATGAAGCTGGGGGGCATGCGCTCTAGCAGTTATGCTTAGGGGGCATCAAGCATAGTTTTTCTCTGTTTCGAGCTTGTGTAAAAATGAAACTACTTTGAAGCATAGTTTTTCTCTGTTTCAAGCTTCTGAAAAAATGAAACCTATCTCGAGTCAGTTTCAGTTATTTTCAAGACTCGTTAAACTCATGAAAATCTCGTGATTATTTTGCTATTTTTCATTCTCGTAAAACAAATGAAAATGCCGAGTTCTTTCTGTCTTTTCCTGCTCGTAAATTAAATTGAAAGTCGGCTATATGAGTATATTTTTATCATTTTTTCGAACTCATTAAAATTTACGAAAAAGTGAAAACCATGAGTACATTTTTATCATTTTTTTCGAATTTGTTAAAACTTACGAAAAAGTGAAACCGTAGAGTCATCTTTTAAGCCCTTTTCTGACTCCTAAAACATGAAAAGATTGCCGAGCATTTCTTTTACACTCGTTAAAATGGAATTAAAAGATGGTCTTCTTATAGCCCTTTTCCGACCGTAAAAATGCGAAAAGATTGCCGGGTTTTTGTCGTTTCAAACTCGATATTGGAAATAAAACGACGTGTCTTTGATCGCTTTTTACTTTTCAGGTCAACGACACTAAACATGAAAGTACTCCTTGGTCGCAAGATCAAGCGGTTCTCTCAAGTATGATTTTATACTTTTTCGGGCTTGAGAGACACAAACTTACGAAAAAGTTCACCTTGGAGTCTTCTTTAGTTTTTTCAGACTCTCTAAAATTGAAAAACGCCGAGTTTCTCCTATACTGGACTCGTTAAAATTTCACAGTAAAGGACCTGTTCAATTACAAACAAGAACGGACCACTCCTTCTTAGGGTCTGAATCAAAACTAGGTTGGACTCATCCGAAGGATGAGCTTATAATCAAGCATATGTTATCCTCCTCAAGCTTGTAAAAAATAAAGAGGTACTTGCCAGAAATGGTGGGGGAAAAGAGAGAAGAATGAACCTATTTGTTATCCTTTGCTACAGAAGAACCTTATCACCGCTCTTGAACACGACGCTTTTCATTCACCTGGGTTGGGAAATCCTTTGTCCTAAAAGTTGATTAAACCTTTTTGAAAGTCTTCAACCGTTTTGGGTATTAACTTTGGGTCAATCGTCACCAAGCCATCTGTCGTGTCGTTATGTGTTCAAAAGGTCTCTGCAAATAAACCATTCATACACAAAACACATGTCATCCATTTGACCATCCCTGAGTCAGTCCTTACAGCAACATTTCTTCAACTTGAAAAATGATTTCGTGTTGTGGGCTTGCCTGCAACGGGTCACTTTCTATCGACATCAGCACATTATCTAGAAAGATGACCTAGAAATCGTCAGTACCTTGAAGTCTGCATGCATCAATGGCAGGTTTCTCGCCTTTGACGACAGTTTACATCATTGACTTTCGATCAAGGGATTCCGTGACGTGTTCGACATCAACTCATTCATTCACATTTCATGGATTGTACTGGGTACTTTGAGAACCATTGACATCACTGGTGGTCTCTCTCACGCTTGTTAATGGTTTACATCATCGACCGGTAATCAAGTGGTTTCTACCATGCTCGACATCAACTCATTTATTTGCATGGATAGGATCGTACCAATTCGAGAAGTAGAGATGAAGACCCTGGATCTAGTTTCCACCATCCAGGCTGCGAGGAGTTTTGTATTCATTATATAGTAGACTTATTATAAACAGATGGCTGCGTCCATACTGTGTCTACAGAAGTCTATGATTGTGATGTACTGCAAAATCATTCTTGTATCAGAGCAGTAGTTAGATTGTTAGTTAAAGTTTTCAATCTGAGTATGGGAATGCCTACCTCAGTGATGATATCATCTTATATATGTATTTTGTGTTGAATAATTGCAGGTTCTGACCAGGCTCTCCACGAGATAATCCTTGAAATGATAAAGCGCTTCACCCTTCCTAGATAATACAAACCCTAATCTATTACAGGCTTCGCACTTTAGGGGGCAATCTGTTACACTAAAAAATGTCACCATGACTATTTACAGTTAGTATGGCTCTATCAACAGTCATGCTATCCTCTTAGGCAAGTCTTATGCCTCTGCTCTCCATGTCAAACTCCAAGAAGAGAGAAAGTCTTTGTAAATGTATTTATCTCTGGGTACGCAGGTTCTCTCAACCTTACCTGCGAGCACGCACCCAATGTTCACAAAAGCTGCATACTTGTACGCTCTGTATGTAAAGGGGCATGTGCGTCCCCCTGTAAAGGTCAAAATGCGCAAGTTTCATCTTTAAAAAGTTACTTGTGGTCATTTCTAGAGCATTCTAGAAGGTTGTTCGACGTGTATTGAGCGCCTCCAGATGGTTCATGTACCCCTACCAAAGAGGAACTTATCCCATCAATAAGGGAGCTATCCCATCCAAAGAGGGGATTATCCCATTGATGGTGGACCTGAATAACTTCCTCTAGAGCACTATAAATACAGGCATTGGGCCAGAAGGAGGAGAGGTTGGAAGCTAAACATTTCTAAGGGTAGATGCTGCTGGAATTAGGACTCCCATTTAGAAGCTTGTGAGGAGAGATTGCCATCTTTGCTTGTTCTATTTGGAAGTGGGTGAGCTTTGTCAAAGTAAAGGAGAACTCTTGATGGACCCTGGGAGGGACTTGCACAACACCAAGGCTCAGGTTGTAATGGTTCCTTTTGTTACCTTTAATACAAATTAGTCCATTCTTCTCAATAACTTGTTATTTATGAGTTGTTTCATATACTCCTTGGTCTATATGTTGAATATGCTTTGTTTTATGTTATAATCAGGTGCTATTTAATGGTTTGACTGTTGGTGGATGCAGGTTTCGAAGAGAAGGAGGAGCTCATCTGGATCAACGAAGCTGGACTACTACAACAGCGTTTGGTTAAAGGTAAGAGCTAAACACTTGATTTCTCATATTGTAATGCATATTTAGAGAAGGATTGTTCTCTTTTGTCTTGTTTGTCATTAGAAAGTCTTAGACTTCTAGGAAGGTCGGTTATGTCCGCACTATTGACTGATTCCGTGTGACAGGGGCTACCTTCAGTATCCTGTATAATGAATTATTCAAAGAAATAATGATAGCATGAGGCCTTGACTCATACATAGCATGTTGCCTTCACAAGTATGGCTGGCCTAATAGTACATCACAAACATCCAAAGGTGTAACATCACACACTACCTTGCTTATGAATGGCTTGATGCTGTAGGGAAGGTGGAACTACTGGCGAACTTTGAGATCTCATCCTTCATGAAGCCACCTGATACCGTACGGCTGTGGGTGTGGTGTAGTCGGTAGGCCCAACCGCTTCACGACCTCTACTGAAATGAGGTTCTTTTGGCTGCCACTGTCGACAATGAAATGCAGCGGCGAACCCTTCACCCACCTCTGTGAGTGGAAAAGACGCTCCCCCTTCTCTGGGTCTTTGGGCTCATTCTTCTGGATCTTGGCGATGGAAATAGTGACGCTAGGCTCTGCATCAATGATCTTCTTCCCTTTGCCATTCCCTTTGACAGGTTCTGACTTAGGCTCGGAACATGCATCTGATTCGGAAGCCTTCAACTCAGCCACTAGCGACTGCTTGGTCCGACAATCACTTATGTTATGAGTGGGACCCTTGTGGAACTCATACCAGTTTCCTATGTCCTTCTTCGACCTCGTGGTGTTGTTCTTTTCTTGCGGCTTCGACGGGTTGTCTTGGGTTGCCCCGCCTTGGCTTTGTCCTTTGGTCTTCATATTTGTAGATCCAAAGTCTCTTTTCTTCTGTTTGAAATTTTGCTCAATTTTGAAAGCTTATTAGCACGCTGTGCCAAGCGAGGAGATGTTCAGGAACTCCATCTCTTCCTAGATGTATTTGTGTAGGCAGCCGCGGTATTTGAGTACCAAATGCAGCTCAGAGTCCTTGATACCCAACTATGTGCCAAGGGTATGAAAAATGTTTGTGAACTCCGACACATCTTGGTCCCTTCCCTACCACAGTGTGGTCCATTTGATGTATTTGTTCTCATAGCTTTTGACAGGGTATTACCGCTCCTTGATGGCATCTCGGAATGAATCCCAAGTGGGTGTGGCTGAAAATAGTGAGCTCGTAATTTCATTCTTTTGCTCGCAGTAGGTTTCCCACTAGTCCTTGACGTGGGGGGCTGCTTTGAGAAGAGCGAAAATAATCTTTTCTCGACAGGAAAAATCGTGAACAGAAAAATAACCCTCTAGCAGATTTAACCATTTATCTACATCATCTGCATCTATTTGACCCTCAAATATGGCGATTTCAAAATTAACTTGTACCTTAAACGGTGTGGCGTTTCTAGTGTAGCAGTTGGAAGCCGATGCATTGCCTCTGGGTAGCCACTGAAGGATCTGTGCAAAGTTGTCCATCATCGCATTCCTTTGCTGCTTGAGGGCTCCTTTGAGCAAGATTTTGATAGGATCTTCTGCCCCCTCGTCTTTCTTTTCATCAGCCATGGGAGGCCGTCAGGATTTACGAGGGTGGTCTTGCAAAGGTTCGACCAGTTCAAGCCCTAACTCCTTATATCTCGACCTTGTTGGGGACATGCAAAGAAAAACAGAGAAAAAGCAGACCGCTCTGATACCACTAATACAAATTTAAATAGAAATGTAGCAAAATACAGAGATAACCATATACACAAAGATGCAGTGGAAATAATACTTCGTTTCATTAATGGAAAATACTGAAATATGCTTACAAACAGAAATGGAAATAAACCAGCTAGGGTGATGGTAGCTTATCTCTGAGAAGAGTTGTGGCGGCTACATGCCTTTGAACTGTGTTACAATTAGGCTCGAAGGCCTATGTATTGTTGAGAAACAATGGAAAACCATTAACATCCCAAAACCTAACCATAGAAGATGAAATGCCAAATTGTGGGCCCCGTTTGGGTAAATTGGTACATCAATTTCCCGGGGTCGTAACTTTGGCACCCGATCTCCGTTTGACACGTACAATAGCTCGTTAGAAATATCTATTCGAGCACTACAACTTTAGGAAGAACAACATTCGTCCATTGACCCATGTTGCTCGCAAATTTCCCAAAAAACGTCGTTTAGGGCCTCAAAATGGCTCTGGAATTTCAGGACCTGAAAAACTGCTAAAAATAGTAAATTGTGCTATAATTACGGAAACTAAAAAACTGAAAGAGATAGTTGTGGGGGTCTAAATGGGATAGGTGGGTGGCCACCAACATCCACCTGGATCATTCCTCCCCCCTAGGAAGCAATGGTCCCCATTGCATTGAGTTCCTCCATGAGATGAGGAAGCTGTTGTTGAACTTGGTCCTTGGTGAGTTGTTATGCAATCTCTGATGTGTCCAATAATGGTGGGAATCATGGCCGATGATGGTCCACATTGAACACTCGGTGCAAGCAAGGGAATGGGGAATGATGTGCTACAAAGCATTGTTTCCCACAGCCTTGGTAATGGCGTAAGGACCATATCAGTGTGGTTAGAGCTTCTGGTGGGCTCTTGTAAGGTGTTCTTTTTGTAGATGCAACCAGACTTTGTTGCCCACCTGAAACTTGTGTGGTACCCCTGTGGGTGAGGAGAAGTTGTTCCTGTGTCCTGTCATGATTATATCCCTCTGTTGCTTTTGTTGTGTGGAGGAACCCTTCGCAGGGGTCATGGATGTGGCAATGATCTTCCCCTTACTTTGGGAGCGAACCAGATAGAAAATAAATTTCCTAGTCTGGGAGATAAGCTTGCTACCTTTCTTGACAGTGATCAAAGAGGCGGCAGTAGGTGGGGCTACCTCCAGTATCTTATATAATGAATTATTCAAAGAAATAATGACAGCGGGAGGCCTTGACTCATACACAGCATGTTGCCTCCACAAGTATGGCTTGCCTAATAGTACATCACAAACATCCAAAGGTGTAACATCACACACTACCTCATCTATGAAGGGCTTGATGCTGTAGGGAAGGTGGCATTGCTAGCGAACTTTGAGATCTCGTCCTTCATGAAGCCACCCAATACTATATGGCTACTGGTGTGGTATAGTCGGTAGGCCCAACCGCTTCATGACCTCTGTTGAAAGGAGGTTATTTTGGCTGCCACTTTCGACAATGAATTGCAGCGGCGAACCCTTCACCCACATCTGTGAGTGGAAAAGACGCTTCCTCTCCTCTGGGTCTTTGGGCTCATTCTTCTAGATCTTGACGGTGGCAATAGTGATGCTAGGCTCCACATCAATGATCTGCTTCCTTTTTCCATTCCCCTTGATGGGTTCTGACTCAGGGTCGGAACATGCATCTGATTCGGAAGCCTTCAACTCGACCTCCAGCGACTGCTTAGTCCGACACTCACTTGTGTTGTGAGTGGGACTCTTGTGGAACTCACACAACTTTCTTGTGTCCTTCTATGACTTCGTGGTGTTGTTCTTTTCTTGCGGCTTCGACGGGTTGCCTTGGCTCACCCCGCCTTGGCTTTGTCCTTTGGTCTTCAGATTTGCAGATCCAAAGTCTCTTTTCTTTTGTTTGAACTTTTGATTGATTTTGAGAGTGTATCGGTATGTCGTGCCGAGCGAGGAGATGTTCAGGAACTCCATCTCTTCCTGGATGTATCTATGTAGGCAGCCACGGTATTTGAGTACCAAATGCAGCTTAGAGTCCTTGATTCCCAACTGTGTGCGAAGGGTATGAAAAATGTTTGTGAACTCTGGCACATCTTGGTCCCTTCCCTACCACAGTGTGGTCCATTTGATGTATTTGTCCTCATAGCTTTTGACAGGGCAGTACTGCTCCTTGATGGCATCCCAAAATGAATCCTAAGTTGGTGCGACTCAAAATATTGAGCCTGTACTTTCATTCTTCTAGTCACAGTAGGTTTCCCACCGGTCCTTGATGTGGGGGGCTGCTTTGAGAAGAGAAAAAATAATATTTTCCTGACTGGAAAAATCATGAACAGAAAAATAACCCTCTAGTAGATTTATCCATTTATCTACAACATCTGCGTCTATTTGACCCTCAAAGATGGGGATTTCAAAATTAACTTGTACCTTAAATAGTGTGGCATTTCTAGAGTAGCTGTTGGAAGCCGATGCGTCGCCTCTAGGTAGTTGCTGAAGGATCTGCACAAACCTATCCATCATCGCATTCCTTTGCCGCTCGAGGGCTTCTTCCAGCAAGATTTTGATAGGATCTCCTGCCCCCTCATCTTTCTTTTCATCGGCCATGGGAGACCGTTGGGATTTTCGAGGCTGGTCTTGCAAAGGTTCGACCAGTTCAAGCCTTAACTCCTTATATCCCGACCTCGTTGGGGACATGCAAAGAAAAATAGAGAAAAAACAGATGGCTCTAATACCACTGATCCAGATTTAAATAGGAACACAACAAAATATAGAGATAACCATATACAAAAAGATGCAGCGGAAATAATACTTCGTTTCATTAATGTAAAATACTGAAATATGCTTACAAATAGAAATGGAAATAAACCAGCGAGGGCGATGGTAGCTTATCTCTGAGAAGAGATGTGGTGGCTACATGCCTCTGAACTGTGTTACAATGAGGCTCCAAGGCCTATTTATTGTTGAGAAACAATAGAAAACCCTTAACATCCTAAAACCTAACCCTAGAAGATGAAACGCCAAGTTGTGGGCCTCGTTTGGGTAAATTGGTACATCAATTTCCTTGGGTGTAACTTTGGCACCCGATCTCCGTTTGACGAATACAATAGCTTGTTAGAAAGATCGATCTGAGCACTACAACTTCAAGAAGAGAAACGTCGGTCCATGAACCCATGTTGCTCCCAGATTTCCCAAAAAACATCGTTTAGGGCGTCAAAACTAGTCTGGAAGTTCAGGACCCAAAAAACTACTAAAAATAGTAAATTGTGCTACAATTACAGAAACTGAAAAACTAAAAGAGATAGTTGTGGGGGTCCAAATGGGATAGGTGGGTGGCCACCAACATCCACCTGGATCATTCCTCCCCCCTTAGGAAGAAATGGTCCCCGTTGCGTTGAGTTCCTTAATGAGATGAGGAAGTTGTTGCTGAACTTGGTCCCTGGTGAGCTGTTCTGCAACCTTTGATGTGTCCAGTAATGGTGGGAAGCATGGTCGATGACGATCCACATTGAACACTCAGTGAAAGCGAAGGAATGGGGGAATTATGTGCACCAAAGCATTGTTTCCCACAGCCTTGGTAATGGTGTAAGGACCATGTCAATGTGGTTGGAGCTTCTGCTGGGCTCTTGTAAGGCATTCTTTCTCCAGATGAAAAGGGTCTTTGTTGCCCACCTAAAACTTGTGTGGTACCCCTGTGGGTGAGGAGAAGTTGTTCCTGTGTTCAGTCATGACTGTATCCCTCTATTGCTATTGCTGCGTGGAGGAACCCTTCGCAGGGGTCATGGATGTGGCAACGATCTTCCCCTTACTTTGGGAGCGTATCAAACAAAAAATAAATTTCCTAGTCTGGGAGATGAGCTTGCTGCCTTTCTTGGCAGTGATTAAAGAGGTGGCGGTAGGTGGGGCTACCTTCGGTATCCTGTATAATGAATTATTCAAAAAAATAATGATAGTGTGAGGCCTTGACTCATACATAGCATGTCGCCTCCACAAGTATGGCTAGCCTAATAGTACATCACAAACATCCAGAGGTGTAACATCACACACTACCTCATCTGTGAAGGGCTTGATGCTGTAGGGAAGGCAGCACTGCTGGCAAACTTTGAGATCTTGTCCTTCATGAAGCCACCCGATATTGTATGGCTGCGGGTGTGGTGTAGTCGGTAGGCCAAACCGCTTCATGACCTCTGCTGAAATGGGGTTCTTTTGGCTGCCACTGTCGACAATGAATTGCAGCAGCGAACGCTTCACCTACATCTGTGAGTGGAAAAGAAGCTCCCCCTCCTCTGGGTCTTCGGGCTCATTCTTTTGGATCTTGGCAGTGGAGTGACGCTAGGCTTTGCATCAATGATCTGCTTCCCTTTGCCATTCCCCTTGACGGGTTCTGACTCAGGGTCGGAACATGCATTTGATTCGGAAGCCTTCGACTCAGCCACCAGCGACTGCTTGGTCTGACACTCACTTGTGTTATGAGTGGGACTCTTGTGGAACTCACACCACTTTCCTATGTCCTTCTTCGACTTCATGGTGTTGTTCTTTTCTTGCAGCTTCGATAGGTTGTCTTGGGTCACCCCACCTTGGCTTTGTCCTTTGGTCTTCAGATTTGCAGATCCAAAGTCTCTTTTCTTCTATTTGAACTTTTGCTTGATTTTAACAGAATATCGGTACATCGTACTGAGCGAGGAGATGTTCAGGAACTCCACCTCTTCCTTGATGTATCTATGTAGGCAACCGTGGTATTAGAGTACCAAATTTAGCTTAGTCTCCTTGATACCCAACTGTGTGCGAAGGGTATGAAAAATGTTTGTGAACTCTAGCACATCTTGGTCCCTTACCTGCCACAGTGTGGTCCATTTGATGTATTTGTCCTCATAGCTTTTGACAAGGTAGTACTACTCCTTGATGGCATCGTGGAATGAATCCCAATTCGGTGCGGCTGAAAATAGTGAGCTCGTACTTTCATTCTTCTGCTCGCAGTAGATTTCCCACTAGTCCTTGAAGTGGGGGGATGCTTTGAGAAGAGCGAAAATAATCTTTTCCCGATTGGAAAAATCATGAATAGAAAAATAACCCTCTAGCAAATTTAACCATTTATCTACAGCATCTACATCTATTTGACCCTCAAAGATGGGTATTTCAAAATGAACTTGGACCTTAAATAGTGTGGCATTTCCAGAGTAGCTGTTGGAAGCCGATGCGTCGCCTCTGGGTAGCCGCTGAAGGATTTGGGCAAATTTTTCCATCATCGCGTTCCTTTGCCTCTTGAGGGCTTCTTCGAGCAAGATTTTGATAGGATCTCTTGCCCCCTCGTCTTTCTTTTCATCTGCCATGGGAGGGTGTCGGTATTTGTGAGGCTGGTCTTGCAAAGGTTCGACCAGTTCAAGCCCTAACTCCTTATATCTCGACCTCATTGGGGACATGGAAAGAAAAACAGAGAAAAAGTAGATTGATCCGATACCACTGATCCAGCTTTGAATAGGAACGTAACAAAATACAGAGATAACCATATACACAAAGATGCAGCAGAAATAATACTTCGTTTCATTAATGCAAAATACTAAAATATTCTTACAAATAGAAATGGAAATAAACCAGCCAGGGCGATGGTAGCTTATCTCTGAGAAGAGATGTGGTAGCTACATGCCTCTGAACTGTGTTACAATGAGGCTCGAAGGCCTATTTATTGTTGAGAAATAATGGAAAAGTCTTAACATCCCAAAACCTAACCCTAGAAGATGAAACACCAAATTGTGGGCCCCCTTTGGGTAAATTGGTACACCAATTTCCCGGGTTCGTAACTTTGGCACCCGATCTTCGTTTGACGCGTACAATAGCTTGTTAGAAAGATCTATCTAAGAACTACAAATTTGGGAAGAGAAACATTGGACCATGGACCCATGTTGCTCCCAGATTTCCCAGAAAACATCGTTTAGGGCCTCAAAATGGCTCCGGAAGTTCAGGACCCGAAAAATTGCTAAAAATTGTAAATTGCGCTACAATTACGGAAACTGAAAAACTGAAACAGACAGTTGTGGGGGTCCAAATGGGATAGGTGGGTGGCCACCAACATCCACCTGGATCACTCTATGGCTATTATATGGGACTAAGTCCTATAACAACTTAGAGAAACCCTACAGGCCCAAGTTTCCAAAAGTTCCATAGGAAGATCATAGTATGCAATAAATTCCTACATCTCCATATCTTCATCAACAGTTTAGACACCCTTTACAACTCTGAAAAGTGACTCTAAGTAGCTATAGGATTTCCTATAGACTGTTATAGGATTACATGTTCAACAACAATAGCATGAGCACATTCATAAATACATCAGAGAAAACTATAACATCATAAAAAGGTTAAACATTAGGTATGAGGATCTCTTACACTTACCCTTTGAACTCATTCAAAGCATTAGGAAAAATTATGAGTGAAAAAAGTGAATTTTTTTATAGCCAAATAAGAATAGCAGAGGTCTTAGTCAAAATTGGCACAACAATACACTTTTTCTAAGAATTCTCCACATGTGTGAGGGTGAATTAGAAAAAACCATGGGATCATTTAAAAATTAGGTCATTATCTCCTACTAATGAAGAAGTAAAGTGTAAGAACAAGGATGCTAAGAATGAGAAAGGAAAGTGGGGTCCAACTTAACTACGGTGCACTACGTTTTCTCGTTCACCACCCAATAGTTTCCCCACTTAACCTCGAGATCACTTCAAGCTCACCACCTATTCTCACTTCACATTTTTCTTGCAAACAATGTTAAAAAGCCTCAACAAATTCCACCACCACTACAGGATAAGGTTACATGATATTAGGTTCAAAAACTCCAAGTTGTATGAAACAGTCTGTAACGACCTACAAGATACAGATGTTTTTGGTACAAGACATAAAATATCACCAAAAATGATCATAGATACCTTGAGTGAGATAAGAAAATAGATTTTACTCAAGAAACCATAAGTCTAGCATCTCTCCACTCCCTTACTCACATTTGTCACTAGGATTGTGGCTCAATTACTTGAATTTATCAATCAATACGTTTTCTGTATTAAGGCTATAAATTAATAGAAGAAATTAAATCAATATTTTTTCTATAAGTATACATAATGGTTTAAACTATTCAGTAATAAGTTGTTTTTAAAATAATTGGTAAAAAAATGTGCATTTTTATTAGCCTAGAAAATTCCCCACTGCTAAACCCTAATTCTTGTAAAAACACATAAATAACATTTCCTGGAAAATATTTTTTGTGTTATAAAATGGAAGGGGAATTCAACAAGAGAGAACCCATTGATACCACTCAAATTCATCAAAATCATGAGGTCAAGGTCATCTTATAAAACTGTCACTAGATAAGGTTCTTTAAGAAAATTATAAGATATGATGATGATATTTCCCTAGAGTTTTGCATGAACTTACAACACCTGTAGGGCGAGGAGGTAGTCACTACAATCAAAGGGTTGAAAATATACATTGATGAATAGTTAATTAGGAAGGTCACTGCCCATTCAAAGGGGATGCAATCGAGTAAAGAGGATATACATGAAGACATCGGTGCAAAAATAGGATTTTCCTCCCTAATGAGGATCTAGATGAAGACATAAATGGGATAAGGAGGGAAAGCATACCATACCCCTGGGATGAGATAACATATCATGTCCTCAAGTATATTTCTTGTGAGGTAAGGTGAAGAATAGCTTATGCTTATCAATTTAGCCTCCTTTATGAAATAAGATTCCATGTTGACTTGCCTATTCATGGGAGGCTAAGTATCCCACACTTCCTCCTCCAATCCCTAAAAGGGATGAACACCAAAGTGGAGGGAAAATTAAATTACTTAACCCATCATCACATGATCATATTAATAGTCATGGATGCATTGGAAAATCTTCAATACAACATTACTTGGGTAGAGTTTATTGACAAAGATAGACAAGCCATCTTGTAGGCCTAGGATGAATTAGAAAAACCTAAGATAGTTTTGGTAGAACCTTAGGCTAAATTGGAAGAACCTAAGACATAATTTCAAACACAAAAAAGAGAGCTTAAAGAATAATTAGCAGAATCCTCAGGTAGATGTTGAGAAACCAAAAAAACAACAAAATAAAAAGAGGAAATAAAAGAAAGTAGAAAGACATGTAGCATACAGATAAGGAGAAGAACTCTTGGGAGAAAAAGAAAAATAATTGTAGCTAATTAGTAGCATTTAGAAACCCCACGAAGCCAAAATAATTAGATCATCCTAATACACTACTTACACTAGGAAAAGAAAAAGCACTAGAGTATGGTATAGTGGAAATCCAAGGCCACCTTTTCCCACTCCTAGATAAAGAAGATGTAGGTTTTAACCCTATACATAAATTAACTGCAAACAAATTCTTAAAATAGAAAATATACAGTGGAGAGAACATAAAACAAATATACACAAATATTTTCCCCTGGATCCCAAAACCAGGACTATCATATTGATTTTTCATTATATTCCTTTCAATGTAACAATACATATATATACATGCTGAAGCATTCATAAACTCGAATCCATTAACACTTGATTAGAACATGACTGTAGTTCCCTTGACTGGATCTATAAAATACCATGGGTAGAAAACCATCACACCCAAAACCATGTGAAAAACCCATGCACAAAATCATGGGTAGGTTTGCCCACCATCTTTGGGTCTGTGCTCCATCCCTGGGTTCGCCCAACTATTATTGGGTCGGCACATAACACACACCCAATAGAAGAGTTTCAAGATGTGAAGGGGAAGAAATTAAAGGCACCTGAGGTAAATATTGTAGAGATACAAACATTTATTGAGGAAATGAGGTAGCGAATAAAATTAGAGGAGAAAGATGGTCAACCATAAGAATAGGTTTCCCTATTGTAAAAACAACTTGCAAGATTACAGATTTAATGGGAAACAAAGTAACCAGTCGAAAGGAGAACCCCCTACTTCTATTCTTGCATTGAGGTAGGAAAAACACTTCCTATACACATAGCACCACAATTATTCCTCACAGTAGAGCAGGAGAAAGTTGAAACTCATCAACGGAAAATAATATCCCAAACTAAAGGAGATATTGATATCACCAATGTGGAAGATGAAATGAAAAAATGAGAGGATAAATGGAACTCTTAAGGTTTGATGAAGCCAAAAGAAAGGAATTCTTGGGAAAGGAAAATAAGTAGCTAAAAAATGAATTGCAATATAAACAAATATTGCTACAAGAGAGGGACACCCAAGTTACAACTTTGGGAACATATTTAGGCACCATGGCATACCTCTCTTTCAGGTAAGTTAATTGGGGGAAACCCTCAAATACCTACTCCATATTCCTAAAGGAGAAATGGTTCTTGTTTCATATAAGAATGCTTACAAAGAAACAAACCGTCTCTCTAAAAAATGTCAAGGACTTCATTGACTTATGATTGCAATGTAGCATAAAAGAGAAGGCCAAGGTTGTTGAATTTTACCTTCACAACCTTATTCTTCCAGATCTGACCATATGGGACCCGAATCCATATTTGGGTGATGCATAGTTAATATCCATAACATCTTGGCTAAGGCATGAGGAGATAATGCCTGAAGAAGTGAAAAGAGTCATGGATTCAAAACTAAATGAGCCACTTTGGACTAGACCTGAACATCTTAATCCATCTATACTCACTTCCACAGATGAACTCGTAGTAGAGGATCCTAAAGTGTTGGAAGTTTAAAAATAAAGGCAAGTGGAGGCCATATTCCACTTTGAAGAAACCTTCATATTATTGGGTGAAGATAGCTCACAGGATTTCTAAAGGATATGGTAAGCACTTCCTCTCAACAAGAAGATTAGATAATACCATTCCCTTGATAGACTACAAGATGCACATAACACAACTCCTTTGTATAATAGGGTCATTCATAGGTTTAGAGTCAAATGGATTGGACTTTGATTCAATCCAATCCTGCTATTAGGAATTCAGGAGCATCAAAGTTAGGAAGAAGATTCAAGGGAGTGGCAACACATTGAAGAGAACACAGGTTTCCATTCAACAGACATGACCACCTTCAACACAACATGGAATGTTAAATAGATCATCAAAGAAATGAATGAGGAAAGATAGAGGAAGTAGGAGGAATATGTTTCTCAAAGGGCGAGAAAAAATTTCAATAGGGGGTATGACGGGCCTCCCAACTAGGTAAAACTCCACCTAATTCTTCCTAGGAACATAAAGGTTGTATTAGGCCTTCTGTTTTGCACTTAATAATATTTTCTTAGCTTAAATGAGTTTGTATGATGGTTACAAATATTTTTAATTCTTATGTTCCTAATATGATTATTTTGTAGGATATTAAGAGGATATGCACTGATTATGAGGATATTCAACTAGAGAGATTCATGGGGACTATCCTCTATTAGAAATGGTTTAAACTCTATTAGCTCAAGACAATAAATTTTCCTCCTTGTAGCTGCAAGTTCACTCAGGGAACATGATCCATTTTTCTAGGAGTTTTGGAGGGAAAGTAGTCCTTCTCTCAAGGATGTTGCCTGTCATTCATTTTGTATAAATAGAGGGATCAAGTAGCTCGTTAGCAAGAAGCAGAAGCATGAGAATAATAATAGAGATCATTAGGAATTTTAGTTCCACAACTTTTTACTACGTGCAAGCAATTGTTCCATTAATGGAAGTCATTTTTGGTTCTAGTGTTTAGTTTAGGGATCTAAGCTTCCTTTGGTTAGGGATCACCCTAGGTGTTAAAGACCCCTTTTATACCATTATTCTTTATGAATTTTTTCATTTCTACAATTTATTTTTGAATATGTTTTTATGCATGGTTAGATGATTTATTAATAGTATTCATTTGCAAAGCTTCTAAGCATTAGATGGTAGCATTGGTAGTGGTTATATTTTTCAAGTAGCATTCCTTGTTATGCAATTCAGTTCACTTCAAGTACTATTGTTTATTTACTATTTATCATTTATGTTTCACTATGTCTAAAAGAAACCCTATAGCCATGTGTTTTGCTAAATAAATCCTTTTGTCACTATTGTGATGATGTGGACACGAGTGTTTTATCATTTCTTAGCCTTCATTATCCTCTAATTCTATTGATGGTGTTGGAAATCCATCAACCAAGAGAGTCTCCTTGATGAAAATTCCCAATTAGGCTTCACATTTTTTGGTGTGGGGGGCCCTCCAGAAATAAGGCCTGGTTTACATATGTTCTTAGATATTTTCCTCAATGGATACAATAGTGAACACAAGAGAGTAATGAGCATGTACTTTTGGATGAAAAAGTGAGTATGCCTTGTGGCATGTTCAATTGAAAAATGTATCAAGGTTATTCAACTTAAATGGGGAGAAAAGTGAGTCTTTAAAAGAAGAGTAATAGTATTTATCTAGTAAAGACACACACACATATAGATATGAATGAATCATTGGACAACTAGTGAAATAGTTCACATAGAAGAAATGATTGTTAAAACACATAAAACGCACCTTCAACAAGATAAGTGGAAAAGCCACCAAAATAGTTCAATTTCCTTAGTACATATGAAAACAACATACATCACAAACATTCAAAGAATAATCTTACAAAATTTATGACATACACATGAAGACATGCTGGCTCAATGAGCTTCTAAATCAAGCAAAATTTCCAAGGTACATCGGTATAGTGAACACCACTAGCTCCAATAGTGGAGAGTTAGAGCAACCACTTACTCCTCCAAAAGAACTATATTCCTTTCTAATTCCTGGTAGGAGGAGCCAAGGTGAAAATTCCTTTGCATGAGCTATGAGGGTGTATATATAACAAATGGGGTGACCATTCCCCTTCCTTGTGACTCTGGGACTACCCTCATGATTGTTTGTCTTCGCTATGACTCGTTGACTCCTTCATGAATTTTCAAATTTTATGGATGACTCTTAGACTTCCAATTTACATTAAATTTCTCCAATATTTAATTTACATAATCCACAAATGATGTGGAAAATTATGACTCATGACAAGACATGACATGACACTGATGACATGGAATGCATGATGATATGGCAATGTCAAGCCAATATTTTTTGCTACTATCTTGGTGTCTTCTTGAAAAATGGAACATGCTCTTATTCTTCCTCCTTCATAAGGCTTGAAGGTAGGGATTATTTAATGTAATCTTGTTCTCTAGTTGTTGTTGCAATATGGTGTCCCTTTTTATTTCTTGACTGATCCACTTGTTTTTGTAGCTTCAAAGGTGTCTTCTAGCAGGGTCTTCTTCTTCATATCCTTCATCTTCATCCCATCATAACATGATAGAATACCTACAATTGAAATCCACTCATGACAAGATGACATCAGTCTCATAAAACCATAGTTTAAAACGCTTCATGAAAACCACTACCTGAGCTAGAACTAAGAGATAGGTTGGGAAACAGGCTTACGCATAGCATAGTTGAAAGCTTAAGAGGTCAGGGGTTGGGAGTGAGCGTTGATACTATGCAGTGTGCATTTTAGGTAGGTCAGGCTAGAAAACTGTGCATTTAAGGGGCTCAAGGGGTCAAGCTGGAGGCTTGAGGCTTGATGTTTCCCACTGCACATTTTCAGAGACACAATAACCAAGGGATTAGACAGTTCAAGAGGTCAAGGAGGAGACTTGATGATTGAGACTACGTAGTGCCTAGAAGATGATGGATGGAGGTAGGGGATGCATAGTTTTAGAGCTCAATGGTTGAGGCTGAGACTGTGTTATCACTCAGGTTGTCCTTTTGGTCAGCAACAAAAGGATACGACCGAGGTAACCACAGACCAACTTTGGACTGCAGGTTCGAGCCCACCTGCAATCAGAGAGGGCTCTCTCTTTCTGATTTAGCTTTGTTGAAGATGATTTTAGGCTAGGTATTGAGTTCAAGGGTTTTTTGTTTAATTGTGGTGGGAAAATTGATGTTTTCAGGTAAAGAGGCAGGTATAGCATGAGGGTTTCAAACCATTGGGCATGGAGTCGAGGAGGAGGACTTCTGGTGCATTTTCTTGGTCACAAGAAAGAAATATGGAGCAGGATAGCTGCACATGAAACAATGTTTCAGGTTTAAAAGGATGGATTGAATGCTAAGGAACGAGAGGCAATTAAGTATCTTTCTTTCAGCTTAACGGAGAGGAGAATGAGCTCTATCTAGGGGCAGTGAAGAATCCCTAGATAACTATCAGACATGGGTGAATTGGGGTAAATATGAGCCACAGGGAATTCATATTCATTACTAATTCATTTCAGATGAAAACATAAATAAACAACAGAAATTGAGCGTAGAGTGTAGTTAAACAAATTCTAAGCTAATCTTTCTTTCTGCTATTTAGATGGTGATAAAAACAGAGGTAAGAGGCACTTATTGATTCATGTTGCAGCACAAGAATTCCATATTCAGTTCTTCAAAACATTAATTCACAACACACAGTTTGTTCTCCAAGCTTTCAGCAATCTTTGATTAAAGAAAACAACTCAGGTATACAGTGTGAGTCTCTAGTGAAAACTATCAACCAACCAACCCTTAAAACAATACAGAGGGCGGTATAAATAGGGAAAACTCTCCAAAATGTCTTATTACAGCTTGACCTAAACAGGTCTAAAGAAAATGAATACTTTAACCTAGTCCTATCAGAAATAAATGCAAGAAGATATTTTTGGGCTGCGCTGAGGGAAGCCGTATCAAAACTGAGTAAATGTGCTGTCCTTGGTGGCTTGGTGCAGTGCTTTCTGCAATAACTGTGATTTGTCCTTTATCTCCACTTCTAAGTCGGCCATGCTTGCTGTTCAACGGCATTAATGTGCACCAATCCCGACCATAAAAACTTTAAATGGTCATAATTTCTTTGCTGACTTTGATGGAGGTCTTGAATGTTAACCTGCTTTGGGAACTGCAGATTTTTATTAAAAATATTCAACTGATACTCTTTGCCGCTTCTTCGATGCAATGTGGTACTAAAATCGTCAAATAAAAATTTAATGGCTGCTGTTCGGCCCTCTGTCTCCTTTAGAACTGTTTTTGCTCCTTTTCTGAACCTTTCCAGGCAAAATGGCTTCTGCAAATGCATTCTGTGTTCATCTGGAATGATAATGATGCTGACCGCTTCTGAATAAAAATAAAAATGGAGAAAACCTGTGCAAACTGCGAATTTCGGGCCCGAGGGAAGCTGAGCGATGAAGGGCTTTCCATTTTGACCATTTTTTTCCAGCGATGCACGATTAGCGCTAGGCGCTAATCGCGCATCGAAAATTGCCCCTGATTTTGAATCTGGGCTTCCAGAGCAACGATTTTCGCCTTTCGCGCCAAAATTGATGATGACGTCAGCATGACGTCAGTGGGTGGGACCATGTACGGTGGATGACGTGGCAGGGTGATGTCAACATGTATGGCGGTGACGTGGCAGTACGGTGGAGGGACGCGGTGGTAGTGACGCGGTGGCAGGGTGACTTGGCAGGAGGCTGACGCAGGTAGATGATGTCACTGGGCAGAGGCGATTTTGGGTTTCGGGCGCACCGCCTTTGAGCAAGAGTGGTTTTGGAGGGGGGGGCTCCACCACAACCGGGAAGGTGACGCGTGGCGGGAGTACGGCAGGAATACCGCCCATCTCCCAGACGCTAACCATCGGCATCTTGGGATATGGGAAGGCCCGCCCACCGTAGATCTCAGGCGCTTCAGATCAGACGGCTGGCGGAACAGGTAAGACGAAGGAGGAATAAGGGATCAGGCCCGTGAATATTCGAATAATAATATAACGCGGCGAGGGGTTTAAAACTTAGGAAATGAGGGTTTTGTGGGTTAGTTTAGGCGGGGAAAAAGATAGCTTAATGTTTAATGAAACAATTAAACATTAATTTTCGGAAAATGACTGCGAAGGGGTAGAATTACATGGTTTTGAGGACAGAGGGGCGGGTAAAGGTTATTGGTCTAACCAGAGGTTTAGACCAATCCCAATTTCATGACACGGATGGGTTCATAATAGTCCCAGGTGGACTACTATGTCCCAGAACTGATAAATACATAGCTATAGTGCTATAAGGTGGGATATGTACATAGGGGAGTTATTTAACATAGGTTTAGTAGGGGAAGGGGAAATAGATAGGGAGCTATATAATAGAGTCAGGAGTTAATATGGAGATGACAAGAAAGCGCTAAGGTAAGGGACCTTAGGCTATTTTGGGGAAAAGTGACTCATAGAGGAGAAATGGACAATCCTTGAGTGGAGCAGATCTTCACCAAGGCAAATGATATGGAAAATGATGAAACTAAGAGGTAACAAGCAGATCTTGACCTCTTCAGGGAAGTTAGTAAGTGATTTGGGGAATAAGAAGAAGGGGGAGTTAGTTATGTCCAGCTTGAGCTCCTCCACATGGAAACTGCCTTACATAACTGTGATCTGAAGAGATATAACACTTTGCAACACAAAATTGATCACAAATAAAAATTTTGCAACCTCACAGCTACCTACCCATCTTACTTTTCTAACATTTTTTCTTCTTTTTGGGTGGGTGCACTTAGACTTGCAGACCCTGATTATCCTTTTTTCTATTTTTTTTTGTCCTCCTATCTAAATCTACACTTATTTCTGCCAAGGGCCCAGATTAAGCAGTTGGGCTCCTTTGATTCTCTATCTATCTACAAATCTGCCAAGATTAAACTGTTTGGACATATGCTCAACTCTATATTCTAAAACAGGAAATTGAAACCTAGGGAGACCAAGATTAAGCTGTTTGGACCTCCCTTAACTGAAAACTCTTCAAAAATGGAACAACTCATCAAAATTGGAATACAGTAGTGGCATTTGGACTAGCACACTTTCATGGCCTCTTCTTTGGCCTCTTAAGGAAATATGGAACACTGCAGCATGCAAAGTATGACATATTTGGCATGTAAAAATGTCAATCATGAAAGATGAACACCTGTTGCAACAGGAGGCTAACAGTGGCTCCACTTGGGGATGGCTTTTCCTTGTGAAAAGCCAAGAACAACAGGTCAGACTGCCTTGATCTTCTGTGGTTGCTGTAGACTGAAAAACTTCTTTGTACTGGCTGCTAAATGTGTAAAACTTTGAAATATGAACAGCTCTCTCAACAACTGGGCTACTGTGAACTGTATAGCATCGCCTGCTTTCTTCTGCGTGCTTGATAATTGTGTACAATGCTGCGGGGTCATGCCCTTTGAAACAGTCTCAGAACATGGATCAAACAGATGTGTTTGCCTTGTTTTTGCTTTGAGCAAGGGTGCTGATATGAACTGAAAATACTGCTCTGTTTTGATACCTTTTGACTTAAGACTGCAAACAGTTTCTTTTACCATGAATTGCTTGACAAGATAGTGCTACTCTTGCTGTTTTGTTGAGATTAGTGCAGAGACAGAGCTTTCAAAACTGGAATACTTGCATTGGCTGTGTCTTCTCAAAATTTTACTGCTGCTCCTCTAACAATCGGTCTGTTTATATAAAAATGAAAACAAACCGCTGATATATACAAAATATTACGGTACAAAAGATATATACAGAACTGCATTGCATCCCTTTAAAATGGATCATGGTAATGTTTCAGCATACAGCCATTAACAGGGCCTTCTTCAGCAGTGTTGCCCTCTGTAGATTTGAGAAAATATGTGTTATTTCCCTGAACAACAGAAATAACGAATGGCCCTTTCCATAAAAAATCAAACTTAGCATGTTTGCCCTTGTCTTCTCTTCTTGAGTCCCACCTTAGAACTTTGTCACCAATATTGAAATCCTCAGCCTTAGCTCTCTTATCAAACATCTTTTTGAGCTTTTCTTGCAGAATTTGAGCTCTATCATAAACTTGTTCTCTATTTTACTGAAGATGAATGATCTGATTAATTCTTCTTTGAATGTCATTTGGTTCAGCCTGAATCTCCTGTAACAGTTTGATAGTAGGAATGCCTAGGGATGAAGGGAATCTGGCCTCCATGCCATATACCAGTTCATAAGGGCTCATTCCGATGGATCTCTTGCTTGAAAGTCTGTCTGCCCATAGGGCATTTACCAGCTTTTTATGCCAATTCTTCTTGTTTTCTTCCAGCACTTTCTTTATGATGTTGATGCGACTTTTGTTAGATGATTTGGCCAAGCCATTACCTTGAGGGTAATAGGCTATAGAGTGGCCCAGGGTGATATGGAATTTGTGGCAAAAATTGATCATCTTTTTGGATTTAAAAGCAGCGGCGTTGTTAGTGATGATTTTCTCAGGGCAGCCAAATCTAGAAAGGATATTGCACTCAAGGAATTGGATAATGATGGTGTCATTGGCTTGCCTATTGGGAATGGCTTCAACCCACTTAGTGAAATAGTCGGTGGCTGTTAGGATCCACTTGTGCTGGCCTGAGGAAGAGGGATGGATTTCTCCAATGAAGTCAAGACCCCATTGTTGAAAAGGTTTTTCGGTTGAGATGGGTTTTAGGGGCAGGGGCAACAGCTTTCTTTTGCCCTCAAATATTTGGCATTTGTGACATGACATGGTAAACTTCTTTACATCTGCAAAAAGAGAAGGCCAATAGAAACCAACCCTTAAAATTTTGTTAGCAGTGGACTTCCAGTATAGATGTCCTCCACAGTCACCCGCATGGAATTCTTTCATGACATTGTTAGTTTCATTCATGGTTAAACAGTTCAGCAATATACCTTGATGATTTTTCCAAAATAATGCACCATCTATAACACAAAACTTTAAAGCCTTCATTTTCAAAAATCTTTTCTTGGTCCTGGACAATCCTGGGGGAGCAAACAGGTTTAACAGTACAAAGCATATATCAGCATACCATGGAGATTACAAAAAGGTTTCATTGATTTGTGGAGTCGCCAACTCCTGTTCATTGTCCAATTGGTTAATGTCTAAGGCTTGAAAGTTTGTTTCGGACATCAGTTTGGCTAAACCTTGTCCCTTTATCAGCTTGGTTGGTTTTATTTCTATGTCATACTCAAGGATGTTTGCAATCCACTTGCCTCTTTTGCCTTCTAATCCCTCTTGGGTCAATATGTCTTTTACAGCAGTGTGTGGGACATAGGCAATCACATGTGAATATAAAATATAAATTCTGAAATCCTTGATGGCCTTAACAAGTGCATAGGCCTGCTTTTCCATGATTGGGTACTTCAAAGGGGCGTCTCTTAAGGCTCGGCTGAAAAAAGTGATTGGCTTTTCAGCTCCCTGTTCATCCTTTTGCAAAAGGACAGCGGCTATTGTGTGATCAGATGCAAACGAAAATATGATAAAATCTTTGTCAAACTGTGGGCTGGTAAGGACAGGGGTTTGGGTTAAGGCAGTTTTGATACTTTCAAATGCTTGCTTGGTTTCAAGAGACAATTTTACCTTGGCATCCTTTTTTAGCATGTTGCTTAACAGTCGTATCAGTTTAGCTAGATTTGGAATAAATCTTCTTAGGAAGTTGATTTTTCCAAGGAATGCTTGTAGCTCTTTTATGTTTCTCGGATATGGGATTTGGAGGATGGCTTGGATTCTTTCAGGATCAATTCTAATCCCGTCTTTTGATATGATGTATCCAAGTAATTTTCCTTCTTCAAGGCCAAACAAAGACCTCTTGGGATTCAAGGAAATGCCATATTTCTTGCATGTCATGAATATTTGCCCAAGATGCTTGAGGTGCTCTTGATCAGATTTGGAAAAAGGGGTTAAGTCATCAAGGTAGACAACTAGGAAATCATGTATTTCTTTGGCAAATGCAATATCCATTGCCCTTTGAAAGATAGCACCAGTGTTTTTAAGTCCAAATGGCATCTTTACGTACTTAAATGTTCCCCACGGTGTGGTAAAGTCTGTCTTGTCTTGGTCATCAGGGTGAACAAGTATTTGATTGAAACCTGAAAAGCCATCTAGCAAGGAGATTCTAGATGACCCCACTACTCTTTGTAGGATATGATCCATCTTGGGCAAAGGATAGTGGTCTTTTAGGGAGACTTGGTTTAAATTTCTCAGATCTAAACAAAGTCTAATCTCACCTGTCTTTTTTCTTGTAGGAACAAGATTGGACACCCATTCAGAAAATCTGATGGGTGCTATTATGCCTGCATCAAACATCCTCTTTACTTCCTTCTCAATCAGGGGAAGAAACATAGGGTTAATTCTTCTAAGTTTTTGTTTGAAGGGTTTCTAGTTTGTTTTTAAGGGAATTGTCTGTTGGATCACTGAGGTGTCATAGGACTTCAAGTCCTCATAACTCCAAGCGAATACATCTTGGAATTCTTTCAATAAATCAATATATTTGGGCTTTTGATCAGGTGGCAGATTTTTGGACAATTTGATCATTTTTGGATTCTCTGCTGTCCCAATGTTGTGTTCTTCTATAGCAGCGTTCAATGGTTGCAATTTTGGCTTTCTGGGAACATCATTAGCGTCAAACATGTCTTCTAACGGAGTTAGGCCAGCAGGCAAAAAGTTATCCTTTAAGTCAATGATCTCAGCCTATGTTTTGGCTATTTCCTCCAACTGCACTTGTTTCAGCTGTTCTATGTTTGTTTTGTCAAAAAAAGTTGGGTTCAGGATTTGTTTGGCTATTGCAGCTGTTACAGCCTACTGATTTTCAGTTGTTTGCTGTTGGGAATCGTTCATAGCATCCATATCAATGTTAATATTTGAAAACTCATGCTCAAGAGTAAGGAAATTATTAATCTGGGCATCATTTTCAAACACTTGCCAATCTTTAATGTTATTTGGGACAGCGGGCCTATGTTTTATTTCAGCAATGAAATGGTGGTTTGGCCCAAAGGGAAACTTGCATGTACTAGCAAAAGTGGCTAGGCTATGTGCATGAATGTTATGATTTCTTGAAATCTTGTCAAGCTCGAATTCAGCGAATGCATTGAGTATATTAGTGGCAGCAGTCCTATAGGCCCTCATTCTATTGTCATTGGTAACAAAGTTACCTTTCATCTATTGTATGATTAAATCAGAGTCACCTAGGATAGACACTTTGACAGCTCCTAGAGCTTTGAGCAGTTTAAGGCCTAAAAGCAGAGCCTCATACTCTGCCATGTTATTTGTGCATTTGAAATTCAGTCTGTAGGCATGGCCTTCTGCATGATTATTATGTGTATTGTGAATCCAGACACCTGCCCCTGCTCCTAACTTGTTGACAGAGCCATCAAACTCTAAATACCATGTGATTTCTTACTTGTGATTAGTACTAAGAGTTTCAGCCATTTTAGAATTGGGCAAATTTGACATTTCTGTTTGGGGAGGTTCTTCTAGCATGCTGGTTGCGTTAACTGTTGTGACAGTCTCATGGGTACATGCAACTGATTCTTCATTGGTGTGTGCTTGTTGTTCTAGAGCCAAAGTCTCATCATCAGTTGGAGAGTTTGTATCATAATTAAACAAAAGAAATGAATCCATATCAGAATGGATTGAGTAAATGGGAAAATTTTCAGGCTTGCTCTCACTACTTACCACATATTTCATGAGTGTTTCTCTGTACAGTCTCTTTGGTTGCCCAAAGATAGAAATGGTGGCATAGGAGAGGTCTAGTTGAAGGGATCCTTGGAGCTTTGCTCCCCATGATCTTGATAGGAGCATACCATACTTTGGTGGGATGTCAGCCACCACCACATCCATGAGGATGGTCTTGTTGGGGTATTGAACTAAGGAGACACACAAGTATTTGATGAGGCCTAAACACTTGACTTGACTTGAATCAAAGGAAAATAGATTTTTGTAAGGTCTTGTAATATCAAGGTTCAGTTTCTCCATAACTGCCTTGGGCATAAGGTTGTGCGATGCCCCTGAAACAAACATAGCGTTGTGCAGAACCTTGTCATGTATATGCAAACTGATATAAAAGGGTGGAACAGATCCATGTGTTGAGTTTCCATTAACCTCAGGACCAAACAGCAGTTTAGGGGTATCATCAAAAACATTTACATCATCCTTGTTTTCTGGGATTTGAAGTGATCTTTGAATTTGTTGCCTATACACATCATGTTTGGCAAGTTCTGAGAGAGGGATAGATATCTTCAATTTAGCTATTTCTGCCTCTAGGTTAAATGGCTTTTCCAATGGAGTCTTGGTGTTGATAATAGCAATTTTTTCTTTCTCATTTGAGTTATCAGCGGTTTGCTCTTGCTTATCAGCGTTATGGGAATTAATTGCTTACGGTTTTAAAGTTTTAGGAGAGCTTTTTGGAACGTTGTTCGAATTCTCTTTCGAAGAAGACGGTGGCAGAGGTTGATCAATAGACGGTTGTATTTCTGTTATGTCTTCTACAGTCACTTGATGTGGGTTTGGGACAGTTGTATCAGCTGGTTCTGTTATAACAGCCTTGCCTTTAATCTTGTTGGGCTGCTTGCCATCCTTTGTTTTACTAGGTTCAAAAATGTCAATGGTCCTAGTTCTCAGCTTATATTGTTTGTGTACTTCATACACAGCAGTATCATATCCTTTTTTAAAATCAAAAGACTCACCAGACTTAGTCTGAAATTGACTAAAGTCATGTTCATCTTGGTCTTCTTGGGACAGAAAGGTTTGATGCTCACCCTTTAGATCCATTAAGTTCATGTGAGTGTCTTCTATGGGTTCACTAGAAGTGGATGCCTCAGCATAATTTTGTTGAAAAGGGGGTCTTACATCATGGTCTGGGCTAGACCTACCAGCATTTGTGTTCTGCGTTTTCCTGAAATTTGAGTTCCTTATGGTGTTGGACTGTTGTCCTTCCCATGATGCTTTCCTCTCAACATTTTCTACTCTGTCTCCCAGCCTTTGCATGCCACTGATAATAGCATCAAGATTCTGCTCTAAGGCTGAGGTTTCTTCCTTAAAGGTGGTTCTTCTTTCCATTCTGGCTCTGTTTCTTTTGGCGATCAGGTTGGCCTCTACGCTAACAGCAACATTTTGCATGTCTGCAAGGGTTTGAGGGGCTCTTTCTTTTAACTGGTATGCCATATCTGGATCAAAACCATCAGGGAACTTGTACAAGGCAAGGTCAGGTGGAGGCCTTAAATTCTGTGGTATTGCATTGTAGACATTATTGAATCTTGCACAGTACTCCAAAACAGTCTCTTGAGGACCTCTTTTAATTGTATCATATTCAGCTAGTATGTGCAAGGGGTCTTTCTTTTTCTCCCATCTGTTGGTAAAGGATTGGTAAAGCTCATTGGGAGTAGTTATGGAATTTGCAGCAAGTGATCTGAATCAAGTTCTTACATCACCTGTTAGACTCTGAACAAAAATTTTCATTCTCACTCCATCATCATCTATTTCGTAGTTTTCAAAATAGTCTTGCATCTTTTTGGTATGCTGAAGGGCTGTGAAAGGACCAGTAGAATCAAAATATGTGATTTTAGATTGGTAATCTTGAGGTAAAGCCCCAGGATTAGCAGGCAGTTGCAGGGGTGCATATCTATTAGCCATATTGGCAGGGATAAATGGAACAACTAGAACGGTGGTAACAACAGTAGTGGTAATGGGAGTATGTGCAGTGAATGGAGGTGTGGAAGGAGTGTTATGAGATGTGGATGATGAACAAGGGGAAGTAGGGGTAGACCGAAATAAAACCTTGACAGGAGTTGGAACACAGCTTGGGTGAGCTGTTTCAGGACTCAAATCAGCAAAATCTTCCTGTCTTTCTTGCTTCCTAAGGATCTTTGGGATTAAGTTCAGATTTTCAAAAGAAGCTGGAGGGTCTGGATCTGGGTTTGACCTTGTATGTCGTGGATTATTTTTGGGAGCCAGCTTTCGAATTTGTTTTTTAGTATTTTTATGGGAATGCTTTTATAATTAGCAAGGAACCGATAAGATTTTGGAATGGCTGTTTATAACCTAAAACTAGCATGAAGATTGACTGAAGTAGCTTTTATTTACTTTTGTTAATGCAAAGCAAAAAACAATTTCAAAGGCTTCCTAGCTGACATTCAGGCTTCATCTGTAGTTTTAAGGAATATACAGCAATTAGAAAATCGATTTGCTCCCCAGTGGAGTCGCCATTATGTTATCACTCAGGTTGTCCTTTTGGTCAGCAACAAAAGGATACGGCTGAGGTAATCACAGACCAACTTTGGACTGCAGGTTCTAGCCCACCTGCAATCAGAGAGGGCTCTCTCTTTCTGATTTAGCTTTGTTGAAGATGATTTTAGGCTAGGTATTGAGTTCAAGGGTTTTTTGTTTGATTTTGGTGGGAAAATTGATGTTTTCAGGTAAAGAGGCAGGTATAGCATGAGGGTTTCAAACCATTGGGCATGGAGTCGAGGAGGAGGACTGCTGGTGCGTTTTCTTAGTCACAAGAAAGAAATATGGAGCAGGATAGCTGCGCATGAAACAATGTTTCAGGTTTAAAAGGATGGACTGAATGCTAAGGAAAGAGAGGCAGTTAAGAATCTCTCTTTCAGCTTAACAGAGAGGAGAATGAGCTCTATCTAGGGGCAGTGAAGAATCCCTAGATAACTGTCAAACATGGGTGAATTAGGGTAAATATGAGCCACAAGGAATTCATATTCATTACTAATTCATTTCAGATGAAAACATAAATAAACAGCAGAAATTGAGCGTAGAGTGCAGTTAAACAAATTCTAAGCTAATCTTTCTTTCTGCTATTTAGATGGTGATAAAAACAGAGGTAAGAGGCACTTATTGATTCATGTTGCAGCACAAGAATTCCATATTCAGTTCTTCAAAACATTAATTCATGACAGATAGTCTGTTCTCCCAACTTTCAGCAATCTTTGTTTAAAGAAAACAACTCAGGTATACAGTGCGAGTCTCTAGTGAAAACTATCAACCAACCAACCCTTAAAACAATACAGAGGGCGGTATAAATAGGGAAAACTCTCCAAAATGTCTTATTACAGCTTGACCTAAACAGGTCTGAAAGAAAATGACTACTTTAACCTAGTCCTATCAGAAATAAATGCAAGAAGATATTTTTGGGCTGCGCTGAGGGCAACCGTATCAAAACTGAGTAAATGTGTTGTCCTTGGTGGCTTGGTGCAGTGCTTTCTGCAATAACTGTGATTTGTCCTTTATCTCCACTTCTAAGTCGGCCATGCTTGTTGTTCGACGGCATTAATGTGCACCAATCCCAACCAGAAAAACTTTAAATGGTCGTAACTGCTTTGCTGACTTTGATGGAGGTCTTGAATGTTAACCTGCTTCGGGAACTGTAAATTTTCATTAAAAATATTCAACTGATACTCTTTGCCACTTCTTCGATGCGATGTGGTACTGAAATCATCAAATAAAAATTTAATGGCCGCTGTTCAGCCCTCTGTCTCCTTTAGAACTGTTTTTGCTCCTTTTCTGAACCTGTCCAGGCAAAATGGCTTCTGCAAATGCATTCTGTGTTCACTTGGAATGATATTGATGCTGACCACTTCTGAATAAAAATAAAAATGGAGAAAACCTGCGCAAACTGCGAATTTCGGGCCCGAGGGAAGCTGAGCGATGAAGGGCTTTCCATTTTGACCATGTTTTCCCAGCGATGCGCAATTAGCGCTAGGCGCTAATCGCGCATCGAAAACTGCCCCTGATTTTGAATCCGAGCTTCCAAAGCAACGATTTTCGCCTTTTGCGCCAAAATTGATGATGACGTCAGCGAGTGGGACCATGTACGACGGATGATGTGGCAAGGTGATGTCAGCATGTACGGCGGTGACGTGGCAGTACAATGGAGGGACACGGTGGCAGTGACGCGGTGGCAGGGTGACTTGGCAGGAGGCTGACATAGGTAGATGACGTCACTGGGCAGAGGCGGTTTCTGGTTTCGGGCACACCGCCTTTGAGCAAGAGTGGTTTTGGAGGGGAGGGCTCTGCCATAGCTGGGAAGGTGACGCATGGCGGGAGTACGGCGGGAATACCGCCCATCTCCCGGACGCTAACCATCGGCATCTTGGGATATGGGAAGGCCCGCCCACCGTAGATCTCGGGCGCTTCAGATCAAACGGCTGGCGGAACAGGTAAGATGGAGGAGGAATAAAGGATCGGGCGCGCAAATATTCGAATAATAATATAACGCGGCGGGCGGTTTAAAACTTAGGAAATGAGGGTTTTGTGGGTTAGTTTAGGCGGGGAAAAAGACAGCTTAATGTTTAATGAAACATTTAAACATTAATTTTGGGAAAATGACTGCGGAGGGGTAGAATTACAGGGTTTTGAGGACAGAGAGGTGGGTAAAGGTTATTGGTCTAACCAGAGGTTTAGACCAATCCCAATTTCATGACACGGATGGGTTCATAATAGTCCCAGGTGGACTACTATGTCCCAGAACTGATAAATACATAGCTATAGTGCTATAAGGTGGGATATGTACATAGGGGAGTTATTTAACATAGATTTAGTAGGGGAAGGGGAAATAGATAGGGAGCTATATAATACAGTCAGTAGTTAATATGGAGATGACAAGAAAGCGCTAAGGTAAGGGACCTTAGGCTATTTTGGGGAAAAGTGACTCATAGAGGAGAAATGGACAATCCTTGAGTGGAGCAGATCTTCACCAAGGCAAATGATATGGAAAATGATGAAACTAAGAGGTAACAAGCAGATCTTGACCTCTTCAGGGGAATTAGTAAGTGATTTGGGGAATAAGAAGAAGGGGGAGTTAGTTATGTCCAGCTTGAGCTCCTCCACATGGAAAATGCCTTACATAACTGTGATCTGAAGAGATATAACACTTTGCAACACAAAATTGATCACAAATCAACATTCTGCAACCTCACAGCTACCTACCCAGCCTACTTTTCTAACATTTTTTCTTCTTTTTGGGTGGGTGCACTTAGACTTGCGGACCCTGATTATCCTTTTTTCTTTTTTCTTTTTGTCCTCCTATCTAAATCTACACTTATTTCTGCCAAGGGCCCAGATTAAGCAGTTGGGCTCCTTTGATTCTCTACCTATCTACAAATCTGCCAAGATTAAACTGTTTGGACAGATGCTCAACTCTATATTCTAAAATAGGAAATTGAAACCTAGGGAGACCAAGATTAAGCTGTTTGGACCTCCCTTAACTGAAAACTCTTCAAAAATGGAACAACTCATCAAAATTGGAATACAGCAGTGGCATTTGGACTAGCACACTTTCATGGCCTCTTCTTTGGCCTCTTAAGGAAATATGGAACGCTGCAGCATGCAAAGTATGACATATTTGGCATGTAAAAATGTCAATCATGAAAGATGAACACCTGTTGCAACAGGAGGCTAACAGACTATGCAATGTGAAGTTCTGAAAGGTTGGGACTGCACATTGTGCAGTTCCAAGAGGCAAGGTTGAAGCTTGAGGACTAAGACTGTGTAGTGCACAACTTAGGAAGGTCGAGTGAGGCCAACTTGCTTGGGAGGGCTCTTTTTCAGATTTGGTTAAGCGTGCGATTAGTGAGGCCAAAGTAAAAAATGATAAAAATTAAGTATGATCACACACTTAGAATAATTGATGACGTAGCATTGATCACTCAGAACACATGAACAACATACTTCCCTCAATGTGATGACACTGCAACTTTCCCCAAGTGCGACACTTAAAGGTACGCTTTGTGATGACGATTCCGAGACTTGTGCGACAGTGTTTGAAACTTTGGGAATGAGTGCGATACATGAATACATTATAAGAATGACTCATTAACACCAATATTACCCCTTGAAACAAACCAAAACTACATTAACACAATATGTGATGCTTTCCATGCCAAAGGATGACACTTGCAACAATAAGAGGAAAGTGAAAATTACACTTGCAAAATGTGAACGATATTTAAAGAGACACATGCCAAAATGAAGATAGCATGAAAATGATACTTATTAAAATTAGGAAAAGAAAAAGCGAAATTCATAAAAATGAAAGTGACACTTGTGAAAGAGAAGGTGTGTAAAAGCAATAGTTGGAAAAACTCACCAAAATAGAAGAAAAATCATGACCAAAAGTGAGATATTTTTTATGAGAGTGTACACTAAATGTTGACATAGGTTTAACATTGCACATGAATTGTCTTAATGGGCTTGTGTATGCTTGTTCAATCTTGCATAAAAGATTGCGCTTATGAACTTGTTGTGGACTAAGCATGTGTCAGCAGGTGCCTTTGACACTTAACAAAGTGTTGAATGACTATAGAGTGACTATGGAACAAACGATCACAAGATCCACAACAATCTACAAAATTCAAGTGTAGACCAAAATTTGGAGGGTGTTTTTCGTAGTGACAACACTTGGTGACACATTGGTAGAACTCCAACTTCTCTACCTTGGTCTAATATTTTTGCAAGGCCTAGATTTTCAGGAAGTATTGATTCATCATGCAGATTACTCTGGCTTCCCCACTTAAAACAGTTATAGATATAGTCCCTCCATCTCTTTCTCAGTTTCACACATTCATAACACCAACCATATCACAATGTTTTAATTCAGGATAAGGGTAATGTAATTCACAAGCTTAAGAAATTCAGAGTATGATTTTTCATCTCTAGTGTTTCTCTACTGCTAGCAGGACTTGACAATACCCTGGTGGAGTCACTTGAGGAACAAAAGCATTGCTTTGCTGCCAGTGATCCTGGAAAATACCCTAATAAAGTTACTTTCTTCACCTCCCTGCACATGAAGCCTTTCTCTTCTTTCACCCTTTATTTACTTATTTTTATAGGATTGTGCTTTGAAACTTATTTATTTCATGGGGTGGAAGTGGGATCTCAACTTATTGAGAGAAGAAGAGGTTGTTCCTCTATAGAAGCATATATAAAACCTATGATATGAGTTTTCTCATTTAAGTTTTTCCCCTTATCCTTCTCTACTTGATTGGATCAACGTGGAAAACATAAAAACATAAATAAATAAGCATTGAAATGAGGCTCCTAAAATAGATACGGGTATCATGGTTTCATGAAAATCTATCCATATGCAAGGATCATATTTTCCATAAAAACATCATTGACCACAAGGTATGAAACCAAGACGAACAATAAGGACTAAAGGTTATCCAATTGTTGTAGTTTCACAAGAACCTCTTGTATTTTTCTACATTGTCTTTCAAGCAAAGGGAACATCCTTCATGCAAAATATTATTAAACAAAACATGAAAGAAGAGATAAGAAAAAAAAAGAAAACAAAATGAAAAGGACAAAGAAAATGGATGCTAATCAGAAACATGATGCAAGACAAAAGTAAGAAAATGCAATAAAGAGTAGATAGTGAGTGCAGGATGAGTGTGCAAAGGGAGACCAATAAGCAACTAGACCTACTCCTAACCTAACCAAATAGAAGGTCAGGGTCAAGTGTAATGAAATTTCCAATGTACCCACCGTAACTTATCCTGGCCTGCATACACAAAAATATAAGAAATTAAAACAAATATTAAACAATGTATGATAGAAAATATAAGTGCTTGAATAACTTTCACAAAAAATGAAAGGTCTTTTCTATCAGAAAAAAGACATGCCGTAGCCACTACTTCTAACCAGCTTGCACTCTTTACTTTTTGGTGAAAACCATAATTAAACAAACCTCGCAAGCTTCTTGCAAATGTATATTGATTTGTACTATCCTCCTTAGAAAGCATGAGAAAATATAGAAACTTGTTATTTTTTATGGAGCTTTCTAGGTAAGATGGCTCCAACCATTCAGCGGCTGGATAATGAAATTCAAAACAGTCCTCTTGAGAAACCTGAAATCTTTGAAAAAATGAGTTTTCAATTAAAAGTGTTGGATCAGAATGAGAATCTTGTAAGGGGAAATTAATCTGATCATATTCTAAAGGCTTTTCAAGATAGAGAGGGTCTGACATAACTGTCAGCAAAGGATGAAGTTCCTTAGCTCCTTCACAAGTATCCAAATAGTGAGATAAACCATAAAGATTAATCAATGTGAAACTATTGTCATTAGATATACTAGTGGGAAAATTATAAAAAGAATGACAGTTAATATTATGATCAAATGGACAATTTGTGGCATCAGATTCTAATTTAGAAGACATCAAAGATTGATTAGTTTGAATACCTTTACAAATTTCTTGAACAAAGGAATTATCTTCATCGTGTGATAAATACAACAAACTATTTCCTTATAATTGGTTACACATTGCACTAGCATCGTAATCATCAAAATAAGGAAAAAGGAATGCCAGTATGGAAAAAAATTGGAACCAATTATGATATAACGAGTGAAGAAGAATTTGGTTCACCAAAAAACCTATGCATTCATTAGCACTCAATAGTATTTTAGATGCGATGAAGAAAAATATTAGTAGTATAACATTCACAAGAAATCCTAGGAGCTGATTGTTCTGAAATGCATTTGATATACATGATTCCTTTGACCAAAGATAATATTTAAAATGATCAACTTCATAGTTCCATGCTTCCATGGAATATACAGACTCTAAACCTGAGTTAAGTACGAGATCCTTAAATGGATATGAATCAAATGAGATAGGATCTTAAATTCGATTAAAAATTGAATCTTGAAAGTTCGAAAGACTATATCCACAATACAAAACATCTTTCAAGAAGGAATATACATCGAGTGAAACCATGCAAAGAAAAGAATTTTGTGAGAAAAACTAGGTATGAATTAGTTCAGGGATCTTACAAGAGTTGTGAGATCCTGACATAGCCATAAATAGAATTTGAATTACCTCAACTTCCTAAAATGTCTTGAAACTTTCAAGGATTGGAAAATCAAATTTTGGAGATTGAATCAGATCATGCATGGTGTGAGGATAACTACTCCCACTGATCTCAATAAGACCAATACTAACCAGATGGAAACCATCTCTGTCATTGATTTGATTAGATTTTACAAATTCAACAACTATATTATAGAAGTCAAAAGATTCTTCTGATTACAAATCTAGAGATGTATGAATTAGAGAAACTTCATGAGAAAACTAATTTGAAGAGTTGTCCTCATGAAAAATAGGAGATGATAAGGGATGGAAAAGATACTCAATTATTCAATTTCTTCTTTTTTTGTCATGGATAACCTCACTACCTTGTGTCAATTGAGAAGTTAACTCATCAGATTAAGAACTTGAAGAGCATGGAGCATCTTCGTCGCAAGTAAATGCATCACAAATAGTAGAGCACAAGGTATAGTGAGATGAAGAGGAAGTTTCAATAATAACATCTTCTTTGGCTGGATCAGATTCCAGATCTAATTCTTTAAACTTAAAATATTCTTAAGAAACCAAAATATGATCTTGTGAACTTAGGCATTCATCATCACATACATCGACAAATTCATCATCATCAGAATGATATTTTCCCAAGACTATAGTTATTATGTTACAAGTGGAATAAGTGAATTGTTTTTTATTTAATCTCATACAAAATGTATGAGAAATGAAAATCAAGTTGTGGCAAGTGTGCTTAAATTTGATAGATCTTTGGAGATCCCATTTCCATAATTGGACATTGGAGATTGGGCCATTATAGTAGCTTCCTCCTTCTACCTTAGTGTGTACCATGGATTGTAAGGGGGTATGTTTACATGTTGTTTGAATGATTGATTAAGTGTATTACATGAGTATGTACATATAATATTGCATGAAGGAATGATCTTGTTTTAAGATAATTGTACTAACAAAATACATGCTAAGACAACTGATATGCACTTGAGTGCAAGTGGGTGTTAGTTGTAGCACAATGACTATGAACTATGAGTTTATTGTAGACTATGACATGGATGATGGTATTGGTAAAAGCTGATTTCAAATTAATAGACACAATGCCTTGATTTTTGGAACATGTGACTGACACGTGTGAGCAGTTGAGGGTAACATGCTTGGTATTAGCATGACAAGGTAATAGTTGTTTGTTTATATAACTAACATTTGGGTGAATGTGATAGCATATAATAAGACTCAATTGAATCAAGGTAAAAGGGGAAAAGAAAGGAATTGTGTGAGAATTCCTTTGGCTATGTTTGGAAACCACAATTCCAAATGAAGGAGTGTCTGCATGAATACAACAGGTTTTCTTAACCTTGATTTTGTATGACATTATATGGATATGTGTTATATTCATGAACATGTATTTGATAAGTCGCTATCTTAAAGTTGATATTTGAGATACGAGGCTAAGATATAATCTTGTAAAGGCATGAATAAAATCATGAGATAATGTTGTGTGGTGTAGGGAATTGCAGGGAAAAGAGACTACCAAAAAAATATTGAAGAAGGCTCGTGTGGAGATTTTATTTATGAACCCTTGGAAGCAATGGCAAACCATAGGGGATTGATTCATCATGTTTGTTGGAATTATTGTTATTTTAGTGTTTTTTTATTTGTTTGTGCTTGATTTTTGGTTTTGATTATGCATTGTGCCTCAACATGCCACTTTGCTTTTGGTGCTGTCTTGTTGTTAGTTTTCCATGGTTTTCTTCTTGTTTTCCTTTTGTACTTGCCTTTTATGTTTTGAGGGCCTTGTGAATTGGTTGGGAAATAGGAAAGTTAAATGAAATTGGTGATTCAGGTGGATATTGGTGGCCATCCACCTATTCCACCTAGACCTCTAATTGGTTTGATCAATTTCCTTGATTATAGCAGTGTTGACATGGTGAATTTTCACTGTGCCAACAAGGGGAACTAACCCGAACGTAGACCCCAATTAGATTTGCTTTCGTTTGGGATGGATAACTCCAACGGGTTTTAAAGGACCCCATGAACTGTTATCGGTGTTGAAAGATTGCTTCCTAGAGGAAGACGTCATTTAAATCAACAAAAGAAAGAGCTAACCTATATGTATCAAATCCTCTCTAGACTACTTCTACTTTCCTATGCTAAACTTAACTATTCTAGTCTATCCTACAGAAGAAAACTAAAATAGATTAAACACCATAAATAAATTCCAAGTCCAAAAGAATCAATTACTGATTTCATAGATGAATAAGGATGTATTAGAGCTTGATCGCAATCAGATTACTCATGTAGGAATACACATTCCTTTCTGTACAAATAAACTTGCAACTGGTGTTTAATACAGTTTTGAATCAGAGATCGCTCATAAGTTAACCATGTAATTGAATCATATTCAAATAAACAAGACTAATCATGAACAATATGCCATCAATATGCATAAACACAAATCACATTTATATTCATGCCAGCAGCAACACCCTGCTTCAAAATACATCAAAACAAAAAAAAAAACATTCTGAAACAAAAGGCTCCTTATTGAACCAAATAGTTTCCTTTATTCATAATAAATCAAAGCTGTTTTCTCCAAACAAAAAGTTGTTCTCTCATATCCGGAGGTAATATTTATGCAGCTCCCTAGCTTTCAATCTTCCCTTCCTTTTCACCTCCCTCTCTAGAACACATAGCCGTAGAACAGTCGGTGTCATTGCTGACACGTAGAACACATATTTGCTGTGAAGCTCCCTTTTCTGGGGAAATGAATGGATGTTGATTCAAGATAATGAATGCGTGTCATCCCTTCGCACTTGTATCAAGTGGATGTTATTCTCTATCATTTCTTGAAGGAAACTGAAGACACTGCGCTCATCATTCACCATCTGCCTCATTAACAATTTGTCTGGAGGTAATAGCATATTGATGTGTCGGTGTTGTGCTTCCTATCAACATGGAGTGGGCCTTCATTATGCATTATGGCAGTTCATACCCCTTTCTGCAGACTATGCCTTTGCAATATCGACACCAGTGGTGCAGAGGTGTCATCTTGACATACATTGCCTTTATCTGCTACCGGATCCACTCGAACTCACCTGCAGAGATAATTCATATTAGCTGTGATTATGAAAATATGATAAAAATGCCCCAAAACAGCTCTCGTCATCATTGAAACTTTAAAATGATAAGGCGCAATGAAATCAAAAGGAGCGAGTGTGAAAGAATCGGCCCCTGGCTCAGCCAAAGTTGTGCTATGATCGAGTCGCAATCGCACATCCCAATGGGACATCATATGCAACATCACCCCTACTGGATTTTCCTTTAAAAACCTGAACTACAACATTTCATCGAATGCACAGGAAAACACGGGAAAACCGCATTTGACCGCAAGGCCGGATTTCAAAATTTATAAACCCGGATGCATGATTATCGCCAGGTCCGCTCATCGCCCCTTCGCATATCGCATGGGCTTCACTTCCGCTGACTGCTGATTGCAATTGGCGATAAGGCTGGTGGACCCGAAATATATATGTTATGGTTAATAATTTGACGGGTCCGCCATATCGCATCGCGCTATACGTGCCATCCTAGGGCTCCACCAATATGCGATAAGCAATGGGTTCCAGACCCTAAATTATATACACTGCGGTTAATAGTTGTTGGCAGATCCGGTAGACAGTGGCACGCCATATATATAAGCCTTGGACCTGGCCGATTGCGATATGCGACATGGTTCCAGACCCGAAATATATATAATATGCTTAATAGGATCAGTGGGTCCGCCATATCGCTACGTACCTTATGTTCAAGCCTTGGGACCCTGTCGATTGCGATATGCAAAATGCTCTGGACTCAAAAATATATGTATTCTGGTTAATAAAGTTGTCGGGTCCGGTGTATTATGGTAAGTGTTGGGCCAATGTTAATTGCGATAAGCGAAAAGGATGAGTTATGCATGCTTTGCAAAGTATTTCCGCTATTAAGAGTTATGATGGGAATAATGATGTGGTAGAAGGTTTTGTGGGTTAAGTCCACAATGAATATGGTACGAGTGGGGGGGATTATATGTGCGAGTGTAAATGTGCCATGAATGATTATGATGATTAAGAAAATTCCTGATGAAAGATGTGAATGAAAGGCAAGCCTAGGTCATGAATGAACCATGCGACTGAGATTTATTCAAGGGGATTTTGACCATTTAGAAATTGAATATTTGACTTGGTGAAGGGTTAAAATCCTTGGGATAAAATAGATCATTCGGAGAGATGAAAGATAAACTTCTAGGGGACCCATTCAAAATTGCTACAAGGGCAAGTTTAATAGGGTGGTGGTTTTGGCCACAACAAATGGCGAACCGTTGGGCAATCCATTTATCTCTATTTCCAAATAAACCTTGGATCAATAAAGCATCAGGGTGTTAAGATAAAATTGAAATGCAAACTGTACAGATGAACAGGCATGGGTTCCGCTTCAACATTAATTGTTTCAGGCGGGATAAAGACAAATAGCTTCTTCTTACTGATAAGGTTTTGACAGGAATTCTCCTATGGTCATTTTATGCGGTTTATTGACCTTCCTTTACCTGTTCTCTACTTTCAAAAATCCTTTTGGGGCCATCACTGGTTTGTCAATACCCGTTTAGGTGTGTACCTAAGCTCTTTATTGCTCATCAAACTTGATGAAGATATGTTTATCTGCACTTTATATAAGAACTTCAATGCTATATTTTCTTATGATTGAATGGGGCACAGTCATGGATCATGCCATATTTTTAAACCACTTACGAAAGGTTGGGCTTGCTGTGTCAACTGGTACTCTAAGCCTAGCAACAATCCCTTCTCCAACTAGCCTCCCAAACAACCTGTCCTTCTAGATAGGAACAAGGACTCAACATTACATTTTCTTTTAAATAAGACCTTCTAGTTGCAGGCACAAGGACTAGAGCACAATTGAATATGCCATAGGATATATGACAGCGAGTTTAGCCCATGAAAGGAGGTATACTTGTAGATGACAGGTATTGGAGAATTTAGTGTAGTGTACGGGACCAATGGAGAATAACTGCAAACCTCATAGGCAAGTATAGGCTAGGTCTAAATGGGATTTATTTAAAATGTGGCATTCCTCCATGCCAGTCCAGCCGTATTTACACATATTGTTTTATAACGATGCCCCTACATGCTCCAGATATCCAAGTTATCAACAAATCTTACCTAGTTCCCAACAGATGCCAATGAGTGGCTTCGATTTGAATTCCACAGCTGATTTGCAAGTTCTCATGGGCTGATTGAAAGTTTGTTTGATTACAAGGTAATGATGGATTTAGGGTCAACAGACTCATCAGTAGGTTAATGAGGGGTGCAAAATTGAAGGTGATGGATGAGGGCAATCTAAAGAAAAAGGTAAAAGCGAGATTGGAGGACCAAAATCAGTTGGCTGAGAAGGACTGCAATTCAAAACAGAAGGAAAATAAACTTTGCAGAAAAACAAGAACAGAAAGGACGGAAATATAACTAAGCTAACAACAAAAATGAAATGAATTCTAACCTACTCAGGATTTAACCACCATGTGGTGGCTACTAGAAGTATCTCTTAAGATGCTGGCCATTAACAAAAAGTTTTTCAATTTCTCCATGTAAAGTTTTCAATCTGTAAGTTCCATGACCAATTTTTTCCACAACTTAGAATGGGCCCAACCATAAATGTTGGAATTTCATGTGTTTACCTTTTGGCTCATTCAACTCGCCCCATTTCAGGATTGACTCTCTGTTTCCCTGGGGGTAATAGTTTGATGCATATCTTATGCAGATTGATCTATCGATAACCAATTCAGTCAATTTTAGAGATGAAAGGTAAGAAAAATTATCGAATATGAGAGAGTTAGGGATGCAAAACCTGTTGATAATAAGTTTCTCAATAAAAGATATTACCCCGTCTTCATTAACCTTCCAAAGTGGGATAGTTTCAGTCCATTTGGTGAAGTGGTCGGTTACCGTGAGTATATACTCATGCTCTTCCTCAACAATGAATGCATTTTTAAATGTCTTTTCGCAATGCAAGAACTCAAGGATTTGATTATCACCTTCAAACACCTTCCAATGTAAGATGTTATCAGGTACGGATGGTCTGAAAATCAATTCAACATAATATTATTCTTGTTTAATCTAAGATCAGGCAAAATTTTCGTAGCCATACCAGCTAGCAGATCGGCATCTTAGTTTTTCCCTCGAGGTATGTATGTGATATTGAAAGAATCAAAACTAACAATTAAGCTCCATACCTCATGTTGGTATCTCACCAGGTGTGGAGAATTGCAGTGTATCCTCTTCCTTACCTGGTCCACAATTATCTGTGAATCACCAAAAACTTTAAGATTTTTTACCTTCATATCAATGGATTTTTCTAGGCCTTTCAACAAGCCTTCATATTTTGTCATGTTGTTGGTGCATGCGAATTCCAACCGGATAGCCATCAGGTGTTGGTTCCCTTGTGAGTCAATGAGAATTCTCCCAGCACCTGCACCTTCAAGGCAGTTAAAGCCATCAAAGTAAAGTGTCCAAAACATAGAATCTAATGTTGTATTAAATGAACTACTACCTATGAAATTTGTTCTATCATCTGCTATATTACAAGGTGGTTCCTCAGTTGGACTAAAGGGGAGAGCTTCCAACTGAGTGTTCATTGTAGTTTCTTCAATTGTTTCTGCATGGAATTCTCCAAAACAGGTTTTGGTGGCATAATGGTTGAAACTATAATTCCCAAGGATAGAGTTGGTAAACATTACATGTTCATTTGGGTTGTTTAGTTCCATCACCACATACTTCATCTATCATTCTCGATCAAATCTCAACATATCACCTTTTCCCCTCCGAGGCAACAAGAGATGGGACCAATCAGTTGAGAAATATCCATTCAGATTTGACAACCAATCCCTACTGAGCGGCATTCCATAAGCCTCGGGTATATCAGCTACCACTATGTCAATGACTTGAGTATACTATGGTTTGGCGGCCATCTGAATCAACAAATCTTGTAGTTCCCCAATTACTTTCACATTTGTTATATCCAATTGCATAATTCGAGTTCCAGTTTTTTTGGGTATGGCTTGAAGTCTTTTAGTAACAGTGTAAGCCATAACAGTGGATGAGGCACCGGAATCTACCAAGCAATTATGTACGTTCAAGTTGAAGATTTCAAATGTGATAAGGAAAGGTGGAGTCATGGATTTTCGTTTTCTTCCTATCATGGTTGCACTAACATATTGGGGGTTTCGACTCATTTTGGATAGATTGGCTTCCATAGCTGATGGATTTTGGGCTGTACTGGGGGTACTAACAGGTCTGGAGGCTGAATTCTTGGTTTGACTGCTTGGGGTGGTAGGGGTTTTGCAGTTCTGCGTATTCATAGCTTTCAAAAGCAAATCTCTTTGTTGCGTTAATTTTAGCAAATCAAAACTGTATGTGATATTAGCCCTAGATTTCTTAAGATCATCCACAATGTTGTAATCAATGTTATAAACAGGGTAGGGCAGAGTAAATATACCGATTTTTCCATTCTTAGGTGGGGGTTTATCATTTTGAGTCACCTTCGTTGTAGTTGGAGATGCATTTTCTTTCTGAGGATAGTTCGTGACTGGTGTACTCTTGGAATCACCACTAGGTTTACCTTTCTCAACAGGGACCTTGGGGGTGGATGCTTTTAAAGGGCAAACATCTTTCTTTGTTTGGTCCACAGGCTTCATCATGCCTACAAGTGGCCCTTTGCTTCGTGTGTGGATTTCATTAGCATTGATTTCTACCATGCTACCTCCTTCATCGTCATCGTTCTCATTTGTATAGAAATCCCACATCACATTGATTTGAGATTCCTCATCTGAGGGTTCTTCTACTTGGTACTCTTCCTCATCTTCTTGTTCTGGTTCAAGCTCCACTATAGGTTCTTCTTTGTTAAGGAGCGATCTAATAAGAGTTGTCTCTTCCGTGTTTCAAACCCCTTCATTGGGTGGAGCAGGAAACACGAGTTGGCTATTGCTACCATCTATATTCTTACGATAGAAGGGTTTGAAATATTTTTAGTTGCTATAATCTCCCCCATTCCCCTTTGTACTCTCTCCAACATCTCTTTTCATATCGATGACTATGTTCGTCAATTTTTTAATGATTCGATGTAAACCTTCCACATCCGTGGCATCCTTTTCTTTGATCTCAGCCACCTTGTTATCATTCCCATTGTTCTTTTTGGATGACTAAGAGGCTTTCTTTTCTTCGATTGAAGGGTGACATGCTGTGAGACTGATCATTTCACTCTCTACCTTCACTGCTTCATCGATAGCACCCTGTAAGGTTTGTGCGTTACTCCTTTTCACCCACATCACGGTAGAGACAGGGAGAGTAGTGATGTAGAATTCCATGAGCACCTCATTAGTAGGTCTAGTGTTAGCTGGGATTCCGTTAAACAAGGTGTTGAACTAGATATTAAAATCCTTGACCTTCTCCTTGGTTTCCATTTTCAAACGGGATAGTTCTAAAACTAAGGCTGTAGGTGTTTTGTCATTGCCAAACTTGTCTAAGAAGGATTGTTGAAAAGCACCCCATGAGGTGATCGATCCTATTCTCAAGCTAAAGTACCATGTGGAGGCTACACCAATTAGAGTAAAAGAGAATATTGCGGTATACTAAATCCTCATCGGCTACCCCCAACATGCGCAAGGATAGTAAGAAAGAGCGAATATGGTTATCAACAGTGTCTCCCTGCTCAAGGTCGAATTTAGGAAATACTCTTTTTTCATTCTTGGGTAATGCATGGTGCTGCCCAGGCACTACTATGGCATCCTGTGCAAGACAGGGAGGGAGTGCTCCCGAAGGAGGTGAGGGTTGATACCCACCAGGAGGAGGCGGTAGAGGCAGATTCCCACCTGGCAGTGGAACGTTAGCCATATTATGGATAGGGAAGTTCTGGTTGGAGGCTTCTCTATTAGGATTTTCAAAATCAAGCAAGGGATTACCTTTAGAGGGGGAATCCTTAGGAATTTCTTCCCAAGGAGTGTCAATACTTTGCAAGAGATATAACACAATATCTTCAAGAGAAGGGGCTACAGATGTCTCTTCGCTTAGGGTAAATATCCTTGGCTTTCTCTTACTTGTCGAAGGTAAAGAGTGAAAAATGGGGAGCTGAGAGAGGTAACGAGCGTAGGCTCAAGTAAGTGTTTTGACTGGTTGTTCCTAAGTGATAGGATATTCCCACAGTCTCTCCTCTATGGGTGATGTAGACACGGTACTTAGAGGAATCTTTGTTTCTTTGAAATGAGGCTTTTTCAGATGTGCGACAAGATCTCTCTGACCTTTACGATCCATACATCAATCTTTTCGAATCCATGTGCAACTTCTATAGATGAAATCTTGAAAAACTGTGGATGGAAGTTCAGGCCCTCCTTCTAGCGCCAATTTGTTGACATGGTGAATTTCCACTGTGCCAACAAGGGGAACTAACCCGAGCGCAGACCCAAATTAGATCTACTTTCGTTTGGGATGGCTAGCTCCAACGGGTTTTAAAGGACCCCGTGAACTATTACCAGTGTTGAAAGATTGCTTCCCGGAGGAAGACTTCATTTAAATCAACAAAAGAAACAACTAACCTATATGTATCAAATCCTATCTAGACTACTTCTACTTTCCTATGCTAAACTTAACTATTCTAGTCTATCTTGCAGGAGCAAACTAAAAGAGATTAAACACCATAAATAAATTCCAAGTCCAAAAGAATCAATTACTGAGTTCATAGATGAACAAGGTTGTATTAGAGCTTGATTGCAATCAGATTACTCATACATGAATACACATTCCTTTCCGTACAAATAAACTTGAAATTGGTGTTTAATATGGTTTTGAATCAGAGATTGCTCATAAGTTAACCATGTAATCGAATCATATTCAAATAAAAAAGACTAATCATGAATAGTATGGCATCAATATGCATAAACAAAAATCACATTCATATTCATGCCAGCAGCAACACCCTGCTTCAAAACACATCAAAGCAAAAAAAAAAAAAAAAAAAAATCTGAAACAAAAGGCTCCTTATTGAACCAAACAGTCTCCTTTATTCATAATAAATCAAAGCTATTTTCTCCAAACAAAAAGCCCTTCTCTCATATCCGGAGGTAATATTTATGCAGCTCCCTAGCTTTCGGTCTTCCCTTCCTTTTCACCTCCCCCTTTGTTCTTTTCAATATACCAATCAGAACACATAGCTGTAGAACAGTCGGTGTCATTGCTGACACGTAGAACACATATTTGTTGTGATGCTCCCTTTTCTGGGGAAATGAATGGATGTTGATTCAAGAGAATGACTACATGTCATCCCTTCACACTTGTATCAAGCGAATGTTATTCTCTATCATTTCCTGAAGGAAACTGAAGACACCACACTCATCATTCACCATCTGGCCTGATTAAAGATTTGTCTGGAGGTAATAGCATCTTGATGTGTCGGTGTTCTGCTTCCTATCGACATGGAGCGGGCCTTCATTATGCATTATGGTGGTTCATACCCCTTTCTGTAGACAACGCCTTTGCAATATCAACACTAGTGGTGCAGAGGTGTCATCTTGACATACATTGCCTTTATCTGCTATCAGATCCACTTGAACTCGCCTGCAGAGATAATTCATATTAGCTGTGATTATGAAAATATGATAAAAACGCCCCAAAATAGCTCTCGTCATCATTGAAACTTTAAAATGATAAGGCATAATGAAATCAGAAGGAGCGAGTGTGAAAGAATCGGCCCCTGGATCAGCCAAAGTTGTGCTACGATTGAGTCGCAATCGCACATCCCAACGGGACATCATATGAAACATCACCCCTACTAGCTTTTCCTTTAAAAACCTGAACTGAAACATTTCATCGAATGCACCGGAAAACACGGGAAAACCACATTTGACAGCAAGGTTGGATTTCGAAATTTATAAACCCAGATGCATGATTATCTCCAGGTCTGCTCATCACCCCTTTGGATATTGCATGGGCTTCACTTCTGCCGACTGTCGATTGCAATTGGCGATAGGGCTGGTGGACCCAAAATATATATGTTATGGTTAATAATTCGGCAGGTCCGCCATATTGTATCGCGCTATACGCACCATCCTAGGGCTCCGCTGATATGTGATAAGCGATGGGTTCCAGACCCAAAATTATATAAGTTGCGGTTAATAGTTGTCAGCGGATTCGGTACACGGTGGCGCACCATATATATAAGACTTGGACCTGGCCGATTGCGATATGAAACATGGTTCCAGACCCAAAATATATATATAATATGCTTAATAGGATCGGTGGGTCCGCCATATCGCTGCGCACCTTATGTTCAAGCCTTGGGACCCCGCCGATTGCGATATGCAAAATGCTCCAGACCTGAAAATATATGTATTCTAGTTAAAGCCATCGGGTCTGGTGTATTATGGTAAGTGTTGGGCCAATGTTAATTGTGATAAGTGAAAAGGATGAGTTATGCATGCTTTGCGGAGTATTTCTGCTATAAAGAGTTATGATGGGAATAATGATGCGGTAGAAGGTTTTGTGGGTTAAGTCCACAACGACTATGGTACGAGTGGGGGGGATTATATGTGCGAGTATAAATGTGCCATGAATGATTATGATGATTGAGAAAAGTCTCGATGAAAGATGTGAATGAAAGGCAAGACTGGGTCACGAATGAACCATGCGACAGAGATTTATTCAAGGGGATTTTGGCCATTTAGAAATTGAAGATTTGACTTGGCGAAGGGTTAAAATCCCTGGGATAAAATAGATCATTTGGAGAGATGAAATATCAACTTCTAGGGGACCCATTCAAAATTGCTACAAGGGCAAGTTTTAATAGGGTGGTGGTTGTGGCCACAACAAGCAGCATTTACTATTTTTAGCAGTTTTTCGAGTCATCAACTTCCAGAGTTGTTTTGACCCCCTAAACTACATTGTTTTGAGGTCCACAGTAGGCCCATAACCATAGGTAGTGGCATGTAGAAGATCCTGTAGTACTCAGATATATCTTTGTAATGAGGTATTGTACATGCCAAACATAGATTACATGACCAAGTTACGACCTTGGGAAGTTACCTGCCCAAGTAACCCCAACATGGCCCACAAACTCTTGGTGTTCCATCTCCTAGGGTTATGTTTTTGGTTGTTTATGGTTTTCCCTTATTCTTCAATAATAAAAAAGGCCCTTGAGCCTAATTATGACATAGTTCAAAGGCATGTAGCCACCACATTTCTTCTCAGAGATAAGCTACTATCGCCTGAGCTAGTTTAATATTTCTATTTTGCTTGTAAGCATCTCTTAGTTCTTTGATATTAATGAAATGAAAATTTGTTTCTAATGCATCTTTGTGTTTATGTTTATATCTATATTTTTTTGCATTCCAGAATAAGTTCAGATTAGTGGTATCAGAGCAGTCTTCTCTCTCTCTATTTTTCTTTGCATGTCCCCAACGAGGTTAGGGTATAATGAGTTAGAGATCAAACTAGTTGAACCCTTGCAAGACTAGCCTCACAAACCCTGACGACCTCCCATAGTGGAATAAACAAAATACGAGGGAGAAGGAGATCCTTTCAAAATATTGCTCGAGGAAGCCCTTAACCAACAGTGGAACACGATGATGGATAACTTTGTCCAGATCCTTCGGAAGCTACTCAAATGCGACGGATATTCATCCAACAAACACTCTAGAGGTGCCACTACTTTTAAGGTACAAGTAAATTTTGAAATTCCCATATTTGAAGGTAATATAGATGGTTAAATCTATTGGAATGATATTTTTCAGTTCATGACTTTTCCAATAAGGAAAATATTACTTTTACACTCCTCAAAGCTACTCCCCATGTCAAGGACTGGTGGGAAACCTACTATGAACAAAAGGATGAGAGGGAAACCTCATTGTTTTTATCCACACCCACTTGGAATTCTTCATGAGATGCCATTAAGGAACAATATTACATTGTGGGGAGCTATGAAGATAAATACATAAAGTGGAACACGATGTGGTAGGGAAGGGGCCAAGATGTGTGAGTTCACAAACATTTTTCATATCCTATGCAAGAAGTTGGGTATCAAGGATTCTGAGTGGAATTTGGTACTCAAGTACTGCGGTTGTATACACGAGTACATCAAGGGACGAGATGGAGTTCCTAGAGATCTCCTCGCTTGAAACCTTTTATCAATACGCTATCAAGATTGAGCAAAAATGTAAACAAAAGAAGTGAGACTTTGGATTTGTGAATCCAAAGCAAGGGAAAGGCACCCCTAAACCATAGAACAAAGGAAAAAGCCTAGGTGGGACGACCCAGGACAACCTGCCGAAGCCATAAGAAAAAAAAAACACAATGAAGACAAAGAAGGATACATGGAAATGGAAATGGTGTGAGTTCCATAAGAGATCCACTCACAACAAAAGTGAGTTTCAATCCAAGAAATCACTAGTGGCCAAGCTGAAGGCTTCCAAATCACATGTATGTTCCAACTCCAAGTCAGAAACTAATAAGGGGAATGAAAAAGTGAAGCATATTATTGATGCAGAGCCCAGTGCCACTATTGCCACCACCAAGATCCAAAGGATTGAGCCCGAAGATCCAGAGGAGGGGGTGTGACTCTTCCACTCACAAATGTGGGTGAAGGGTTCTCCACTATAGTTCACTATTGACAAGGGAAGCCAAAAGAAACCCATTTCAGTAGAGGTCATGAAGTAGTTGGGCCTACCAACCACACCACATCCAAAGTCGTATACCATTAGGTGGCTTCACCAAGGACGAGATCTTTGTGTGAGCCAGTAGTGTCGACTTCCCTACAATATAAGGCCCTTCACAGATGAGGTAATGTGTGATGTTGCTCCTCTTGAAGTTTTTGATGTATTATTAAGAAAACCATACTTGTGGAAGTTTCATGTTGTGTATGAGTCTAGGCCTCGCACTATTATTATTTCTTTGGGAAATAAGATATATAGGATACCAGAGGTAGAACCGCTTACCGCCATTTCTTTTATCTCTGCAAAGAAATGCAGTAAGATCATTTCCCATACTGGGAAATTTGTTCTCCTTATGATTCACCCTCATGGAAAGAAGAAGAGTATGGCCACATCGATAGCCTCCAGATGAGGCTCCGCTATATGGAAACAACAGATGGAAAAGGGTGTGGAAGAGTACAGGGACATCTTCACCTCACCTAAAGGGGTACCCCTGCACTGCCAGGTCAAGCAATCCATCAATCTGACCCTTGGTGCACCACTTCCCAATGGACCAATCTACTGACACTATGTTATAGAGAATGATGAAATTAAGAGGTGGATTCACGAGCTGTTACAGAAAGGGCACATCAGACCATGTTCATCACCTTGTGGTAGCCCGATCATGTTGGTACGGAAGAAAGCCAACACTTGGAGACTCTGTATTGACTATCGGGTGCTGAATAAGATTAGTGTTTGGAATAGGTATCCAATCCCATGGATTGATGAAATTTTAGACCAACTCAAGGTGGCCAAAAATTTCAACAAGATTAAATTGAATTCCAGTTATCACCAGGTACCAATTGAACCCTCTGATGTGTGGAAGATTGCCTTCAAATCCAAGGAGGGCCTTTTTGAATGGTTAGTCATGCCTTTCAAGTTGAAGAATTCCCCCGCAAACTTCATGCAACTGATGGATGACATGTTGTGGCCATTCACCAACTCATTCATGGTAATGTGCCTGGAAAACATCTTAGTCTTTACCCGAAGTTGGGAAGAGAACATACAACATATCTAACTTTACGACAACACAAATTGTGTGCCAATTTAGAGAAAATCACTTTTGGTATGACCCAGGTTCAATAAATGGGGTACATCACTAATGAGAAGGGTGTGCATGTAGACCCAACCAAGATACAATTTATTTGGGATTGGCTAGCCCCAACCACTCTAATAGAGATCCACAGATTTTTGGACCTTGCCAATTTGTATTTCAGGTTCATGCTAGGATTCTCTCATATCACTTGGCCTTTGAGTCAATTCACCAAGGGCAGAGCGAAAGAAAAGTTATTTTGGTATGAATCTAAACAGAAGGCATTTGTTGAGTTGAAGCATCGCCTCTGCTTTCACTAGTGCTCACAATACCAAACCTGGAACAATGATTTGAAATTGAGATAGACGCCTCCTATTATGATATTGTTTCAGTTCTTACCTAGCAGGGGCATCTAGTATCATATCATAATTGGACACTTTCAGATATAGTATGAAAGTATCCCACTTATGAAAAATAGATATATTCTATTATGCAGGCCTAGTGACAATGGAAGCATTACATTATGGGAAAGGAAATAATCATCCATATAGACCACTGACCCCTGTAATTCATACAGACTCAAGGGAAATTGAAAAATGATCACCATAAAAAATGGTCCACATATCTACAATAGTCCCATTTGAAAATCAAGTAAAAGAAGGGAATCACTAATAATGTTGCATACCATCTTAGCCCACCACTGGTTATGGCGTTAACCACTGTGCTCTACTCTTGTGGACATGAGACTTTGGGGTGGACGTATATTTACAAGAGCAATCTAGAATTTGACAAGACATACTAGATGCTCCTAGAAAGCAAGAAATTTCCAGATTTTCACCTCTATGGCACACTATTATGCCACCTAGGACACCTTTTTGTTCCTTCAAGCGAGCATGCCGAGATGATTTGGGAGGCGCACTATAGTTGGATTGCTAGACAGTTTGGAGTAGAGAAAATACTGGCAGTGATGCAAAATTATTTTTATTGGCTGAACCTTAGACAGGTTGTTGGGGAGTACATCAGATCCCACACTAACTACACCATTTCCAAACCGATAATCTTGAATCAAGGCCCATATACTCCTCTTCCTACTCCTAGTCAGCCTTGGGAATCCATCCCCATGGATTACATGCCGGACCTTCCTTCTATTAAGTATGTCAACGACTCTGTGTTCATGGTCGTCGATAGATTCTCTAAGATGGTCATTATGGTTGCCTACATGAAGAGTATCATAGAGGAATCCACTACTAATCGATTCTTTGAATGAATGTGGGTACATTTTAGAATCCTACAATCCATTATCTCATATCGGGACAATAAGTTCCTAAGTACATTTTGGTCAATCCTCTGGTCGATGTTGGATACCAAGCTCACTAAGTCCATGACCTTCCACCCCCAAACTTATGGCCAAACAGAGGTCATCAATAGGATGATCATGCACATTTTTCACATGTACAACTCCAAGCATACACACACATGGGATGAAAGCCTTGTTGGTGCACTAAGATGTCTTTTTACAGGAAATCTTAATCCCTAAATTAATTGTCAACCCAAGGTAAGCCTTTTTATCTCAAGAGTGTCAGCACAATATATGCAGTGAATTCAGAGGTTATCTAATGGTAAATCGTTGCAATCACTAATAACTATCTCTTCAACTCAATCCACACAATTCTGAAAGAAATAACTAAGGAAGAAATAACTTTGAAATAACTCTTAACACACTCTACAATTTTGTTTAACTTATTACGAAATCAAATGAATCTGAATGTGAATGCAAAGAATCACACTTGGAAACCTTCAAATAGAATTAATACTAACTCACTCAATCAAGAAAGAGAAATATAACAACTGAACAACAATGATAATCTATAGAAAATTTGAATTGAACAATAAATCCAATTGAATGACATATCCTAATTGAACAGAAATCTAAATTGAATGGAAAATGATAATTAAATGACAATCTCAATTGAACGGAAAATGATAATTGAACAACAAGCAAGCATATAACAATAAATGATCTCTAAGCAACAATTTATCTATGTAAGAAAATCATGGAAATTGATTAATGCTATCGCTAAGATCTATGGTAACATCACTTAGAATGAACAACAATCTACTACTAAAACTAACATAACCAATCCAATCAAAGTGTTACTTAGATATATCACATGGCTAAATCTGAATCTAAATGAACAACAACATGAATCAAAATCGTCAATCTTCACAATAGGTGAAATGATATCAACTAAACATTAAATATCAATAAAGAATAAATAAAAAGATTATAACACAAGAAAGTAGTAGAACTTCTCTTGACTGGGCCCAGAGTCACTAGAAGTCTCCGTTAAGGAATACTCAGAATATAAGTATGGATCAAACACAGTCTTTCTTCATTAATATAAGTAACAAGGTTATAGCATCACTGAGATAACAATATTATCTGTCTCAAAAAGAATAATTACAAATTATGAAAGTCTGAACTCTAAACTCATTTGTGTTTCGGCCTTATATATAACAAAAAGAGTAAACTAGATAAAAGTGAATCCTTAGGATCAAGGGATCTTGAGGATTTCACTATACATAATCTAATCTTGTCATGAAATAACATCAGTCTGCCTAGCCTCTCGTTGTCTTTCCTACCTCAGACGATGTCTTTTCCTTTTATGGTATGGTGTTACTCTATCGATTGAACAACTATTGACCAATCCACATCTTCTGCACACAAGGATAGTAAAAAGTCAGTTTCTTGTGCTATATTTATCTAATTTGTTACCAGGTACTTTTATCCAACTTTAGTTGTTCTTTCCTTTATTTTGATCCATAAACAGAGATAAACATGTAAGGATAAATGCCGAAATAAGCTATTTACAAAGAGAAAACATACCTTTTTCTTGACCCAGCACACTCCCTAGCTTACCTTATTGCATGTCCTCATGAAATTAAATAATTGATGTGTAGCTAAGTTAGGGAGTAGGCTGGATATACCTCCTCCTTATAATTTCTGAAGCCATTTTTCTTATTTAGTATAGCGAAAGCATGGGTAATGTCTTGATCCTTCAAGGTGTAGTCACAACGATACTTATCTGGAGGATACCATATCTATACCGACATCCTATCCATTTAGGCTCCATGGTTAAAACCATGTTACTGTACTTGTAGAAACGAGAGGAGGTAGCTTTAAATTTCTGGCATCCAAATGGTTCTCGATTTCTAATAGTAATGCTGGAGACCTCCCACCTTTGTCTGGATGCAGACAAGGCTTCCTCCTTAATCTCTTGGAAGTACTCCTTTCCATCTTGTATAATATCTATGTGAAATGGCCCCAGTTGGCCCACAACACTGTCTCGCTTCATGAACTACTTGTGTTTGACCAAGAGATGCAGGGGTTTGGTTGGTTCCCCTCTCACCCATAGGTCAATCCCTTCTTCATGCCTCCTAAAAATATTGTGAGCCTTGGCCCACCTAAGTTGATTAGTAGCAAAAGAGAGAAATTCCTGGAGTTGTACATCCCCTATAAAGGGCCCAGGGTTGTTGTCCCTCTCATCTTCCAGAAAGAAATCGTGCATATAAAATTCACAGAGGAGGCAATGTACCTACTTGTCCTATTCTCTAAAGAATTTGACAAAATCTGGGGTAGTCTTTATTTCCAAAGACTTCCCAGCCTTAGTAGCTTTGATTTTCAGTAGGAGGAACGTTTCCATGAGGAACAGGGCATAATTTGTAGCAGGGGCTTTGCATGACAGGGTGTTTGAATAAAGAGAGAAAACAATGTCCAACTGCTCTTTAGCCTTCTGTAATTTGTCCCATGTTTTCTCAACCTTTTTCTGTTCAGCCTTGTACTGAGCAAAGGTCTCATCTTCAATTATGGTTAGTGCCTCAATTTTCTTCCTCAAATATTGATGTTCATGTAGGGGCACTACCTTTTCTTTGTATTGATCTAATTCATGTTGAACCTTCAGTAGTTCATTCTACAGTCTGCTAATAAATGCCTCCCTTACTAGGGGAATATAAGCAAGTGTCTCCTTTGTTTGGGTTTCTCCATCCTGGATCTCCATGGGATCGGTCTGAACAACAACTTCAGATGCCTCTTGAATCATGCAATGATCAATTTGAATGTCCTCTTCAACATCTATTTGAACAATAGTATCCACGGTGGGGTAGTCCGTTTGGGTCTCCTGTGAGAAAACACAAGGGTCTTCAGTCTGCATTTCAGTGTCTTTTACAAGACATGGCTCTGTCTGAGTTTCCTTTAGGTAGGCCAAAAGATCCTCAGTTTGGGTTTCAACATCCTTTCTATAACAATGTTTTGTTTGTGTGCCTGTGGTCTCTTTTTCTACTTTCAAATTCCTGGCTCTAATGGCTTCTTTTAACCACTGCCTTAGCTACCCAATTATTCACTTTTGTTTTCTATACTTCTTAAGCATTTTTCTGAGCCTATCCTTGTAGGACTTCTTTATTACATGACTTCCAACTGGTGGTGGGTTGACTGCATTTTCCTATGGTTCCTTTACAGGTGGTATTGTGTCAGCATCAAGGAGGTTTCCAACTAGAATTGTATCTCCCAATGGAGCTTCACCTTCTAGCTCCTCTTTGTCATAGATTTATTTTTCAGGAGATCCCAATACAATGGTATCTCCTGAACAATTTTAATTCTCCTAGTTTTCTTCTAGGTAGGCCTCCTCCTTAGGGGACTTAGAAAGAATAATGTTACATAGTTGATTTACATCTCCCAGGGTTTCATCTACAAAATATTTTTCAGCTGGGGGGTCCACTGGACAATCTGTTGTCTGAGCTTCTTCTCTAATGACTTCTTCTTCATGTACCTCTACTTCAATGGGTTTTTCCACAGAAGGGATTAGTTCCCTCTATTCTTCCATGGAATGAGTGAATGGCAGGGTTTGCTCACGACCAGGGTTGTTAGCAGGGGAAAACTAGTTGGGGGTATAATTTTGTTCTTCAAAATTCCCCAATTGTTCTCTACCCTCACCAAATATTCCCATGTTTTCCAATACCTTAGCCACTTCCTCCTCATAGTCTTGCAAAGGGAAATTTTGCGGACTTGGAGGTGGTGTGAGGGATGGTCCAACCTCATCTGCTTGACTTAGGATACATTGTTGTGGTGTCACTCACATAGAGTGCCAACATTTTGTTGGCTTTAGGGGCACAGAGAAATTATTTCTTTTTAGTGTCCTTCTTGGACCTGGGGTTATTGGCCCTTGTTGCTATGTTACTGTGTTTTCTAGGGGTGGAGCCAAAGTAGGATTTACAACATTGTTCCAAGTTAACTTCTGCTGGGCTAGTCCATTCATGATAATCAATTTAATCAATCCATGATGACCGATTACTTTGTGTGGGTCCTTAGATGTCCTAACTCGACAGGCGGCATCATGTAATAGGGAATTCAAATAAAATGACATATTAACTGAAATTTTATGTTTTAAAATAGCTAGAAGTTTCAGTTGGTGGGGCTTTACCACATCGTGTCGACCATCGCAGGTAATGTACCTTTGCATGATGACGGATAATTCTTTCCACGACTACCTTAACGTTGAAGGATGAATCCATTTTCATGTCTACACCAGTTGCTCACTTGGATCCTAGAATACTTCAACTGCATTGTGTAGAAGGACATGCTTTTATGTCCATTTGGTTCCCTCAGTCGGAAGTCTCATGAATTTAGCTATCACTGCTTCTGAGACTGTTACACTTCTTCCTCTTACAACTATGCTGTCGTTTTGCAAATTCTACAAAAATTCCAATGTCAGCTCCTCATGAAATCGTTGCAATCTATTTAGATATTGCAGCCATCATGCGCCCTCGAGAATTGCACAGGCTCGATCGAATACCATAAGCATTGGAGGTTCCTTCTAGATAGCTATTCCTCCCATGGATGTTGTACCTGTGACTGGTTCACTTGTATGCAATTGTTTTACACTTCTACAATTTAGAACAACAGCAGAGAATGTTACAGCAATTAACACATAAATGATGATGTTTTGAGAATTAACATCATATTTAGTTAGGTCATTTGTCCCGTCAACCATAGTTAACATAGGATCATGAGTTTGCATGATAACCATTATGGTTGCCATCCTTTCCCCAATCAGAAATACTTGCTAATTATTACGCATTCACAATCAGCATGCAGTCCTTACTTGGAAGTTAATTCAAATGATTACCACACAATTATCCATAACTATCACCCATGGTGTGCATACGCAGGCCATCCCCCCTCTGACGAGAAAAGGGTGTCCATGTACTTTAAGCATGTGAAAAGAAAGCAAAAGAATTGAAAATCCATAAATGTCGGCACCCAATCCAAAAAGCAACGTGCTAAATGGCAAGGCAATTAAAGCAATACACATCATTAGATGTGAAATGGCTGAAAAAATTAAAACAAAGATTTTAATTCATTATGGCAAAAGATTTTCACCATAAGTGGTATTATGAACAAAGGCATAATCGGCGGTATGTATTAATGACGGCGGTAAATTTATTGGAAAATTAGAATATAATGAGTATATACCATGTAGGTCAGCTTGTAAGAGTGTTGTTCAAATCTCATAAGGGCTAAGCCATCTTGTTTGCAACTTGCCTGGAAAATCCTGGAATCTTGAGTCATAAAGGAGTGCCCAATCCCCTTTATGAAATGTTTTCTTCTTGATAAGGCTATGATGCCATTTTTCCCATTGTTGCTGAATAATTGTAGTCCGTTGCAAAGAAAGAAGTCGAGCTTCATCTAGTTCATTGATTTGCTGGAGTCGCTTGGTCTGGGCTCCTGTTAGATCTAGCCCCACTTCGTGGGCTGTTCTTAGAGTCCTTATTTCAAATTTGATTGGAAAAATAGGTTCTTTGCTAAACATAAGCTGGTATTGAGAGTATCCAGTAGTATTCCTCCAAGTCATGTGATAGGTCCGCAAGGCCTCTGGCAGTCTAGCAGCGTAGTCTTGTCGATGTGTTGAGACTGTCTTGGTCAGAATCACTTCAATGACCTTATTAGGGCTTTCGACTTGCCCATTCAGCTGTGGGTGATACGTGGAAGTGATCTTGTGCTTAATATGATGATTTCTGAGGGTGGCAGCAATCTTGTGTCCTACGAATTTCCCTCCCCCATCTATGATTACTTTTTGCAATAAACCATACCGCACAAATAATCCAAAAAGGAATTTAATCACAACTTCCTCTATGGCTCTTGGTAAATCTACTGTTTCCACCCATTTTGTCACATAATCCGTGGCAACCAGTATGTAGGCCTTCTGATTGGATGGTAGATGGAATGGGCCCACAAAGTCTAATGCCCAATGCTCGAAGGGTTCTATGACTAGTTGGGGCTACAGAGGCATTTCATCAGATTGGCCAGGCCGGCCCATCCTTTGGCAGCTATCACAAGCCTGGGCATATTTCTTAGCATCCTTAAAAATAGTGGGCCAATAATAGCCCATCTATAATACCTTATGCCCTGTCCTTCGATCTACAAGATGTCCCTTGCAAGGGTCATCATGGAAAGCCTTCAGAACGTCATAAATCTCATCCTCATGGATGCATCTGCATATACACATTTTAGCCCCTTTGTGAAAAAGATATCCGCCTATCCAAGAGAATCGGGCGCTGTGCTGAGTGCTCAGTTTTTTCTCTCTTGTTGTCAAATGTTATGAAACTAGCTCACAAAAAGATAGAAAAGAAAGATAAACGCATTAGAATTCATCTGCTTCGAGGGGGAAACCTCCTTTACATTACAAAAATGAACAATTCTTGGATGATACAAATGACAAAACCTCCTTTCTATATATAGGAGTCTAAGGGGTCATAATGTAATCAGAGCTGACATAACAATAATAATGTAAGGGGACAAAAATAAAAATAGTGGGCTTCTATAGGGCACAATAATAACAATATGGGGACTACATGGGCACAACAATAATAAGGGGGTTTCATTAATAACAATAAGAGGTTACACTAGTAGTATAGGGACCTAACATGCCCCTCTCCTTCAAAAAGTGTTGTCCTTAATGCTTGAGTAGTTCTGGATGCTTCTGTATCGTCCTTGCATGTGGAATCTTCAGCAGGTAAGTTCTTCCACTTGATGAGATACTCTGAAATTGATCGATTTCCTAGCTGTTGGGTTCTTATTTCTATGACTGCTTCAAGTTCCACTATGATTTTTCCTTCCTCGTCAAGTTCCGGTAATATTATTTGAATTGGGATCTTCTGCAACTTTTGAATGAGTGGCCACACTTCTTCATTCTTCCATTCATCCCTTGCTTCGTTTATCCAATGTGGTTGGATAATAGAGATATCACACAACAATGCTTCCACATCCTCATACTTTCTTGAGGGTGCATCTGTAACAACATTTTTCTTCCCTTTTTCGTAGATGATTTCAGAGTCATAACCCAACATATTTGTGACCTATTTTTTTGTTCTTCTGAAGATAATATTTATTCTAAAAAATATTTAAGACTATCATGATCCATTTTTACCTTGAAGTGTCTTCCCATTAGGTAAGGTCACCATTTCTTAAGTGCATGTTTTATTGCCAACATTTCCTTCTCATAAATAGCTTGCTTGAGGGACATTTGTTTGTATGGATGTACCCGTAAAAATACCCAATCGTCTACATCAAAACTTCCTTCACTGTGATGTTGGTCTACCTGTTGTTTCATTCGATTATGCACCAAAGTGGTGTTATCCTTTAAAAGTTGGAAAACTTCTTGTTGATGCTTGATGTGATCTTCCACTACTTGAACCTTTTCCTTCTTGATATGTCCTTCTATCTTGAGAGTTTGAGGAGTGGTAATTTCTACCAATGGATTTCAAGATATGGTCGGATTCATTTCTTGATGCTCGCTATGATCTTTCACTTCTTGAACCTTTTTGTTCTTGATATGTCCTTCTATCTTGAGAGTTCAAGGAGTGGTAATTTCTGCCAATGCATTACAAGATAGGGTTGGAGTGATTTCTTGATGCTCAATGTGATCTTTCACTTCTTGAACCTTTTTCTTCTTGATATGTCCTTCTATTTTGAGAGTTTGAGGAGTGCTAATTATTGCCAATGCTTTACAAGATATGGTCAGATTCATTTCTTTTTCTTTGGGGTTGGTTCCTGGTGAATATCCTTTTGTTTTGACATTTCTTGATCCTTTTCTTCCTGATATTTCATTGCTTGAACCTTCTTCTTCTTGATATGTCCTATCTTGAGACTTTGAGGAGTGGTAATTCCTTCCAATGCAGTACAAGATATGGTCATATTCATTTCTTATTTCTCTAGGGTTGGTTCCCAGTGTATATCCTCTTCTTTTGATGTTTCTTTATCCTTTTCTTCCTCCTCTTCACAATCTATGTAAAATAATTTCTTCTCCACACACTTATGACCTTTAATGTTTTTTATATCACAATTGTAACAAAGCCCTTTTGCTCCTTTTTCTTCCAATTGTTGTGGTGTCAACCTTGTATGTCGTGGAAGGCTAGGAGAAACAACGCTTCCATATTTATAGTTGTGAGGGGTAGACTTCCTTATTTCCATAATTTTGCTTTCCACTTTTCTTGCCAAACTGAATGCCTTCTCCAATGAATCAGGTTCCCAAAGACAAACTGCATGTTGAATGTTATCCTTTAAAGTCCATATGGAGACATCAATTCTCTGCTTCTCTGGAATATGATTTTCCCTTATATTCAATTTTTTAAAGTCCTCAATGTGCTCTGCCATTGAACACTTTTGTTTGAGATTTATCAATTGGCTAAAGAAGGTGTTGCTCTTTGTATCCTCATAATGATTTATCATTTCCTCCGTGAAAATTGACCATGTAACAAGTGGTTTACGAGAACAAAGCCATTTATACCATAAAAATTGACCTGGTTCTAAATATGAAGATGCAATACGTACCTTTTGTAATAGTTGCACCTCATGTAGATCAAAGTATTGCTCCATTTGTAGTATCCAATATACCGGATCCTTGCCATCGAACTTCCTCATATCACCTTTTCTTGATTTTGGGAGCTCAATCTTGAAACAACTATAACTCTGTAACTTCGGATCTCACAGTTCTAAAATTATGACCTATGGTAGCCCTCTATGTCCTCTTTCCAATGCCACTAGTCTGATCGAAATTGGATTCTACAAGAAAGAGTTATGCACAATCTCCCAAGACTACCTAATTATATATCTTTTTAGAAGAGTGAACTTGTACGAAGTGCCACGTGTCACTAATTCAACCTTCAGACCTGAAACAGATATACAAAACTCTACAGGCCTTCCTCTTTCTGTAACTTCTTATGAAACTTCAATCTGATGCTTAGAAGGAAAGTTATGATGATTTTCCCAAGGTCACCTATTTAGGATGTAATTCGGGATATTGCAAAATCCCTAAATGTCTTGGATCGTATCTCCGAAAATATAGAGAAAAAGGATCTAAAATCTGGGTCTGAGCTTCACCAAGATGTCGAGTCAAATGGGTTTTAATTTTATAATCTAAACATTTGTATAAAACAAATTATAGCAAAAATTCAACGATGACCTGTTTGAGATGGAATTCTGGAGCTTGCAAAAACCTTAACTTCCTCAGATCATATCTCTGAAAATATAGTGAGACAAGAACTGAAATTCGTACTCGAGGTTCAAAATGAGTTCAACTCAAAAAAAAAAAAAAATTAGCTTCTGAAACGTCGCAGAAAAAATGTTATAGCGAAAAGTCCACAATGACCTGTTTGGCATAGCGAAACCCTGGAACCCAAAGCTCTGATACCAAATGTTATGAAACCAACTCACAAACAGATAGAAAAGAAAGATAAACGCCTTAGAATTCAACCTCTTTGAAGGGGAAACCTCCTTTACATTACACAAATGAACAATTCTTGGATGATACAAATGACAATACCTCCTTTCTATATATAGGAGTCTAAGGGGTCATAATGTAATCAGAGCTGACATAAGAATAATAATGTAAGGGCACAACAATAAAAATAGTGGGCTTCTATAGGGCACAATAATAACAATATGGGGACTACATGGGTACAACAATATAATAAGGGGGTTTCACTAATAACAATAAGGGGTTACACTAGTAGTATAGGGACCTAACATCAAATGCCTGGGTAGCTTCCATACTACTAGATAATTTGCCACATATGCATACCATGGCATCTTGACTGCCACGAAAAACAAATTTTCATCTGAAAATTGGTCGTCTACCGCCAGTGGATCATTCACCTTCAGGATTCAAGATAGAAAATCAAAAACTGGATTTTCCTTCCCCGGATGATCCTTAATAGTAATGTCGAACTCCTGCAAAATAAATAACCATCCTATTACTCGACCATTTGTGATAGGTTTATTATCTAGATATCAAATGGCAAAGTGATCAGTGTACAGAAAGACTTGGTAGCCAGTTATGTAGCGTCTAAATTTGTTTATTTCATAAATAACAACTAAGAATTCTTTTTCTGTCACTATATAATTAAGTTCTATAGAAGTGATATTTTTGCTAATATAATATATAGCATAAGGTTTCCTGTCCTCCTCCTAGAAAAGGACAATGCCTATAGCTACATCTGATGCGTCCGTGGAAATGTGGAAAGGCAGCTCCCAGTTTGGTTCACATAATACTGGTGTTGTTGAGACTAGTTTCTTTAAACCTGTAAAAGTTGTGCCACATTTGTCAGACTAGTTGAAATCAACATTTCCAGTTAAAGAATATAGAGGTGCAACAGTTTGTGAAATTTTTTTAATAAACCTATGATAATAGCCTGCATATCCCAGGAATCTACATACCTCTGTCTGAGTGCAGGGGGTAGGTAGTAAAATAATTACCTGAATTTTTGTTGGATCTACCTGTATCCCTGCTGCAGAGATATAATGTCCTAATATTACACCCTCGGTCATCATCATGTGACACTTGACATTGCTTAAACATAACCTAGTAGAAATGCATTGTTCTAAGACCTTTTCTAGTGTCTGCAATGCTTGGTCGAAGTCATCCCCATATGGAGTAAAGTCATCCATATACACCTCAAGTCCTTCATTTATTAAATCAACAAAGATGTTGAGTATAGCTCTCTGGAATGTAGTTGGGGCATTACACAAGCCAAATGGTAATACTCTATATGCGAATGTACCCTAGGGATAGGTGAAGGTTGTTTTGTCCTAGTCTTCAAGGTCGATCTGAATCTTATTGTAGCCATTGAAACCATCTAAGAAGGAAAAGAATTTCTTCCCTAACAAAGTATCAAGGACTTGATAGATGAATGGGAGGGGGAAGTGATATTTTTGTGTTGCCTTATTCAACTACCGGTAGTCTACACAGATATTCCATCCCATTTTTTTAGGGACGACCACCAATGGAGAGACCCATTTACTGGCCGAGATAGGATAAATGAAGTTTACATCCAACAACTTCTATAATTATTCTTTCACAATGTCCTTGAGATGTGGATTCAATCTCCGTTGAGGCTGCTGGATGGGTCAAGCATCCTTCTCCATATAGATGTGGTGTGTACATAGTTGTGGGTCTATTCCTTTCATATCAGGATAATCCCAAGCAAAAGCCCCTTTATATTTATGTAAGACCCATATGAGCTTTTGGTTCTAATCACTATCCAGAATATCGTTAATATTTAAAATTTTGCCTCGTTTAATCTCAACAGGTTTGTTGTTATGAACAACAATTGTCTGAATATGTTGGTCATCGGTATCCTTCAGAGGATCCTCCATGGCTTTATTATCAAGAATCGATTTCAACATTTGACACTTTACATTACTCACATTAACCGACTGATTTATAAAATTATTGATAACATCATATTCAATCTAATCTTTAAATTCTAGTTCCTCCGCTACTCTTAGTGGTGAACGAATGCTTTCCTCCAAGTACACTGGTGGTTGTTTGGATTTTTTTACAATGGGAAGACTTGGCTTGGCAGGAGGATATAACACAAAGAATTTTTACAGCATTCCCCTTTGCAATAGTCATGCTACCTTCTCAGCAGCCAATATAAGCATCAACTATTGCCAGCCAAGGTTGGCCCAGAATCAAAGGGTGCCCATCCAATCGACTCTTTGGGTTTATAACAAGAAAATCTACTAGATATTCCCATGAATCAACAGAAACTGTAGTATCCTGTAAGGTTCCTTCTGGCCTCACCACCGAACGATAAACAAGTTCTAATAAAGTGGTGGTTGGTTCCAAGGCTGTAATACCAAGTGCTTGATAGGTTTCCGCTATTAAAATATTAATGTCTACACTGAGATCAACTAGTGTATTGGGAAAAGAGTGACCATATATCTGAACTATCATTATGGGATTTATAGAATCTTCAAACTTTATTGGAGTTTCCCCTCCCAAGAGTAAATCAGATAAGGTTCCCACAACATGAATGATGGGTGAGGTTTTTTCTTTCCTCATAGGATTCTTTACACATAGCTCTTTGATTGTTTTAGAATAAATGGGAATGTCTTGAATGGCCTAGAGGAGAGGAATTTTAATACAAAGATTTTATAGTTCCCCTACAAGATTGAAATCTGGGTAAATAGTAGGTTTGGGTATCATTAACCTTTCGGGGAATGAGGGATAAGTGACTGTAAGTTTTTCAGGGTCTTCATGCTCATCTCCCTCTTCTCCTTGCTTTGGTTCACTATTAATTACAGGTGATGGTATATGTTCAGGTGGGGTTTCAATTTCGATTGAAGGCTGGTCCCTGTTTTCCGCAGGGATGATGATATGTCCTGACCTCTATCTGAGTTCATTACATTATTTTTGCTTAATCTCATAATCTGAGCTTTCAATGATCTGCACCAACTGGACCGGTCTATTATTAGGATTCGGATTCGGTTGAGCTAGCAATTTAGGGTGCAAAAGAGGTTGAGGATTTTGTTATAATGTATATGGATTTGATAGTGTAGGTTGAGGCTGAGGACCTGTCCCCATAGGGACATTGGATATCCCCAATGGTCGCTGCCAATTTGGAGACCAGTTTGGATTTTGGGAGGTGGAGGCAGGCCACTGGGATTGATAGGGATTGCCTTACCAAATAGGAGTAAAAGGAGAATTGGTGTAGCCATTACCTGGAAAGGATTGTGTTGGCCAGGATGTCATAGGAAATGGTTGGGTTTGCCAATTTGGGTAAGGTGATTGGCCTTGCCATGCTGCCCCAAGGTTTTGTTGCTGATTAAACTATGAAGAAGGAAAGAACTGGGATGCATCTTGTGACATACCTGTAGGTTTAGCCTGCCACTGTTGACGTTGGTTCATCATATATACTGGCTCTATTTATTCTTATGCTTCCTTGAATACTGCTTTTAGCTCGGCAATGATGGACACTATTTAGTGATGTGATCTTTAGTACAGATAGCGTACATCTGCACCATGTCTAATGGGCATTCCCGTTGGATGTGCTTCTTTTGGCAACATGGACAAAAGATGGCCAAGTTTTGTTCTGCTAAGGCTTACTTCTGTTTAGCTTGTAAGACGTCCAGCTGCGTCGTAAGGGTGCCCAGGATGTCTATTTTGAAATCTTCTATGAGGTTGCCGATCTTCATTCATGTTATGCCTCCACTATGTGGTTTGCTTCCCCTACTCATGGGATCTCGTCTTCTTGCTCCTATGTGTGTGCTTCCTCGTGAACACCTAATACACAAAATGATGATTTTATCATAATCTTCCTAAGAAATATCTCCTTTTCCCATTAAATTTAGAGTTTCTAACCATTCCTCTTTCATTACTTTAATTAAGATAGCTCTTAGGACTTCTTTAGGTAAGGTGGTGTGTAGAGACGTAAGTAAATTATAATTAAATAGTTCTGCATATTCTTCTATTGTTTCATTATCTTTGGTAGGCATCTTAAAAATTTCATCCTTTAGCTCCCTAATCTTACAAAAGTCCTGGTATCTTGTGAGGAAGGAGGTTTTCATATCGTCCCAAGAATTAATAGTTTGTCCACCCAGACCCATGAACCATCTTAAGGCTGCTCCTTTCTGAGTAGAAGGGAACCGTTTTAGCTTTTGGGGGTCAGTGGTGTAGTCATACCCTCTGCAAAGGATATCAAACTCAAACATGAAAGCATTAGGATCCTCTATGATCATCCCATGAAAAGTTGGGATGCTCTGTAGAGGAATATCCTTCATGGGGGTATTGGCCACTTGTTCGACTATGGGATACTCCAATGTCAAGGTTTGACCTTGAGGTGGCTGGTTTTTCATTTGGTCAAAGATGTGCTAATAACCTTTTGGGATTTCAGGGGGTGCTTTTTGAGTAAGCAGAGGACTAACAACCCGAGTTGGCTTTGCAGCACTACCTAGATTTGGGATCACAGGAGAACCCTATTCAGACAGCTGTGGTTTTGCCTTAGCAATCCCATTGGTTTCTCCTTCTCCTTCTCTTAAGTTACAATATTTTCCCTCTTGTAGAGGATCAGAATGTAAACTTGTTGTAGCTTGAAGACTCTGTTCAGATCCTCCAATTTGGCTTTGAATCTCAGCGTAAGCTACAGATGGTGAGCCTACTGCTTGAGGGATTATAGTAGGAATTTTTCCAGATACTACCCGGAATCCTACTGATGCTTGAGACTCTGCTTTTCTTACGATTTTGTCTATAAAGGTCATTCTCCCAAGGTTCACTGATCCTTTGGGTTTTGTGGATTTAGGCAGGGGGTTCTGCTCTTTTTCTATCTTTCTATTCCTAGTCATTCATAAAAACCAATTCCTATTTAACCTCTAAGCTTTTGCTGAAAATCAGGCTGGTAAGCAAGCACTTTACTTGCTAGGTACGTAGGTTCTTACCTTCCATTTTTAAAACCCAATTCTTTCACATCAAGATAAAAAGGAAATCACTCTAAACACTCTCCCCGACAACAGTGCCAAAGTGTTGGCGCACTAAGATGTCTTTTTACAAGCAATCTTAATCCCTACATTAATTGTCAACCCAAGGTAAGTCTTTTTATCTCAAGAGTGTTAGCACAATATATGCAGTGAATTTAGAGGTTATCTAATGGTAAATCGTTGCAATCACTAATAACTATCTCTTCAACTCAATCCACACAATTTTGAAAGAAATAACTAAGGAAGAAATAATTATGAAATAACTCTTAACACACTTTGCAATTCTGTTTAACTTATTACGAAATCAAATGAATCTGAGTGCAAATGCAAAGAATCACACTTTGCAACCTTCAAATAGAATTAAGGCTAACTCACTCAATCAAGAAAGAGAACTATAACAAATCCAATAATCTATAGAAAATTCGAATTGAATAACAAATCCAATTTAATGGAAAATTCTAATTGAACGAAAATCTCAATTGAACAGCAAATGATAATTAAATGAAAATCCCAATTGAATGGCAAATGATAATTGAACAACAAACAAGCATATAACAGTAAATGCTCTCTAAGTAGCAATTGATCTATGTAAGCAAATCATGGAAATCGATTAACGCTATCTCTAAGATCTATGGTAACATCACTCAAATGAACAACAATTTACTACTAAAACTAACATAACCAATCCAATCAAAGCATTACTCAAATATATCACATGGCTAAATCTGCATCTAAATGAACAATAGTATGAATCGAAATTATCAATCTTAACAATAAGTGAAATGATATCAACTAAAAATTAACAATCAATAAAGACTAAGTAAAAATATTATAACATAAGAAAGCAGTATAACTTCTCTTGACCAGGCCCAGAGTTGCCAGAAGTCTCTACTAAGAAATACTTAGAATATAAGTATGGATCAAACATAGACTTTCTTCATTAGTATAAGTAAGATTACATCATCACTGAGATAACGGTAATATCTGTCTCAAAAAGAATAATTACAAATTATGAAAGTCTAAACTCTGAACTCATTTGGCTTTCAACCTTATATATAGCAAAAATATTAAACTAGATAAAAGCGAATCCTCATGATCAAGGGATCTTGAGGATTTCTCTATACATAATCTGATCTTATTATGAAATAACATCAGTCTGCCTAGTCTCTCACTATCTTGCCCACCTCAGATGATGTCTTTTCCATTTACAGCCTAGTGTTGCTCTGTCGATTGAACGACTATTGACCAATCTGCGTCTTCTACACACAAGGATAGTAAAAAGTCAGTTTATCGTGCTAGATTTATCTAATTTGTTACTAGGTACTTTTATCCAACTTTAGTTGTTATTTCCTTTATTTTGATCCATAAACAGAGATAATCATGTAAGGATAAATGCTGAAATAAGCTATTACAAATAGAAAACATAAATTTTTCCTAACCCAACAAGCCTCCCCTATGTCCAACATATCTACAAAAAATCTCTCCATATCTCAACTGGCCACAACCCCTTTCAAGTGGGGTTGGGATTCCATCCATTATATCTCATTGATTTGGCCATACCATTTATAGCTACTCAAGCAGATTCAACTCATGTCCAGTCCGAATATGATCGAGCTAACAACTTCATTGATTAAATTTAGCTCATCTTCCAATAGGTCCACAACATATTGTCTAGAGTTAATGCTAAGTACAAGAAGCGTCATGATCAACATTGAGTGCCACACAAGTTCGAGGTGGGCAACAAAGTTTGGTTACATTTGCAGAAGGAGTGCCTCGTTGGGCCCCACCACTAGCTTCTCTAACTCTGATATGGGTCATACACCATCACCAAGGTTGTAGGGGACAACTCCTTCGAGCTCAACATTCCACCATTCCTTGGCTTGCACCCAGTATTCAATGTGGATCGACTACAACCATACTTTCCCCCATTATTGGACACATCCGACGTTGTTGAGTAGTTGACACTAATAAAGCTCAACCCAAATTGCATCGAGTAGGCCATAAATGACAAGATCATGGAAACATATATCAAGAACACTCGCCAGCAGAGGATCCATCTTTATCGATTTTTCAAAGCAGGCTAACTCCTTCACTAGGGCAAGTGCTTCACTAGGGACCAGGTTCAACATAAATTTCCTCACCTCATGGAGGCTCTGCACGCAATGGGGACCATTGATTCCTATGGGGGGAGGACTGATCCAAGTGGATATTGGTGACCACCTTCATATTCCACATAGAACTCTAGTTGGTTTCATAAGTTTCCTTTATTATAGTAGAATTTACTATTTTTAGTGGTTCCTGAACGTCCAGAGTTGTTTTAACCCCCTAAACAACATTTTTTTGAGGTTTAAAGCAAGCATGTAGCCATAGGCATAGGATATGGTTAAAAACCTATGAAAAATCATGTAGTAATCAAATATATATATTTAATGATTTATCATACGTGCCAAAAAAAGATCATATGACCAAGTTACAACCCTAGGAAGTTGGTTGCCTAACTAATCCCAATGTGGCCCATGAACTCTTGGCATTCCATCTCCTAGGATTAGGTTTTTAATTGTTTATGGTTTTCCCTTCTTGTTAAATAATAAAAAAAGGCCCTTGAGCCTCATTGTAACACAATTCATAGGCATGCAACCTCCATATCTCTTCTCAGAGATAAGCTACCACCGCTTGAGCTAGTTTATTTTCATTTTTCTTGTAAGAGTCTCTTAGTTCTTTAATATTAATGAAATGAAAATTTATTTATGCTACATCTCTATATTTATGTTTATATTTGTATTTTGTTTCAATCCTGCATAAGTTTGGGTCACTCAGGGGGAGATGTGTGGTGCCCAACATGTAATGAAAAACTTGGATGAAGCCTAGTGCATGAATAAAGGATAGATAAAGGAAAGAATATGACAACTAGTTGGATTGGTTGGGTCCATTGGGATAAATTGATGGTTGCAAGACAGCCATGAGAAAGGTAACAATAAAGGTAAAGTGAATGGATTTGAGGTAGCATATGCCTTGGCTATGTTTGGAACTGTTGTTCTCAATTTTGTGCATGATGTGCATAGATAAAGGAAGTTCTCTTAACCTTGACCTTATGATATTCGGTAGTTATGTTGTCATCATGATTATGTTGATGTATATATATGTATACATATATATGTGTATGTTTTTGTCTGAAAGGGTTGTCAGGGATCATGCTTGTGGAGGAATTATTGTTTATGCAAGTGAGTGGCATGAAGAGGTTCTTGGTCTTATGAGGAATAAAGTGGGAAGAGTAGCCCTAACAGATATATGAGGTTAGTATCATGTGGATATTAATTGATATTATATGCTTATACTATGCCTATGTTTATGTCATGGACATGTGATGCTAAGGGATACATCATAAGAATTAAAGCAATGTGATTTGTGGCATGTTGGGACAAGCATGGATAGTGGAAAGACATTAGAAGCAAGGTTTCTTGGTAGAGATGATGTGGTCTCTGGATGTGTAGTAATGGTATTGTGAACCTGTTGTATATGTGATGGTGTCTACATATGGTGATGTGCACATGTTGGACATCCGGTGTTGTGTACATATGGTGTTGTCCACATGTTGGGTATGCAGTGCTGTGTACATATGATGTTGTGCGCATGTTGGATATGCAGTGTTGTGTAGATATGGTGTTATGTACATGTTGTATATGTCATGCTATGTACATATGGTGTTCTGTGCATGTTGTACATGTGGTACTATGTACATATGGTGTTGTGTGCATGATTTAACATGTGGTGTTGTGTACATGTTTTACATGTGGTGTTGTGTGCAGGTGGTGTTGTGTACATGTCGTGCATGTGGTTTTGTGTACATGTGGTGTTGTGTACATGTCATGCATGTGGTGTTGTGTACATGTTGTATAGGTGGTGTTGTGTACATATGGTGTTGTGTACACATTGTGCAGGTGGTTTTGTGTACATGTGGTATTGTGTACACGTCGTACACATTATTTTTCTCACATGTGGTACTATGTTATGCATATTGTGTAGTTACCACATGTACACAACACCTCCTTCACATGTGTACACAATGCATCCTACACAACGTGTACACAAAACCACCTGCACAACGTGTACACAACACCACTTGTACAACATGTACATAACACCATGTGTACACAACACCACATGCACGACATGTACCCAGGATCACGTACACACAACATCACATGTACAACATGTACACATCACCACATGCACATAACACCACATGTACAATCATGCACACAACACCATATGTACACAGTACCACATGTACAAAATGCACACAACACCATATGTACATAGAATCACATATAGAACATGTACATAACACCATATGTACACAACACCGCATATCCAACATGCGCACAACGCCATATGTACACAACACTGCATACCCAACATGCGCACATCACCATATATACACAACACTGCATTTCCAACATGTGCACAACACCATATGTACACAACATTGCATATACAACATGTACACAATACCAGTACCGCACATCCAGAGACCACATCATCTCAACCAAGAAACCTTGCTTCTAATGTCTTTCCACTATCCATGCTTGTCCTAGCATGCCACAAATCACACTTCTTTCATTCTGCTGATGTATCCCTAAGCATTACCCATCCAAACAAAATGCACACAACACCATATGTACATAGCATCACATATAGAACATGTACATAGCACCATATGTACACAACACCGCATATCCAACATGCGCACAACACCATATGTACACAACACTACATACCCAACATGCGCACATCACCATATATACACAACACCGCATTTCCAACATGTGCACAACACCATATGTACACAACATTGCATATACAACATGTACACAATACCAGTACCGCACATCTAGAGACCACATCATCTCTATCAAGAAACCTTGCTTCTAATGTCTTTCCACTATCCATGCTTGTCCCAGCATGCCGCAGATCACACTTCTTTCATTTTGCTGATGTATCCCTAAGCATTACCCATCCAAAAATAAACATAGGCATAGTATAAGAATACAATATCAAATCATATTAACATGATACTAACCTCATATATCTATCAGGGCTACTCTTCCCACTTGATTCCTCATAAGGCCAGGAACCTCTTCATGCCATTCACTTCCATAAGAAATCATTCCTCCACAAGCATGATCGTTGACGACCTTGTCAGACAACAACATACATACATATATGTATGCATATATAAACATCAACATAATAATGATCACAATGTAATTACCAAATATCATAGGGTCAAGGTTAAGATAACTTCCTTTATCAGTGCACATCATGCAAAACAGTGAGAATGATAGTTCCCAACATAACCAAGGCATATGCTACCTCAAATCCATTTTGTTTACCTTTCTTGTTACCTTTCTCTTGGTTGTCTTACAATCATCCATTTATCCCAAAGGACAAAACCAATCCAACCAGTTGTCATATTCTTGCCTTCAACTGCCCTTTATTCATGCACCAAACTTCATCCAGGTCTTTCATTACATGTTGGGTACCACACAACTCTCCCTGAGATCCATTAAATTTCTTCTTTCCCAACCAATTACTAAGACCCTAAAAAAAAAGGAAAGAACAAAAGGAAAAGAAGAAGAAAACCATTGAAAACCAACAACAAGACAACACCGAAAACAAAGTGGCATGACCATGCACCAAACACAATAAAAACCATAAATCAAGTAAAAATAAATAAAAAAACACTGAAATAACAAGATTTCCAATAGACACCATGACTCAATCCCCCATGGTTTCCTAGTGCTTCCAAGGGTTCATAAATAAAATATCAACATGAGCCTTCTTCAAGATTTTTATGGCAGTCTCGTTTGCCCTACAATTCCCTACATCACACAACATTAGATCATGATTTTATTCATGCCTTTACAGGATTAGATCTCAACCTCTTATCTCAAATATCAACTTTAAGATAACAACCTATCAAATACATTTTCATGAATATAACACATATCCATATAACATTAGACAAAGTCAAGGTTAAGAAAACCCCTTGTATTCACGTAGACAAACCATTTGGAATTGCGGTTTCCAAACATAGCCAAATGAATTATCACCTAATTCCTTTATTATATATTTTTAGCTTGATTCAATTGAGTCTTATGATGTGCTATCACATTCACCCAAATGTTAGGTATATAAACAAATCAACTATTATCTTGTCATGCTAATACCAAGCATGTTGCCCTGCAACTACTCACACATGTCAGTAACATGTTCCAAAATCAAGGCGTTGTGTCTATTAATTTGAAATAAGCCTTTACCAATACTAAAAAACATGTCATAGTCTATAATCAGCTCATATTCATTAGTCATAATTCTACAGCTAGCACCCACTTCGACTCAAGTGCATATCAGTTGTCTTAGCACATATTGTGTTAGTACAATTATATTAAAAAACATCATTCCTTCATGCAATATTTATAAGCACATATTCATGTCATACTTTTAATCAAGCATTGAAAAAACTTGTAAACATACCCCATTACAATCCATGGTACACACTAAGGTAGAAGGAGGAAGCTACTATAATGGCCCGATCTCCAATGCCCAATTATGGAAATGGGATCTCCAAAGCTCTATCAAATTTAACCACACTTGTGTTTCGGAGAATTTGGTATCTACAGATAAATACTAATTCCTAGATAAGTAGCCATATATAGAACAACAGTTTAAAGCACTTTAGCCTTTTCCTATAAACAATAGATAAGACAAAGAATATGAGAAGACCTACCCGTAGTTCCACTTTCCTCTTGCCTCCTTTGTATCAATCCTGTCTCTCCTTCCTGTACTTAACAGGCTTGAGAAGTACCTGTAAACATCAATAGAAGACAAAGAACTAATCAAATAAAAAGATCTATTGAATACAAGTAAATGAAAGCAGATTCATTTCACACATATATGCATCATAAGACAATACAAACATATGGGAGAAAGGTTCAAATACTTTATTGAATAAAAGAAAGAATTACAACCATTGTGTCTAATTCAAAGTCATTCCTCTAGCTTGGATCCCATAGACATCACATCAAAAGCATGATAAACTTGTAGCATTACAATACTTGCTTCAAAGCCAAATCTCATAGTAGCATCATCTCCTTACAATTCAGCATAGTCCAGCCCCTGATCAGTTAGATGAGTGGTCAATTTATAGGGATATGAAGGAGGTTTTGTCATAAATGGTGGCATTGAATGGCCTTCCATACCTAGAATTAGTTCCATGGAGGAAGGGATGAGAGGATAGGATGCATCTTAACTCATTCCTCATCCATTTTCGAGCTCATAGGAGTTGATAACTGAGGGAACCTTCTATATGACTCCAAAAGATAAGAATATTCCCCAAACCCTATGTGAATTTCACTCAATCTCTCCCAGTGCAGGTCAAAGGAAGCCTAAACGCTCTGCAAAGCACCCTGGAATGGACTCAACTGCTCTGTAGTGCACCCTTACAAGGGCTTACCTGCGCTAGTCCCTCTAGAGGCTATTTCTGGATGTCTCCAAGTCATGAAACTGTCTAGGAAGGAGGCATTCAAAGGGGTGACTTATTTAGGGCATGTAGCAACTGAAACTAGGGTTTGATGAGCCCTAAAACACTGATATGGATGATGGGAGCGATGTGCCCAAATGGATCTGTAACAGTTGCCCCCTAAATCATGGAGTCAAAAAAATGCCAATGTCGAATGAAATGCTTTATGATGTGATGAGGAGGTATCGAAGTGGAAGGTGACCTGCATCAATTACAATACATATATCATGATATTTTAATGAATTGCTGAGGGAAGGCATACCCATGCTCAACTTATAAACTTTCATTACATGTACATAAATAGTCGTCTACAGATATAAACCGATGATCGGAATGACTATCAATGTAAAGCCATTGTACATATGATTGAGTACTCCTAAAATCGCAGCTCAGATGGATGAAACTAGATCCAGGGTCTTTTATCTCATTTAATCGTTCACTCTAGTATGATTCTAACCATGTGAATATATGATCTGAAGTCAAACATGGGAAGACACCATCTGATTACTAGCCGATGATGTAAGTTGTTAACAGACACGAGAGAAATCACCAATAATGATAATGATCCTCAAGGTACTGCAGTACATTCTGCATGGTTTGAATGGATGATTTGATTTTGAAGACCATACAAAGTCTTTCAGTCGAAGGCCCTTTGATGTCAACCTATCGCCAGAAGCAAGAAACCTGCCATTGATGTATGCAAGCCTCAAGGTACTGGAAGGGTGTTTCTCAGTCAACTTCTTGGATAATGTGCTGATGTCAACAAGAACAAACTTGTTGCAGGAGGGCCTTGATGTATCCCACATCAATGACACGAAGTGAGTGTAGTGATTATGAAGATGTCATTTGAATGACGACACAAGGTTTAGGAATGGCGGTCATGAAAATGAAGGTTTATGGTATTGCAAAGGATGAATTTTGAATGAATGACTTCTCTTGAACATGTCAGTGACACTAAAATGAATTGGCAACATTGACCCAAAACAAAGTGATGGATGGTATGATAGACCAACAATGTGATGATCATCAAGCTAATAACCCAACCCAAATAGTCATGATGATGGATTGAAAGTGTCATGTTCAAGAGTGACCTGCTACCATAAAGTGGTTTTCCCTTTTTCCCATTTTCCCCAGTCATTGCTAACCAGTACCTTTTTATTTTTATGAAGCTTGAGGAGGATAAAATATGCTTGTTGTATAATCTCACCCTTCAGGTGAATCCATCGCTATTTTATGTTTTAACAAGTCTAACGAAGGTGAAACTCGGTCTTGTCTAGATGGATGAGTTTGTCGCTATTTGATGTTTTAACGAGTTTAACAACAAAGATAACTTGGTCCTTTTCATATTTAGAGAGTTTGAAAAGGGACAAAAGGAAAACTCCACAAGTTCTTTTTCGTAAATTAATCTCTCAAGTCCGAAAAAGCGTAAAATAATACAAGAGAGATGTTGTTTCCAATCCATTAATGAACTGAAAAGGACAAGCGCTCAACAATATTTTCATGTTTAGAGAGTCTGAAAAGAGATTACAGAGGACTCCAAGGGGGTTCCTTTTTCGTTTTTAATAGAGCTAAAAAAAGAGGTAAAAATGTGCTCTATGGTCAAAGTTACAATTTCCAATTAAGCATGTCAAATTCTGCAAGTCAATTAGAAAACCTGCTCAAAACAAAACCAAATGGATTAAAAATACCTATTTCATAGGCAAAAATAGGTAAATACTAATGTTTACTCAATTAATGAACATGAAATAAACATAAAACAAGTTTCTACCATGACATTTTACCATTTGGAACTTAGCATTCAGTTTTGTGCTCTGAGCTAGTTTTTACCTCAAACTTCATCAGCTGATTGCGAGAGATTCTATGGACCATTTCTCGAGTCATCTGGACCAGGTAGGAGCTTAACCTCTCTTCTTTCTTTCAAGACCATTATTTTATCATTTCATGCAAGTTTTAGGGTTTTTTGGGGGCCCTGGGGTTTCATGTTCTTGCCCTCGGATCAGCATAGGCTTTCACATTGAAAAGTATGCTGAAGAGCACCTAGATAGAAGGTTGCATGATCTACAGCACACTGTCTCTATGCCTAGGCGGCATTGGGCAAGTTTCCCAAGTTTGATTTAGCTGTTTGCTCCAAAATTTTCCCTGTTTTTTCATGGAAATGATCCTAACTAAGCTTATGATTATGTTTCAGGCTTTCATCGGATCAGAATGTCTATTGCATGGTGAGAAAGAGAGAATGAAGAACAAGACATGGTTGCCCTAAACAATCGGGTACAATTGAGGCCCTCAAAAACTGTGGGTTACTCAAATAATTCAAGTTGTCTAGAATGAGGAAAAAGATAGAACTATTGCAGTTCCTTGTTCATGCATGGGATCCAATAGGTCAGACTTTTCACATCAGGGACAAGATGGTCCCTATTACCATTGATGACATTTACTTTCTTACCAGACTATCGAGGCGAGGTGCCCCCATCTCACTTTCTGGATTAGCCCGTGGAGGTGAATCGGTGAGAGATTATATTAGACAGTTTTGTCGGCCAGGTACACAGCCTAGCAAGGATAGGAAAATAAACATCAGGGATGTAAGTTATTTTCCTTTGAGAACAATCCTCTTCACAATCGCAAAATTGACAGGCAGTGTGACACTACATTTGGCAAATAGATCTTATATGTAGTATGAACTAGAGTGTCTAGAGCCAAAAGTTTTCAATTGGTGCGAGGTTGTACTTTCTTCATTGAAAGAACAACTGACTAAGGTAAAAAGTGGTAAGATGAAGAATTTTTTCTATGATTTTATTTTAATTACTTTTACTTTAGAGAGAATCCCATTGATGCAACCACAACATGTATCACTGGGTGTAGTTGGTCTTAGAGATCCAGGTATGCAGAGGTGGGTCGAATTGATGGATCGACATGCAGGTCATTCAACAATCATTTTTTCTACTGCATTCTTCAGTTGGATCGAGCGACAAAACCTTGTCATCGAGGATCATCCATACTCAGGGATGGATTTTTGTGGAGATCCCGATTTGATTCTACCAGTTAGAGCACAATAAGGTCTTATAAGTAAATTGTTTGACCAAATTGTTTTTTGATTTTTCAAGTTTCCACATGTTTTTGTGTTTGTTTTAATATTTCCAAGACTAAACTAAAATCATTCTCAGGCACGTAGATGTGGGTATTGTTCGACCTATGGGGCACCAATAGAGTGCAGGAGGGCCAGTACGAAGAAACATTGGGAGAGCAGTTCTCTAGGATTTAGACTTGATCGAGACCTTAATAGAGTTGCAGGATCACATAGAGGGATTAACCCTTGGTATTCTATATGTCCGGATCAAGGAGTTACCTATGAGGCTGCAACGTCACACTATTGGTGTTCCTAATAGCTGGGCGAGGATTTTTTGCATGATAGCACAAGCTATGACCTGTTATCATGAGCACCACTAGATCTACTTAGGATGTTTTTTGCATACATTTTGAGTCTTTGGGTGAGATGACCAAACATGTCTTGGACACAAATTTTGTAAAAACTTTTAAACACCTATCTATTTTACTTTTAGAGTTTTCTATGGTTATATGAAATCCTATTCAACTGATGATGTGAATTGAAAATATTATTTTTACATATGTTGCAAATGTGTATTTAACACATAATTTGCAAGAGAATCAATTAATGTGTTAATATTTCTGTAAATATGTTGATATTGAATGTGTTCAAAATGTCTTTCCAAAATACTAACTCTAAGGAACATACAAAAAAAAATTGGATTTCGGAAAGTATAAATATTTGTTAGTTATAATACAACGAGTTGCGAGTCTAGCATAACAATGATTTGGCAAATGCCAAGTGAAATGGAATCAAAGAGAAGTTCAATCAACGTGCTATACTCAATGATGTTGTTCGTCGATTTACCGATACAAATCCATTGAAAACTCATTGACTCACCACTTGGAGCGAAAATAGCCCATGCTACAAAAGACAAGTTTTGTGTACTATGACTAGCACCATCGATGTACCCAACAAAAGGTTCCGAAGACTCCGACATCTGCAAAAAATGCAAAGCGGATTACTAACCAGATAAAAACTCTAAAAGATACACACACATATGCAATGAAAGCATATATACAATGAGTTTTACTACACTCAATCAAGAATAGTAACGTTTAAGGTAAAACCCATTTCAGGGCTACGACAATGGAATCCCATCATAATCTACTAATTTGTAGGCACTTTTTTCCAGAATACGCTTGAAAATATTAGGACTCATCCACATTGGTTCGAATTTCCCTACTCCAAGTTTATTAGCTTCCTAATCGTAAAGCAAGACCAGGTCTCCTTATAAGAAGATACAAGGCTTGACATTCTTATCATATTTCACCTTAATTCATTTCTTATGTGCTTCATTAGCCAATGCGGCATCACGACGAGTTTCATCCAGATGGATTAATTCCAAGAAACATGATTCTTCCTCAGAAGTGTCAGGTAACAGGTCAATCGCGATTTTGAGCGATGAAATTTCACATTGTATCGGTAAGACTGCTTCCAAACCATACACCAACTGAAAGGGTGTAAATCCAGTTGCATTTCTCACTGAGGTTCGATATGCCCACAAAGAAGAGTACAAGATTAAATGCCAGTTTCATTTATGAACCCCTATCATTCTTTGCAACATCTATTTCAGGACTTTGTTGATGGCCTCAACTTGTCCATTCGCTTGTGGGTAGTAAGGAGTATAACTATCATGTGACAGTCCTAACTTAGCAGTCAACTCAGCCATTATGTGATTGCGAAAATGCGATCCATGATCTGTAACTATGGCTTATGGTACACCAAATTGGGCAACCACATGGTAAAAAAATAAAAGAGCAGTCGTTTCGCCACTATTGTTCAATGTTGCATCGCCTTGGTCAATTTGGTAAAATAGACAATGGCAACTATAATATACCCATGCCCCCCAGCCAAGGTGGGGTTACATGTCATGAAATCAATGCCCCATTTAGCAAATGGGCCAACAGTGATGACTGGATGCAAAGGTGCAGGTGGTAATCTGGTTTTTTGGCCATATATCTGGCATGCGTAATAGCTTCTTATGGTGATAATACAATCTTTGAATATAGTTGGCCAAAAGTAACCAGCATGGAGAATCCTCTATGTGGTAGCATATCCAGACAAGTGTCCACCACAAGCACCTGAATGGAAATCATTCAATGCTTTCTTGGCTTCCTCATGCGTGAGGAACCTTCGTAAGATCATATCGATACCTTCTAATGATCAGATAATCTTTGGCTTGGTATCGAATACGTCATTGTTGCGAGTGAGAGGTATTGGGCCAGAAAATTTGGTTCTAGAGATAGATTAGTATATCTCCATACCATGCGTCAGATGACAATATCAGAAATAGAGACTCATCCAAAATCGATGGTTTAGATGTTGACTCAATGGAGGCTAAGGGAAGGTCGCAAAGTAACTCTGCGAAGACTAGAGATTTCTTTGATTTGGACTTGATGAATTCCAGATCGAAGTCCTACAAAATGACTATCCATTTGGATTATTTCCCCCCCAGTAATTGTCGTAACAAAATGTATGTCATAGAGTTGCAATTCGAAATAACAATGGTCTTCCAGAGCAGGATGTAATGGAAAAATCTTTGAACAGCTTGCACAACTTCCAAAGCTAGGTTCTCGACATAAGAGTACTTAGTTTCTGTATCATTGAGATTGCAGCTCAAATAATAAATCAGATGTTCAATCCTATTTTCCTCTTGGACTAGAACCACGCCAATGGTTGTATATGCAGTAGTGAGATATAGGTAGTAGTCATTTTGATAATTCAGAGAATACATTAATGATGCTCTAATCAAGGTATCTTTAAGAGCATCAAAGGAAGCTTGTGCAACCTGGTCCCAATGGAAGGGTATCCCCTTTTTCAAAAGACATGTAAAACCTTTAGCCATCTTAACGTAATTAGGAATGAACCTCCTCAAAAAGTTAGCCTTCCCTTGGAGTCTCTATAACTGTAAAAGATTTGAAGGTGGAGGCAAATCAAGAATTGCCTGAACCTTAAATGGATTGAGTCGAATCCCTTCTCTAGACACTACAAATCCAAGCAATCGACCAGAACCAACACAAAACACACATTTGTGTGGATTGAGTCGTATCTTGTAGTGTTGGCATCGTAAAAATATTGCTCTCTTATGTTGCGGGTGATCAGTTTGCTTTCTTGAATGAGCAGGTAAATCGTCAAGGTTAGGTTGAACAATGTGTTTGATGTCATGGAAGGCATAATTCATTGCCCTCTGAAATGTAGCCCCTGTATTCTTTAAACCGAATGGGAGTTAGCTATACGCAAATGTGCCCCATGGACAAACAAAAGCTGTTTTATATTGGTCCTGTGGGTGGATATTGATTTTATTGTAACTGGAAAATCCATCCATAAATGAGAATATTTCGCATCCGGCACATTCATCAATAATCTTGTCGATAAAAGGAGTAGGATAATTTTCCTTTGGACATGCGTGATTTACATCCCTATAATTGATGCACACTTGAATTGTCCCTTGTTTTTTCATGACAGGAACAATGTTGGAAACCCAGTCAATAAGAGGTACAGGGTAAATGAAACTAGCATGCAAAATATTTTAAACTTCTATTTTTATTGCAGCAGCTTTCTTTGGATGAACAGGTTAAAGCCATTGTCGAACTGGCTTGACATGAGGGTACATTTTTATTTCATGCTCCACAATACTAGAATTAATGCCCAACATCTCCTCGTATGACCATGCAGATATATCTCTAAATTCACGAAAGAGAGTACGGTAATTATCGAGTTCTGAAAGAGAACAAGATTTTCCAACATGAATGTTTTCTACAACATTAGGCTTGGTCAAAATATTAATAGAAATCATTTCTTCAATATTTGATAGGTTTTGCTTAGATTCTACTGTGTCTATGAAAACTGAATTTGAAAGAAAATCAACAACTGAAGGGTGGTTTAGTTTGTTTGAATAATATTCAATGTCATCTGGAAGATGGGAATGATGATGATAATCTTCCCAAGGTTCTTCTCCTATCATCATTGATTGGATGATTCCTTCATCCGTAGAATGTATACGTGAAAAAGGATCCGAAGAAGTACCATATTCTAATGAACGGTCTACCCATACAATTGGTGAATGCGGATTTGGGTTTTTTGCACAAGCCCGAAAAATTGATTGCTATGCTAGTTCAATGGGGCTTAACGACATAGCCTTAATACTACTATCAACGTCAAACTTGTTGATAATCCTCCTTAAATTAGATGAGGTGGAGGAAATCATGTTGCAAGTCTCTACTCTTTCCACTTCCACCAAATCAGATGGTGATGGTAGTGTAAAAGTACCCATTAGGGAAGGATCTTTAAAGAGACCTACTCCAACACTTTGAAGTGACAGCGGGGGTCCATGTACCAACAGAATGCTTCATGTAGCCTGTGAACTATTGGCAAAGAAGGCAAGCTGATCGATGACTGTGATTCCACCCTTATGAGGGAATGTAATAGTATGAAAGTACATGGAAACCACACCAGCCATAGAATACACCCATGGCCTTCCCAGTAAAATGTTATAATAGAGGGGTCCATTAACTACCCCAACTTCAACAGTAACTGTTTTCCCCCTAGTTCGATTTGCAGGTTACTCAAAATCCCACAAGAAGTATATGTTCTTTCGTCAAAGGCTTTTAATGTGGTTGGTGATCATGACAACGGTGGTGAACCAAGTGTTTTCCAATAGCTCATTGGCATAATGCAAGTAGATTCTCCCTCATCAATAATAGTTCCATGAACATCCTTATTGAGAGCTTTTACTTGAATTAGGAAAGCTAATTGTGCCAGTAACTGTGGTATATATCCCGCATGGTTAAAAACCACAAGATTGGAATCTGTAGGGTCTATTCCACCAATTGCTGATAGTAAAGCCTGCTTCTAGGAGGGACAGTTTTGTAACACCTCGAGTGTCAACATAGTAGAAGGTGATTGAGCAAGATCTTCCACTATGTTATAGTTCTGAGCTGCTTGAGCTCGAGGGTTAAATGTTGATTTATGCACAACTCTCTTTGGTGGTTTTATTGTCAATTCTGGTGCAATAGGTGGTGGAATATTTTCAGATGAAGTCGAAGTCGAGGAATTAGGTTGATCAGTGGCCTGATTATTTGACAATGACGGTGGATTTCCATAATATTTATTTCTCGTTGACACCAAAACTTCATTTTGTGGCTTTGTGATGGATAACATGAGTACTTTGGATGTGGAAGCATGGTCTGCATATGTGTCTCTGGGTTTGGAAATGGATCAGTCAACACTGCAGATGTGTTAGAAGTCTCTAGAAGTTTCGAGACTTTTGAGCGGTGTGGACAATCTCTTGTACAATGCTCGTCATTACATATTAGACATGGATAACAAGGTTTCCTTGATGAAGTAGAGGAATCGGATGATTTATCTTGAGGGGAATTATCTTGTTTCTTCTTGTTTTTCCCTTTTTTCTTACTTCCTGGATACTTTTGATTTTTTCCTTTGTCAGATGACATGGCATTAACTTCAAAAGCAAGAGTGTTTTCTGATGCATTGGTAGTTTGATTGGTAATGGAAATATTTTGACCAAATGGTCTTCCTGTCATTTGCGTGCTCAAGGAACCGATCACACTGTCACTGGCATGAGAGTCCCTACTTGATTGTGGAGGTGGAGGAATAGTGAAAGTTAGTTGGGGTGCATTGGGAATTTTGTCGTACAGCATGCCAGATTGTGTGTAAATCAAATCCAAATATTGGGCATGAGAAATTACTTGCTCTTCTGTGACAAATCCACCTTTTGCCACATCCTCGGTGATTGATGGCAACAAGGATTTGATGAACCACTTAGCCAAAAGCTGATCAGGAACATATGTCTTAACCATTCGATGATGACATCGTCACTCATGAATACGATCTAATATATGAGTAGCAGTAGTTTGTTTAAAGTTGGTTAGGAGTTCCACTCCAGTCTCATATCTAATGGGTAACTGGAAATGGGTCAGAAATGTGGTGGCTAAACTTGTAAAGTTGTCGAAAGAATCCTGTGCTAACTCAATTTACCAATTTGCAGCCATACTAGTAAGCATTCTTTGGAAAAGACGAAGTCTAACCGAGTCATCATTTAAGGAGTTTGAAGAACACCACAAATGAAAGGCCATGACATGATTTGATGGGTCTTCTCTGGGATTTCCATTAAATTTTGGAATGTCAGAGGCTAACTTGTGTGGAATTACCGGCCACCAAGGTGCATATAAGATTAGATCATTAGTGAGTTGATTTAGATCTGGTAATTCTAAAGTTGCTAGAAATGGAAACTGTCGATTCAAGTCAGATTGAGCATACCCGGGATATGATGGAATTGCCTGAGCAATAGGTATTTTCCTACCAACATGGGGCATCTGCATTTGCTAACCTTGATAAGGTTGTTGTTGAACGAATCCGGCATAAGTTGATTGTTGATAACCAGGTTGAAATTGTGGTTGTCCATAACTTTCAAAGCCTTGTTGACCAGGACCTTGGTAAGCTTCATATTTTGGTTTTCAAGCCTCTGTGGAAGTTTTTTGTAGTTTCATGTTCCGGATTATCCACAGTTTCTAGTTCAGTCTGTCGACGTTTCAAACCCCAACGGGGGTCCATCATCAGGACAATTCAGAAAGATAGAAATGAAATGAATGAAAGATGATGAGAGAAGCAGCTAGGCACCTGGATATAAATACACAAAGGAACCCTAATATGAGAGCCGACACATGATTTTACATTCTTGTTATTATTTCTTGTTATTTATTTATAATTGTATTTATTAATTATTAATTTTTATATTAAATATTTAATTTATTTTATTATTTTTAGCCTTAATAAATCAACCATAAATTAATTATTAATTAATCAATTAAATAAAATTAAATTTTTCTTCCCTTTCTTAATTTAATGAAACCCCACACCATAGGTTAATTAGAAATTTATAAATAATCAATTTCAATTGTTCATTTTTATTTTATCTTATTATTATTATTTATATTAGATTAATAAAATAAATCAAGTTAATTAATTTATTTTTACTTTCATTTTGGATTAAACCACCCCTTTTTTATTAATACCTTATTCCTTATTCTATTTTACTTTTTATTAATTAAATTTTATTTAAATTGATATTTTTATATTAATTTAATTAAGCCTTTTTATATTATATTAATTAATTATCTTATATTAATTATATTAATTAATTTTAATACCATATTCCCCTATTTTATTTTACTTTTGTTAATTATATTTTATTTTTATTTTTCTATATAAATTAATATTTTTATATTAATTTAATTTAGCCCTTAATTTAATTTCAATTTAATTAATTAAGCCCTTAATTTAATTTAATTTAATTAATTAAATTAAATTAAATTAATATAATTAATTAAATAAAATAAAATTAATATAATCAATTAAATAAAATAAAATTAAATATATTAATATAAGATAATTAATATAATTAATTTAATTAAGCCTTTTTATATTAATTTAATTAAGCCTTTTTATATTATATTAATTAATTAAATTAAATATCTTATATTAATTAATTTTAAAACCATATTCCCCTATTTTATTTTACTTTTGTTAATTATATTTTATTTTTATTTTTTATATAAATTAATATTTTTAATTTAGCCCTTAATTTAATTTCAATTTAATTAATTAAGCCCTTAATTTAATTTAATTTAATTAATATAATTAATTAAATTAAATTAAATTAATATAATTAATTAATATAATTAATTAAATTAATATAATTAATTAAATAAAATTAAATTAATTGATTAATTAATTAATTAATAAATAAACCTTCTGACTGGAAGGTCTATTGATCTTGAGCTTCCAAGGGCCTCGAGGGGTTTATTTGCCTGATCAGGGGAAACCAGCTTCCACTGATTTCACTTCCATTGTCCCTGTTGAGGTTCTGCGGGAATTTCATAATTTCAATGGCCTCTCTGATTTTTCTTTTATGATAATTGTCCTCCCTTGCAATTACCTTGGCGTTTTCCAAACACATATGATGTTTGGTCTTGGATGAGTGTTCTGCAAGGGCCGACGTACGAGATCTATCATTCCTTATGTCAGCTGCGTGTTCCTTAAGCCTTGTTTTCAGAGATCGAGGCATCGATCTCTGAAAACAAGGCTTAAGGAACACGCAGCTGACATAAGGAATGATAGATCTCGTACGTCGGCCCTTGCAGAACACTCATCCAAGACCAAACATCATATGTGTTTGGAAAACGCCAAGGTAATTGCAAGGGAGGACAATTATCATAAAAGAAAAATCAGAGAGGCCATTGAAATTATGAAATTCCCGCAGAACCTCAACAGGGACAATGGAAGTGAAATCAGTGGAAGCTGGTTTCCCCTGATCAGGCAAATAAACCCCTCGAGGCCCTTGGAAGCTCAAGATCAATAGACCTTCCAGTCAGAAGGTTTATTTATTAATTAATTAATTAATCAATTAATTTAATTTTATTTAATTAATTATATTAATTTAATTAATTATATTAATTAATTATATTAATTTAATTTAATTTAATTAATTATATTAATTAAATTAAATTAAATTAAGGGCTTAATTAATTAAATTGAAATTAAATTAAGGGCTAAATTAAAAATATTAATTTATATAAAAAATAAAAATAAAATATAATTAACAAAAGTAAAATAAAATAGGGGAATATGGTTTTAAAATTAATTAATATAAGATATTTAATTTAATTAATTAATATAATATAAAAAGGCTTAATTAAATTAATATAAAAAGGCTTAATTAAATTAATTATATTAATTATCTTATATTAATATATTTAATTTTATTTTATTTAATTGATTATATTAATTTTATTTTATTTAATTAATTATATTAATTTAATTTAATTTAATTAATTAAATTAAATTAAATTAAGGGCTTAATTAATTAAATTGAAATTAAATTAAGGGCTAAATTAAATTAATATAAAAATATTAATTTATATAGAAAAATAAAAATAAAATATAATTAACAAAAGTAAAATAAAATAGGGGAATATGGTATTAAAATTAATTAATATAATTAATATAAGATAATTAATTAATATAATATAAAAAGGCTTAATTAAATTAATATAAAAATATCAATTTAAATAAAATTTAATTAATAAAAAGTAAAATAGAATAAGGAATAAGGTATTAATAAAAAAGGGGTGGTTTAATCCAAAATGAAAGTAAAAATAAATTAATTAACTTGATTTATTTTATTAATCTAATATAAATAATAATAATAAGATAAAATAAAAATGAACAATTGAAATTGATTATTTATAAATTTCTAATTAACCTATGGTGTGGGGTTTCATTAAATTAAGAAAGGGAAGAAAAATTTAATTTTATTTAATTGATTAATTAATTAATTAATTAATGGTTGATTTATTAAGGCTAAAAATAATAAAATAAATTAAATATTTAATATAAAAATTAATAATTAATAAATACAATTATAAATAAATAACAAGAAATAATAACAAGAATGTAAAATCATGTGTCGGCTCTCATATTAGGGTTCCTTTGTGTATTTATATCCAGGTGCCTAGCTGCTTCTCTCATCATCTTTCATTCATTTCATTTCTATCTTTCTGAATTGTCCTGATGATGGACCCCCGTTGGGGTTTGAAACGTCGACAGACTGAACTAGAAACTGTGGATAATCCGGAACATGAAACTACAAAAAGCTTGATATTGTCCAAACCTAGGTTGAGCCTATTGGGCAGGTCCAACTTTGGGTTGGAATTGCTGGAATTGAGGTTGTTGAAATTGGGGCTACCACGGTTGTTGAATCAACTATTGTTTTGTTGATACAAATGTTGTTGATTTAATGGTTCTTGTTGCCCAGCAATGAAAGGTTGGCCAGGTTGTGAATACACTATACCAGTGTAAGCCTAAGTCACTCCAGATAAAGGTATGCTAACCTGAGGTTGTTGGATCCCGGGCATAAGTGGTTGTTGTACAACAACCTAAGAAACATGAAATTCTTGACCCGAAACTTGTGGTTGTGAGGTAGAAGAACCATTTTGTACCAGTGGAGATACAACAGCTTGAACTTGTGACTGTGGTACAGTGGTAAGAACAGGTGTAATAGGAATAGCTGACACAATTTTCATTGGTTGCGTTGGATACACAAGCCTTGATTGAACTGGCATTGTTGGTTGCCATTGACAAACTCAGATTCCAGGCTGACCTGAATATTGAGGGATTCTACCATATGATGGTCCTCCATAGGGAGGATAAGGTGAATAAGCATATTGCTCTCCATATGGTGGGAATCCAATATTTAATGGATACATAGGTCGTTGTTGACTAGATTTCCCAATTTGATATTGATATGCAGGATCAAACTATTGAGTTCCTATTAAAAAAGAACCAGGTAGAATTCTAGTTGAAAACATGGGTGATGACCATGATGTAGAAGCAACCCTTAAGTGGGTTCCTGATAAATATTGGTAACCAAATGGGATGGACGATTCACCATATAGGTGCAACTCAAGTGTGGTAGAAAACATCAAAGAAGTTACCACAGAAGATTCTGCCACAACTGCATCAGATGATACAGTCTGGAATGTTGATGGTTGTTCAACCATAGTTAACTGACCCAAAAGTTGTCCTAAAAAATTGATGGGTACTTGAAAAGAAGTAGGATCAAATGGAGCAGTAAAATGAGGAGTATGCGGGTAAAGATAAAGCCCACTTCCAAAGTGGAATGGGGTTCCAGGTGTAGAATCTTCTTCCAATTCTTCCTCGACGACAATTAAACCAAGTGGAAGAACTTCACCCTTTGGTCTGTAAAAGACTTCTAGTGTTGATAAAGTGGAAGTTTCAGTAGTTACTGATGTTTTAAGGGTAATCGGTTGATCATCTTCCGGTAAAGTAACAACCTCTGAATGTTCAAATTCAAAGTCCAGATGTTCAGGTAAAAGAAAAATAGTTTCAGAGAGAGGTTCCTGAACAACTTTAGGTTTAGATGTAGCTTCTGTTTGAACTATGATAGGTTCTGGATTAACTTCTGGTTGAACTAATTCAAGTTCATAAGTAATTTCTTATTGAGAAACTTCAAGTTGAGGATCAACTTGTTGTTGAAAAACTTCGACTACTGTTTCACTAGGATCAGTGCTAATGTCCTCAGGTAATTATGAAAAATTCTTCTTTAGAAACAGATGTGCCAAAGATAGTGGGAGTAAATGGAGTCTCAGTACTTACCAAAATAGATGATTTAGTAACTTAGATGAAGAAGTAGGATTTCTTGATGTACTTGACTCAGTTATACGAGACCGCTTTGTCTGAATAGTTGTAGCTTTGGGTGGCAAAGGCAGTTTACTTGCAGTTATCCGTGAATGACAGGGCAAGGGTTGATGTTCCTCCATGATTGCCGATTAATTTTATTATCAAAAAAGAAATAAACAAAAATGGGTAAACTAGGCAAAAGGTTTACCAAGCGACAATGAACTACAGAATACCTCCTGGCGAACCAAGAAGTACGAGCAGGCAATCTCCCCGAATGTTGTGTTTGGTGTATCACGACGTACAAGGCGACCGACTCAGTTACCTATGGATGGATAGCAACCTAGAGTTGTCCTCCAATATATACCTAAAGGTACGTGGAGGCTCAGTCCATATAAGCGTTATCTAATGCAAAACCGCACAATGAGAGCATTCCCGTAAATTTACGTACTGTAACACCGCCCTATATACGCGAAGGTACATGGAAGAGCTACGATATACTCATGTACGTGGAATGAGGTATCACACTCGGGATGTATTGTAGACAAGTTAGTGACAACTGCTTTGTTTTACAATGCTGGAACACATCTCTAGCCTAGAACCAATAAATGTTCTCATGAATGACAATGCTCCATTAGGTAAATTGATATTAATTTTAAGTTGATCTTGCTTAGGAATTTGCCTTTCAAGTTCACCACGTGATGTATTCTGAAATTCCTAGGAATGCAACTACCATGATAAGCATTCTTTCCATTCAATTTAACAATGAAAATCCTAGCTACTTAGGGAAAGAGAAAAGAGCATAATCTAATGCAATTTCCTTACACTATTCCTATGAGCACACACAAACTCTTTCAATGCAACATGCATGTATTTCTTTTCAATTTCCTTAATTTTAATATGAACAAAAGGAAAACTATGCACATACAATCAATCAATATTTAATAAGAATGAAGACTTTTACAACAGTTCTGTGTTGAAGGAAAAGAATACTTTACGACACTTACTTTCGATCAAAGATTAATAAATTATATTCTAACGTTGACTATGGACTGATAATTACAAAGATATAATTTAAGAAACATCAATCAATCAAGTCAAGGTAGGTCTAGACAAGGAGATAAAAACTTGTTCTCTGAGACATAAAATTCATTGATCAATTAGCAAGCAAACAATCAGAGAAAAGTTGGCAAAAACACTTTCCAAAGGTGGGAAACTGGACCTAGAAGGATCAATGCAGCCCTGAATTGGAGACAATGCACTTCAAAGCACTGTCCCTAAGCCAGGGGTGCTCTGCAGCACACTGTGTCCCTCACAAGCCTACGCTGGTGACAATAAGCCATTTAAGAGGCAATTTGACACAGTTTTGACCAAATTTTCAATGTAAAGAGCTAAATTACAATCTATGAACATGAGTAAGGTCTACAAAGATGTCTTAGGAGGTGGATAAGCTACTAGGAAAGAGGATGATCCCTAGTAGAGTCACCAATTCGTTTTGGAGAATTTGGTATCTATGGATAAATATTAATTCCCTAGATAAGTTTCCATATCTAGAACAATAGTTTAAAGCACTTTAGCCTTTTCCTATAAACAATAGATAAGACAAAGAAGATGAGAAGACCTACTTGTAGTTCTACTTTCCTCTTGTCTCCTTTTTATCGATCCTGTTGCTCCTTCCTGTACTTAACATGCTTGAGAAGTACCTGTAAACATCAACAGAAGACAAAGAACCAATAAAAGCAAAAGGTCTATTGAATACAAGTAAATGGAATCAAATTCATTTCACACATATAAGCATCATAAGACAATACAAACATATGGGAGAAAGGTTCAAATACTTTATTCAATAGAAGAAGGAATTACAACCATTGTATCTGATTCAAATTCATTCCTCCAGCTTGGATCCCATCCACATCACATCAAAAGCATGACAAACTTGTAGCATTACAATACTTGCTTCAAAGCCAAATCTCATAGTAGCATTATCTCCTTACAATTCAGCATAGTCTAGCCCCTGATCACTTAGATGAGTGGTCAATTTATAGTGAGATGAAGGAGGTTTTGTCATAAATGGTGGCATTGAATGGCCTTTCATACTTAGAATTAGTTCCATGGAGGAAGGGTTGAGAGTATAGGATGCATCTTAACTCATTCCTCATCCATTTTTGAGCTCATAGGAGTTGATATGTGAGGGAACCTTCTAGATGACTCCAAAAGATAAGAATATTCCCCAAACCCTATGTGAATTTTGCTTAATCTTGCCTAGCGCAGGTGAAAGGAAGCCTAAATGGTCTACAGAGCACCTTGGAATGGACTCAACTACTCTGAAGCGCACCCTTACAAGGGCTTATCTATGCTGGTCCCTCTAGAGGCTATTTTTGGATGTCTTCAAGTCATGAAACTGTCTAGGAAGGAGGCATTCAAAGGGGTGACTTGTTTAGGGCATGTAGCAACTGAAATTAGGGTTTGATGAGCCCTAAAAAACTGATCTGGATGATGGGAGTGATGTGCCCAAATGGATCTGTAACAACTTGCGACAACTTTATTTTCATTTCTCATACATTTTGTATGAGATTAAATCAAAATCATTGCACTTATTCCACTTGTAACGTATTAACTAAAACATTCCACATAATCATGCCACTTTTCCATTTCTTTACATGCAAATTTTCAAATTCCTTACATGCAATCTTTCAAATTCCTTGCATGCAACTCTTCATATTCTTTGCATGAAAATAGGCATACATGAGCTACAACAATATTATCACATAACAATACTATCCTACCAACAAAAAATATTTTCTTTATACAAATAACATACTATTACATTTTCTTCAAACAACCTCTATACTATTACATTTGCATGTAAGCATTTCTTCAAACACTTTACATGCAAACTGATATAACAAACTCTTTGCATACAAGTAAGAATATATCAACTACAAAAATACTATTACACATCAATATCATCCCCAAACACAAACAACATACTTATTAGGGCATTTTATCAAACAAGTTGTATGCAATGAATTAGTGAACCATTTAAGCATTTCATCAAACACTTTGCATGCAAACTAATATAGTGAATGATTCAATGCATATATCCTAAATTGTTGTAGTAAAAGTTTTGGAAGATGAATCATATGTTTAGTGGTAGTTTCCATCACTATGGCTCAATTTTCAACTTCTAAAATTTCATAGATGAAAATTTATAACAAAAATACCAACACAATCCTATTTGGTGCACAATTCGAGGAGTATTCAGGAAGCTCGACTTCCACTGGTCATATATCCTAAAATATAGAGACCTAATGTCTGAATTTTTATCCCAATATCAATATTATTTCCCCTAATTATGTAAAATATTTTAGCTCCTAATAATTCCTATAAGAAAATTTATGACAGAAATTCCAACATGAAATGTTTGAGGCATGATTTTAGGAGCATTCAAAAGGCTTGACTTCCTTTGATCATATCTCCTAAAATATTGCGACCCAATATCTGAAATTTTAACCACATTATCAGTGGCATTTACCCTCAATGTGGAAAAATTTTCATATTTTGAAACTCCACATAAGAAAATATATAACAAAAATGATATCGTTTGTACTCATTGATCCATTTTCTCTTCATTTCACCTATGATGGAACCCATCCAGTTCAAGTGTTTGAAGATAGAATGCCGGATACCACTATGTAACACCCCACCCCATATTCACCTACTTTAACATACTTACCAAAGTAGATATGAGCCGATAATTATTATGCATGACTCAACTTCTGTTACACTAAAAAATGTCACCATGGCTATTTACAGTTAGTATGGCTCTATCAACAGTCATGCTATCCTCTTAGGCAAGTCTTATGCCTCTGCTCTCCTTGTCAAACTCCAAAAAGAGAGAAAGTCTTTACAAATGTATTTATCTCTGGGTACGTAGGTTCTCTCAACCTTACCTGCAGGTACGCATCCAATGTTCACAAAAGCTGCGTCTTTGGATGCTCTGTATGTAAAGGGGCAGGTGCGTCCCCCTGTAAAGGTCAAAATGCGCAAGTTTCATCTTTAAAAAGTTACTTGTGGTCATTTCTAGAGCATTCTAGAAGGTTGTTCGACGTGTATTGAGCGCCTCCAGATGGTTCATGCACCCCTACCAAAGAGGAACTTATCCCATCAATAAGGGAGCTATCCCATCCAAAGAAGGGATTATCCCATTGATGGTGGACCTGATTAACTTCCTCTTGAGCACTATAAATACAGGCATTGGGCCAGAAGGAGGGGAGGTTGGAAGCTATACATTTCTATGGGTAGATGCTGCTGGAATTAGGACTCCCATTTAGAAGCTTGTGAGGAGAGATTGCCATCTTTGCTTGTTCTATTTGGAAGTGGGTGAGCTTTGTCAAAGTAAAGGAGAACTCTTGATGGACCCTGGGAGGGACTTGCACAACACCAAGGCTCAGGTTGTGTTTGTTCCTTTTGTTACCTATTAATGCAAATGAGTCCATTCTTCTCAATAACTTGTTATTTATGAGTTGTTTCATGTACTCCTTGGTCTATGTGTTAAATATGTTTTATTTTATGAGATTATCAAGTGCTATTTAATCGTTTGATTGTTAGTGTATGCAGGTTTCAAAGTGAAGGAGGAGCTCATCTGGATCAGCGGAGCTGGACTGCTACAACAGTGTGGGACTACAGGTAGGATCTAAACACTTGATTTCTTATATAGTAAATGCATGTTTAGAGAAGGATTGCTCTTGTTTGTCTTGTTTGTCACTAGAGAGTCTTAGGCTCCTAGGGAGGTTGGTTGTGTCCGCACAATCGACTCTTTCCGCCTGACAAATTGGCGACTCCACTGGGGACTCCATTGATGTGAAAAGTCTTTTCCTTTGTATGAACTTTGCTCTGAGAAAATTGGTTTATTTTTCTGGTTTTTGGCTCTGTGACTTTGTTTTTGGGTGGGTTAGCTTAGGGTTAGATTCATTTTAGTTTTTCTTGAATTTTCCAGTAGGATGCACCCTCTGAGCATTGCACAGTGCGTCCCTGGACGCACTGTCACTGTCTACACAGAGCGGGCCCGCATCTGTTTTAACGGGTTGCCTGCGTCCCCTGCTAAAATTTGAGAAAATTCCATTTTTTGCATTTTTTCTCTTAGATTTTGCTTTTTCTTAGTTTTTACTGCCCAGATCCATTAGTCTCTTGTCAAAGATCTTCACCTGAACTTGTTTCGATAGCATTGAGCGTTTTAGTGGATTTCATAGAAGTTTAAGCCCTAGGATTTGATTTTTGAGTAGGTCTTGTAGTGACTTTGGCGGTAGAAGTTGTCAAGCCTTAGATCTCTCTGGTTTTGTCAGCATTCTTAGAAGTCAGACCTGTCATAAAGTCTACCTGTGTGAGCAACTTATCATTGAGTTGTCTCTTTGGAAAATTTCGAAGTGCTTGTTGTTTAAGTCTTGAATTCCATTTTACAAAAAGAACAAAAAGATTTGAGTTTTGTTTTGACTAGTCTTTTGATTCTGCATTAGCTGGTCCTTGATTTGATTTTGGTCAAGTAAAACAACCTAGAATCATCTTTGTAGGCTTTTGCCTCGTTAGGTTTGCTTAGAGTAATTTCCTTTTTGATTTGCTTGTGAGTCAAGTTTTCATAGATTTTATAGCTTTTGAGATTGATTTTTGTTAAAATAGATTTATATGCTTTAGTAAATAGAGAAAATACAAAAACATCTCCTTTGAAAAGTTTTGTTTCAAGTAGCTTTGAAATGTTTTGAAAGAAAAGAGTTTTTCGTGCACGTAAAGAGTGGTCATGTTTGTATGCTTGGAAAGATAAAGAGAATTGTTTCTTTGATTGTCTTTACTAAGAAAGTTGTTTTCTATAAAATTTGCATCTCTCAACTCTCTTAGTTAAGAATTTCATTGAAAAAGGAAAAGTAGCGTAAATCATCTTAGGTGCATCTTTGTAGTGGTTTGAGTCGAGTCTACACACCATTGGTTTCACTTCCGCTACCTTTTGTCTTTAAGAAAAACCATAAAATTAACGCTTAAAGTAAAATCAATGTAGTAACTTTTATTTACTAGGGCTCTGAAACACCAATTTAGATCAGGCTAGTGTCTTGGAGTAGGTGAGTAATTAACTCTCCAAGACAACAAAACCAAACAAGTAGCTTATCTTGTGATAGAATAAATCCAATTGTCTCATTTGTACTCTGGGAAAGCTCCTCTTAAAGGAGAAGCACGAGCTCGTGTCCGAACCAGTGAGGGGATCAATCCCCCCTCGTTGGGAACGACGCCAGACACACACGTATTACAAACGGTAAACCTCGGATTAACCATTGTCGAGGAGCCAGGGGTCACTTGTCGGTAAACCTTGGATTATTGTCAAGGAACCGGCAAGGGGATTGAGCTTGATACTCTGCCCTTGCGTGCTGTCGGAGTGTAGACTGTTCCCCCAGGTGCATTTGTTGCGGTTGGTAACCTTAGTGACCATTATCTTTAGGATTCTACCGAGGTGACGGTGGAGGGAAGATCCCACTGTACCTGGAGCAGACGTCGGCTAGACTCACTTGGATTTTCCGGGGGGTTCACTTCACTCGAGACGGTTAAAGTGGAGGAACTTGTGCCGGTCTATTCATTAAGCAGGTTGCCGGGGTAACTGTTCCACCCGCCACTTCTGTACTGAATCCGGCGATGTTGGGTTTCATCACCAACTAGCGCTTTCGGTCTGGAAGGCTACTGTTTGTGCTTGGTTTGACGCCCTAGATTCTTTAGGCGTGTGATTCAAATTTGTTTGGTTCTTTAGAGACTTTAGGTGGTTTGATTTGAGATTTTACTTTGTTTTCGTGTGTAGTAGTTAAAAGTTTTTAGCTGTGGCGGAATTACCGAGACAGTCCCGTAGACTTCGGGGCCAGTCTCCTGAAGTTGTTTCTGTGGCCGAATTGTTGAGAAGATCCCGTAGACTTAGGGGTGAACCTCCTCGAGACGACCCCAGTAATCTCGAAGGGTTGAAGGTCCTTGTAACTCCTCCTAGTGGCAGTAGAGTAGGTTCACCTGAAGAAGGAGAATCTTCCTTGGTAGTCCATTCAGATTACCAAGGCTTAGAGACAGGTTATAATCCCGAAGCTGTTACAGTTTCTGAGCTTGTTGGTAGTTTTTCGTCTGCTAGTGATACAGGCGAAGAACCTGAAATATCTGAACCTGTTACTCCGACTTCTAGTGTTCCAGATTCACCAAGAATAGAAAGAGTTATCACCGAAAATCTTCCTACTGGTTTGATTGCTATCAAAGAACTTGCTCCAGAGGAAGAAATAGGCGTCTCTAACCTTGAAGATCAACTTACTATTGATCTAAGGGAGCGTGAATCCATCTTTTACAGTCCTCCTAGAAGTACTACTTGGTACCTTTCGTTAACCAATTATTTAGACAACTCAGGGGTAGGTTTTTCTACACCTCGTACTCCTTTTCCACCTGGAGGTATTTATACTCCTGTAAATATGTCTGGTCAGTCGTCCGTGTTTACTCAAAGTCCTGAATCTTTCTTACACGGCGGTCCTTCTGTTCCCACCGGGTATCAATCACTTTCTGGTACCTTTGCGGGGGCATCTCCTCAACCCGTTGATCATGGGTTATTAGTTGGAAACAGTGGTAATATACCATTGGGTGTAGGAGACATTTACATGATGTCAGGTTCAGTTCCCGTTTCCCAACCTCAAGGTGGCCAATTACCGCCTGGGGGGCAGCCTCAGTTAACGCCTGGGGGGCAACCTCAAGGTACACAAATCGTGTCTGGGGGGCAACCTCAAGGTCAGTATGCACCTATGGTGCAATACATGCCTCAAGGTCAACCCCAGCCTCAATATGTACCCCAAGGTCAACCTCAGTATCAATATCAACCTCAAGGATGGCAACCTCAAGGATGGAAACCCCAAGGGTATCAACCCCAAGGGTATCAACCTCAAGGGTACCAACCTCAAGGTCAAGGTCAACCCCAGTATCAGTATTTACCTCAAGGTTATCAACCTCAAGGTCAATACTCGAGTCAAGGTTATCAACCACCTCAAGGTCAGTCATATGTTCCAAGTATGGGAACTGCACCTTACAATTATCAATCCTATCCTCAATCCGGTTATGGATCTCAGTATCCTCAACCTGTTACGGGTCAATACCCCGGAATGTTAGTGTGGGATCCATCACAGGGTCAACAGGTGTTGCAGCCAAGTATACAGTTGGTACCTCAAGCTGGACAACCCGTAGTTTCTGGTCCACCCCAGCAACCGCAACCTGTCCAGTCAAATGTTCAAACTTCTGTAACTTCGGTAGTTACTCAGCCGCCAATTGCACCTAGTACTCCATCTCAAACGGCTGCTGCAACTACCGCTACATCTGCCGCACTTACTTCTGGAGTATCGACGGCTCCGGTTTCTACTGTCTCTGTAACCACTCCTCAGACATCTTTACCGTTGTCTGGATCTACGATTCAAACCACGGTCCAGATGCCTACAGGTCAGCCTGGTATAAGTACGGTTGTCACTACTCAACCTCAATTTGTTCAACAACCGTACCAGGGACAGTACCAACATGGGCAAGCTGTCCAACAGCCGGTTTACCAGTATCAACCGTATCCTGGGTACACTTATCAACAACCTCAACAACCCCAGTACGGTCCGGTTAATCCTGGTTTTCCAGGAGGATATAATATCCCTAATGCGACTCCTGTTCCTAGTTATCCTGGATATCCTCCTCCTGGGACTGGTCTTGTGACCCAGAGTTTTAGAGATCCTAACCGGCAGTTACCGTTTATCGCAACTTTGGATTTACCAGACTTGACGCGCCTAACGAACGATCCAATTCAATATCTTCCGTTCTGGCCGCCAATGCCAAATAAGTTGCCCAGTGATATACCCAAGTTCGAAGGTAAGTCTGGAGAGGATCCGTCCAATCATGTGATGACTTACCACCTCTGGTGTGCTTCAAATTCTATCTCGGATGATTCGATCCGCTTACGTCTTTTCCAGCGTACACTCATTGGTCTCGCGGCCAAGTGGTACATTGAGTTACCACGGGCCTCTTTTTACAATTTTAGCCAGTTAGCTACCTCGTTCTTAACTCACTTTCAGTTGCCGGTCAGATACGATAACGGCACGGAGTTATTAACTTCACTAAAACAATCGACGTCCACGTATATTTCTGATCACATTCATGAGTGGAGACGTCGAAGAAGGTTAGTGAAAGTTTTTATCCCGGACCAAATCTTAGCTGAATGGTTTGTTAAATCATTATTACCGAAGATTACTGAAGATGTAGCTAAGGCCGGAGTAGTTACTGAGGAGCAAGTCATTGCTCAGGCGCAATACCTTGACTTAGTTTATACTCAGTCGGGTACGTTACACGAGAAGATTCCGGATCTTCCAAAGTCGAATCAAATCGCTGCTGCTCCTTCGGGATCTCATGCCGCTGATGGTATGATTGGTATCGTGAATACAAAGAGCAAGAAGAAGTCTTCCAAGGCTTCAACTACTCCTATTATCACTTTGCCTGATTCCCCGACAGGAGAGTCTTCTCCTGAACTTACCGCCGATATTCACGCTGTAGAGTCATCTACGGCCAAATCAAAAAACGGTGGAAAGAAGAAAGGAAAGAAGAAGGCTAAAGCAGACAAGGCTCCGAAGGAGAAAACGGAAAAGTCGGAAACCAATGACGAAAAGCGCAAACCTCGATATCCTTGTCTTATTTGTGAAGAGGATCATTTTACGAGAGATTGCCCTCATCGGGCCGAGGTTGTGAAAATAGTCAAAGGTTCTCCCACTCCTGCTGTGTTAAAAAATCCATTTCCGGAGCAGGAGAATAAGATGATAGGTTCTTCCTCGAATGCCAGTGAAGAACCCATTTTGATGATGTCTCATGTGAGGATTGCGACTCGATCGCAAGATTATGGTAGTAAGAATCCTGTTGATGGTAAGGAAGCAGAATCTTCTCACTCTAACCCATCAACCTCAGCTCCTGGTTCCGATCCACTACAGATCGAGAAACCTAACCCGGACTAGTAATCAAACCGCCCGCCAAGGGTGTACTTCGAAGGTCTGCTTTCAATCCACATGCGAGAGCGGCCCAGAATTACAACATTGTTGAGGACTTAGCTGTTTCACCCTCAGCAATGTCGGCGTTAGAAGTGCTGCAATCATGCCCAGCACAACGAAAATTACTTTTGTCGGCTATCGGAGCTGTTGATGTTCAGGACCCGAACTTGATAATCTTCGATCTAGAAAATAGTACACCGCGTCCCCATCAAATGGCTTTCCAAATTCCAGTGATAGTAAAAAACAGGCCTATTCATCAGACTGTGATTGATGAGGGAGCTTCTACGTGTATTATGTCGATTCAATGTTGGAGATCGCTTGGTTCTCCTTCGTTGAACCAATCCCCCACCATCCTTAAGGCCTTTGATGGCCGTGGGTTCCGTCCGTTTGGTATTCTACAGGAATTGCCTATAGGGGTAGAAGGTAAAACCGTTAGTCTGGATGTGGAAGTGGTTGATGCCCCTCTAGACTACAACCTTCTTTTGGGTCGAAGTTGGTCATATGCTATGACAGCGGTCGTTTCATCGGTCTTCAGAGTAATTAAGTTTCCATATAACGGTAAGATCGTGACTATTGATCAGCTGACATACTTTTCATCCGACCCAGCCTCTTCAGAGAGTATCCAGCATGTCGGTAAGACGACAATCCCTTATAGGGACGTTGGCGTAGGTTTAGTTAAAGATTCCGGTTTACTGGGAACTTTTCCTTTCCCTCCAATCAACGCAGACCCTTCATTTGCAACAATTCATATGATTACATCAGAAAACATTATTTATGATGATCCTTGGATTGTCCCATCTGAATCTGAGATAGACTCATTCGGTGATGCTATGCCTTTGAGTCCATATGAAATTGCTTATGAAGCTGTCATGTCTTTTACCGACTCGCGTTCAACCCAAATCGACCAAATGAATGTGGTCAGTGAAGAATCACTTTTCACCTCAACCTTAGAACGGATAGCGTTTCCCGAAGTCGTGTCATCTGACGAACAACTTCGCGAAATCCTAAGTGTAGACGATCTACCATGGGAAGATCTCCATCACAGATCTTCGTTTTTACCTAAGGATGATGCTTTTGAAAATGATTTTTCATCTATCTTTACCGCTGAATATGTCAAAGACGCTCAGAATCCAACGAAACATTCTGATTCAGAGTTGAATTTAGGGAATATTTCTCGCACTATTCCCATTGATATTTCAGTGAAGCCCGGAATTGAGGAAAACATTCATATAGGTGCCGCATGTACAGAAGATGAAATCCAAACTTACAAGGCCCTATTCCAAGAATTCCGCGATGTGTTTGCCTGGTCTTACGAGGAAATGCCGGGAATCGATCCTGCCATTGTTGTTCATGAAATAAAGACCTACCCGGATGCTAAACCCGTCCGGCAACGGTTGCGTCAGATTCACCCTCGGAAAGCGGCTGCGATTAAAGCAGAAGTCGAAAAGCTGTTGAAAGCAGGTTTCATTTATCCGATCCCGTTAACGGATTGGGTATCGAATATTGTTCCGGTCAACAAGAAACAAGGAACAATAAGAATCTGTATCGACTATAGGGATATAAATCGAGCTTGTCCAAAAGACAACTATCCTACGCCTTATATCGATCAAATTATTGATGATTGTGCCGGAAGTGAAATGTTTTCCTTTATGGATGGTTTTTCGGGCTATAATCAAATCAATATTCTACCTGCCGACCAACCAAAAACGGCATTCATTTGTCCATGGGGGACATTTGCTTATTGCAAATTACCTTTTGGGCTTAAGAATGCCGGGGCCACTTTTCAACGGGCGATGTCTTATGCATTTCATGACATCAAGCACATTGTGCAACCGTATCTCGATGATTTGCCTGCTCATTCTTTACATCGAGCTGATCACCTTGTCCACTTACGAGCAATCTTTATGAGGTGTAGGCATTATCGAATTCGGTTGAATCCCCACAAGTGTGTTTTCTGTATAAAGACGGGTCGATTGCTGGGATTTGTTGTTTCAAAAGCCGGCATTCGCGTCGATCCCTCGAAGGTCGAAGCTATCATCAAATTGCCTCCTCCTTCGAGTTTGCGCCAACTCCAAAGTTTGCAAGGGAAAGCGAACTTTTTACGCCGATTCATCCCAAACTACGCCGAGGTCACTAAAGGTTTTACACGGTTGTTGAAACAGAACGCTCAATTCTTTTGGGACGAGATTGCCCAACAATCTTTTGATGCACTTAAACACGCGTTGACCCATGCACCGTTGTTGCATCCTCCCAACTACAACCAGGACTACTTCTTATACCTCGCAGCTTCGCATTCCACCATTGGAATGGTGTTAGTTCAAGAAGATGAATTCGGAGCGGAACATGTGATATATTATCTTAGTAGGACCTTAAATCCCACTGAGCTAAAATATTCGCATGTGGAGAAATTGGCCCTGGCAGCCGTTCAAGCTGTCCAGCGTTTTCGTCACTACATTCTTCTCCGTAAAACTACAGTTATTTCGGATTGCAACCCTATGATTTATATTTTGACAAAACAACTGCTAGGGGGCAAGTACTCTAAATGGATCGTTATCCTGCAAGAGTTCGACTTGGAGTTGAGAAGTCCAAGTCTAAGAAATCCTTAGTTTTTGCGGAATTGATGTGTGATTTCCCGCGTGCTGACACAGAAACTGTGGCAGAGGAGTCCATTGCGGACGAATCTTTGTTTCTTATCAGTACTTTAGATCCGTGGTACGGGGATATAATCATCTATCTCCAAACCCAAACCTTTCGGCCTGAAGCTTCAAAGGCGGAACGTCGAAAAATTCGGTTTCAATCCCAGCAATACAAAATTATTGGAGATACACTTTATCGCCGGGGGGCAGACTTAGTTTTTCGACGTTGTTTAACTCACGAAGAGGCTGAGAGGGTTTTGAATGATTGTCACTCTGGAGCATGTGGCGGTCATATGTCTGGGTATGCCACAGCTCAGAAGGTGTTGCGCGCTGGCTACTTCTGGCCCTCCATGTTCAAAGATTGTATCATTGCAGTCCAGAAGTGCCACAACTGTCAAGTGTTTGATCGCAAGATGCGCGCACCACCTGCTCCTCTCCACCCTATAATTGCCGTTGGTCCATTCGCCAAATGGGGTATCGACTTTATTACTTGTAACCCTCACTCGGCCGGGGGGCATGCGTATATCATCCTCGCGGTTGATTATTTTACTAAATGGGCCGAGGCGATGCCTACATTCGACGCAAGCGGCAAAACAGCTGCAGTTTTCGTATTCAATCATATTATAACTAGGTTTGGTGTCCCACAAGCAATCATTACTGACCATGGGAGCCATTTTCGAAACATCATGATGACTGAGCTTACAAGCCAGCTTGGTTTGCGCCACGATAGCTCTACTCCTTATTATCCGCAAGCCAACGGTTTGGTTGAGTCTATCAACAAAGTTCTGGTTATCATGATCCGACGAACCATTGGTATTCATCGGTCGAATTGGCACAACATGTTATTTTCAGCGCTATGGGCATACCGAACCTCAGTGAAAACTTCAACAGGGTTCACTCCTTTCCAGCTAGTTTATGGCTTGGAAGCTGTGTTACCCATTGAATGCGAAATCCCATCACTTCAAATGGCTGTCGAATTACTTCCAGCTACTTCCGAAGAGGAGAAACGTTTATTGTACTTAGCTAAATTAGATGAGACTCGACGTGACGCTGCATTGGCAATCGAGACTCACGCGAAGCGAATGAAAGCTCAGTATGATAGAAATGTGACCCCTCGAAGTTTTTCGGAAGGAGACCTAGTGCTATTATATGATCAAGCTAACGATAAGCTAGGTGCTGGAAAATTCGTTCCTATGTGGCATGGACCCTACATTGTAAAGCGAAAGCTAGCAAAAGGGGCTTATGAGCTGGTAGATTTTGATGGGGACTCTTTGGGTAAACCCAGAAATGGACTTTACCTAAAGAGGTATTATGCTTAAATGGTGGGTATGGAGAATTTTTAGTTAGGTTAGATTTTCTTTCTAGCTAGTATGTTTGTTAGTTTAGTTAGTGTGCTTAGCTTAGAGAGTGTGTTTTTCGTCGTTATTCTGGCTTATCTTGGTTTTACTCTTGATATTGCAGATGTCGACGCCTCTCCAAACATACATTGGATTTGCTGATGGTGCTTGTCGTAGTACACGGAATATCTCTTCCGCAGCTTGGGTTATCTATTCGCCCTCTGACGAGTTAGTTTCTATGCATGGGGTAAGCCTCGGTCAAACAACGAACAACATTGCAGAATACAGTGCAGTGGTTGAATTATTATCCGAATCTATTTCATTTGGAATTCGACGTTTGATAGTGAGGTTAGATTCTGAACTTGTTGTATTACAGCTTAATAGAGTATATGCCATTAGAAATCCTGTGTTATTAAGGTTGTTTTTGAGAGTGCGTCTCTTGGAACGTGAATTTGATTACATTGAATATCAGCATATTCCAAGGTCTTTAAATACATTAGCAGATGCAATTGCTTCTCGAATGTTGGACAGACATTTACGATAATCATGCAAGTAAATTTAAAAACATTTCATCACATATGTTAAACAAGATAAGCCGGTAATAGTGATATATATATAGATAGGAGTGTGTCAAAAAATATACATCGTCTTCGATCATAGGTTGAAAAACACCTTATGATCGGCAAAAATGATAAGTACAAAAAGCCAAAAATGTCATATGTGTCTACAAAAGTGACTAGCCAATCACTGGTGGTGCTCCCTATACGACACCACTGCACGGGCTACCTTACACAAAAACCTCCTAAACGGTCCAGGGACTGCGACTACATAGCGCTGAAGTCTGATAGGAATATCATCTATGGTAGTCTCAGGTATATCCACCGTCAGACGCTCTAGATCCTGCTCCAACTCAGCTAGTGACTCTGCAGCCGCGTCCTGTGGGGCCGGTACCGGTGCAACTGGATGTCTCCTCTCAAAAGGCCGGAGGTTGGCTGGGCGCTGTGGACCAACATCTGCATTTTGAAAATTTTTACTGTCAGTTTTGAGACGATATATATAAAAAACAAAAAAATATATAATTTGAAAACTTGTGAAAAATAAAGTACCTCTGTCATCCCATTGTTCTCCCTGTGGAAGAACCATGTCCAGATCACCTCGAAAATCTACTCCGGCATACGGAAAGTCCTGGATCGAAAAAACCTGGTCCTCTAACCAGTGAAAATAACTATCAGAGAATCGAACAACCACCGCGCCCTCGTCAGGATGCCGGGCCATCACCGTAACCCATCGTATCAGCTTTGGCTCCCGAGGACCCAAGATATCAACAGTGAGTTGCTGAGGGATCAACATCGGAACTCTCTCTAAGGCAAAGCTCACAACTAGAGGCCCATATCCAAAGGTCTTCAGTTGTCCGTTCTTTGCCCTAGTCAGTTGGCCCTTCATATTGGCCGACACAGCATCACACCAGTTGAAAATGGTGCCTTGGAAACAGTCAATCGCCATCCGCATTTGGGACCCGGTGGCAATATGTAAAGCGGTCGCACTGCAAATTCTGGTAACCGTGAAAGCTATAACCTTGAGTTCATGCAGAGAGATGTGTTTGATTTCTACGCCTTTCGCATGGTGTGCATTGGGTGTGCACCAATCTGCCCGGAGACTAGCAAGGGATTGGCCACCCGGCCTAGTCCCGGCTAGATTGAGTTGCTCACCTCTATTTGGCAAGCCAGTGAGAAAGTATATGTCAGAGGGCTCTATCTCGAGCTGGTGCCCTCCGATGTAAAAGCATTGCTCATGAATGTTCCATCTCTCAACCAGCCACTCCAAGAATCTCACCTGAGCCCTCATGCCAGGTATGGCCCAGTATTTATATAGTCCACATGCTTTTAGGGCATCAATGGAAGGTTGATGTTCAATTGCGGCTAAATCAACGTCCTCGTGCTCTCTTTCTCTCCAATCCAACATGGTGAGTGCCCTACACACCAAGAAACAAAGATTAGAATTGATTTGGGAAAATTCAAATGGTTGTTTGTGGAGTTTGGGGTTTCAAATTCCGCCTTTCGCGGGGGACGCACACCGCGTTTAGAACACAGAGCGTCGGGACGCAGCTGGCCTGAAGGTGGGCTGCGTCCCCCGACCTTTTTCCTGTGTGGGAAAAAGTCGGGGGACGCAGGTTACCCTAAGGGCACTTGCGTACCCCGCGGAGCGTTTTTTGAAACCCAAAAGCCCCCAAAAATCAAAACTAAAACCTAAAACACAATTTCAATCGGATGAAACTGAAGAGGAGGATGTTGTGAAATACCTAGAAGAGACGGCGTTCGATTCTGACGGTCGGATTCTCCGCAGCGACCACGGGAAGTTTCTTGCCAAAAGCCCTTTGTTCAACCTCAACAGTAAAACGGTAAAAATGACATGGTAAAAAGTCTTTTTATAGGTTTTTTGGATGAATGAATGCTAGGTTTGTTCATTTTTCACCATGGAAGGATATTTTTCAATGCATTTTTGCCTATCTTAAACAGGTATGAGTAATGTGTCATTTTTGTGCAGGACAAAGGGATTTAGAGAGAAAATTGTCATTTTTCACGAACCAAAATATCAGAGTCATCTTTTAAGCCCTTTTCTGACTCCTAAAATATGAAAAGATTGCCGAGCATTTCTTTTACACTCGTTAAAACGGAATTAAAAGACGGTCCCCTTATAGCTCTTTTCTGACCGTAAAATCAGGAAAAGATTGCCGGGTTTTTGTCGTTTCAAACTCGATACGGAAATAAAATGACGTGTCCTTGATCGCTTTTTACTTTTCAGGTCAGTGACACTAATTATGAAAGTACTCCTTGGTCGCAAGATCAAGCGGTTCCCCCAGGTATTATTTTATACTTTTTCGGGCTTGAGGGACACAAATCTACGAAAAAGTTCAACTTGGAGTCTTCTTAAGTTTTTCAGACTCTCTAAAATTGAAAAACGCCGAGTTTCTCCTATACTGGGCTCGTTAAACATTTCACAGTAAAGGACCTGTTCAATTACAAACAGGAACGAACCACTCCTTCCTAGGGTTCAAATCAAAACTAGGTTGGACTCATTCGAAGGATGAGCTTATAATCAAGCATATGTTATCCTCCTCAAGCTTGTTAAAAATAAAGAGGTACTTGCCAGAAATGGTGGGGGAAAAGAGAGAAGAATGAGCCTATTTGTTATCTTTTGTCTCAGAAGAAACTTTATTACCACTCTTGGACACGACACTTTTCATTCACCTGGGTTGGGAAATCTTTACCTCACAGTTGATCAAACTACATTGAAAGTCTTCAGCCGGGTTCCGGGGATTAACTTTGAGTCGTTTATCACCAAGCCATCTGTCGTGTCGTTATGTGTTCAAGAGGTCTGCAAGCAAAACCTTCATCTGCAAAATACTTGTCATCCATTTGACCATCCCTGAGTCAGTCCTTACAGCAACATTTCTTCAACTTGAACAATGATTTCGTGTTGTGGGCTTGCCTGCAACGGGTCGCTTTCTATCGACATCAACACATTATCTAGAGAGATGACTTAGAAATCGTCAGTACCTTGAAGTCTGCATGCATCAATGGCAGGTTTCTCACCTTTGACGTCAGTTTACATCATTGACTTTCGATCGAAGGATTCCGTGAAATGTTCGACATCAACTCATTCATTCACATCTCATGGATTGTACTGGGTACTTTGAGAACCATTGACATTACTGGTGGTCTCTCTCACACTTGTTAACAGTTTACATCATCGACTGGTAATCAAGTGGTTTCTACCATGTTCGACATCAACTCATTTATTCGCATGGCTAGAATCGTACCAATTCGGGAAGTAGAGATGAAGACCCTGGATCTAGTTTCCACCATCCAGGCTACAAGGAGTTTTGTATTCATTATCTAAGTAGACTAATCATAAACAGATGGCTGCGCCCATACTTTGTCTACAAAAGTCTATGATTATGATGTACTCCAAGATCATTCCTGTATCAGAGTAGTTAGTCTGTTAGTTAAAGTTTTGATCTGAGTATGGGAATGCCTACCTCAGTGATGATATAATCTTATACATGTATTTTGTGTTGAAAATTGCAGGTTCTGACCAGGCTCTCCACGAGATAATCCTTGAAATGATAAAGCGCTTCACCCTTCCTAGATAATACAAAACCCTAATCTATTACAGGCTTCGCACTTTAGGGGGCAATCTGTTACACTAAAAAATGTCACCATGGCTATTTACAGTTAGTATGGCTCTATCAACAGTCATGCTATCCTCTTAGGCAAGTCTTATGCCTCTGCTCTCCATGTCAAACTCCAAAAAGAGAGAAAGTCTTTACAAATGTATTTATCTCTGGGTACGCAAGTTCTCTCAACCTTACCTGCGGGTACGCATCCAATGTTCACAAAAGCTGCGTCTTTGGACGCTCTGTATGTAAAGGGGCAGGTGCATCCCCCTGTAAAGGTCAAAATGTGCAAGTTTCATCTTTAAAAAGTTACTTGTGGTCATTTCTAGAGCATTCTAGAAGGTTGTTCGACGTGTATCGAGCGCCTCCAGATGGTTCATGCACCCCTACCAAAGAGGAACTTATCCCATCAATAAGGGAGCTATCCCATCCAAAGAGGGGATTATCCCATTGATGGTGGACCTGATTAACTTCCTCTTGAGCACTATAAATACAGGCATTGGGCCAGAAGGAGGGGAGGTTGGAAGCTATAAATTTCTATGGGTAGATGCTGCTGGAATTAGGACTCCCATTTAGAAGCTTGTGAGGAGAGATTGCCATCTTTTCTTGTTCTATTTGGAAGTGGGTGAGCTTTGTCAAAGTAAAGGAGAACTCTTGATGGACCCTTGGAGGGACTTGCACAACACCAAGGCTCAGGTTGTATTTGTTCCTTTTGTTACCTATTAATGCAAATGAGTCCATTCTTCTCAATAACTTGTTATTTATGAGTTGTTTCATGTACTCCTTGGTCTATGTGTTAAATATGTTTTATTTTATGAGATTATCAAGTGCTATTTAATCGTTTGATTGTTAGTGGATGCAGGTTTCAAAGTGAAGGAGGAGCTCATCCGGATCAGCGGAGCTGGACTGCTACAACAGCGTGGGACTACAGGTAGGATCTAAACACTTGATTTCTTATATAGTAAATGCATGTTTAGAGAAGGATTGCTCTTGTTTGTCTTGTTTGTCACTAGAGAGTCTTAGGCTCCTAGGGAGGTTGGTTGTGTCCGTACAATCGACTCTTTCCGCCTGACAACTTCCAAGGTGCAATTACAGAAATGAGGTCTAACTTGCCAACACATGCTATTCATTTTTACAAACACTTTGTGACTATATTACCTATAAGTCCTTGATGCATAGTTTTTTCATTGTTTACATTAGTTTCAATATATGTTCATCAAGAAGGCTTGCTACCCTCACATACTTGCTACAACAAACATATATTAGCTCATGCATCCATATAAAATAACCAAGATCCTATCAAACCATGAATTAGATCTAGATCAAGAGCACACCATATAATAATAAATACACCATGCATGTAGTAGATACCTAACCAACAATAAATCCATGACAAAAAAACCACTTAAAGAATAGTAAATTAGAAATTATGCTCATTGATCATTGATAAATAATAACACATATTAACATATGCAAAGTACCAACCAAGTCTGGGACTTCCACATTCCACCCAACCATAGATTGGACTGAACCAAATATTTCTTTTAGCCAATCAGCCTCGCACCATATTCCAAGCATGAATGTGGGATATCATAGAATAAACTAAAAAAAACAAAACCAAGGCTTCTAGAGGCCAAACTACCTCAACCCTCAACCAATGATTCCACCTCACGGTCAGACATCACTAACACCAACCAGATTGGTCTCTACCCAAGTTGTCCAGGGTTCCAGGAACTAGTAACTCAACCCATAGCCTTCCAAGGATCCAAATCATTGTTCCAACTAGCTCCAGGGACCTGTAACTCAACCCGCCAAGGGCTCCAAAGCATTTATGCCAACCTTGGCTCTAAGACTAGTAGCTCAACCCAAGTTGTTTCAGGGCTTCTAGAACCTTTGTTCCAACCAACAACCATAAGGAACATGAGCACCAATTAGAAAACAATAAGTGGAAAAAGCCAAAAACACCATGGCTATCCAGGAAATGGAAAGGCAATGCTGAAACCACATTCAATCCAAGAAATCCTCCATTCCAATGACAACAAATAACCAAACAAACAAATGCATGCATCATTCATCCATAAACCGACAACGAAATGACACATGTAATGTTACCTACAAAGTATCCCTATTGTAGCTACTAATCCAACTATCCCCTTTTGCTTCCTTGATTTCCTTTGCCCTCTTTCTCCAATCCAAGGGAATACTAGAGTGATCCAAGAATGCCCCAAGTGTGCAAGAGTATGATATAATAAGAGAATGAATGAGAGAGCCAAAGACTGAACTAAAAAAAAAAAAGGAACCTTTTTTATCATTGAGTCTGAAACCACTTTCAATCCAAGAAATCCTCCATTCCAATGACAACAAATAACCAAATAAACAAATGCATGCATCATTCATCCATAAACCGATAAGGAAATCACACATGTAATGTTACCTACAAAGTATCCCTGTTGTAGATGCTAATCCAACTGTCCCCTTTTGCTTCGTTGATTTCCTTTGCCCTCTTTCTCCAATCCAAGGGACTACTAGAGTGATCCAAGAATTCCCTAAGTGTGCAAGAGTATGAGAGAATAAGAGAATGAATGAGAGAGCCAAAGACTAGAAAAAAAAAGGAACCATTTTTATCATTGAGGCCTCTATTTTATCATTAAGGCTGAAACCACTTTCAATCCAAGAAATCCTCCATTCCAATGAAAACAAATAACCAAAGAACAAATGCATGCATCATTCATCCATAAAATGACAAGGAAATCACACATGTAATGTTACCTACAAAATATCCCTATTGTAGCTGTTAATCCAACTATCCCCTTTTGCTTCCTTGATTTCCTTTTCCCTCTTTCTCAAATCTAAGCGAATACTAGAGTGATCCAAGAATGCCCTAAGTGTGCAAGAGTATGAGAGAATAAGAGAATGAATGAGAGAACCAAACACTGAACTCAAAAAAAAAGGAACCCTTTTTATCATTGAGTCTAAAACCACTTTCAATCAAAGCAATCCTCCAAGCCAATGACAACAAATAACCAAATAAACAAATGCATGCATCATTCATCAATAAACTGACAAGGAAATCACACATGTAATGTTACCTACAAAGTATCTCCGTTGTAACTGCTAATCCAATTGTCCCCTTTTTCTTCCTTGATTTCCTTTGCCCTCTTTCTCCAATCCAAGGGAATACTAGAGTGATCCAAGAATGCCCTAAGTGCGCAAGAGTATGAGAGAATAAGAGAATGAATGAGAGAACCAAAGACTGGAAAACAAAAAAGGAACCCTTTTTATCATTGAGGCCTCTATTTTATCATTAAGGCTGAAACCACTTTCAATCCAAGCAATCCTCCATTCCAATGACAACAAGTAACCAAAGAAACAAATGCATGCATCATTCATCCATAAATCGACAAGGAAATCACACATGTAATGTTACCTACAAAGTATCCCTATTGTAGCTGCTAATCCAACTATCCCTTTTTTCTTCCTTTATTTCATTTGCCCTCTTTCTCCAATCCAAGGGAATATTAGAGTGATCCAATAATTCCCTAAGTGTGCAAGAGTATGAGAGAATAAGAGAATGAATGAGAGAGCCAAAGACCGAACTGATAATAAAAAAAAAAAAAAGGAACCCTTTTTATCATTGAAGCCTCTATTTTATCATTAAGGCTAAACCACTTTCAATCCAAGCAATCCTCCATGCCAATGACAAAAAATAACCATAGAAACAAATGCATGCATCATTCATCCATAAACCAAAAAGGAAATCACACATGTAATGTTACCTACAAAGTATCCCTGTTGTATCAGTGAGGGTAAAGGATGACAAAACTTAAGTATGGTTACAAATTTAGGATAGTTTATGGCACAAAATCAATCACTAAGAACACATTAACAACATACTTCCTTCAATCGATGACATTGTGACAACCTTCCCCAAGTGTGACACTTAAAGGTACACTTTTAGACGACATTGACGAAACTTGTGCAAAAGTTCTTGAAACTTTTGGAATGATTTTGATACGTGTATACATGGTAATAATGACTCATTAACACCAATATTACTCCTTGAAACAAACCAAAACTACATTAGTGCGATATGAAATGCTTGCCATGCCAAAGGACAACACTTGCGACAATAAGAGGAAAGTGCAAATGACACTTGCAAAATGTGAACGATATTGAAAGTGACACATGATAGAATGAATATAGCATGAAGAAGACACTTATTAAAGTAGGGAAAATAAAAAGAGACACTCATAAACATGAAAGAAACAATTTCGAAATCGAAGGTGCGCAAAAGCAACAGTTTGAAAAACTCATCGAAATAGAAGAACAGTTGCAACCAAAAGTGAGAGACTATTGATGAGAGTGCACACTGACTGTCGACATAGGTTGAAAATTGAACAGGCACTATCCTAATGTACATGTGCTATGCTTGTTCAAGCTTGCATAAAATAGTGCACTCATCAACTTGTTGGGGATTAAGAATGTGTGAGTAGGTGCCTTTGACACTTAACAAAGTGTCGATCGACCATAGAGTGACTATGGAATGAACGATCACAAGATCCACAGTAGGCTCCAAAATCTAAGTGTAGAGAAAGTTTTGGAGGGTGTTTGTCTGAGTGACAACAACTTCTCAACCTCACCTTTTATTATATTTTATTGTTCATTGGATTGTATCCTTTAGCAAAATAGAGACTCCTTCAATAATTTGCATTCTGCTTCCAAAACTTGTCCAAACTTGCATCCAAGTCATTATTCACCTTTTTTGATCTGTTCAAACATCCATGGAACCATGAAGATGGAAGTTAGAAGAATTTATATCACTTATATTCTTTAACCTAGGTTGTTGTAGAAATTATTTTTTCTGTTGAATTAGGGTTTGCAATTTACAATATTTTACTTCAGTTGTGTGTTTGCTTTCTTTGCACAATATAATGGAAATGATTTCATTCCATTACAATTAATGTGGTTTGACTACTTTATTGTAGTAAGGATATCCTTTTCTTGTTGTCTTTCATTCCCTATAATTCCATGTTGTACCTGTAGCATAAGATTGTTATAATGGTCTCTATGTAACCAGATCTCATCTAATCACTTCCACAAATATAAAAGTCACCTAGAGTAAAGGATAGTGCTTACTCTACATATAGTGTCGACTCCTCTTAATTTAGTATGTACTCTGGGTTGAAAATTAAAAATACTACCCTTAGGAATTGCAATATTATTGCTACAATACTTAAGTCCATTACCAATGCCTCACTCCATTGCCACAATGGTTCTCTCCTCAGAATCAAACATTCTCATGGCCTGAAGGATGGTGTGGAGCCTATTTTCTAGGATAATTCATTGTTCCAACATAGATACATGTATAGCAACAACAACTGCAACTCTCATCCAATACACCACCAAGGAATTCTCCCCTGAAACCTTAGCTAAATGTGAAACATAACACAAACCCAAATAATAAGGCAGTGTGACAAGTTGAAGCTCCTGTCATCCCCACATACTACATCTTCCCCATTGAATGTAATGATAAAAAATTGAGATTGGGAAAATAAGTAAATTCATGAAATTCCCCTATCATTGTAGAGCATTAAGAAGAGAAATCACCTTAGGAAGAAGCCCCAATATTGGAAATATTAGAGGAACAACATGTTGAAACTGCTATGACAACTTATGCTATTATTACTAATAGAGTCCATGTCGTAACCCCTACAACAACTAACATTGTTTATCTGCTAGAATACATGATGGAATCCTTGTAGCAATTGATGTTGTTGCTATTGTTGGAATTTTTCTAAATATTCCTTATCCAGAGCGATTGAGCATAGCCAAGACTACTCCACAATATGAGTCTGATTTTGTGAAGGAGTTGAAAAATATATACATTAGAATTCCATTGTTGCAAACAATTAGAGATGTTCTGATTTATGCAAATATAGTGAGGGAGCTCTATGCTAAAATTCTTGGTAAGAGACCCCAAGATGCTCCGAATATTCATGTCGTATAAAGATTATTAGAATTATTGTTGGGTAAAACCCCACCTTCCAAATATGATCACCCTGGGAATATAATAATGATTGTCTAGATTGGAAAAACAGTTATCCCAAATATGTTGGTAAATCTAGGTGCTCTGATAAATGTGATGACCAGAAAAACCCTCAAGTTTCTTGGATTCACCAATATAAGGCCAACCCCCACAATGCTCGAACTTGTTGATTGATCCAAAATACGACCAAAAGGAATCCTAGAGGATCTTGTCATTTCTGTAGAATCTTGGGAGTATATGGCTGAATTCTTGGTGTCGCAGCCTAAGAATTACTTAAAAGGACACCTCTTAACTCTGGGAAGACCATGGATAGCCATTGTTGATGCATTTATCCATTGTAGGCTAGGATTTAAGGAAATTTCTAATGGAAAACATAAAAAACCTTTTCCTCTATCCTTTTGCTAAACCAACTATGGATTATGAAAACCCTTTATGGGATGAATTCAAACCAAAAGAGGATGGTGCACAACCACTCCTCACCATTGGTAAGGCTCTATGATTCAAGGATGGGATAGAGGATGATACTATTAGTAGTTTTACCAAAATCCCTTAGTTGTGACTCAACTAACATTCCAACTCCTAAATTATATAATGAACAAACCTAATTAGTATAATCCCATTGACAGCTTGATACCCATTTTCCTAAACCACAAGAGTATCCCAACTGAGATTGAGCTTGGAAAAAATATGAATATCAATCCAAATATATATCGCTCATATGACTAAAGAAAAGAGGCTTTTGCGCTAGACTACACAAATATGAAGGGTAATCCCCCTTATCTATGCACCCACCATATTTATATAAAATATGATTATTGCGTTCACCAACTGTAGTGCCAATTGAATCCAAACTTTAAGGATGTTATCAAATAAGAACTCCAAAAAATGTTAAATACTAATTTCATCTTTCTAATATTTGACAATCAATGGGTTCCCCACTGGTCAATGTTCCCAAAAATAATAGTAAATGGGAGTATCTTGATTATTGATATCTAAATAAGGCCACCCAAGAAGACCACATTTTGTTACCTTTTATTAATATAGTCTTTGAAAAACTATCAGGAAAGAAAATTATCTCATTCCTTGACAGGTTCAGTGGGACGTACAACCAAATTCAGATCACTTTTTTACCTACCTCTAGGGTATATTTTCATATTGAGTCATTCCTTTTGGACCTTGTAATTCACTTTCCACTTTCAAGCAAGTTGTACAAGGAATATTTTTATATTTGCTTAATGACTGTGTTTAGATTTATATGGATGATATTACACCATATGGTGATATATTTGACATAACTTTGGCTAATATTGAGAAATTACTGAAATGTTATAAGCAAGCTCATTTGACCTTGAGCATAGACAAATTCCATATGATGATGAATGAAGGAGCTGTAATTGGATATCATATTTAATTTGTAGGTATACAAGTTGACCTACCAAAAATTGAGGTATTATTAAATATTCCTCCTCAAAGTCACAAAAAGAGGTATGTAGCTTCCTAGGGCATGTAGGTTATTACCTCCACTTTATTGAAAAAATTTCTAAACTTGCATCTCATTGGTTTCTTCCCCTGCCTTGTAGTTCTAGACCTATTCTACAAAATGATATCTTCTATAAACTTTTCCTAAGTATCTGGTGCTAATTCCTCCATAGAAGGTAGGATTTGTTCCTCTTCCTAATTGATGTAGCCTAAACTTCTCTTACCCACATTATGCAAACAATATTTCGTGTCAATTATGTATCTATCATGTCCCAATATTAATCACCCATATCATTGGTGAAAGCCTCTGTAACCAAGGTTTAATGTTCCTTAGTTAAATTCTTAAGCGGAAATGTTTGATTTAACTTATCCAAAGTCTAACCTTTAATTATCCTTTTGAGCGGAATCTTATATTCAGTCCTTTCTTAACCCTTATAACTCAAACCTTATTAATCTTAGGTTAATTCCATTACCCACTCATGTTAACCATACCATTTAACTCTGGACTAGGTTTAACCCAACGTTAACCATAATACGTTAATTCGCTTACTTCTATTATAATCCTTATATAATAGAAATATACCATAAACCTCACTTAACCTTACCTTTTTCCCATTCTTCAAATCTTTGCACATATACCGATGCTCCCTTTATTGTGTTCAACCTCCAAAATCGATTTCACTCCTTCATATCAATAGCTATCACGTGAAAACCAACTTTACCCATCTTCTGCTGGAACTCAAAGAAGTTAAACTTCTTTTAATAATTCATTGAGTCCACCAGGAATGTTAACCTGCGCACATTTTCTCACGCGATTACTGTCTGATTAATCATCGAATGAACGGTCATGATTATTGGAACTCAACGAGCTTTTAAACCTATTGTATAAAACCTCATCGTGCCCGATTTGGGAATTAATGGTTGCGCATCTTCCAATGCATTATCCATCCGATTAATCACCCAACGGATGGTCCTGATGGCCGGAACTGAACGAGGGTTAAATCTCATTACATAAAACCTTATCGCTTCCGATTTTGGAATACTGCTTACAACTTCGAGTGCACACGAGAAACAACTTCCCGCTTACGAAAACCACTCCATCCTTCTGCTAACATGTGGCTTAATCTCCGCCACTCAACTCCTTGAATTTATTCTCTGTGATAAGATCTTATCCATCTATCGCACACAATCTCACCTGTTGATTTGATTGATCCAATGACTCCTGTGCACATTTACTTCATTTCTTCATGCCTTTAGTTTCTTCACCTTTATGCACTTTCTTGGTGTTTTGGTCTATTCACCTGACACTCTCTTATATCATTCTTTGTGCATTTATCCTTTATGAACTTGCTCAATCACTTCCGATTGTTGTTCTCCTCCTCTATGCACTGTCCTCTCTCTTTTCTTCTATGGTTTAGGTGTTCTTCAAGGTTTCTAGTTTCTAGTTGTTCTGCAACACAACTTCCTCCTGAACTTACTTCTCTTCTTCTACTTTAATTTCACCGGCATACATATATTATGCAGAAACTCTAATTCACACACAATTCATAATCCCATCAATCAATACACACCACACAACTCAGAATTGAATTCTTTGTCTTTATAAACAAATGATTACATAATGAATCTCTCTCTTTGGCTTGAATTTCTAATCAATGGCCTCTGTTTCCCTATTTGCTCGTAGGCTTACAATCAAACCCACTAATTAGTAACCCCCTAACTATATAACTAGCTAACTCTTTCTATTCCTTTTAAGCTTACATTTATACAAAAGGATTCTATAACCAATTCCTGGTTTAGATCCATAACTTTCTCAACAAAATCCTAAAATCTCTTCTTTATCCCTAAGGATCCTCTCTAGTTCCTTAAAATCATGAAACCAAATCCTAATCTAATATTTACAATTAATTCCCAAATCTCTCAATCTCTTAACTATCCTAATTCTCTCATGTTCTCAAACATTCGAGAACACTTAGAAATATTCCTCACAATATCTAATTAATTCCTATTCTTATTAAGATCACTCAAAACCTTAATAATTACATTAATTTAGTACTTAGGAAACCAACTTTCTTAAAACACAAGGCCCCCTATGTCTACTAAAATACAATGATATTTCTGAGCTGAATGCTCCCGCATCAGACTCCCAAGGTAGAAAACATTCATGATCTCCTGATCATGTGTTCTCATATGTTGATAGAAAAACCTCTAGGGTCCCAAACTTTAGTTTGTAACTGCCCAAATTCCTTACACCTTTGTTGTTGTTGTATATCTGTTGACTTCTAGTTCATCTTCCTCTCTTTAATCAATTTCAAAGTTTGATTGATCACTCCTTTTGCTGTCATTTTCCTCAACCCGGACTGTTTCATCATCAACTAGCATAATTTTTCAATCTCCATCTCCAACACATCCTTGGCAGTACATGCTTTGCCATTTACTGCTACCTCTTTCGCTTTACTTCAGTTTGTTGTTGTTGTCCACTAACTCTTCAAACTGCTGTTCATTATCTTCTCTTTGAAGTTGTCATATTCTTACAACCACCATTTCATCCTTACCCTCTTTCATCATTATCTCTTTCGTCATTGAATATTGACTTTCCAACATTCTTTCCAACAATATAATATCTTTGTTCCATGGATTAATTACTTCCACAGAATCTTCCCCCTCCATCTTTACTTGGCTGCTCATCTATGCCAAATTTTCTCCAACATTTGCAACAACACCTGCACTCACAAAACAATTATTAAAATAAAAAAACATAAGGCCTTAGTGCCTCTTCTTCCTTTGGCAACATTTCAGTATGCTGTTCTAATTTTTCCTTCTCTATCAGCACATCAGTATGCTGATTCTTCACAGAACTTCCTAAATAATTCTAAAAAGTACTCTCAAGACTGTCAGCAAGTCTTTCTTCCACGCCATCTGTTTCAATGATGTCTTTCTTCTCTTGTCTACTATAATGGAGTCCTTCATATGCAATCCCACTGTCATACTCTGAGTTTTCCAACAAATATTCCATCAATTCAATTTCTCTATGACACTTCATATTAATTTCATCATTACTTATGATTCCTGCATTTATACACAATTTATCAGTTTGAAAATTACAAGGTTCAACAATCTCGACTGTTGCTTCACATATCAGCTCTTTAGACTGAATCTCATCTCCTTCTTTCACAAGAAATTATTCCTGTGTTGCAACAACTTTCAAACATCAATGCATGACTAAATTATTTCAGCTGCAATAATTCACTACTTTTCTCATTCAAGAAACATTCTCCATCCTTCTTTATTTCAGAGTATTCATCTTCTGAAAGATACTCTTCCATACTTTTGACAGCTTCAAAAGATTGATCATCCTCTACAAAACCTATAATCACATCAAAATTATTAGATTCAAATATACAAGGTTTCACATCCTCCCGTTGATCTAAATTTGTCCAACAGTTCAGAAAATCATCAATAATTCCTTCCTCAGCAAAATAAACTTCTTGTTGTCTCAAATTCTCACAATAATTGTAAGATCTTTCACAAATCTCAAATCTTCATCTTTACTCAGAACTTCACCTTATTTTGCTTCACAAATGGAAATTTCCATTCTTAACTCAGTGTCTTTGATATTTTCCACTAGCCACTTCACTTGCCTCTACTATAGCCTTCTCTGTAACTTAGACCACTTCACTGGCTTTTTCCTCAAGACCCAACCTTGTCTTTGGTTTTCCTCTAGTATCATTCTTAATACATTGAGTTGTTCTTTTAATTCTGTAATCTCCTTGTCATGCTCCTCTTTACTCATTCTCTTGTCATTTGCCTTGGCATCCCCCTTCTTCACCTTTCTTATGTTATGGTCTTCTTTAGAACCTCTGTTATATTTATTATGACTATCAGTAGTCATCTTCTTCTCTATCTTCATGAGTTCCTCACTCACTTACTATGAGATGCATTAAAGCCTTTGCAACAGCAAGTCCTCCCTACTGCCACTTACCTCACCAAGCATTCCTCTGTACTTGGTATTTGGGCAAGCACTTGGTTCTCTATCTCTTGAACCTCTTTGAGCACTTCTCTCTACTCCTTCTAGGCTTCAACTCATCTGCACCTTTTAAGAACACAATTGTTTGTTTGTATTTCAATCACAATGAAATACTAGGTTTTGACCACCTTTTCTTTCACTCAAAAATGCTTACCAGCTTTCTTCATCCCTCAACAATTCTACCCACATCCTTTGTGGAATTTCCTTTATGATCTTTCTGTGAGCTACAACAAAACCTCTACAGTAAAATGTCTCCTTCTTGCTACATATGTCTCACTAAGCTCCTCTCGTCTGAGCTCAGTCTTTTGACATCTCTCTGGTTCTTTCCTCTAGAACCAATTGAGCAACCCTTGCTCTAGGTTGCTGCAATATTCTCACCTTCAAGACCTCTGCATGATCTGGTTCTACCATTCGCCTACACTTTGAATGGGTTGTTCTCTTGTTTCCTTTACATTTGCAAATTCTGTTGCACTTTATCTCTGTGTGCCTACTATTTGTCAGATTAGAATCTGATCTCCTCTTGCCTCCTTTCACCACCATTTACCTATATACACATCTTCAAAACATAACTTTGTTCTAAGGTTTCACACAGAATTCTTAAACACATAATTTACTTATTCTGCTCTGATACCAAATGATGCAACCTAAGATGCTCTTACCCACATTATGCAAACAAAATTTCATGTCAATTATGTATCTGTCATGTCCCAAGATTAATCACCCATATCATTGGTGAAATCCTCTATAACCAAGGTTTAATGTTCCTTAGTTAAATGCTTAAGCGGAAACATTTGATTTAACTTATCCAAAGTCTAACCTTTAATTAACCTTTTGAGCAAAATCTTATATTTGGTTCTTTCTTAACCCTAATAACTCAACCCTTATTAAGCTTATGTTAATTCCATTACCCTCTCATGTTAACCGTACCATTTAACTCTGGTCTCGATTTAACCCAACGTTAACCATAATATGTTAATCTGCTTATTTCTATTATAATCCTTATATAATAGAAATATACTAGAAACCACACTTAACTTTACCTTTCGGCCATTCTTCAAATCTTTGCATGTATACTGATGCTCCCTTTATCACATTCAACCTCCAACGTCGATTTCACTCCTTCAGATCAATGGCTATCGCGTGAAAACCAACTTTACCCATCTTCCACTGGAACTCAAAGAAGTTAAATTTCTTTTAATAATTCATCGGGTCCGCCAGGAATGTTAACCTGCGTGCACTTTCCCATGCTATTGTCATATGATTAATCACCAAATGAAAGGTCATGATTATCAGAACTCAATGATATTTTAAACCCGTTGTGTTGGCTTATTGGGGCCTGACCCAGGTTTGGAGTTAGTTAGCCAAGCAAATCCCGGTACTACTGGCCCTTTCGGCAACAGTACGCGGAGCGCGGATTGAGGTCTCACCCAAAGTAGTAAGGGAGGGTGCTAGAACTAGGTTTCTGCACCCTTGAGATGTCTGAGATGGTCCACTCGCTGGATGACCCTATGCAGTAGCTACAGTATGTGCCCTGATATAATGCCTTTGCCTAGCCCTAACCAAGGACTGTGGGGCTCCATGCTACCCCAAGTTGCATCCTTACTTGTTCTCTTAATGAATTACCTTACTTGAATGCTTTAAATAATTAGTCACATAACACATTCATATAGGTTCGCATAGTAAAGAAACAATATACTTGCAATTATCTTTCAATCTTGCATTAAACCCAGAAAAGATACACAGATGAAGCAAAACTTCTGTTTAATACTTCAGATGGTTACAAACTCGAATTGCCCTGCACACTCAACTGCGCACTACTAGGCCTCTACGCACTCAGCTGCAGAGCCTTCTCTTACTCTACAACCCAAAGACACACTTACGCACTTTTACTCAATCTTATGTCTTCATCTTATCCCTCATATTCCTTTCTCTTCTTGATGTCTTTCACAACTTAGAGCCTCACTCTATTTATACAATCCCATGGTTCGTGGACCATGGGTAGGCTGACACTACATTACAAAAGTAAGGGTGGAAAACCCTATGACTCTATTATACTTTCGTGCTCCCCACTAGCACTTCACAGAGCTTTTACAAAGACTTGGTCAAAACTTGGGCCTTAAGCCCCAAAACATGCCTTGGGGGAATTCCATGCCCAACAGGCCCCCAACACAAACATCGTGACTCGCCCTCGAGTTACTTAGTCGGCACGGAGATCTTGGCGTGGAGTCCTTCCAATTGAGTCAGAACTTTTTCATAGTTGGTGGTGCACTAGGTTGTTGCTGCCTGGATCTTCTGCATGCACTGTTCTGAAACCTCTGTATCAGGAGTGCTTTCCTACATCAGTATGTGTACCCCTTGCATGTTCACTAGCTTGCCTTGAATTGTTGTGATAGTGAAGGCTTCATCTATCCACAGTTGAATGCACGCCTTCAAGACCGCATCTTTGTGTCGAGCTGTGTCCACCTCTTCCTTTAACACTTTGGCCTACTGCATCCTCATAAGCCTTTGGGTGAGGGCCACCATCTGTGCAATACCTTTGATGTTGTCATACTGCTACTAGAGTTCGCACGCCTCTATTTCTAGGTACTGAAGGTTGGGATCCTCCTGTAGCTGCATGAAGACATTCAATGACTCCTCTAACATGCCAGTGTAGTCCTGCACTACACTGACAATCTCATCCAGACCCATTGTAATAGTGCTAGCGTGCTGCTTTTTGACTTCCAGAGGGGTGGACGGCTACGCCTTTAGCCTTAGCTCAATGATGTGAAGATTCAGCTCCAGCTTTACCTTTATAATTTCTTCTCGCGCCTCACGTACTCCTGCTGCTAATTTGAGGATGCGCGCCTCTGCTGATATGTCCATTGGGATGGCCAGCTCCGGGATGCTTTGACAAGCGTCATCGATCACCTGTTCCAGTTGTCACGTCTGCGACACTACTTCATCATGCTGCAAGCTCAACTGTTCCATATTAATTTTCTGCTCGTTGATGACTTGCAGTGTGCGGCTCTCCCTAGCCCGTAGTTTTGCAGTGATCCCATCCTGCAGCATGTATAAGGTATCTCGTGGGAGCACCACCAGGTTGATGCCCAGACCCTTCATTGCGCTAATAGTAGGCCTGTCGGCCTCATTTTCTATCACAAGTGCCCTACCTAGCAACACAACTATGTTTGTGACCCAGATGTGTGTTATCTGTTCTACTGTTGATGTTCCCATGGCAAGGCTAGTTGAAAGGGCACCAGCCTAAGGAGCGCACACCTGCAACTCCTGCAGTTTTGTCCGGAGGGCCCCCAACACAATTTGGTTCTCTATCATGAAATCTTGGAGGGCCTCGGAGGTGACATCGTGCACGGTTTCACCGATGTCATGTAGATCACCCTTGGTTAGGGTGATTGGGTCAATTGACAACTTTGATGCCTTGACCTTCTTCCTCGACCCTGCCCACTCGGTTGGGTGCAGGTTCTTCAGCTTTGATGCGGTTTGTAGGTCCACGCCTTCCTCTTCTGCCTCTATTTCCTCTGCTTCCTCTGCTTTCAGCCCATGCGAGGCCTTTATTTGGCCCTTGCCTACCCTTGCAGCTACCTCCTGTGCTACTGCTGCTACAACAACCTTTGCCTACTTAGTTGCTTTCTGGGAAACATCCCGCGCAGTCTACACTTCTGCTGCTGCTGCTTCTTGAATTTTTTTTTGGCTAGTTGTGTGATGCGTAGCTTGGTCTCCTCTTTCTTCCACTGAGCTACCGACTTCTCTATTTCCGCGAGGTCGGGGGTGCACCATTCTGGCGGTTAGGTCTCCAAGACATTGAAGATAACATCGTATATGGCTACAAAGGGTAGCTTCCTCCATTGTAGGTCGGGTCTTTTTGCGCTCTGATGTAAATACTGTGCATGTCCACTTTAAACTCCACGAAACTCTGGACGCTGTTGTAGATAGTGGGTGACAACCATGGTTTGCGGATGATCCCCATTCTGAGGTTCATTTCCATGAGCACCCAAAATATTTTGTTGTCGTGGATTCTAGTAACATCCTTTATGGCCCAGAGCGAAGCATTCTTCGCGGCCTCTAATAAATCTTTGTCAATGATGGGAAATTGGCCATCCTCCAGCAATTCCCCGGCCATGAGCACTATGGATAGCAGAAGCCATGCATATTGGAACATTTTGCCTTGTTCCTGGGTTTCTATGCAATTCTCCAGAAATTCCTTGCAGAGGAATATGAACCAGTTAAATGGACCCCCTCCACGCACTACTCAGCCAGTGCTACCACCGTTGCGGGGACTTCATCAACGTGACACTTGCGCATGACCTTCCCTACCAGGATTTTGGTCGCCACACATACTACTTTGTCTTTGATGATGGAGATGGCACAACCCCTCTTTCGCTTCTCTAGTTTGTACTTTTTCTTCATGGCCTCTGCGACGGCCAAGTCACTGCTCTTCCCTTCCGATATGGCCATGGGGTCTTCTCCTTTGCATGGAAGCTAAGAGATATGGTGTATCAAGTCTTCTGTGATGGGGATGGGCTCCTCTAGCCATAAGCACCCATCATGCACTAGGCAGAGTAGCTGCCTGATGACAAAAATAGTTATTGGAGCACGATGGAAATGCGGCACTAGGAGCAAGTTCAGTAGTCCGGCCTTGTCCACTCTGCGTAACCACTTCCGCAACTCTAACTCTGTAACTCCCACTGCGGTGTTCTATTTGGGCCTCATGAGGTTTGCAGTTGCCAAGTGGTGGAACTTCTCGTGGTCAGTGAGGTCCCAATCTTTAAATTTCAAGCCCGACACTTGTCCCAGGTGTGAACCCTCAAAAATAATATTATCTGGCAGGAGTGGGGTCTGAAGCGAGCTTTTGGTTTCATCAATATCCTTGGGTACCTTAGCTTTCCCTTTCCATGGGGGGATATAAGCAGGCAATTTTTTCGAGAGGGGCATGGGCTCAACTTCCTCCCCCATGCCTTCTTCCACATCTTCTGCACCCATTAGCTCCTCTAGGTCTATTTCTTCTTCATCAGTTTCCATGGTAACTGCTTTTCCCTTCTCTTCCATGGTTAACTTGGTGCGCAATGGGTTTTGTGGGGACATGCATACAAGAACCATTGCTTGCTTATCCTTCTTGGGCCTTGGCATACGCGGTGATTTCTAGATTTCTACCATGGTCCCGACGCCCTCTAGTGCATCCCCCACAGTTAGGGTCTGCGCAGCTTCTTTAGCGGTTACTACTGGGGTTACCATAATTTCTTCGGAGGCAGCCATCGTGTCTGTCCTAAAATCTAGCACTCGCGAATCTATGAGCTCAATCAACTCTCAGTACAAAACAAACAGGGCTCTGCTCAATAGCTCAATTCGCAAATGAACAACTGTTGTTTGTTGGGCAACCCTTTGTAATTTATAATGCCTTTTGAATTTGAATTTGACCATTCCCCCCAAATCCGGTCCATTAATGCTCCCTTGGCGGCAGATTTTCCCAAATCTTGCCCATAAATCATGTCTTAAATGTCTGTCGCCCGCTCCATTTGGCCTCAAGTCAAACATCCCATCGTGAATAGTGACTTCAACGGTCATATTCTAGCCAATCCATGCGGCAGTGCAACCCCCTGTGCGTGGGTGCGGACCTTGTGACTCTGTGCTTCTACGCACAGCTCCCACATCACGCAGTCTTCGGGCAGAGTAATTTATAGTCTCGCACTTCCTTTCAACTACTCGGAGCGCTAAGACTTTACTTTCCTCATCTAGTCAGGTGGGCGCACCACCTGTGTAAACGTTTTCATTGGCATCTATCACTTTTCCTAGGAAATACCCACCTTTCATTGTTACAGATGGCAGCGCACACTTTATCATTGGCAATGCGCTACCGTGGTTGACTTGCTTAGTAATATGTGGTCCAAGCTAAGGCATCAGGTTGATCAATTTGCGTCGATAATCCTCAAGCCTATCAACAAGATCATGCGCACCCTATTTTGGCACCCTAGTCTTCTTATTGATAAAATATTTATTTTATCTTGTTTTCTAGTTTCTTGACTTCCGCTTCTATCAGCGCACTCTTCTTCCTTAATTGCACCCTTTCTTTCTCAAGTTCTTAGAGCCTTAAATTTCCCTACTGGACTTCTTCCTCAAATCCTAGGTGTTCAGCTTTTTTCGGCTGCGTGAGCCTCCCTTCAAGGCATCGTGGGTCTTCATAACTACTAGCGCTATCCTGTGGGGACTAGGCACTTGCTGCTCCATGGGAGCTCTTGCGGTTGCCTCATATTCTAGCCTGGGAGGCACCTGCCCTGTCAGGTTCTTACACACAGTCCTATAAGCCCATAGAACCATTGGTACGCGTAGGTCCCAGTCAGTTCATTTCGCGTCGTATACCTTGTTCAACACTTCGCATTCTTCGCTAATGGCTTCTGCGTGGATGTCATTCACCGCACCAGGTCTTTCCACACTCCCTAGTTCCAACTGAAGGGTTCGTTCACGCCATTTCCTTATTTGCACATGCTTATTGATCTTGTTTCTTATTGCACCAAATGCCGGTATCCACCTAAATAAGTGGGAGTGTAGGCCAGTTCGTCTGACAATCTCATTTGTGAGTAGCCTTGGTAGCTTCTCGAACTGTGTGCACATCATCCTTCTGCATTCGCACCAGTCCTCAAAACTTTGTCGGTGCATAGTGCCCACTTCAGTGCGTCGAAACACTATTGTTTCGGTACTTATTTTTCAAATTTGGTCAGGAAGTCATCTACCTCGCTCATCCTGTCATACGTAGGCAAATTTCTAACCTCCATTGCTATGTAGCACAACGAACTTGTCATCATGTTACAGTTGAGCATAGTTACTTCATGTAACCGGTTTTGCCACCATTCCATCGCTTCGTCAAAGTTTTATGTGCAGGAGCTTTCGCACTCCCAAGAGATTTGGCCATCCGCGGTTGGGTTTACCCAATCCTGCTCCCACACAGTTATCTTGTAGATGCAGTCCAGATCGTCATCGTTGTCATAGTCGCGCACCGGCTCTGTGTAGCATGATCCCTCTGCAGGGTCTAGAGGTACCACTATGCGCAATGAATTTTTCTCAAAGATCATCTTGCGCTACTTTAGATTTATCACTTCATTCATGTCAGTGGCCCAATCTATTCCCAATAGCACCGGGTATGGATTTTTGTCATCCACAATCTCTATCAGTTCGAAATCGGCTAGCGCATTTGCTCCTTCAATATCTACTGTGATTCCTTGTAATCTCCCTATTGGTAGGATCTTTTGCTGATTCGCCATTCTCAGTTGGATAGGAGACCATTGCAAAGGAGGCCTACCCATGCACTCCCATGTCTATTTCAGTAGGATGTTCAAATCCTATCCTAGATCCAGAATTACCTGGTCCATCTCATATTCCCCAATCTACGCGGCCAATCTCATCCCTCTTCCTGTTCGCGTTGTGTGTTTCCCGAGCTTCCAGACTATGCGCAGTTTTGCTGGTGCGGTCCCAGTACATCTAGTTATGAGTTCTTGTAGTACATTTATAGCCTTGCTGTCGCGTAGAAGCTTCATACACGTCTCCAAGAATGTAGTAAGCATTGATGGGTCCAGTTCAGGCTCCAGTCTGTCTTTACTTCCTGAAGTGGAGGCCTCCGTGAAGCTCTTCTTAGCTTCCATGAAAGTCTCCTTAGCATGTTCCAAATCAAATTCTGGTTCTTTCATCAGAGCCTTGCAAACCCAGGTACTTTCTTCAGGTTTCTTTCCTTTCTCATCCCTTGTCATAACTCCACTCCGGAGCACGATATTTACGTTAGTGTCCTCCTCGTGCAGCTTAGACCTCATCATTTGCAGATGCTGTGATGGAGGAGGTTGAAGTGTTCCCTTATCACGCATCCTTGCTATCAGTGTGGGACAATCCTCTGCCTCATGGTCAAACATTGTGCAATACACACATGAGGGCTACGTTGAATTTGTGAAATCACGGGCATAATGTCTTGGCCCTCCATAGTTGTAACTTATTAGTTGTCTGCAACCTCTTCCTAGTCCTCCTACTCCCTGGCCTCGACCGTGCCCCTGGAACTTGGTTTGCTCTAACCCTGCATTCTGGTCAAGGGGACGTGTTTCATCTTGCACCCTATAGCTATTCAATCCATCATCAGCTCCTAACTCCTACAATTGTCTTCATCGTGTCCTACATATCTACAGAAATTGCAGAACAACTGTTGTGAATTCTGAGTGTACTTTTGTAATAGATGACAATTATCTATAGCATGCTTTCCTCCTATTTGGCAAATCGCACACCATAATGCAGGCACCGCAGTCAGTCCTGTTTGTGCCTCCGGTCTTAGTGGCATTAGTCCGCCTCCCGCTAGCTAATTCGCAAACACTGGACAATGGTCTTTCTCGTGTCCCTGACCCTTGCATTTTATGCACCATACTTCATCGCACACCTCTAGTTGGCCTGTCCGGTCTTGTTTTAAACTCTGTATTTCCAAGCACAAGTTTTGCAACTGCACATGAATATGTTGAACTCCCAGGTTAGTGTCTTGTATCAAGGTCTCATGCAATCTTATTCCGGCCTCCAAGGCCTCATCCTAAGTGGTCAATTTTTTTGTGACAGCATGTTTCGTAGGTGTAGTGTTAATGATGCTACAAACCATGGGTGGTGTTGCCCATTTGTTAGCATCATGTTTGCTTCGCGAATTTTGCACTTCAGTCTTTGGTATAAATCCCATGGGGTTTCATCTGGTAGCATCATGATTTCCTTGAACCCAATGATTGATTGTGCCTCTAATTTCAGCCTGCTAAATTCTTTGTTTAGCACTGCTTGGATGTCCGCGATCCCTACATTCGGGTTGTCACTAGGATGCTTAATGTACCAGGTCAGCGTGTGATCCTGCAGAGCACTGACCAGCATTGCCTTCTTTATATTATTTTCCGTGACTCCCTGTGCTTCCCATACGGCTTTTATCACGAACCAAAATTGGTCCAGATCTTCATTTCCTACTCCCTTGAATATTGGTAGTTTTATCGCGATTGCCATATTGCTTCGCGGTTGTGGCGGGGTTGGTATGGATGAAGACAGGGGTGAAACTAGTGAAACTGGACATGGCATAGGTGGAGTTGGTAGGCATGGAATTCTCTGCCGTATCAGATTGATCGCACTTCTTGGTGAGACTCTCGCGAGCTCTTCTTCACCCCCTCATGGAGGTGAAATCAAAGGGTTGGTTTCTAGTTCTACACTACCATTGTTTCTATAGATTTTCCTGCTTCACGTAGCCCCAAACATCAATTTATTCACATAACCTGCTTTTCACATAGTATCATTTTAATCCAAGTGTTTAAAGATTTAACGTACTTACCTCGTGGTTCCTTGAGGAAGCATCGTTCTGCCTCACTATAACTGACTGAGGTATCTACTACAAATTTGGTGATGAATCATCCTATGATTGAATCGAGCCAATGATCGACAATGTGCACGATTTTATCCTTCGATGCTTCTAGTCTGTGCACCACCTCTGTAGTCCACACAATTGTTTTGTCAAGTTTATGCCTTCCTTAGCTTTCTTCTAGCTTCGCGATCCACTCATAAAACTCAGTGGGGAAGGATGCAAAGAAAATTTCGTGGATTTCTGTATATAAGTAGCAGTCTAACCACTTTTCTTTTGATAACTGCAAATTCTTGTTTTCCTGCACCGTGAATTCAAGTGATCTAACATCAGACATCTCTTATGCAGATCTTGATACCGAAAATAGAACCATTTGTTGGATTATTGGGGCCTGACCCATGTTCGAAGTTAGTTAGCCAAGAAAATCTCAGTACTACTGGCCCTTTCAGCAACAGTCCGTAGAGCACAGAATGAGGTCTCACCCGAAGTAGTATGGGAGGGTGTTAGAACTAGGTTTCCAAACCCTTGATATGTTTGAGATGGTCGACTCGCTGGATGATCCTACGCGCCAACTACAGTATGTGCCCTGATATACTACCTTTGCATAGCCCTAACCAGGGATTGTGGGGCTCTGTGCTACCCCAAGTTGCAACCTTGTTCTCTTAATGAATTACCTTACTTGAATGCTTTAAATAATTAGTTACATTACACATTCATACAAGTTCGTGCAGTAAAGAAACAATTTACTTGCAATTAACTTTCAATTTTGCAGTAAACCCAGAAAAGATACACAGAAATGTAGCAAAACTTCTATTTATTAATACTTCAGATGGTTACAGACTTGACTCACCCTACGCACTCAGCTGCAGGGGTCCGCACACTCAGCTGCGGACTACTAGGCCTCTACGCAGTCAGTTGCAGAGCCTTCTCCTACTCTATGACCCAAAGACACACTTACACACTTTTACTCAATCTTATGCCTTCATCTTTCATCTAATATTCACCCTATGAGTGACATCAGTTAAAGATTTGTTAAATAAAGGTATTACAGACTCATGTGATGGCGTGTGTTCTGTGTTATTTAAACAATGGATCGATCAAATTGCTAATACATAGACATTTAAATGGAAAGGCAATAGAGAAATACAGTAAGAAAACACAAAGACACAAGAAATTTAATAAGGAGTTCACCCTATTCTCCAGGGCTACATCTCCGGTCCAGCTTTCAGTGGTGGCCTTGTTTTATTGTGTCTTTAAGCAAAGAATTACAATACAGGGACTCAATTTGAGTTCTCTTGAAGCAGTTTTGCTTGGTAGGGTGGTTCTTGGATTCCTTAAGCCACTTGAGTACATAGACTTATTCTTCCTACCAACTCTGTGACCTTCTGGTCTACAGGGGAGAGCCCAATGTGGTGCTCAACCTGGACAGATCCTCTCTGGGATGGGTTGAATCTTCAAGTTCTCTGGTGCTCGACGCTACCTCTGGTTAACTCGGCCCTCTGTCCTCTTCTCCTATGCTTTACTATCTTCCTCCTCTATGTATTCTGTCCACCTCCCAGGATTTTGGTTCCTTCCTCTGTCTCTCGGGGTTCTCTATTCCTCTCTCTAACTGAGTGACTGATTAATTGATTGACTGTTCATGGTTTTTAACCATTCGTTCCAAGACTATTCGGTTACTCTTTCGCCTCTGTCAATTCAGCTTCTGCAGCTGTGCTTGTAGCTCCCTGTTCGGCGTCATCATCAACTCCCAGGGAGTGGACACATGTCCTCCTCTAAACGGCGCCAGCCTGCTTCGTCGGTTTGTTTCTTCAGTTACGTCGTGGATTTGTTCTTCCTCCACCGTGGCGGTCAAACGGATTCCAAATCCTTCTAAAATGCGACGTAATCCTTCGTTGGTTCCGTTTCCTCCATCGGACGCAATCGCAGCCGTCCGATCTGGGGCCTCCAGATTCGACGCCATACTCACGCTTCATGCCGTTGACTTGCTCGATCGATAGCACGTGATCAACGAAGGTTTTCTATAACCTCTGCTTGCCACGCATCGATCGATGAATGGAATTACTCTGCTCTCATCCAAAACCTCTTACCATTTAAGGGCACCCCGATCAAAACTGCTAGTTTCTAGAGCGCGAGTCCCACCTTTGTACTTTTAGCGCTTTTACCTTTTCCGCCCGTGGTTCTCCGGCTCCCAATGTGACCGAGTGCTGGGGCTTCCTCCATTTCGGCCCTGTTCTCCCAATGATGTGCAATTAGTGCAAGGTGCTAATTGCGCATCAAAATCCACCTCCGTTTCCCAATCCGGGGCTCCTAGGCGCTAATTCAGCCTCCCGCGCAGTCTCCATGGGCCTCGGTCAACGCACTTTGACCGAGTTCCTTGTCGTTCCACACTGGCTGCCATTGCCACTAGTTCACAGTGTTTTTTATCACTGTTTTGGATTCTTTAGAGTTTTGTTCTGACCTGATACAATCATGGTTCTTTGACAGTCTTCTATGGATCCAATTCGGATCATGGCCTTCCCAATGAAAAAGGTTCTGGACCACCAAAAGTTGGTTTTCAAGCATCGACTAAGTGAGGGTATTGCTTTCTCACTTATCCAATCTCAATCCACTTTGCACTGCTCAGATTTGAACCTTTGAGCCCAATCCTAAGGTACTCAACATCTCCTCTGCATGTTGTCCTCACCTTCCTGTCCAACACTATGTCTTCCTGTAATTCATTAAGATATTCAGGTAGCAGGTCATCAATAGAAGGCAATTGACATTTCTCTTCAGGGTCCTCAATCATTGAAGGTTCAAACAATCTCAAGCAATTTGCATTTACGACTGAGTAGATGTAAGTTGGTAAATCAAGGTGAAAAGAATTTTCCCCAATCTTCTCAAGTATCCTAAAAGGTCCATACCAGATAGGATTTAGCTTTTTATCTTCACCTTTGATCCTGTCCTTGCTGATATACAGCCAGACTTGGTCTCCAACGTGAAAATTATGCTCCTTGGCTCCTTTCCAGCTATTCCTGCACTGCCTAGTGGATCTCTTGGATCTGTTCGATGAACCTAGTTGCCTTGTCCATATCATTGTGTCCATCAACTATTGTATCTTTATCAAAGACAAAATCCAAAGGAGACCTTGGTGTGAAACCAAAACAGGTCTCAAAAGGAGATCTCTGTGTAGAAGAGTGTTTGGCTCTGTTGTAAGCATGTTGCACATAACATAAGTGTTCATCCCAAAGCTTAGGATGTTTACTGCAATAACCTGTTAGTAACTGGATCACTGTCCTATTTACTACTTCTGTCTGCCCATCTGTTTGTGGATGAAAAGTTGTGCTTTTCTTCAGTTTGGTGTCCATCATTTCCCACAGACTCGACCAAAACTTCCCCACAAATCGGGTGTCCCGATCAGATACAATGGAAGTGAGTAGTCCAAAATGAACCCATACATGTTCAAAGAATAATTTTGTAGTTTGTTCAACTGTAATATGTTCATTACAAGGTATCAAAATGCACATTTTGTTGAACCTATCCACAACAACATATAGATAATCATGACTTTTCCTAGATTTAGGCAGTCCTCCAACAAAATCCATGGAAACACTTTCCCAAGGGTGAGAAGGAATTGGCAATGGAGTGTACAAGCCTAGTTTTCTATTACTGGGCTTGCTTTTAGCATAACATAGCACACCCTCTTACATATCTAGAAACTATCTCATTCATTTTTGGCTAATAGCAGAACCTTTACAGCTGTGCAACTATTTTACTTACCCCAAAGTGACCTGATATCATAGAAGTGTGTGCTTCCCTAATTATCTTTAATCTCTCGGTTTGTGGAATGCATAGTTTCCCACAATGATATAAGAGTCGGTCCTTCACATGATAGTCCAATTATTCTACTCTTTTGCCTTGACTCAAAGTTGCATATACATCCTTAAAGTCCATATCTTGAGCATATTGTTCTATGTAGCTCTCATGTAGCACAGAATTATGCTTAAGTATGGTAGACGCATTTATAATAGGTCTAGATAACATGTCTGCAACCTTGTTATGTATGCCCTTTTTATATCTGATAACTAGATGAAATTATTATAGAAAACCCATCCATCTATAATGTCTTGATTGCTGCAACTTAGTTTGGGAGTGTAGATATTGAAGTGGTTGATGATCAGTATGTATTACTGTCTCTTTGCCCTTTAAATAATGTTTCCACTTTTTCACACTCTGAACTAATGCATACAATTCTTTATCATATGTAGGATAGTTAACTACTACAGGATTAAAGGTCTCAGAATGATAACATATGGGTTTACCATGTTGTGTCAACACTGCTCCCATGGCATAGTTACTAGCATCAGTTTGGATCTCAAATGGTCTTTGTAGATCTGGTAGTGCTAGTACAGGTGTTGTACTAATTTTTTCTTTCAAGGTGTCGAAGGATTTCTAATGTTTGCCTCCCCACTGAAACACCTTATTCAATTCTGTTAAAGCATGTAAGGGAGCTGCAATCAAGGAGAAGTTAGAAATGAACTTCCTCCAATATTGCGCTACTCCTAAGAAGCTTCTCACTTCTGTAGCAGACCTGGGTTTAAGCCAGTTCACAATGACTGCAACTTTAGAGGGATCTATTTTCAATTCACCTCCCCCTACTATATGACCCAAGTAGTTTAGAGATGTTTTGCCAAATTCACATTTTGAGAGTTTAACATAAAGTTTTTCTCTTTTCAAAACATCTAATGTCTGCTTAACATGCTTTAAATGTTCTTCCCACGTTTTACTAAAAATCAGAATGTCATCCAGATGCACAATAAGAAAATCATCAAGAAAAGTTCTGAGTACATAATTCATTAATCTCATGAAAGTAGCAGGAGCATTGGTCAAGCCGAAAGGCATAACTAGTCATTCATACAATCCCTGCTTTGTTTTGAAAGTAGTCTTCCATGCATCTTGCTCTGCAACTTTGACCTGATGGTATCCACTGTGTAAATCCAGCTTGGTGAAATAAACAGCTTTCTTTAATTGATCTAAGAAATCATCTATGTGAGGAAGGGGATAATGATTTTTTATTGTTATCTTATTCAGTGCTCAGTAATCAATGCACATTCTCCACAAGCCATCTTTCTTTCTCACCAAAACGATTGGTGACCCACATGGTGATGTGCTAGGTCTGATGAACCCTTTCTTGAGAAACTCCTGAACTTGCTTCTTGATTTCAGCATTCTCTAAAGCAGACAACCTGTAAATCCCAATGTTAGGCAAAGGAACATCTTGCTGCAAAATAATATCATGTACTATTCCCTTTTTGGGTGGCAGACCTTTAGGTTCTTGAAATAAGACATCATACTCTGAAACAACCTTTTCTATATCAGCTTGTTGTTCAGCATCACAACCCACAAATACATTGGTTTTATCAAGTTTCTTTTCCTTTATAACCATCAGTAAGAATTATTTGCATGAAATTATCCTTCTTTTCATCTGTCCTAAGTTTATGAGAGTATAGTTATTCTTAAGCTTATGAGCTCTTACAAAGTATTCGATTCCATCTTTAACAAGTAGATACTTGTTCTCAGCTCTATAGAAAATATCCTTTCTATCATACAAGTAAGGACTTCATAAAACAATTCCACATATATCCAAAGGAATTATGTCTAACTCAACCTCATCTACAAATGTTGACCCAAAAGAAAACTTGAGTTTGCACCGTCTAGTCACTTGTAGTTTTGCTTTATCATTCAACCATCCTAATGGGTATGGTTTCTTGTGAGGTGTAGTTGCTAATCCCAATTTCTTTACAATTTCTTTAGAAATTAGATTTACTTGTGAATCACTATCAAACAAAGTATCAATCTTTTGATTTTTGGAAATAAATCGAATATGGAAAAGCTGATGCCTTTTTCTCTCATTTTCTTCATCAATAACAGATTGAGTAGAATTGCTAGTAGATGCTTCAGAATTCTTACCTTTTATACCTGTGGCTGCTATAGTTGTTTCATCTCCTGAGTTTGACCCAAAATCTTTCTAAATAGCTGCAATTGTCTTCTTCTTCTTGCCCTCGGACTTCTTAGGTCTCAGCTCTGGATGCGGAATCCAACAATGCTCATCATCATGCCCATCCTTTTTATAGTGAGTGCATGAAGCTTTGGCTTTCTGTGCAGTGTTAGCCTTCCTTGCTTTCCACTTCTTCTTTCTTTTCTCTGTGCTCTTGATTACAGTGGGTTGGGATGGTCCCCCAACTTTTGGATTTCCATTCTTTCCTCTAGCTTCTAGATGAGTAGCTTGTACAGATACCTCATCTATACTAGTGGGATTAAACATGAGGATGGTATGCCTCATGTAGCTATGTAGACCACCAATGTACTTCAAAAGAGTCTCTAGTGAGTCTAATGAGATACCCAACATCAATGCCTCTTTCTGAATTCTTGAGTATACCCTCGCACACTTTTCCCTTTCAACTGTCGAAAAGTTTGCCAACTCATCATAGCTTTCTGCATGTAGGCCAATGGATAGAACTGCTTTTTGATTATAGAAACAAATTCACTCCAGACAAAGATGGTCTTACCATGTTTTTTCATATGAGCTTGGGTTTTGCCTTCCCACCAAACCAAGGTAGTGCCTCCTAGGCATAGGCTTGCCAGCTGAATCTTACTCTTGTTTGAGTCTATGTTCTGTACCCTGCAATACACATCAATTTGTCTAATCTAATTTTCCAACTTTTCAGCATTTAGCTCTCCATCATATATAGGCAAATCAAATTTAACATCTAGCTTGATCAAAGATGCTTTCTTATTATGTACAAGGCTATTAGGAGGCGTGAGAAAGCTTTCCTCTTTCCCCTTTCCTTTGTATTGGTCATGGGAGTGAGACTCATCTTCTTCTTTATCTTGTTTAGAACCTAATGAATCTTCCACCTTATGCTTTCTAAAGTCTCTGTACATTTCTTCTACCATAGAATTTATGGCTAGGAAACTCTCTATGAATTGAGGGTCTGGCCCAATAAAACCTTCCTCTGACATTGTCTTCCAAGGATAGACTCTCCCAATTTCAGGATTAGTTTCGACCAACTCTCCTTCTCCTAATATGAGCTTTGATCTTGTGAGCATTCACAGCTAAACCAACACAAGCTTGTCTAACCTTACAGCCTAGAGCTCTGATACCACTTGATCTAATATTCACCCTATGAGTGACATCAATTAAAGATTTGTTAAATAAAGGTATTACAGACTCATGTGCTGGTGTGTGTTCTATGTTATTTAAGCAACAGATCGATCAGATTGCCAATACATAGACATTTAAATGGAAAGACAACAGAGAAATATAGTAAGCAAACACAAAGACACAAGAAATTTAATAAGGAGTTCACCCTATTCTCCAGGGCTACATCTCCGGTCCAGCTTTCAGTGGTGGCCTTGTTTTATTGTGTCTTTAAGTAGAGAATTACAATATAGGGACTCAAGTGAGTTCTCCTGAAGCGGTTTTGCTTGGCAGGGTGGTTCTCGAATTCCCCAAGCCACTTGAGTACACAGACTTCTTCTTCCTACCAACTCCATGACCTTTTGGTCTACAGGGGAGAGCCCAATGTGGTGCTCAACCTGGATAGATCCTCTTCGGGATGGCTTGAATATTCAAGTTCTTTGGTGCTCGACGTTGCCTTTGGTCAACTCGGCCCTCTGTCCTCTTCTGCTATGATTTAGTGTCTTCCTCCTCTATGTATTCTGTCCTTCTCCCAGGATTTTGGTTCCTTCCTCTATCTCTCGAGGTTCTCTGTCCCTCACTCGGATTGAGTGACTGATTAACTGATTGACTATTCATGGTTTCTATCCATTCGTTCCAAGACTGTTTGGTTCATTTTCTGCCTCTATCGATTCACCTTCTACAGCTGCGCTTGGAGTTCCCTGTTCGACATCATCATCAGCTCGCAGGGAGTGGCCACATTTCCTCCTCTAAACGGCGCCAGCCTACTTCGTCGGTTTGTTTCTTCAGCTACGTTGTGGATGCGTTCTTCCTCCACCATGGTGGTCAAATGGATTCCAAATCCTTCTAAAATGCGGCGTAATCCTTCGTTGGTTCTGTTTCCTCCATCGGGCGCAATCGCAACCATCCGATCTGGGGCCTCCAGATCTAATGCCATATGCATGCTTCGTGCGCTTGACTTGCTTGACTGATAGTGCATGATCAACGACAGTTTTCTCTCACCTCTGCCTACCATGCGTCGATCGATGAATGGAATTGTTCTGCTCTCATCCAAAACCTCTTACAGTTTAAGGGCACCCCAATCAAAACCGTCGGTTTCCAGAGTGCGGGTCTCGCCTTTGTACTTTTAGCACTTTTACCTTTTCCGCCCGTGGTTCTCCGACTCCCAACATGACCGAGTGCTCGGGCTTCCTCCATTTCAGCCCTGTTCGCCCAGCAAGTGCCTCAAAATCCACTTTCGTTTCCCGATCTGGGGCTCCCAGGGGCTAATTCGGCCTCCTGTGCAGTCTCCATCGGCCTCAGTCAGTGCGCTTTGACCGAGGTCCTCGTCATTCCACACTGGCTGCCATTGCCACTGGTTCACAGTGTTTTTTATCGCTGTTTTGGATTCTTTAGAGTTTTGTTCGGACCTGATACAATCATGGTTCTTTGACAGTCTTCTATGGATCCAATTCAGATCAATCTTATCCCTCATATTCCTTTCTCTTCTTGATGTCTTTTACAACTTAGAGCCTTGCTCTATTTATACAATCCCATGGTCCGCGGACCATGGGTAGGCCGACATTACATTACAAAAGTAAGGGTGGACAACCCTATGACTCTATTATACTTTCGCGCTCTGCACCTGCACTTCGCGGAGATTTTACAAAGACTTGGTCAAAACTTGGGCCTTAAGCCCCAAAACATGCCTTGGGGGGATTCCATGTCCAACACGCTATATAAAACCTCATTGTGTCTGATTTGGGAATTAATGGCTGTGCATCTTTCGATGTGATATCCATCCGATCAATCACCCAATGGACGGTCCTGATGGCCGGAATTAAACAAGGGTTAAATCTTGTCACATAAAACCTTATCGCATCCTGTTTTGGAATACCGCTTACAACTTTGAGGGCACGCAAGAAATAGCTTCCCGCTTACAAAAACCGCTCCGTCCTTTTACTAACACATGGCTTAATCTCCGCCGCTCAACTTCTTGACTTTATTCTGCATGTTAGAAAAATATTATATATGACAGAGAAATGCAAGACATATAATATGCGGAAAAACACAAACACATAAAACCAGAGAGACACAGATATACGTGGTTCACCCAGTTTGGGCTACGTCAACCCTGAACAGCCAGTCTTTCCTTTCTATTATCCAGCAAAATGAAGAGACACAACCTATAGTAGATCTGTTGTAATATCCTCTATTTTCTCTCACAGTCTCACCTCTCTATTTCTCGCTCGGAGAATAAACATCTATTACACAGCCTCAATACAATGCCCTCATACAAAGAGAGGGGTTTCCTTGTAGGGAAAAAAAACCCTAATCTAAACATAAGTTCTACCATCAGATCATCCGCCTAATGAACAACCCAGATTGACTAGAAATTATTATACTTTTACAAGGTAATTTTACATTTGTTTTTAGCTTCAGGGGCACTGCCTCCAAAACCCCCGCTAGGGGACCACTGGCCCCCGGACCCCCCAGCCAGGGGGGATCAGCCCCCCCTGAACCCCCGCGGGGGGGACAAGTCCCCCCCGCACCCCCCCACATGGAGGGGTGTACAAACTTCCTGGGGTATACATTCAGTTGAAACAAAGACCTCTAACTAATCATGCTCCACACCCAACACTGCACGATAAGATCTTATCCGTCTATTGCACACAATCTCACCCATTGATCTGACTAATCCAATGGCTCGTGTGTGCATTTACTTCATTTCTTCGTGCCTTTACTTTCTTTACCTTTATGCACTTTCTAGGTGTTTCGGTCTATTCACCTGACACTCGCTTATATCATTCTTTGTGCGTTTATCCTTTCTCAACTTGTTCAATCACTTCCGATTATTGTTCTCTTCCTATGTGCACTGTCCTCTCTCTTTTCTTCTGTGGTTTAGGTGTTCTTCAGGGTTTCTAGTTTCTGGTTGTTTTGCAACACAACTTCCTCCTCAACTTACTTCTCTGCTTCTGCTTAATTGTAATATTCCTTACCTAGAATATTCCTCAAACCCCAGCAAAAACTCCAACCAAATATGTGCAAATGATATAATAACCCAGAAGTGATAAAATAACAGTGGAACAACATATAATAATGTAAACCGGAAATATAAGTAGATACACAAGAAATGTAGTGAGAAATGCTAAGCCATTTTATTATATTGAGAAATAAATGAGTACAAGAGATGATTAGGCAGATGGAACCTCGACTTGCACAAGGAAAGTGAAGAAATACTCTCAGAATGAGAAGAATGGCCTCTCTGTGTGGATGTTGTTGTTGTGCTGCTACTGCTACTAGAAAACAAATGATGATTTGGGGTTGCTACCCTCCTCAGAAAAAGTTGAAACTTTGGATTCAAGCTCTACTCAAGAAACCCAGTAAAACCCAGAAAGCTTTCCTGGAATGGTCTCACACTAATCTATGTCCCAACTGTTGGGAAACTATCGTGCTATTACTGCTACTAGAAATCGAATAAATATTTGGGGTTTATCCCCTCCTTCGAAAAGGCTAAAACTCTGGAATCGAACTCTACTCAAAAAACCCATAAAGCTTTTCTGAAATGGACGACCCCCGAAAATCACCCCCTTAGGGTTTTGTGCAGTTCCTCAAAGACGCTGATGAAACTACTGCTGAAATGCTGATGAAACTGCTTCTGAAATGTTGATGAATCTACTGCTAGAATTCCAATGGAAATACCTTGCCCGAGCAGACACTTGAAGTCCCCCGGGGCTAAGGGTGAGATCTCTGAATGGAGACACTCAATGCACTAAATAGTGCTGCAGACTAGCTAAACAGCCAGTGTGCTCTAAGTCGAAATGACTATCACAAATTCTTATAACCAGAATGATAAAAAATGAGGGGGCTCCTCTCTATTTTATAGCCTCTTCCTCTCACAATCCCTAGCCTCACCTCCTCCTGCGTGATTCCCCTCTTGCCATGTGTTCTTCCTGCCTGCGCAGTCCCTCCATGTGTCTGCGTGTGCCCCATTTCTGCGTCCTCCTTTGGCCCCCTTGGCTCCTCCTTAAGTCACAACGTTGTGCTACTAGGAAGTGACTTTTTATTCTTAAAGTGAGTTATGTCCCCCGTCCTCACTTTTTTATTTATAAATAACTATAGAAGGCAAAAATTGGGCAAAATCAAATATTCCAGTTAGCCATGGCTAATTAGGAATATTACAGTCTCCCTCGGAAAAATGTTGCTTGTCCTCAAGCAACTGAAGTGATGAATGCTGCAAGATCTTCTCACTCTCCCAAGTGGCATCCTCATCCGGCAAATTCTTCCACCTCACCAAGAATTCCCGGACCGTCCTGCTCCACAGCTGCCTCTCCCTTGTATCAATGATAGCCTCCAGCTGCAATACCAAAGGCCCCTTGTCATCCATGGGTGGTAGCTCATCTGTCACTGTCACTTGCTGCCCCAATGCCTTTTTCAGGCATGATACATGAAAAATGTTATGAATCTTGCTGCCTTGGGGCAGCTCCAACTCATATGCAACCTATCCAATCCTGCGTATTACCCTGTATGGCCGATAAAAGTAGGGCTTGAGCTTCTCAGCCCCCTTCTGCTTCAGTGACGACTGTCGATATGGTTGTAATCATAGGTAGACCATGTCCCCTACCTTGAACTATCTTTCCACCCGACCCCTGTCGGCATACAGCTTCTGCTGGTTCTGTGCTGTAGCCATGTTGTCCTTGAGATGCAGCCACTTCAGCCATGCTCGTTGCTGCCCACTGACATAGTTACGCAAGTAGCCCTCCAGCCACTTGTTAACTATCTTTGTCTGCCCATTCGTCTATGGGTGATAACTAGTACTCGGTGTCAACTCCATCCCAACCAACTGGAAAATCTCCTGCCAAAACCCACCCATGAAGCGACTGTCCCTATCACTTACGATGGTATTAGGAAGACCATGTAGCCTAAAAATATCTCTGAAGAATAGCCGACCACCTGTGCTGCTGTATAGTGTGCGGGTATGGCAAAAAAATGTGTGTACTTTGTCAGTCGATCAACGATGACAAAGATACAATCCTTGCCCTGTACCAAGGGCAACCTTGTGATGAAGTCCATCGAAATACTCTCCCATTTCCCCTCTAGAATGGGAAGAGGCTCCAATAAACGGACAGGATGGCTCATCTCTCCCTTGTTCCTCTGGCAAACATCACACTCCCGGATGTGCTGGAGTACGTCCTCCTTGAGGCCCTTCCATGAGAACCTCTCTCTAATGGCCCTGTAGGTTTTGGTAAACCCCTGATGTCCTGCCAAAGGTGAATCATGTGATGCATGGAGTATCTTCTTCTTGAGCTGAGACCCCTCAGTCAAGAAGATCTGGTCCCTGTAATAGATGATCTCATCAACCAACCTGTACCTGTCATCTGCCACCTGCCCATCCAGGACCTCACATGCAGACCTGTCCTTGGAGGACTCTACTAAGAGTCGAGCCCTCCAATCTATATCCAAGCTCATAAGAGACAACGTGGTTGGTCTACGTGAAAGGGCATTTTCTACCACGTTGTTCTTACCCTTGACATACTCAATGTCAAAGTCATATGCTTGGATCTTACTGATCCACTTCTGCTACCTCTCCTGTAGCTGCTTCTACTCAAAAAAGAACTTGAGGCTGTTGTGAGCAGTCCTCACCCTGTAGTCGATGCACATCCTCAATGTACCATCCTTCTTCTTCACCAACACCACAAAAGAAGCAAAAGGACTTGTGCTCGGTCGAATGTGCGCAAGAGACAGCAAATCCTGGATAGCCTACTCAATCTCATCTTGATAAGCATTGGGGTGCCTATAGGGGGTGGTGATCACTGCCCGGATGCCCTGCTCAAGCTCGATAGTGTGCTCAAACCCCCGATCTGGTGGCTTTCCTGGCGGAATCTCCCCAAACACTATGGCATACTGGTCAAGGATGGACTATATCTCTGGATGTACTGTCCACCTTGGAGTCCCTGCCTCTGATGCATGTAGCTCTACTTCCCACTCTATGTCTCCCTTTCAGAAGACTTCCTCCATCCGATGAGCTGAAACAGTCTGAGGCGGATATGTGTGCTGTCCCCATATATTCTCATGACTCCCTGTCTTCTCATCATCCCACTCCATCTCCAGGGTCTTCCAATCTGTCGTGACCTTCCCTAGAGTGATGAGCCACTAAACACCCAGTATCATGTTGGTGTCCGGAATATCGACCACGAAAAAGTGGTCAGTCAATGTGTAGGTGCCCATTGTCACTGATAGCTCTGGAACATAATGAGCACACATCATAGTCTGATCTCCTGGGACCAAAACAGAAAACCCATCGAAGCTCTCTGTCTGTATACCTCTCCGCTCAACCATCTATGCATCGATGAAGTTGTGGGTGGCCCCACTATCAACCAAAACTAATATGCACTGGCCACGTACTGTCCCTTGTACGCGTAGTGTCAGATACTTGGGAACTCCTCGCAAAGCTCCAAGGGCCCCTCCAATGGGTGCAAAATATGCACCACCTACTGCTAGTGGTGGAGGTGGCATAGGTCCCTGTATGGCATGGCTATTGTCTACCTCCACATCCTCCTCGTCATCCTCTTCTTCATTGCTCTCGGAGAAGACCTCAATAAGATGTGCTCTGCTAGCAGCACATCTATGTCCTGGTGCCCATGGCTCTTGACAGGTGAAGCACAACCACTTCTTCTTCAGCTCCCTCCTGGCATCGTCGTCAAGTTGTACTTGTCCTGGATTCCCCTTTGGAGGAGGAATCCTCACATCCTTCCCCTTAGACTGAAAAGTCTGTCTCTGGGGGTAAGGTGTCCGGGTCCTGGGTAAGACATCCTGTAAGTCTCGGGTCCTACTAATAGCGTCCTAGAGTGTGGCTGGTTTAGTGGATTGGACTAAAACCCGAAGTGGCTCTGCTAACCCCTCAACATACATATAGACCCTCCATGTCGTGGATAGGTCTGGCACCATCACGAAGACCCTCAAGAAATCTGCAATATAAGTCTCTGGGCTCCTTGTCTGTTTGAGCCTTGTCAACTCAACAAAATGCTGCTCTGGATCCCTCCGATCAAATCGTTCCATCAGTCTCCTGGTAAACTCGGCATATGTCATCACTGTCGAGTGCCCTAGTGTAACCATCCCATGAAACCACCAATCCTGGGCCTCACCATTCAAATGCAATGTTGCCACCTTGATGGCCTCTATCTCCAACATCTAGTTAAGCTGGAAATAAATGTCCAGCTTCTCCATCCAAGACTTTGCTAAACTGTTTGATGAACCATCAAACGTAGGCAAGTGGAATCTACTCGCTGCATGGTGGGTGTCACCATCATGGTAATACCGATACCCTTTGTGATGATCGCGGGGTCTACTATCCCACTGGAGCTGAACAAAATCTCTGAATGAGAGGGCTTCCCTGAACTCCTGCCCATAGGCCTAGTACTCTGCAAAATAATTGCCCATATGTCTTGGCTCTGCCTCCTTCTGGGCTGTGGCCCCTGTGTTTGCTCCTAAGAAGGTGGGCATGGTAGAGCGTGTAGGGGCATGTGAGCCCCCCTACTGCGCAGTATCACGCTGCTCTAGCAAGTGATGGGATGCACCTGATCCCTCATCGATCTGGAAAACTCGTGGGATCTCCTACTGTCTGGCCTCTACTGTCGTGAATCTCTGCCCCATCACCTCAATCTGCCTCGACAGATCCTGCACTGATTTGAGGATCATATTCGCAAATCTCTTCCCGTCCTCGTCTGTCATCTGCTCTACGTCCACTACTGGCTCTCTCTGTTCTGCATCTACCACAGGTTCCTCTTATTCTGCGTCTGCCACAGGAACACAATCTCCCTCTCCGTAGGCATTCTCCAACCTACGCCCAGTGTCTCTATATCTCTAACCTCTGTAACAAATATAGGGTTTTTCCCCTGGTGTCATAGATTGCTAGCTCCATAGGCTGAGCCAGATCTATGCTCTGATACCACTGTAATATTCCTAACCTAGAATGTTCCTCAAACCCAGCAAAAAATTCAACCAAATATGTGCAAATGATATAATAACCCAGAAGTGATAAAATAACAATGGAACAACATATAATAATGTAAACCAAAAATATAAGTAGATACACAAGAAATGCAGCGAGAAATGCTAAGTAATTTTATTATACTGAGCAATAAATGAGAACAAGAGATGATTAGGCAAATGGCACCTCGACTTGCACAAGGCAAGTGAAGAAATACTCTCAGAATGACAAGAATGGCCTCTGTGCATGGATGTTGCTGCTACTATAAAACAAATGATGATTTGGGGCTGCTCCCCTCCTTGGAAAAAGCTGAAACTCTGGATTCAAGCTCTACTCAAGAAACCCAGTAAAACCCAGAAAGCTTTCCTAGAATGGCCTCACACTGATCTGTGTCCCAGCTGCTGGGAAACTATCGTGCTATTGCTACTGCTGGAAATCGAATGAGTATTTGGGGCTGCTCCCCTCCTCCGAAAAGGATGAAACTCTAGAATCAAAATCTACTCAAAAAACCCAAGAAAACCTAGAAATCTTTTCTGAAATGGTCGACCCCTGAAAATCACCCTCTTGGGGTTTTGCACAGTTCCTCAAAGACGCTGATGAAACTGCTGCTGAAATGCTGATGAAACTGCTACTGAAATGCTGATGAATCTGCTGCTGAAATGCTGATGAATCTATTGCTGGAATGCCAATGGAAATACCTTGCCCGAACAGGCACTCGAAGTCCCCCGGGGCTAAGGGTGAGATCTCCGAACGGAGACACTCAATGCACTAAACAATGTTGTAGACTAGCTAAACAGCCAGCATGCTCTAAGTCGAAATGACTATCACAAATGCTCATAACCAGAATGATCCAAAATGAGGGGGCTCCTCTCTATTTTATAGCCTTTGCCTCTCACAATCCCTAGGCTCACCTCCTCCTGGGTGATTCCCTTCTTGCCATGTGTTCTTCCCTCTTGCGCAGTCCCTCCATGTGTCTACGTGGGCCCCATTTTTGCATCCGCCTTTGGCCCCCTTGGCTCCTCCTTAAGTCACAACGTTGTGCTACTAGGAAGTGACGTTTTATTCTTAAAGTGATTTATGTCCCCCGTCCTCACTTTTTTATTTATAAATAACTATAGAAGGCAAAATTGGGCAAAATTGAATATTCCAATTAGCCATGGCTAATTAGGAATATTACATTAATTTCACCTGCATAAATATATTATGTAGAAACTCTAATTCACACACAATTCATAATCCCATCAATCAATACACACCACACAACTCAGAAATTGAATTCTTTGTCTTTATAAACAAATGATTACATAATGAATCTCTCTCTGTGGCCTGATTTTCTAATCAGTGGCCTCTGTTTCCTTATCTTCCTGTAGGATTATAGTCAAACCCACTAATTAGTAACCCCCTAACTATATAACTAGATAACTCTTTCTATGCCTTTTAGGCTTACATTAATACAAAAGGATTCTATAACCAATTCCTGGTTTAGATCCATATCCTTCTCAACAAAATCCTAAAATCTCTTCTTTATCCCCTAAGGATCCTCTCTAGTTCCTCAAAATCATGAAACCAATTCCTAATCTAATATTTACAATTAATTCCCAAATCTCTCAATCTCTCAACTATCCTAATTCTCTCATGTTCTCCAAAATTCTAGAACACTTACATATATTCCTCACAATATCTAATTAATTCCAATTCTCATTATGATCACTCAAAACCTTAATAATTACATTAATTTAGTACTTAGGAAACCAACTTCCTTAAAACACAAGGTCCTGTATCTCTACGAAAATACAATGATATTTCTGATCTAAATTCTCCTGCATCACTAATCTAGCTTGAAAGGCTCATAGAGTTCCATATTCTCTACATTCACAACTGAGTAAATGTGCATGTATGGTGGTAGATTGAGTTGATACTATTTATCACCCACCTTTTCCAATATCTCAAAGGGACCATACCATAGAGACTTGATTTTCTTACCATGAACTTGTAGCCTAACCTTTTTCAACTGTAGCTATACTTTGTCTCCCCTTATATTTTTCCTATGACTTATTTAGTGTCTCCTATACCTATATATGGATCTTTAATATCTTCTCAACAAAGCTTTCATCCCTTAAGGTATCTCCTATAAGATCCTCCCTTACTCCTTTGTGTTGCCCATATGAAATATCCAAAGGTGAAGGTGGAAAATATCCAAAACAAGTTTCAAATGGGGACTCACTAGTAGAAGTGTGGACTGATCTATTATAAGAGTGTTGCCTATATACCATATTTTCATCCTAGGTATTTAGATGTTGATTATAAACCCTCAAAAGATGCACCAAGTTCATGTTTACTACTTATGTTTTCCCATCTATCTAAGGATAGAATATTGTAGACCTCTTCAACTTTTTGTCTATCTTCTCCCACAATGTAGCTCAAAATGAACTAAGAAATATCATGTCCCTGTCTGAAATGATGTTCCTTATAAGTATCCAAAGGTGTACCTAGACTTGTCCAAATAACATGTTTGTTGCTTCTTACATGTTGATGGTCTTTTTACAGGGCATCAAAACACACATCTTGTTAGACATGTCAACTACCACCAACAAGTAGTTATGTCCCTTCTTGGTTATTGGTAAACAAACCACAAAGTACATAAATTTTTTTTTTCCCAAGGACAATTGGGTACAAGTAAGGGATGATATAGGCCCTATTTCCTCTTACTAGGCTTGTTGGTACAACAAAGCATGCATTATCTTATGAACCTAGCTACCTGTTCTTACATATTAGACCAATACACATATCTATGCAAGTTGGCCACTATATTCCCTACACCAAAGTGCCCTGAAACCCTAGAGGTGGGAGCTTCTCTGATTAGCTGCAAACACTCACCTTTAGGAACACATAACTCATCTCTATTGTAGAGTAACTTGTATTAAAGATGGTAGTCAACATTGTTATCACCATCATGCACATTACTTTGGTTCTTCAATCAATGAAAAATCTCCTTGAAGTCTCATCCCTTGAATATGCCTCTCTCTATGCATCATGGGTGAATGGCTCCATGTGCATAAGAGTTCACAAATCTGTGATATTTGATGTGGGTGGACTTGAAATCATGTTGACCAACTTGTTTATGATTCACTTATTATACTTGATCACTAAATGAAACTGTTATAGAAACACAGATAACAATTCCACTTCATCACAAATTTCACCAGTGAGAGCTCCTTGTCATAGGTAGGGTAGCTAAGAACTGCCCCATGAAATAATTCAAAATGGTATCATGCATGCCTTCTTCCCTACATCAAGACTGCACCCATAGCATACCCACTCAAATCTATCTCCACTTCAAAGAGCTACTTCAAGTTTGGTAATGTCATAATTGTTGCTTGAATGATTTCCTTTTTTGCTCCTCAAAGGTCCTCTATTGACCCTTTCCCACATGAAACTCTTTGCCACTTTTTGGGATGGCATGGAGTGGAATTTCTCCTACTGAAAATGAGGTTGTGAATCTCCTCAGGTACTATGCTACCCCAATGAAACTACCAACCTCAGAAACATTAGTAGGCACTATCCATTTCATGATGGCCTCCTTCTTGGAAATATCTATATTCAACTCTCCTTCACCTATCACATAACCTAGATACACTAAATACTATTGTGCAAACTCAAGTCCAATGATGATTTTCCTAAGTCCAATGATGAGTTTCTCCTTAAATCAATAGACAAACTTCCGTTTTGACTAGACAATCTAGCCTTATATCTATCATAGTTTGGAATACGGTTCCAACTCCTACTGTAGCTTCTCCATGGGCTCCTGCTATAACTCTTTCCCCTGATCCTATTATAACTCCTCCTTGGACTCCTTCTTGGGATCCTACTATAGCTACGGTTGTAACTATGGCCTCACTCCCTATCATCATTTTTTTAGAAACTACATCGTACTTTCTCTACATCATCTAAATATATTTCATGTACATCCCCTCTCATGCTTATATTGAAAATCTCTATCATACCTGTTAGGTTCCTATACCAATAGGTTTCATTTTTCATGATTGACTATGGAAGTGCCAAATATGTTCATCTTTTCATGCTGCAAAGGTTCCATATTTTGTAAAGAGTTAGAGAGAGTAAAAAAACGTAAAGAGGGTATGCCCTAAAAGAATAATCAAAGGGCAAAAAGAGTAAATTGGTCAGAAAAAATGATAGAAATGAACCAAAAGACCAGGAAAGTGACCAGTCAAAAATGTCATTGCTTTCTGCTTTGCAAGTTCACAATATGCTAGTACTGCTGTTTATTACTTGATGGATGGCCCAACAGTTCAAATTGGACCATTCCATGTTTAAATTGCTTGTTGTAGAATAGAGAAAGAATATTTGCCCAAACAGTTTAAGCTTGGCAGATGGATAGATAGATAGAGAAATTAAGGAGCCCAACTGCTTAATCTGGGCCCTTGGAAGAGATAAGGGTAGATTTAGATAGGAGGGCAGTCAAAAGAAAAAAGGAACTTCAGGGTTTGCAAGTTCAAATGCACCCAATCAAAAGGAAGAAAATATGTTAGGTGTATTAGGCTGGGTAGGTAGTTTGAGGTTGCAGAAACAAGGTTGTGATCCTTTTGTCTTGTCAAGAAGACTCATCTCATCAATAACACTGATACCATGGCAGTTGTTTGGTTGCAGAACAATGGAAGCATGTCTAATTCCCCTTCATTCCCCCATACATCCTTCATTAACATCCCCTCAAGGAGCTTGGGATCTGCCCAAGGGTCCTATTTGACTTCATTTTTTGAGAATTACTAAGTTAAACTCTGAGTTTACTTAGTGGAAAGAAGCCACATTTATTGTGTAAAAATCATCTTCCACACTCCTTTCATTTTCTTATGCCTAAGTCTTTACTTTATAAACTTGGCATTTACTTATGCAGTCTCACTCCACAAACTCATACTAACCTCTAACTCTATTATTTAGATCCCTAAAAACATTTTCCTATCCCTATTCTACAAAAATCTATATCAAAATCCCAAAAAATACTAAATACCCCTACCCCTTGGCATTATAGCCATATCATATAGTTTTGGGAAATATTAAGCCCATTTGGGGCCTTGGTATTTGATCCAGGTGGATATTGGTGGCCACCTGCCAAGTCCACCTGGACCCCCACCATTGTCTTTCTCAGCATTTCTAGTTTCCTTAATTATAGCACAACTTACTATTTTTAGCAGTTTTTTGGGTCCTGAACTTCCGGAGCCGTTTTGAGGCCCTAAACGACGTTTTTTGGGGAATCCGAAGGTAACATGGGTCCGATGTTGCCTGTTCCAACAATGATAGTGCTCGGATAGATCTTTCTAATGAGCTATTGTACGCGTCAAACGGAGATCATATGCCAAAGTTACGACCCCAGGAAGTTGATATACCAATTTACCCCAAACGAGGCCCACATTTTGGCGTTTCATCTCCTAGGGTTAGGTTTTGGAATGTTAAGGGTTTTCCATTGTTTCTCAACAATAAATAGGCCTTCGAGCCTCATTGTAACACAGTTTAGAGGCATGTAGCCATCACATCTCTTCTCAGAGATAAGCTACCATCGCCCTAGCTGGTTTATTTCCGTTTCCGATTGTAAAGCATATTTCAGTATTTTTCCATTAATGAAATGAAGTATTATTTCCGCTGCATCTTTGTGTATATGGTTATCTCTGTAATTTGTTGTGTTCCTGTTTAAATCCGGATCAATATTAGCCCTTCCGCGTCCAAAACTTTGGTTAATTTGACATTTGGAAAAATTAATAACCATAGTCCAACCCCCACGTATAAACCTTACTGCATTATCCACCGTGCTCATATATTTTGGGTTTCATTTGATATTTGATCAAATGAATAACCGTGACCATCTGTGCTCAACCCACAAAACCCATTTAACCTAAAGTTTATCCCCCGACATATTTTTATAATGTTTAAATATACGGGCGGGTCCCCGCGCCGTATCGTGCCACCATGTAGGCATCCCGTCAACCGTTGATTTGTGCCCGACAGATCAGATGGCCATCGCTGATATCGGAGCGACCCCGCTGTAAGAGGGTTAGCTCCCGATATACGATGGTTTTGTCGTCGTACGCGGGGACGCGTGGCCCGTTCTGATTGCATCGGGTCCGCGCTGACACATACCACCCCCGTACCAAAGGCGGTCCGATAGCAAACTGCTTACCGCCTGTTCTTCCCGCCGCCTACGTCAACTCCGCGTCAGCCTTTTCGTCAGCACCTCCGCTACTGTATAGTCTGTCATGGCTACCCCGTCACCTATCCTTGTCAGCTTCCACGTCGCCGTCCCGTACCCGCTACGCACCAAATTATGTCATGCTGACGTCATCCCCAAAAAAGCGACCAACAGTGCCAAAATGTCCAAAATCTGATAAAAAGTCGTGAAAACAACTATTTCGTTCGTTTTTTATTGTGCGCCCGTGGAGCCTTTTTGCATGAAATTTTACGTCCAAGTCGCCTAATAACCTGCACAGTGCATTACCCGGTGAATCCACCTCCATAGTCCAATCTGGCAGTTTGAAGTGGTACCTGCTAACAGTTCTCCACGCCATATAAATAGGTATTTACCATCTGTCCACCTGCAAACCCTGTTTTCTACAATTTATCCATTAAAAGTTGTTAAACATCTGCAAATTCAAACCAAAAAGGCCCTTCAGCTCCTGAAATTCCACCTGATAATTCACTTATTCACCCCTTGTTCAAATGCAACCCGACAAATTTGCCCTCCTCTGTAAAATTGTCATTAAAACTCGAAATCCAGCTCCAATTAGCGCGCAAAACCACTAAGACTATCTGCAAAAGCCCTTTTATCTCCATCTACTTCAAGCGTACTTGTTGCAGAGCCCTGCACGCTCTATTCCCGTTGAGCTCTACTCAGCAGGGCTACCTTCGCGCAGAATCCAAAAATGCAAATTCCCTGTCAGAATCCATTGTCAGAGCTCTGTTTTCTTGTTGAAATATACACCAAATCCAACCATAATCCAAGTAAAATCATGGAGGCCCCAGTAGCTTTAAATATTGCACCATTAAATGCACCTCATAGACAATTAGAATGGATACCTCTAGCAGACAGAGACTATCAAATTGCTGACATGGAGGGAGTCAAGCCTCACCTTCAGGCTTTCTGTGAGATAAGGAATAAATTCAGAAACAAAGATGACCTATTGGGAATATGGGAATCCAATATGCCTATATATTACCTGCCCTCAGTCAATGTTTTCCCTGACCTCATCCATCAATGTTGTTCCAATTATGAGCCCTCTCAAAGGGCAGTGATGGACCCTGCTGGAAATGTCCTCTTTTACATTACTCCTCAGTCTATAAATGAGATGTTGCAATTCAAACCAACTCAGCCTTTGGTCCCCCTTTCCATGAAAAATCTGCTAGATCAAGCCTCAAAATTGCCCTCTGCAGAAGTTGACCGAATTGCCAAGTTGTTTATGCCACCAGACTGTTACTCCAGATTCACAATCCCCTATCTCCATGTTGCATTCACTAAGGAGGGAAAAATGCTCATAGATATGATCTCCTACATCCTGGGATTCAGAACAAGTGAAATTGTAGATAAGACTGTCTTTGCCTTGCTGTCTATCTTTACTCCAGGATAGCCTCCTGCTGTCAAGTATGACTATGCCACCTTCATAGCCGACAAGATTCATGAGTAGTTTATGAACTTAGAGAGGGAAAGGGTATTCAAATACACCTCATATATCTATCATTTGCTGCTATATTATCAGTCTGAAAGTTTCCCTATCTTCCTAAAGAGATTGGATGCTAGGGGGGAGCAAAGGTTTGTCATATTTTGGTCATCAGTGTTCCACCATGTTAATTACTCCCCATACACATATTGTGAGTTCATTGACCTTTTTGTCTATCCAACTACTTGCCTTTTATTAGCAGATCCTCCTCCTAGGCTCACTGCTGAAATGCAAAGAATTCTACATCTCTCAAAGGGATACAGCATTAGTGACTGGTACTATTACCAAAACCACACTGTAATAAGGATCTATGGCTGTGAATTGGCTCCATGCAGACTACCAAAATACGTCCCCATGAGACTCTTTGCCTTGGAGTACTACCGGCAGTTCAACAGTGCAGACTTAAAGCACTTCTATGGTACTAGGAAAAAGGCACAGCTTAAAATAAGACATCAATTGGGCCCCTTTATCTTTAATAAAAGGGAAGAAGCATGGAAGGATGCTGATGAGATTTTGAGAGAAAAACTCAAGCTCAAATTGAGTTTCCATTGGTCACCATATGACCCTGAACACTTCATAAGCTTTAGAAGGGTAAAAAACAAGCTCACAGGGTATCCCCATCACAGAATCCCTGAAATTGAACAATATGCCAACCAACAAGAATGGGTAGAGGGCACACTTGTGGAGGAGCTTACTGAAGAAGAGATAACAGAAAAAGCAATCAAGAATCTTGAAAAATCAGTTGACTTGGAATCTTTTGGACAGGTGTTTTTCACAGCTCCTCGGCACCTTGGAGAAGGCACCTCATCTGCCACGGCTTCCCAACAACCTGCCCAAGAAAGGGCTCCACTAGCAGGAACATCTAAAGGAAAAGAGGTGCAGCATTCAGAACAGCAAGTGCACAATTTGGAACAGCAAGAAACAATGGCAGACCGGCCTGCTTCTACAGATGAACAAAGTCAAGGGCAAGACCCTTCTACTCAAGCAAAGGCAGCTGAAATTCCAATGTTACAAACTCCTGCCAATGAAGAGAGAGCAAAGAAAAGGGATAGACAAGAAGAGACACCTCCAGGGACATCTACCGATCAGCAAGGAGAAAAGAGACAGAGATTAAATCCTTTTTCAGAAGAAGAAATACCAGAGGGGCCAACTGAACAACAAGTTCCTCCAAACATGGAGACATCAGCTAGCTCCTTCCAGCAGGAGCAAGAAAGACAACAAGGTGTGGATGTGACATCCACCAGGCAATAGAGCAGAAAGGGCTCTGATATCAAAAAAGCATTCACTGATATCAAAGCTAGAAACGAGCCAGTAAGGTACCAACTCTATAATCAATTGCTAAGAATGGCTCCCACTAATTAGCAAAGGCTAATGGCAGCCTACGACATCCAAGAAGGGAAAATGACCCTCAGTCATTTCAGACCTACAACGCAACAACCAGAATCAACTGCCGATTATATTAGAACCAATCTGGAAGTTCTCTCCAGGGATATCCATCCGATGGACCAGATTGAATTACACACGTAGACCGACGAAATGGTGTATTCCACCTTGGCAGATAAAATGTTGTTGGCCCATAGATTGCAAAACTCTTTGCACAATACTGCTGCCCAGCTAGAATTGGAGAAAGCTTCATCACAGGCCAAGGACAATAGAATCAAGTCCTTGGAGGAGATCATTATAGAGTTGGGACATGATCCCACTGATCCCAAAGGCATTCAGGCCTTGATCAAAAAGAAAGATGAAGACATAGCAGCCCTCAGAAGACAAATCAGGCTGTCGGCTATAATGCATCCTCAAACTACAGAGGTAGCACAACAAAAAGAGGAGGAGGATGTGGTTAGTTTGCTCATGAAGATGCACAAAAGACTGATAGAAACAGAGAATGCCTTGGAGGCATCACTGCAAGGAAAACAGGGAGAGTTGGCCTCTCAAAAGACAAATCAGGCTGCCAGCTACAATGCATCCTCAAACTACAGAGGTAGCACAACAAAAAGAGGAGGATGTGGTTAGTTTTCTCATGAAGATGTACAAAAGACTGATAGAAACAGAGAATGCCTTGGAGGCATCATTGCAAGGAAAATAGGGAGATTTGGCCTCTCAACCAACACAAACAGTTATAACTATTGAGACTGCACCTCCTACGGCCACCGCAACAGTCCCTCCCACTGCTCCAGCATCAGAAGCAGGTACCTCAAGTTCAGCACCAGTTTCGACAACTACTACAACACCTGCAGAGCAAGAGACCAGCCTGAGTATGGACAATATGATGAAAGAAATAAAGGCCCTGGAAGCGCAGATGGCAGAATTAAAAGAGGCCAAAGAAAAGCTGGCTAAAATTGAGCAAAAATATGACAAGTCAAAGCAGGATGTAGCTGAGAAGACAAGGGAAGTGAAAACCTTGGAGAAAAGGATAAAGGAGCGGGAAAGAGAGCTTACACTTGATAGGACTCTAGCTGAGGTCAAGAAAATTTTGTGGGCCAAGATCGGCCAATTCATTACAGACCAGTAGCAATTGATTGAGACCATACATGAGCAGATGGAATTGATAGGCTTGGCTCAGTTTGAAAATCAAAAGGCTAGAGCATCTTTAGGGAATATGCCTAAGCAAGCCAATAGAATGATCCAATTCCTCAATACTCATACCAAAGAGCAACTGGCAGCAATAGGTATCAGGAATAGGACTGATACCATCTTACTAGTAAAAAGGGTGCTGACCCTAAGGAATTTTGTGCAAACTCTAGAAAGAAAATGCCAAGAAATGCAGGCAGAGGTGAATGAATTCAGAATAAAGTTTGCAGCATTACAGAGCAGGGGGCTACCAAGTTTGGTAACTAGCGCTGGAAGACTGCTGTCACATGAGCATTATGCCAACAAGGTAAACAACTATGCCTCCAATCAAATCACAGCGTCTTCGAGCACATCAGAAGAAACAGGGCCTCCATCTGGACAGAGTCTCTATGACAAACTAGAAAACCTGTTTTACATTGAGCATGAGATAAACCATCTCTTTGAAGTCCAGCCAAACTTTTATAGATACACTGAAGCTGATGAAACACTGATAAAGATACAAAGACATCAGCTGCCTATAGAGGATTGGTGGAAAGGAATGATGGAGACATTGCTCAGGTGATTTTGTTTATCAATTCTTTTTTGATCAACTACAGGTCAGCACATACAGATAGCACGGTCCACCTGTCAAAGGGAAGAAAAAGCACCGCAAGGCAGAAGTGGAATGGTCACTACAGCTCATTAAATTCAAAGGAAACCAAGCACTGATAATAAAGGCCAAGATAGCGACAAATAACATAGCAGCATCAGGACAGGAAACGCAGAATGAATGCGCAGCAAGCAGCCAACTCACACAGCCCAGAAAAGTCAAAATATCTCTGACTAATTGGACAGCTAGCACGTTCATATTTATTACAGCATTTATTCCCTCATTTACTACTTCTTAAGAGTTGGTAAAGAAAGTTATGAGTTAAAAGACTTATCTTCATGATATTTTGTATCTCCCTTTTGTATAAATACCTCCCCATAATATGTATTTGGGGTTGGTGATTTTCTATATAAGCTACGCTGTAATTTCTGAGACTTCTTAATACAAATGGCTGTTGAAGTTCATGGTTTCTGAGCTGTATGAATGTGCAAATGATGTTCTGGGACCTGCTACTGAATTCCTGAGTCATTCGATGGAACAATAAGTTATTCTAAACTCCGTTTTATGTTTTCTGTGTTTACAAATTTCACATATGTTTCATAATCTTGATAACAGGGAGAAAGAATAGCCCAGGATTTGTTTAATTACACCCTGTGCTCAGTCTCTGCTATTACTTGTGTTTTCCTCAGAATTAGTCATAGATATGAATTCTTAACTGCTCATATTTGTACTAATTCCTTCACTTTGAATACTGTTTAGGAATTCTTAACTGCTCCTGGACAATACTCATACACTTTCCCTCTGCCAGTTTAATGAAATATTCTTGATTGCCTTTCATTCCCTGACTTCATTCCATCACTTGCAGATTTGAAAATTGTTCCATAGATGCCTATCTTGCTCTATAGCATTACCATTTACCCAGGAAACACTTTCAGCAGTACACCATCCCTGACTCCATCGCCCAATGGAACAGATTGTTTCAGACTTTCACCTTACCTCTGCTTGAAATCACCATCCAACAAACTTATAACAAAAACCTGTGCATCACAACTAGCCTAAAATACTACAAAACAGAGCTAAATTACAAAGAGAGAGCCCTCTCTGGTTGCAGGTAGGCTAGGACCTGCAGCTAAAAGATTGGTTAGTGGTTACCTTGGAAATATTCCCTACAGGAGGTAGGGAACAACCTGAGTGATAACATCATTGGCGACTCCGCTGGGGAATGAACCGAATGGTTATTTGCCACTGCTGTCCATTTTCTAAATTTTAGGATTTAGATAGTTGTTCCAAAGATTCAATTAGTTTTCCTCATTTCAACATATTCAAATAAAATACCAAAGCCTCCCATATTTCAAAGGAACTCTTATAGAATAGTGTGAAAAAACTGTGATTATAAAATATTTCCAGAAAATACCAAAACAAATTTGGAAGCTGGCTCCAAAGAAGAAAACTCGTTACACCAAGTCAAACCCTGACCCAGATCCTCCAGCTGTTTTTGAAAATCCCAACTTGATTCCCAAGGCCCTTAGGAAACAAGAAGAACAAGAAATTTCTACTGGTTTAGACCTTGAAGTAGTTCAACAGAACTATATCCCAACTCCTGCTAAAGCTTCAGTCCGTCCTCACACTACTGTTGCTTTCCCTAGTTCCTCATCCATCTCTCAAAGCACCCTCCATACACCTCCATCCACTGCACATATTTCAACTCCTGTCCCTGTTGTTACAGCTGTCCCATTTCTTCCTGTTGCTCCATTTATCCCTGTAAATATGGCAAATCGTTATGCTCCTTTACAATTACCTGGAAATCCAGGGGCTATGCCTCAGGATTATCAAAGTAAAATCACATATTTTGATGGAACTGGCTCTTATACAGCCCAGCAACACACTAAGAAAATGCAAGATTATTTTGAGAATTATGAAATAGATGATGATGATGTAAGAATGAAGATTTTTGTCCAAAGTTTAACAGGTGATGTAAGGATTTGGTTTAGAGCACTTGCTGCAAATTCCATAGCCAATCCGGATGCCCTTTACCAAACCTTCCTCAACAGATGGGAAAAGAAGAAAGATCCATTGCATATCCTATCAGAGTATGACAGTATAAAAAGAGGTCCACAAGAAACTGTCCTAGACTATTGTACTAGATTCAACAATGTTTATAATGCCATTCCTCAAAACCTTAGACCTCCACCTGATTTAGCTTTGATCAAATTCCCTGATGGATTTGATTCTGACATGGCATATCAACTGAGGGAAAGAGCCCCTCCAAGCTTAGCAGACATGCAGAATATAGCTGTTAGTGTGGAGGCAAACCTTATTGCTAAACGAAATCGGGCAAGAGCTGAAAGAAGAACAACTTTCAAAGAGGAACCTTCAGCATTTGAACAAAAACTTGATTCAATCATCAAAGGTATGGACAGACTCGGAGATAGGGTGGAAACCATCGAAAGAAAGTCATCATGGGAAGGTCAACCACGCAACACTGCAAGAAATCCAAACTTTAGAAAAATTCAAAATCCAAATGTTGGGAGGGCTGGCCCTGACCAAAACATCAGACCTCCATTTCAAGAGAACTATGCCGAAGCCTCAACATCTAGTGAACCAACAGAGGACACCCAAATCAACCTAATGGGTTTGAACCATGAGCAACAAATATTTTTGACTCAAGAAGACCAAGAAGCTCATAATAGCAATCAATTTCAGACCAAATCCGGAGAGTCATTTGATTTTAGGGAGGGCTATGATGCAGCAGTCTATGAGGTTCATAAACAGTATAAATTGAGAAGCAGAACCATAGATGTGCCTGAAACTACCAAGCTCAAATATACCAAGCAGCCAAGGAGAACAAAAAAGAAAGTTGTCCTGATAGAACCCTCTGATGAAACAGACTCAGACCCAAAGGAAGTCACTGTGGAAGATATATCAGATGTACAGCCCTCTAAAAATCAGCCATTCACATCCTCTCCTTCTAAAGAAAATTCAAACAACACTCCTGAAAATAATTTCAAAACAGATTTGGTTCATAACAACACTCATAATCAAGAGAAAATCACTGAAAGTACAGCGGAAAAGGAAAAGTTTGCTGTCCATAATACAAGGATACAGATAGAAAAACCTTTTAACTTGGAAACAGAAATAGGTAAGCTGAAAATAGCTATTCCTCTCTCTGAATTGGCCAAACATGAAGTGTACAGACAGCAAATCAATAGGTCACTACAAATACCAGAGAATAAGGATGCAGTCAATGTTCTTGATGATCAACCAGAGTTAATTTTCGGTCCTGAAGTCAACGGTAAAACACTAGACGGAGGGGTTCCTCCATTCTATGTGAGCTTAAACATTCATGACAAAGTGCTGCATAATGCAATGTTTGATTCCGGAGCTTCCCACAACCTAATGCCTAAATTTGTGATGGAAAGACTGGATCTAGACATCACCAGGCCCTACAAAGACTTGTTCTCATTTGATTCCAACCAAGTCAAATGTATTGGCCTAATCAAAGACCTTTGTGTATCTTTAGTCCAATATCCAGCTAAGACAATCTTGATGGATGTGGTGGTAGCTGACATTCCACCTAAGTATGGTATGCTTTTGTCCAGATATTGGGGTGCTAAACTCCAAGGACCTTTGCAACTAGACATGTCCTATGCCACCATTTCAGTCTTTGGACAGCCAAAGAGATTATACCGTGAAACACTAATGAAATATGTGGTAAGAAGTCAAGACAAACCCCAAAACTTCCCCATCTATTCAATGCATTCCCATATGGATTCATTCATTTTATATAATGCTGGGATATCTCCCAAAACTGATGTCAAACTCTTGATAACAGCACAACAGAGAGCATCAATGAACAATCTAGTGCCCAAGATCAAAAAACTCTTGATATGATTGATGCAACAAAGGAAAATGACATATTACATGAATTACATGACCCAAAACTACCCATTGAACAAACTTCTAAACCTCTTAAGGCTAATCATAACCAAGAAATTGTATGGTACTTAGAGTTTGATGGTTCTGTTAACAAATTAGGAGCAGGGGCAGGGGTTTGGATACACAATATGCAAAATGACCATGCTGAAGATCATGCATATAGATTAAATTTCAGATGTACAAACAATATGGCCGAGTATGAAGCCCTTTTGTTAGGTCTTAAGCTCATCAAGAGCCTTGGAGCAACTAAGGTTTCTATTCTAGGGGATTCAGATTTGATTATATAGCAGATGAAGGGAAATTTTGTTCCTAATGATCTTAGGTTGAGGGCCTACAAAGGGGCAGCCATTGAAATACTTAACTCCTTCTCAGAATCTCAACTAACCAAAATTCCTAGAAAGCACAATTTACATGCACATAGCTTGGCAACCTTTGCCAGAACTTGCAAGCTTCCATTTGAGCCCAACCACCATTTCACTGCTGAAATCAAACATAGGCCTACTGTCCCAGATAATGTCAAAAATTGGCAAGTCTTTGAAAATGATACACAGATAAATAACTTCCTGACTTTAAAAGAGGAATTCTCTAGCATGAACATTGATACTTGCACTGTGGAAGATCAACAACAGATAGACTGAATTGAACAAAACATATCAGCTGAAGCAGCAAATCTGCTGTTGCAACCAACTACTTTTGATGACAAAGATTTACAAGAACTGAAGCAAATAGACCTTGATGAAATAGTTGAGGCAGAAGCTGACGTAATTGAACTAAAAGACAATGTTCTGCCCACCGACTTGACTCCTTTGGAGGATCTATTCGATTCAAATGATATTTCAAGAAAGCCAAAGATGCAACCTCTTAATGCAGAAATTGAAGACTGCAATATTGGAACCACAGAAAATCCCAAAATGATAAAACTGTCAAAATCATTGCCTGCTGATCAGAAGTTGAAATACATTGATTTGTTTAAGGAGTTCCAAGATGTGTTTGCCTGGAGTTATGAGGACCTCAAATCCTATGATACTTCAGTCATCCAACACACTATACCTCTGAAAGAGAATCAAAAACCTTTTAAACAAAAGCTTAGAAGAGTGAATCCTGTCCTCCTTCCCCTGATTGAAAAAGAAGTTAAACGTATGTATGAAGCTGGAATCATTGCACCTATCAGGTTCTCAGAATGGATTTCAAATCTAGTGCCTACTAGGAAGAAAACGAGAGAAATAAGACTATGTGTTGATCTAAGAAATTTGAATAAAGTCTCTCTCAAAGACCATTACCCTTTACCAAAAATGGATCATATCCTACAAAGGGTAGTGGGAGCCTCTAGGATCTCATTGTTAGATGGATTCTCAGGATTCAATCAGATCTTAGTACACCCGGATGATCAAGACAAAACTACCTTCAGAACACCTTGGGGAACCTTCAAATATGTCAAAATGCCTTTTGGACTAAAAAATGCGGGGGCCACTTTTCAAAGAGCAATGGACATAGCCTTTGCTAAAGAGATCCATGATTTCTTAGTCATATACCTTGATGATCTCACGACTTTTTCAAAATCAGACCAAGAACATTTAGAACATTTAAGGCGAGTGTTCCTAATTTGCAGAAAATATGGCATATCTTTAAACCCAAAGAAATCACTATTTGGCTTAGAAGAAGGCAAGCTCCTAGGTCATATAATCTCAAAAGATGGTATTAGGATTGACCGAGACAGAATTCAAGCTATCCTTCAAGTCCCTCATCCAAGAAACATCAAAGAACTGCAAGCTTTTTTAGGTAAGATCAATTTCCTAAGGAGATTCATTCCCAATTTGGGCGAGCTAATAAGATTGTTGAATAATATGCTAAAGAAAGATTCTAAAGTCAAATGGACCATGGAAGCTAAACGAGCCTTTGAGGACATCAAGACAGCCTTAACAAAAACATCAGTCCTCACCAGTCCTAAGTTTGATAGAGATTTCATCATTTTTTCCTTTGCATCTGAGCATACTATTGCTGTTGTCCTATTACAAAAGGACGACCAAGGGTGTGAGAAGCCTATTGCTTTCTTTAGCAAAGCCCTTAGAGATGCTCCACTAAAATATCAGATCATGGAAAAGCAAGCTTATGCCTTGTAAAAGCCATCAAGGATTTCAGAGTTTATATCTTATACTCACACGTGATAGCCTATGTTCCAAATGTTGTGGTTAAGGACATTTTAACTCAAGAAGGAATTGAAGGTAAAAGGGGCAAATGGATAGCTAATATTCTAGAATATGACATTGAAATCAAGCCTACAAAACTCATAAAAGGACAAGGACTAGCCAAACTCATGACTGAAACCAATTTCCAAGCCCTTGACATCAATGAACTGGACAACGAACAGGAGATGGCGACTCCACAGATCAATCAAGCCTTTATACAATCACCTTGGTATGATGACATATGTTTCGTATTGTTAAACCTGTAAGCTCCTCCAGGGTTGTCCAGGACTAAGAAAAGATTCTTGAAAATGAAAGCATCAAATTTTTGTATCATAGACAATACTTTATTTTGGAAAAATCATGAAGGTATTTTGCTAAACTGCCTAACATTGGATGAAACTGACAAAGTACTCAAGGAATTTCATGCAGGGGACTGTGGAGGACACTTGTATTGGAAATCAACAACAGATAAAATCTTAAGAGCTGGATTTTAATGGCCCTCCCTGTTTGCTGATGTGAAAAAATTTGTAATGTCTTGTCAACTAAGAATAAGGCCATCTGACCTGCTGTTCTTGGCCTTTCACAAGGAAAAGCCATCCCTAAGAGGAGCCACTGTTAGGTTCCTATACCAATAGGTTTCATTTTTCATGATTGACTATGGAAGTGCCAAATATGTTCATCTTTTCATGTTGCAAAGGTTCCATATTTTGTAAAGAGTTAGAGAGAGTTAAAAAATGTAAAGAGGGTAATAATGCCCTAAAAGAATAATCAAAGGGCAAAAAGAGTAAATTGGTCAGAAAAAATGATAGAAATGAACCCCAAACCAAAAGACCAGGAAAGTGGCCAGTAAAAAATGCCACTGCTTTCTACTTTGCAAGTTCACAATATTCTAGTACTGCTGTTTATTACTTAATGGATGGCCCAACAGTTCAAACTGGACCATTCCATGTTTAAATTTCTTGTTGTAGAATAGAGAAAGAATATCTGCCCAGACAGTTTAAGCTTGGCAGATGGATAGATAGATAAAGAAATTAAGGAGCCCAACTGCTTAATCTGGGCCCTTGGAAGAGATAAGGGTAGATTTAGATAGGAGGGCAATCAAAAGAAAAAAGGAACTTCAGGGTTTGCAAATTCGAATGCACCCAATTAAAAGGATGAAAATATGTTAGGTGTATTAGGCTGGGTAGGTAGTTTGAGGTTGCAGAAACAAGGTTGTGATCCTTTTGTCTTCTCAAGAAGACTCATCTCATCAATAACGCTGATACCATGGCAGTTGTTTGGTTGCAGAACAATGGAAGCATGTCTAATTCCCCTTCATTCCCCCATACATCCTTCATTAACATCCCCTCAAGGAGCTTGGGATCTGCCCAAGGGTCCTATTTGACTTCATTTTTTGAGAATTACTAAGTTAAACTCTAAGTTTACTTAGTGGAAAGAAGCCACATTTCTTGTGTAAAAATCATCTTCCACACTCCTTTCATTTTCTTATGCCTAAGTCTTTACTTTATAAACTTGGCATTTACTTATGTAGTCTCACTCCACAAACTCATATTAACCTCTAACTCTATTATTTAGTTCCCTAAAAACATTTTCCTATCCCTATTCTACAAAAATCTATATCAAAATCCCCAAAAATACTAAATACCCCTACCCCTTGGCATTATAGCCATATCATATAGTTTTGGGAAATACTAAGTCCATTTGGGGCCTTGGTATTAGCCCTTCCGCATCCAAAACTTGGGTTAATTTGACATTTGGTTAAATTAATAACCATAGTCCAACCCCCACGCATAAACCTTACTGCATTATCCACCGGGCTCATATATTTTGGGTTTCATTTGATATTTGATCAAATGAATAACCGTGACCATCTGCGCTCAACCCACAAAACCCATTTAACCTAAAGTTTATCCCCCGACATATTTTTATAATGTTTAAATATACGGGCGGGTCCCCGTGCCGTATCGCGCCACCATGTAGGCATCCCGTCAACTGTTGATTTGTGCCCGGTAGATCGGACGGCCATCGCCAATATCGGAGCGACCCCGGTGTACGAGGGTTAGCTCTTGATAGACGGCGGTTTTGCTGCCGTACGCAGGGACGCGTGGCCCGTTCTGATTGCATCGGGCCCGCGCTGACACATACCACCCCCGTACCAAAGGCGGTCTGATAGCAAACTGCTTACCGCCTGTTCTTCCCGCCGCCTATGTCAGCTCCGCGTCAGCCTTTTCATCAACACCTCCGCTACTGTATAGTCTGCCGTGGCTGCCCCATCACCTATCCTTGTCAGCTTCCACATCACCGTCCCATATCCACTACGCGCCAAATTACGTCATGCTGACGTCATCCCTAAAAAAGCGACCAAAAGTGCCAAAATGTCCAAAATTTGATAAAAAGTCGTGAAAATGACTATTTCGTTTGTTTTTTATTGTGCGCCCGTGGAGCCTTTTGCATGAAATTTTACGTCCAAGTCGCCTAATAACCTGCACAGTGCATCACCCGGTGAATCCGCCTCCATAGTCTGATCTGGCAGCTTGAAGTGGTACCTGCTAATAGTTCTCCACACCATATAAACAGGTATTTACCATCTGTCCACCTGCAAAACCTATTTTCTGCAATTTATCCATTAAAAGTTGTTAAACATCTGCAAATTAAAACCAAAAAGGCCCTTCAGCTCCTGAAATTCCACCTGATAATTCACTTATTCACCCCTTGTTCAAATGCAACCCAACAAATTTGCCCTCCTCTGTAAAATTGTCATTAAAACTCGAAATCCAGCTCCAATTAGCACGCAAAACCACTAAGACTATCTGCAAAAGCCCTTTTATCTCCATCTCCTTCAAGCGTACTTGTTGCAGAGCCCTACACGCTCTATTCCGGTTGAGCTCTACTCAGCAGGGCTATGTTCGCGCAGAATCCAAAACTGCAAATTCCCTGTCAAAATCCATTGTCAGAGCTCTGTTGTCTTGTTGAAATATACACCAAATCCAACCATAATCCAAGTAAAATCATGGAGGCCCCAGTAGCCTTAAATATTGCACCATTAAATGCACCTCATAGACAATTAGAATGGATACCTCTGGTAGACAGAGACTATCAAATAGATGACATGGAAGGAGTCAAGCCTCACCTTCAGGCTTTCTATGAGATAAGGAATAAATTCAGAAACAAAGATTACCTATTGGGAATATGGGAATCCAATATGCCTATATATTACCTGCCCTAAGTCAATGTTTTCCTTGACCTCATCCATCAATGTTGTTCCAATTATGAGCCCTCTCAAAGGGAAGTGATGGACCCTGCTGGAAATGTCCTCTTTTACATTACTCCTCAGTCTATAAATGAGATGTTGCAATTCAAACCAACTCAGCCTTTGGTCCCCCTTTCCATGAAAAATCTGCTGGATCAAGCCTCAAAATTTCCCTCTGCAGAAGTTGACCGAATTTCCAAGTTGTTTATGCCACCATACTGCTACTCCAGATTCACAATCCCCTATCTCCATGTTGCGTTCACTGAGGAGGGAAAAATGCTCATAGATGTGATCTCCTACATCCTGGGATTCAGAACAAGTGAAATTGTGAATAAGACTGTCTTTGCCTTGCTGTCTATCTTTACTCCAGGACAGCCTCTTGCTGTCAAGTATGACTATGCCACCTTCATAGCCGACAAGATTCATGAGCAGCTTATGAACTTAGAGAGGGAAAGGGTATTCAAATACACCTCATATATCTATCATTTGCTGCTATATTATCAGTCTGAAAGTTTCCCGGTCTTCCTGAAGAAATTGGATGCTAGGGGGGAGCGAAGGTCTGTCATATTTTGGTCATCAGTGTTCCACCATGTTAATTACTCCCCATACACATATTGTGAGTTCATTGACCTTTTTGTCTATCCAGCTACTTGCCTTTTATCAGCAGATCCTCCTCCTAGGCTCACTGCTGAAATGCAAAGAATTCTACATCTCTCAAAGGGATACAGCATTGGTGACTGGTACTATTACCAAAACCACACTGTAATAAGGATCTATGGCTGTGAATTGGCTCCATGCAGACTACCAAAATACGTCCCCATGAGACTCTTTGCCTTGGAGTACTACCGGCAGTTCAACAGTGCAGACTTAAATCACTTATATGGTACTAGGAAAAAGGCACATCTTAAAATAAGACATCAATTGGGCCCCTTTATCTTTAATAAAAGGGAAGAAGCATGGAAGGATGCTGATAAGATTTTGAGAGAAAAACGCAAGCTCACATTGAGTTTCCATTGGTCACCATATGACCCTGAACACTTCATAAGATTTAGAAGGGTCAAAAACAAGCTCACAGGGTATCCCCATCACAGAATCCCTGAAATTGAACAATATACCAACCAACAAGAATGGGTAGAGGGCACACTTCTGGAGGAGCTTACTAAAGAAGAGATAACAGAAAAAGAAATCAAGAATCTTGAAAAATCTGTTGACTTGGAATCTTTTGGACAGGTGTTTTTCACATCTCCTTGGCACCTTTGAGAAGGCACCTCATCTGCCACGACTTCCCAACAACCTGCCCAAGAAAGGGCTCCACTAGCAGGAACAGACAAAGGAAAAGAGGTGCAGCAATCAGAACAACAGGTGCACAATTTGGAACAGCAAGAAACAATGGCAGACCGGCCTGCTTCTGCAGATGAACAAAGTCAAGGGCAAGACCCTTCTACTCAAGCAAAGGCAGCTGAAATTCCAGTGTTACAAACTCCTGCCAATGAAGAGAAAGCAAAGAAAAGGGATAGACAAGAAGAGACACCTCCAAGGACATCTACCGATCAGCAAGGTGAAAAGAGACAGAGATTAAATCATTTTTCAGAAGAAGAAATACCAGAGGGGCCAACTGAACAACAAGTTCCTCCAAGCATGGAGACATCAGCTAGCTCCTTCCAGCAGGAGCAAGAAAGACAACAAGGTGTGCAGGTGACATCCACCAGGCAACAGAGTAGACAGGGCTCTGATATCAAAAAAGCATTCACTGATATCAAAGCTAGAAATGAGCCAGTAAGGTACCAGCTCTATAATCAATTGCTAAGAATGGCTCCCACTAATCAGCAAAGGCTAATGGTAGCCTACGACATCCAAGAAGGGAAAATGACCCTCAGTCATTTCAGACCTACAACGCAGCATCCACAATCAACTGCCGAATATATTAGAACCAATCTGGAAGTTCTCTCCAGGGATATCCATCCGATGGACCAGATTGAATTACACATGTAGACCGGTGAAATGGTGTATTCCACCTTGGCAGATAAAACGTTGTTGGCCCATAGATTGCAAAACTCTTTGCACAATACTGTTGCCTAGCTAGAATTGTAGGAAGCTTCATCACAGGCCAAGGACAATAGAATCAAGTGCTTGGAGGAGATCATTATAGAGTTGGGACATGATTCCACTGATCCCAAAGGCATTTAGGCCTTGATCAAAAAGAAAGATGAAGACATAGCAGCCCTCAAAAGACAAATCAGGCTGCCAGCTACAATGCATCCTCAAACTACAGAGGTAGCACAACAAAAAGAGGAGGATGTGGTTAGTTTTCTCATGAAGATGTACAAAAGACTGATAGAAACAGAGAATGCCTTGGAGGCATCATTGCAAGGAAAATAGGGAGATTTGGCCTCTCAACCAACACAAACAGTTATAACTATTGAGACTGCACCTCCTACGGCCACCACAACAGTCCCTCCCACTGCTCCAGCATCAGAAGCAGGTACCTCAAGTTCAACACCAGTTTCGACAACTACTACAGCACCTGCAGAGCAAGAGACCAGCCTGAGTACGGACAATATGATGAAAGAAATAAAGGCCCTGGAAGTGTAGATGGCAGAATTAAAAGAGGCCAAAGAAAAGCTGGCTAAAATTGAGGAAAAATATGACAAGTCAAAGCAGGATGTAGCTGAGAAGACAAGGGAAGTGAAAACCCTGGAGAAAAGGATAAAGGAGCTGGAAAGAGAGCTTACACTTGATAGGACTCTAGCTGAGGTCAAGAAAATTTTGTGGGCCAAGATCGGCCAATCCATTACAGACCAGTGGCAATCGATTGAGACCATACATGAGCAGATGGAATTGATAGGCTTGGCTCAGTTTGAAAATCAAAAGGCTAGAGCATCTTTAGGGAATATGCCTGAGCAAGCCAATAGAATGATCCAATTCCTCAATACTCATATGAAATAGAAATTGGCAGCAATGGGTATCAGGAACAGGACTGATACCATCTTACTAGTAAAAAGGGTGCTGACCCTAAGGAATTTTGTGCAAACTCTAGAAAGAAAATGCCAAGAAATGTAGGCAGAGGTGAATGAATTCAGAATAAAGTTTGCAGCATTACAGAGCAAGGGGCTACCAAGTTTGGTAACTAGCACTGGAGGACTGTTGTCACATGAGCATTATGCCAACAGGGTAAACAACTATGCCTCCAATCAAATCACAGCGTCTTCGAGCACATTAGAAGAAACAGGCCCTCCATCTGGACAAAGTCTCTATGACAAACTAGAAAACCTATTTTACATTGAGCATGAGATAAACCATCTCTTTGAAGTCCAGCCAAACTTTTATAGATGCACTGAAGCTGATGAAACACTGATAAAGATACAAAGACATCAGCTGCCTACAGAGGATTGGTGGAAAGGAATGATGGAGACATTGCTCAGGTGATCTTGTTTATCAATTCTTTTTTGATCAGCTACAGGTCAGCACATACAGATAGCACGGTCTACCTGTCAAAGGGAAGAAAAAATAGTGCAAGGAAGAAGTGGAATGGTCACTACAGATCATTAAATGCAAAGGAAACCAAGCACTGATAATAAAGGCCAAGATAGCGACAAATAACATAGCAGCATCAGGACAGGAAACGAAGAATGAATGCACAGCAAGCAGCCGACTCACACAGCCCAGAAAAGTGAAAATATCTCTAACTAATTGAATAGCTAGCACGTTCATATTTATTACAGCATTTATTCCCTCATTTACTACTTCTTAAGAGTTGGTAAAGAAAGTTATGAGTTAAAAGACTTATCGTCATGATATTTTGTATCTCCCTTTTGTATAAATACCTCCCCATAATATGTATTTAGGGTTGGTGATTTTCTCTATAAGCTACGTTGTAATTTCTGAGACTTCTTAATACAAATGGTTGTTGAAGTTCATGGTTTCTGAGCTGTATGAATGTGCAAATGATGTTCTGGGACCTGCTACTGAATTCCTGAGTCATTCGATGGAACAATAAGTTATTCTAAACTCCGTTTTATGTTTTCTGTGTTTACAAATTTCACATATGTTTCATAATCTTGATAACAGGGAGAAAGAATAGCCCAGGATTTGTTTAATTACACCCTGTGCTCAATCTCTACTATTACTTGTGTTTTCCTCAGAATTATTCATAGATATGAATTCTTAACTGCTCATATTTGTACTAATTCCTTCACTTTGAATACTGTTTAGGAATTCTTAACTGCTCCTGGACAATACTCATACACTTTCCCTCTGCCAGTTTAATGAAAGATTCTTGATTGCCTTTCATTCCCTGACTTCATTCCATCACTTGCAGATTTGAAAATTGTTCCATAGATGCCTATCTTTCTCTATAGCATTACCATTTACCCAGGAAACACTTTCAGCAGTACACCATCCCTGACTCCATCGCCCAATGGAATAGGTTGTTTCAGACTTTCACCTTACCTCTGCCTGAAATCACCATCCAACAAACTTATAACAAAAACCTGTGCATCACAACTAGCCTAAAATACTACAAAACAAAGCTAAATTACAAAGAGAGAGCCCTCTCTGGTTGCAGGTAGGCTAGGACCTGCAGCTAAAAGATTGGTTAGTGGTTACCTCGGCCGTATTCCCTACAGGAGGCAGGGAACAACCTGAGTGATAAAAATACCTACCATAGAAATTCTCACATCTTCCATGTGCATCTCGGTCAAGCATACCAAACCCTCCATATCTATCATGTATTCTTTCATGTGCATCACTCCTTCCCCCACCCATTTTCCATCCTCCACCCCTTACACCAAAAATGTCTCCAAGACCACTGACATATACACACACCATCTCATCTTCCAAATCTACCTCTAACTCTTCCACCTTGACCATGGTCCCTAGAATCCCATCTTCCAACACATCCCTTTTCATAACCAGAACAAGAAACTAGATCTCATAATTTTGGATTTAATTTTGGCATCTTGGTTTGAGAAGAATGTATATGCTAAGACTGTAGCACTAGCTCAACTAGTTTGGCCTACTTTATGAACATAATCTTTGATCCCCGTAAGGAAATGAAAGTTCAGAATAAATCTACAATGGCAATTTTCAAAGTACCAAGGGAGAACCATCTAAAAAGAATAACAAAATGTCGGAGTTTTTTAATGCACAAACAAAAAACTTCAACTATAAAAGTATCTTACCGAATGTCTTTAATATCAAGTCCCCTTGATGTCACGTCTATTGCAACTATTGTTGGGAATAATACTGAGAGGGGGGGTGGGGATGAATCAGTATTTATCAAATCAATAACATTTTTATTTTCATACTCAAATTTATATACGCTACTTCAATTAAGGGAACTCGCTTGTGCATGCAACTGTCTTTAAGGAAACTAGCGTATATCCACTGAACTTATGATTAATTTAATTCGTCATATGTTGATCTTTAATTAGTACATTAGTACTTTATTAACCATTTAAGTAGTAACCATGTGTAGTAATAACAGAATAAACCATCACACTGTTAGGATATTCCGACACATAGGAAATAGTTAAGTTCAACTTGGTCTAGTATAGAGTTAGGTATAGAGTTAGGTAAAGTGTGTTTCTTTACCATTGTACATTTTTTAACTTACAATCCAACGGTCACGATATGTAGTGATCCGACGGTTCACTCTCTCCTCGGTATTACTGACACTTGATCCGTGGCTTGACACCCGATTGGTCCATGAGTTCTATTTAAAGCGCATGGAGGGTCATTGTTCGGGTAATCCGTGCATGAGAGAAGCTTATGTAAATTTTCATTCTTTGATTAATAAATTGCCTGTAGTAGCCACGTTGGCGCAGGCCGTGGACTGTTTCCCTCTTTGAGGGTTTTAACCACGTCAAAAATACTGGTGTATTGATTTGTGATCTGGTTGTGAGCGGTGTCCTTTTGGTGTTCTTTCTGAGGAACTTACCCTGTAAATTCCTACATGGTATCAAAGCTATTTGAGGGCCGCGTCCGTTGGTGATCCAAATCTGAAGCCGGTAAAACTGCTTCCGACTGTCGTTTCCTAGATCTGTTGTTTCTGACTGCTTTCGGGCCGAGAGGACTGCTCTGTTGCATTCAGAGCATCTGTTCCAGTGAGGAACCCCTTTCATTTCACGCGAAAAGGTTTCCGGTAGCCCTAGCTGCGTCATTTTTCAGATCGGGAGGTATACAGTGTTTATTTGCAGTTTACTGTTATTTTCTCTCTGCTTATTTCGGTTGCAGTTTATTTAGTTTTTTTTTAACCGGATCTATACCTTTCATTTCTGCGTATGCTCTTTTCCCTGTGACTCTGTGCGATCTGGGCAAATCAGAAACAGAAAGGAAGGATTTTTCTCATGCGTATGCTCTTTTCCCTGCACCTTAGTGTGATCTCGGAAAATCAGAAACATTGAGAAAAATATTTAGTTTTTCGGCTAAAGCTAACTTTGAGCCGCAAGGTTCATTTTTTAAAATATTTAGTTTTTTGGGTAAAGCTAACTTCGAGCCGTAAGGTTCGTTTTTCTTTGCATATTCGTGTTGGGTTTTGTGTTTTGTGTTTTGTAGGGAAAAAGAGCTTTCTCAAGGCAAGCACACAAACCAAGGCCCCCCCCCCTCTCTCTCTCTCTCTCTCTCTCTCAATTTTTTTGTATAGATCAATTGGTTCAAAGCTATTTTAAGAGAGTAGAGGTCTTGGGTTCAAGTCTCCATTTTGTGGGGGCGGATTTTTTCATTTCCGCACATTCGCGCACTTTGCCGGCAACTTCAACAATTGTTTTTTCAAAAAGCCATAACTTCTTCATCCGGAAGCCTTTTTCAGAGCCGTTTTTTTTAAAACCGCCTAATTTTTCAAGATCTATCCATTGGAACACTTACTTTCAGCATCTTCAGCTTCAGTTTTTTTTTTAAATGGAAAGTCCATGCCAAGTCATTCTTGACAGCACTAACTTCTTCCAATGGATATCCTACATGGAGGATTTACTTAGAAGTAAAGGTCTCTACAGAATTGCCACAGGCCAAGAGACAAAACCAAAAGATGAAGAAAAGGCTGCTAAATGGGAAAATAGACAAGATCAAGCACGTAGTTTGATAGGGATGTCCATTTCTCCAGATCTTAGATTCCATATTGCAGAACTTGATACTCCTAAAGAAGCATTGGAACAAATCACTAAAGTTTTTGGGATTAAAAATGAAATTAGAGCCCATCAACTTGAAAATGAGTTGCTTACATTGGATCCTAATAATTTTTCTTGCATTGAAGATTTCTTGTCCAAATTCAAGACCCTTAGATATCTCTTGGAAGGTGTTAAGGTTAAGAAAGAAGATAGTAACCTTATTTATTCCATCCTTACTAAGTTGGGACTAGCCTACTCTGTATTTGTTTCCACCTTCCATTCTACAAGGGAAGCTTTCCTTTGTCAAGGAAAAGACTACAAGGCCCCTTCCTTTGACTCTTTTTGTGATTCTTTAATAAGAGAACAAGAAAAACTCTTACACCTTGGTCTTCTTAATCTTGGAAACTCTTCCAAGAAAGCGTTAGCCGCCCAGCAGCAACCAAATTCCAAGAATCCTAAGAAGTCATATCCTAAAAAGAATGGTCCTAAACCAAACAAGGGTCCTAAGCAAACTCATCCTCAAAATGAAAGATCATTTCAGCAAAATGATAAGACCAATAAAAACAAATGGAAGAAGACTGATAGACATTGTAACTTTTGTAATCGAGATGGCCACTTAGAATCTAAATGCTTTAAGAAGATGGAAGCCTTGGAAGCCGCAATGAAGAAACATAACATCCATGTGGAGCATTCTTCAACTTCAACTTCAACTTCATCTTCAGGAATGGCACTTTCTGCATGTCGTTGTCAATCATCTCAGTCTGCTTATGCATTAAATGTATCTTCTTCTTCTCATTCTCATGAGTGGCTCATTGATTCTGGAGCCTCTTATCACATGGCCAAAAACAAAGCCATGTTTTCTTCTTTAAATGATTGTAACACTAAAAATATATATGTTGGTGATGATAGATCTCTTAATGTTGTAGGGACTGGAACTGTTCATCTAGACAATGGTCAATTTAATGATGTATTATGTGTTCCAACCTTATCTTGCAACCTTCTATCTGTATATCAGATAACTCATTCAGGTGAAGGTAAAATTGTTGAATTTTCACCTCATGATGTTGTAATCAAGGATCTAAGAGATCCTAAACAGATTCTAGCTACTGGTATTGCTGATGATTCCACAAGATTGTATAAGTTTCACAACTTTGGGTCATCAAATCTTCCCTCAGTATTTGTTGCTCATAATGATGAAGTGAGAAAACTTTGGCATGAGCGATTTGGTCACTTAAACTATCGCTCCCTTCAGCATCTATGTAAAGAAAATATGGTGACAGGTCTTCCTATGGTATCTTGCAGAGATGGTGTTTGTTCCAGATGTGTACTCGGAAAACATCATCGGGACAGTTTTGAAAAATGTGCCTCTTGGCACGCCTCAGCCCCTTTACAGCTTGTGCACAGTGATTTATGTGGTCCACTTCATGTTGCTTCATTCTCTGGCTGCAAGTATTTCTTAACTTTCATTGATGATTTCTCCAGACGCACTTGGGTATACTTCTTAAAACTCAAGAGCGAAGTATTTAACACATTTTTGGCCTTCAAAGCCTTTGTTGAAAAACAATCTGGACATCAAATTCTTAAGCTAAGAACTGATAATGGTGGAGAATATGTTAAAAACACCTTCATCAACTTTTGCACCGAAAATGGAATTCAAATGCAACATACTGTTCCATACACTCCACAACAAAATGGTGTAGCTGAAAGGAAAAATCGCACCTTAAAGGAAATGGCTAATTGTATGATGCAATCTAAAGGACTCAGTCTTAGTTTTTGGGCCGAAGCAATTAATTGTGCAAATTATATAATCAATCACACTCCTACTAAGGTTCTAAAGAATATCACTCCAGAAGAAGCTTGGAGTTCCATTAAACCAGATGTAAGTCACTTTCGTGTTTTTGGAAGTGAAGCATGGGCCCATATTCCAGATGAAAAGCATAAAGCTTTAGAACCTAAGAGTGAGAAATGTACTTTTGTTGGATATTCTGAAGATGTAAAAGGTTATAGACTTATTCCATTTAAGTCCAAAAATGTTATCATTAGAAGAGATGTAAAATTTGATGAAAATAAATCGGCCTGCGAGCCTAGTCCAGCGGATGTGCCACCTCTTCCTATCTCTTCTACTTTTGAAAACATTTCTCCTTCAGATGATGAAAGTGAGGATGACAATCCTCCCCAGGATCCTCCTTTAGCTCCTCAACTTCCAAGATGGGTCCGTGCTACTCGGGATGCAGTCGGTGATCTTGCCGGTGATCCTACAGATCAGCGCCGCACACGTTCTCAATTTGAACGAGCCTCTTCTTTACTGGCTCAAGCTCCAGTAAATCATGATCCTGACACTTTTGCAGAAGCTTCAGGCCATCCAGATTGGGAAGCAGCTATGAATGAAGAATATCATTCATTGTTGGCAAATGATACATGGGATCTTGTTCCTCTACCAAAGGGACGAAAACTTGTAAGATGTAAATGGGTTTACAGAACCAAGTATGGACCAGATGGAAAAGTTGATAAACATAAAGCTCGTCTTGTTGCTAAGGGCTTTTCACAGGTTGAAGGCATTGACTACACTGAAACCTTCTCCCCAGTTGCCAAAATAAACTCTATCCGCCTTGTTCTTTCCCTTGCTGCCTCTTTTAAATGGGAAGTCCATCAGATGGATGTTAAATCTGCCTTCTTGCATGGGGACTTGCATGAAGAAATCTATATGGAACAACCCATTGGCTTCATCCAAACTGACTCTAGCCTTGTATGTCGACTTAAGAAATCTCTTTATGGTCTCAAGCAAGCTCCTCGGGCTTGGTATGCCAAAATGGATAGCTTTCTTTTAGAATCTGGCTTTTCTAGGTGTCATTCTGACAATACTGTCTACACCAAGAAAGTGGGCAACTCTCTTATCATCCTTGTTCTTTATGTTGATGATCTTATCCTTACTGGTAGTGATCCCAACCTTATAAACCATGTGAAGTCTAGCCTTAAAAGGAAATTTGAAATGACAGACTTAGGACACTTACACTATTTTCTCGGTCTTCAAGTCTTGCAATCCAAGGAGGGTATTTTCCTTTCCCAGTCCAAGTATGCTTGTGATATTCTTCGTCATTTTCACATGGAAGACTATAAGCCAGCCCCTTCTCCCTTTCAGTCTGGAGTCAAACTTTTAGTCTCTTGTACTTCTCCTGAAGTTGATGCTACCTTATACCGTCAACTTGTAGGAAAACTCTTGTATTTAACCCATACTCGTCCTGAACTTTCCTTTGCTGTTGGCCTTGTTGCTCGGTTTATGCAAAACCCCCGTGAAAGCCATTGGAAAGCAGCTAAAAGAATACTTCGTTATGTTCGAGGTACAGTTCATTTTGGGATTCATTACAGTGCCGAAGCAGCTCCTCTATTGGTTGGTTTCACTGATTCTGATTGGGCTGGTGACCCTGATGATCGGAAGTCTACTGCCGGTTATGTCTTCACTCTTGGTTCAGGACCTATTACATGGGCTTGTAAGAAACAGGCTGCCATTTCTCTTTCGTCAGCAGAAGCAGAGTATCGTGGTGCCGTGGAAGCTAGTAAGGAAGCCTTGTGGCTTCGTCAGATCCTATCAGAGTTTGGCTTTGAGCAGCAGCATCCAACCACACTTTGGTGTGATAATCAAAGTGCCATTCAGCTATGCAAAGATCCAGTCCAGCATCAGCGAAGCAAACACATTGAACTACACATGCACTTCATCAGAAAGCTCATTCATGACCATGTTCTTGAAGTGCAATATTGTTCAACAGATGATCAGGTTGCAGAATCTTCACAAAGGCTCTCACAGAGGCGAAGTTCACTAAACTTTGATATATGCTTGGAGTTCAGGAAGTTGTCACTAAGGGGGATAGGCTCTAGTGCCTCCTTCCTTCTCCTATTGTGTCATATTTGTAAATCCTTCAATCCTATCCCAAGTTGTTCTTAAGGGGGGATGTTAGGATATTCCGACACATAGGAAATAGTTAAGTTAAACTTGGTCTAGTATAGAGTTAGGTAAAGTGTGTTTCTTTACTGTTGTACATTTTGTAACTTACAATCCGACGGTCACGATATGTAGTGATCCGACGGTTCACTCTCTCCTCGGTATTACCGACACTTGATCCGTGGCTTGACACCCGATTGGTCCATGAGTTCTATTGGGCCATGGACTGTTTCCCTCTTTGAGGGTTTTAACCACGTCAAAAATACTGGTGTATTGATCTGTGATCTGGTTGTGAGCGGTGTCCTTTTGGTGTTCTTTTTGAGGAACTTACCCTGTAAATTCCTACACACACATAAGAAACACACATGAACACCAAGATTTAAGGTGGAAACCCAATGCGGGATAAAAACCACCTGTTGTTGTCATCTCTATCTTCTTTTAATATAAGAAAAACCTATTTACAATATTGTACTGGTGCAGACTCATACCAGTATGCAAGAACCCACCTACAGAAGGCTACAACCTTCTCTCGTTCTCTAGCTTCGACTGGAAGGGAGCTACAATCCCCAAGCTCTTGTACTAGCTGATATGTTTACTAGTACGTAGGCACTGACCTACAGAAGTATTCAACCTTCACTCGTTCTCCAGCTGCTACAGGAAGGGAGCTCCAACCCCCTAGCTCTTATACTGGCCGATATGTTTACCTGTATGTAGGCACCAGCCTATAGAAGGCTATGACCTTCTCTCGTCCTCGAGGGACCACGTTTCATGAATTTTAAAATTGGATACTCCTGGCACATAACACCACAATCTGAAGGCCACGTTTCATCAAATTTTCACACTGGACCCATCAGCAACATTGAAGCTCAAAATCAATGACCACTATAATAAAACCAATCACTGAAAAACCAATCAACTCTAAAGCAAATCACAATCAATCAATCTAAATATTCAGAATACTGTCACCTGAACACAGTCACCAAAACATAGAGTAGAACCCAAAACTCTTCATCAACAACCAGAACCAACTGCAACTTCAAAACTCATATCTCATAAGGTATATGCTGCTTCGAAGAACCGAACCGGCATGTAGACGCGCCTTCACCAAGGTGAACCAACGTATAGATATGCAAATACTAAGTTAAAACTTCACAACTATTCCAGGCTTCAGGCATACCAAGCTCATAACATTTACAGAATAAAACATGCATTAGTATTTTGATCTAGACTATCCATGATTAGACCACATAATGATAATTCAATTCAAGTCTTATGATCTTGATCCATCATCCATGATCAACCACTTAGGTGCATCCTTAGTTCAGATCAAGAAAAGCACTAGAAACCCATAACATGCATATTTGCTTTTGATCTAACTCTTCATAAGATATTCATTCCTTGAACAATTATCCCTTTGATCTTCTCGTCCTTATATACTTAGATCCTTTGTCAATACCTCGTAAAAAAACCTTGGATCAATACCTTGGACCAAAAACCTCAAACCAAATACCTCGAACCAAGAACCTCAGACCAAAACCTCGGACCAATACCTCAGACCAAAACCTTGATTTTCCATCTCGTACGTGCTTTTCCTTCTATGAAAGTGCATGCATATGTATACGCTACTTCTGTTCCATGAGCCTGCGTGTATATGCTACTTGGACAAAGTGAACCAATGTATACCTCTTAAACCATTCTCTTTCTTTAATCTCTAGAGTCTGATATGTAATTCTTTGTTGTTAACCTGTTGCACTGTGAATTGTCATCTATGTGAATTGCCATCAAGGACAACACTTGTATCATAATTCCAAAAATATCCCCCTTTGGACTGGATGGCAACCACAACACCAAGATACTCTCCCACTTTCACATCAAGGGCAAAGGGCAGACCAAGATATTCTCCCCCTTAGAGATGCACTATGTTATCCATGCTCCTCCTAAGCACATGCAGAATCTGCAAAGATATTTTTCAAAAGAATAGCATGACTCTATAACTCAACTAAGTGAGTATGACTTCCCTAAGACTAATGACTCATACATAGATCATTCACCCTACCAAGTGGGGATACACCAAATTTGACTCGTCCATCCAACCATGTGGGGATATACCAAATGTTTATACATGACTGAAATAGCAATTATTACATCATCCTTCCCATGAAAAGTGGGGTTACAAATTAGGTCTTTTCATGACCTTTACATTAAATGATACACATGACATTTATAACAAGGACCAATGATCTAAACAAGACCATGACAATCATCAACAACTATCATACACCATATATGATATGCACCATAAGTATCTATCAGCAACATCAATATCAACAGCCTGTATATGTCCATCATCCAAAGAGTCACCTGAATCAAACAAATATGTGGATCAAGAAATATAAGTATCATTATGTACCAATATATTCTAATATAATTCCAACAATGCATCATTAGAAACAAATGTCCCCCCTGAACCTGTGCCAACTGTTCACCGTTAGATCTGATTGTTGCAAATATCAGTAAGAATCATCAAGGCATCATCATCAATCAGATATACATCAAGTCATCAAAAACTTATGAGGATCAAAATAATTTCTAAATAACATCCATAGACTATAATCATCAATCATCCAGACAGAAAAGATAATTGATAATTTTCTAAACCATATCAGATCACTTTTATGAGTCTTTCCCACTGCTTCTTCAACCAAACAACATATACGCGACTGTACAACTTCTAACTCATGTATATACATGACTTGTCTTCATGATAACTGCGTATGATAATTGGAATTCTGAAGTTTCACACTTTCAGCTCCCCCTGAGTCTGTTATGTTTGTATATTGTGCTATGCCACATCTTTCTAACTGTACGTCCTTCTTCTTCCATATCTTGGAGTGTGATGATATTTTCTTCTTTTGGTATGTTGGCCAACATTTTCTCATGCATTCTTTTGCTATATGCCCAAACTTGTTACAAGCATAGCATCTTATATGTTTCATATTCCCTCTATAGTAGTCGATGGCTTTGTGACCAAACATATTGCAAGAAAAACAATATCCCTTAAAGTACCTAGAAGTTGATGATGTTTCTACTTCTGCATCTGCCTGCAACATGTCCAAAATTATGACATATAGAACATGCATCATTATTCATCAGAGTAAAAAATTGATTATCACTTCCATAGTTAGGAGTAAATGATTTTCTTTGAAGTCTTTCTTTCCTTGGTTGTTGATGGGGTTGACCTCTTATCTCCTTGTTGGAAATTTCAGATTTTGCATTATAATTCCTTGCCTCATCTTGTGAGGTAGATTCACCTTTAATAGTTTCATGAAAACCAAGACTAGTTTTGATGGTAGAATACCTTTGACTACTAAGAATATTATCCAAAATCTTAGTACTATCTTGAAATCGTAACAGTTTATCCTTTTCTTCTAATTTTCCTTTTAAGATATTTACCTCAACCTGATATTGCTCTTCCTTTTCCAGATATTGCTTCTTCATGATTTCTTCAGCCTTTCTTCCTTCTTCCACTTGTTGCCTTAATTTGATAATCTCATTTTCTTGTTCTTCATCTTCTTGAGGTAGTTCTTCATTCTGCTTATTTGAATTTTTAGGATCTTCTTTTAGAGAGATGATCTTAGCTTCAAGACTTTCATAGTAACTGGATCTATCTTTAAGTCTCTTGATTTTTGTACTCTTTTCATTTAATTCATTTCTTAATGATGTCACTTCATCCTACAACTTTTGACATTGATCTTCCTTTTCCTTATACTGCTTCCTTACTTTGTGTCTTTCCTCCAACTGAGCTTTAATCTAGTAACTTCTTCTCTGAAGGCACACTCCCTTTTGTCAAATAGATCTTGTTGATCTCTAATTTTATCTGTGAGTCTTTTAGCTTCTACCTCTATGTTTCTTTCACTATCACTTTCAATATCTTCAACATTGCATGAACAGAGAAAAGTATCACCAAAAGATCAAAAATTTGTACCTGATACTTATTTTTCTTGTTCATCTTCAATCTAAGGTGATTCTGAATCTGAATACTTGCTTCAACCTGATGGCCAATTGTCTCTCCTATTGCCATTTTTCCTTTGAGATGTATTCTTCTTCTTAGGCACTTTCTTCTTTAGCTTCCTTCCCATTGTTTCTACAGATCTCCTTTAAGCGATCAAGCTTCTGCCAAAGGACTTGGTCTGATACTATTTTTTGGGAATAATATTGAGAGGGGGGGGGGGGGGGGGGGTTAATCAATATTTATCAAATCAATAACATTTTTATTTTCATACTTAAATTTATATACGCTACTTCAATAAAGGGAAATCGCGTGTGCACACAACTGTCTTTAAGGCAACCAGCATATATCCAGTGAACCTATGATTCAGTTAGTTCATCATATGTTGATCTTTAATCAGTGAATTAGTATTTTATTAACCATTTAAATAGTAACCATGTGTAGTAATAACATAATAAACCATCACACATAAGAAACACACATGAACACCAATATTTAAGGTGGAAACCCAATGCGGGACAAAAACCACCTGTTGATGTCATCTCTGTCTTCTTTTAATATAAGAAAAACATGTTTACAATCTTGTACTGGTGCAGACTCATACCAATATGAAGGAAACCACATGCCAAAGCTTACAACCTTCTCCCAATCTCCAACTTCTACTGGAAGGGAGCTACAACCCCTAGCTCTTGTACTAGACGATATGTTTACTAGTACGTAGGCACTGGCCTACAAAAGGCTTCGACCTTCACTCGTTCTCCAACTGCTACTAGAAGGGAGCTCCAACCCCCTAGCTCTTGTACTCACCGATATGTTTACCAGTACGTAGGCACTGACCTACAGAAGGTTATGACCTCCTCTCTTCCTTGAAGGACCACATTTCATGAATTTTTAGACTGGATACTCCTGGTACATAACACCACAATCTGAAGGCCACGTTTCATCAAATTTTCACATTGGACCCGTCACCAACATTGAAGCTCAAAATAAATCACCACTACAATAAAACCAATCATTGAAAAACCCATCAACTCTGAAGAAAATCAAAATCAAGCAATTTGAATATTTAGAATACTATCACCAGAACACAGTGACCAAAACACAAAGCAAAACCCGTAAATCCGCATCAACAACCAGAACCAACTTCAACTTCAAACCTCATATCTCATAAGGTATACGCTACTTCGAAAAACTGAACCGACCTATATACGTGCCTTCACTAAGGTGAACCAGCATATAGATCTACAAATACTAACTTAAAACTTCACAGCTATTCCAAACTATAGTCATACCCAGATCATAACATTTACAGAATAAAACACGCGTTAGTATTCAAATCTAGACTATCCATGATGAGACCACATAGTGATAATTCATTTCAGGTCTTATGATCCCAATCCATCATCCATCATCAACCACTTAGGTGCATCCTTAGTTCAAATCAAGCAAAGCACCAAAAACCCATAACATGCATATTTGCTTTCGATCTAACTCTTCATAAGATATTCATTCTTTGTACACTTAGCCCTTTGATATTCTCCTCCTTATATACTTAGATCCTTTTTCAATACCTCAAACAAAAACCTTGGATCAATACCTTGGACCAAAAAGGTCGGACCAAATACCTCGGACCAAAACCTCAAACCAATACCTCGAACCAAAACCTTGATTTTCCATCCCATACATGCTTTTCCTTCTATGAAAGTGTGTGCATATGTATACATTACTTTTGTTTCGTGAACCCATGTGTGTACGCTACTTGGACAAAGTGAACCAGCGTATACCTCTTAAACCATCCTCTTTCTTCAATCTCTGGAGTTTGATCTGTAATACTTTGTTTTTAGCCTGTTGCACTGTGAACTGTCATCTATGTGAGTTGCCATCAAGGATAACACCTGTACCTTAATGCCAACAACTATAATAGATGACCTCCCTGATTTGAATGGTGTTAAAACTAAATCCCTCTCATGTTGGATTTTATCACCATGGATAGCAACAACCCCAAATTGTCAAGCAAGAATAAAATTTTATCACACATCTTCTTTATTGAACAAAGAAATAAAAGTTTAGAACTAGGTTCCTAACTATGAATAATTTTTTCCCGTCTTCTTTGTTTCTAAAAGGCTACACAAAATTCCATGTATTGCAGAAGGATATAATTTTTTGACACAATATATTATGAAATTCAACATACTACAATAATGTATAGCTTTCCGACACAATATAGATAATAAAATAACTACAAAAATTACCTTCATCCCTCATATAGTAATTAAAGAATTAGAAAATTGAGAAACCGAGATGGTAGAAATATAAGACCTGTGTGATGGATTTATTTGTAGACATATCATCAACGTTTCCAATATTGAGTTGAATAGGATCAATTAGAAAATCACCAAAAACATTAGACACTTCCTTAAGACATGTGCCAGTATACATCAGAGTTTACCTCTGGGTAGGGATTTCATTAACATTTTACATATCTGGGGCTCAAATCCCATATCAAGCATGTGATCAACTTCATCAAGAACCAAGAGAGAAACTTGTTGCAGGTTAACCTTCCTCATTTCTAAGAAATCATTCAGCCTTCTTGGTGTGGCAACAACAATGTCTGCACCCCTTTCTAAATCCCTTAATTGATGAACATTTGGGGAACACCATATATACACTACAAAACACATTAATATAATTGAACATGAGATTATCAACTTGCGTATTGTGTTATTTTTAACCTTACTGAAAAAATAAATATAGGAAAGCATTAAATACAGTGCTTGTAATTCTTGATGACTTACCAAATTTTATAGCTTCATATTGTCTCTGAGTCGCAATCTCCCTCGTAGGTGCCAAAACAAGTACAGTTGGACCCCTCTATGAATTTTTCCTACATTGTTTCAAGTGAAAAAATGAAGGAAACAAATATACTAAGGTCTTTCAAGAGCCTTTTTTGGAAATTGCTACAATATCTCGGTTCTATAGAACAATGGACCAAGATTGTGCCTGAATGGGAGTAGGCCATGAAAACCATGCATTTTGAATCTGAAAGGGAAAAAAGGCATATCAACATCGTAAGCGTAGAAATAAAACCACTTGTCCAATAAGATTTTAGCCTCTGGCAATAAATGAAACATAATTTGTTTTACAAGTCTAGGATCTTGACTTTGCAATTTAGAATTAATTTCATTGAAACATCAACTACAATAATAAGTTTTCCCAGTGCATCAAGTGCTGCAGGGTTTCCTGTAGAAGCAACTAAAGAAGAAATATGGGACTTTTCATGGCGAACGACTGACCCAAAGAGTGGAAACCTGACCCATATGACTTGTAAGCCATCCTGAGACAACAGATAGACCACTTGGATTAGCTCACATAGTTAAAAAATGTGATACATTTCTATTGTGAAGTAGCATAGTGTACTACATGTGCTCCTATCTAAAGAAAATATTGCACCTATGACAAGTTCAAAGGATAATTGAGATGTAAGTTTGAATTGATAAAAAATACAAATCTAAAGGCATTGTGATACTATTCATAGTAATCAATTGATTCTAGCTCTAATGAAAATAAATATATGGTAATAGAAAATAACTAATCTAAAAAAGCTCACTTGCACATAATGCATGGTAACAGTACGAGACAACCTATCTAAAAAATCTTGCATGCACAATAATGCATGATAAAAGAAAAGAGAAACAACTTTCTAAAATATTATATTAATGCACAACAAACCCAATCTATGAGCTACATAATCAATTAAATACATCAATATTGTAACATATTAAATTTCTCAGCATGAAATTGTAAAACTTTGAGAAGGATAACATAATAACATACCTCTCTAAGAATTTATGGAGGAAATCTAGCAGCCTCAAATTTCATAAAGGGAGCAAGCACATTTTCTCCTTGGTAACTATAACTAGTTAGAATACGAGTAATAAATTTGACATTACCCTATAAAAGTATAACCTGTATATCCTAACCATAATCTCTAAGAGTCTCATTTTAAGGTCTCAATTATAAAAAAAACAGAGTATTCAATACCTTAAACCCTTTGTAGCTCTCTACCAAAACCTATATTTCAATTTATTATCTTAAGCTAAATTAATGTGTAGTGATAATAATATTCTTAGAAAATGCCATTAATTATCCATAATAATATGACTTCCAATTAAAGAAATATACCCTTCAAAGTATCAGACAATATATGGTCTTAACAAAAAACTTAGCCGCAAACAATTTGTATCTGGTTATACATTAGAAGGTAAATTGTAATGCAAACTCTTAGATAAATAGTTAGTTGCACAATAGAGAATTTCCTATAAACACTGAGTATAATAAACTATTATGCAATACTCTCACATACCACAACAGTTAATTCATGCTCCCTCTGATAAGCATCTATGTATGCAACAAGTGGAGGGTCAGAGAACCCATGCATTCTTTGGTGTTTGAAATCCTGCATAGGATAGTTGTGATCACTTTCCCCACATTTAAACATGTTAGATCGTGCCCCAAGTCCAACTGAAGCATTAGAAACATTGAGATATCCTATCAGAGCATGAGATAAGTGCACCTCTCCCATCCCCTACAACAAACAACAACTAGAATACCATTAAATCCAATAAAAATCCAAGATACAATTACTATAAAATTAACAAGTGCAACAAAAAAATAACCTACAAAAAAACAAAAAATAAAAATAAAAATAAAAATAGAGACTATGTGTGGCAATGCATTATCCTATGAAGTTCAAGATCACATCATCACATATTAAGAAAAGAAAAAAAAAATATTAAATTCACATGGTTATGCACCCAAATAACAAACATGGGCCTTCTTCACTGCAATATATGTGTGCTCACTAATCCACATCATACACACAAAGAACTAATGTCCAAAACAAAATGATGATTGAGATAAATATGGTTAATAGATATTTGATAAGTATCATATTGGTCGCAGGGATAAAAAATCTCAATCATAAAACTAGTTAACAAAATGATAAATTGGAGATGATACACTACTTTAAGAACACAACTTGTAAGCATGAGAAGGATAAACATCAAGCTCTTTTTTCTTCTTTAGTGCGAGTTCATTTAACCAAGTGGAGTATGTTTCCTATTTGAAAAAATCACAAGGATGAAGGAAAACAATACAATAAATTTTCCATCACATTGTCATACTTTCCCAAACAAAGAAATGAAGGTAAGCATTCTTTAGTTACATTTCCTTGTGCCAAACAAGTTATCAACCACAACCATATCTCTGCCATAGAAAATAACAACTTAGAGACCAACTGTCAATGATTCATTCCTAAATTAATTCCTTTTCAATCATAAGTTACTCAGTTGCAGTCAAAGAGAGTATGAATGAATTGATTCATGATCTAGGAATCTCATATTTGATTTAAAACCAAAAAGTGATTCTTGTATGTATAAGCAACATCAACATATGCACGAATGCTTATTACTACATCCAAAGTTACCATGCTCGACTCCAAGAATGACATTAGAAGGATGAAGAGTAAGAGTTGACTCAAATGTTAAATTCGCTTGAGGCCACACATTAATTCTATATTTCAGGTATTGATGGCTTTATAAAACCTACATATGGGTCATTCACCCATATTATTGTATTCAGGATGGCCGAGTCACCTTATTGGGATTAGTGCTCCTTAATGAAGAAATAGGTGTATAAATACACCATCCTCCTCATTTGTAAATCATTCACTCAAGTTGTTTATGGATAAAATGTTTAAGGGAAATATTATCTGTAGCATTCATCTCTTAAGTACTTGCATTTGCACAACACTACTCTTTCTTGTGTTCTTGTGTCAGACTTTTCTTTCAAGCACATAGCATGATTTCATCACTAGTGTGATCATTATCTAAGTGTTTTTATATGTTTATGTTGTGATATATTAGGGTTTATTGAATATTTTACAATAGATCCACTATCTCAATCATATGGCTCACCGAACTTGAACGTTCAGGGTCAAAATTCAGAACTTGAAAAAGAAAAAAAAGAAAAAAATTAGTTTCATCCAAGTTCGGCAAGCCTATAAGATGAACCTCAAGTCAAATAAAATAGATTTGAACCTAATCGAACCGAATCAATAATTTAATGGAAAAAATTCAAGCAGGATCGGGTTCAACTTGGGGTTTCTAATTTTTTTTTTTAGAAAAGTTAAAAAAATGGAACCCACGACATGATTATCATTTTTCAACAGGTTGAAACTCTTTTCTAACAACTAACTTACTTCTATACAAATTTGATATGTGTTCAAGGGTTAAAGGGAAGAGGAACTCTTACACGCTGTAACTATCATATCAGGGAGGTTGGATTCCATAACATGGAGTCCAAACTTATTTCATCCATGCATGAGCTTTGTCAAAGAGTTTTGATAGTCTCAATACTTCAATATCATACTTGTATGCATGCTGTTAAGTGATTATGGGTTTTCATCTTGCAACAAATAATAATTGAAAATTTTTCAATGAGAAAAAAAATGCACTATCTTTTATTAAAAAGAAAAGTTAGTTATAATTTTGTCTGTTTGAGATCCCAAAAATGTACATGCAACAAAATCCTATCAGAGGAGAGTAAACTTAGGATTCATGTTCATCACTATTAGTATTTTTTTATGTATGATGCCATAAAACACATGTATATGGACTTAATCAATATACTTTTGATGAGTCTCGTGAATAGTTATATCTTGAAGATCATTATGCCATCTTCCAACATTAAAACTATCCTTTCTCACATTAATTCACATTTTTGGTTATAATATGCTTAGTAAGAAGAATAAAATGTGTTTGTCATAGTATGTGGCCTAATGTGGTTTAAATACAGTAAAAGTAAGAATTTTTTAGGCATTTACTATGTAGGGGCTTGATGGAGACAACTAGGAGATAATCGAGGGGGTTTGTCCACCTCCTTAACTCCTAACTCGACTTGGGATTACAACATCCTCTCTCACCAGTTCAAATGCATTGGTAGCCAGGTAACTCCTAGTACAAGTGAAGGTTAAGAGGGACCAAATCCACCATTTTCGATATCATAGAGGGAATCAGTCCCATTTTCAAGGGGGCTACTATCAACTACCCTTTTGTATAAATAAACAAGATGAAAATCTCATTAGGATTTGAATTTTTGATTCAGCTAGGTGTAGTTATTGAGCTCAGAGCTTGACATTGTTATTTTTACTTTCATGTGATGTATGAGAATTTTGATTTCTAATAATGAGAAGTTGGTTATTCAGTTGCATCTGAATTAGTTTTAGAGGGTTGAGACCCTTGGGTTTGGGCCCAACCTAGAGGCTTTGGTCCCTGTTTTTTACTTTCGTTTTGTTCTTAGTTCCAAGCATTTCATAGCTTTCTTTCATTATAGTAGAGGTTAATTTATAAAAACTTGTGATTGCAAGATTCATAATCACCTCTCTTGTGGGAGAATGGTTGGAAGGATCCCCAATCTCATCCTAAAAACATTGTGTTTATGATTTCTTTGAAATAGATAGATGTTAATTTTGCTTTTTCATATTTACTTTTTGTAACTTAGGGGTTAGTTCAATGATTAGAGTAGTGTTATGGAATGAAATAGATTTTATCCAAATTCAGCTCATATCTTCCATCATAGTTTATATCATTGTGTTAATGATCAATGGATGTATGTATGTAGATAGTTGCAGGGTCGTGTTGATCTTCAAGGGGGGAACCTCTTTCACCTCCATTTTGGATTTCTCCATCTTCTCTTTCCATCCCTCAATTCTACCTCCAAACCTTTGTTTCCACAATCACTTTGCCTAGGAAATTTAGGACATCATGGGAATTCATCCTAGTGCAAGACAAACATCTAAGAGGTCCTAGGCTTGGCTAGGAGGCTTCCCCAACCTTCCTTCACTCTCTCCAACCTTAATCTACCTCTTCATTCCCTTAAGGAATCATCTCCACCCTAAAAAGGCTCTCGAAAACCCTCCTGTAGCATTATAGTTCCTCCTGTAGCAATACAAGACCTCCTGTAGCAGGCTTGTAGCACCACTTTTCTTCACCTTCTTTGCTCCCCACTTCAACCTTAGCTTAGTCAAGATGAAAAATGACCCCAAGTTGTGATTTTATGATCAAGGGAAGATCTTAAACCACTACAACCATTCCTTTCCTCACTACAAAACAAAGTAAAATTATTAGTTTTTCCATCACAAACATGATGCAAGTTAGATTTCTCATTTTCAAGCAAGTGTGAAATAGATAGATGATACATGAAATTATGTTGTTGGTTTTATGATTTATGGAAGATAGAGTAGGTTTCCTTCTGCAAGTAGATTATCCCTTCTCCTTTCATGAAATTATTAATTAGTATCTACAAGTTGAGAAAATAGCATTTTCATTTTCATAGCTAGAATCAGTTTTCAATTGTGCTTTTGTCAATAAGCTTTCACTATAGTTTAGTAGGAGGAGTGGTATCTAAACACCTTGATATAATTTCATGACTGAGGGTGGCATGAGTAGAATCTAACCTACTATACATATAGCCCTGTCACCTCGAAGTTTGTATGAACCCCGGGTTGATAATTTGAGTTGAGGAGCCCTTGGGAGTTGCAACATTCTTGGTGCAATACCAGAGCTCAACACTTTTTGGTGCCATTTTTGGGGAGGTTTCTAAGTAGATGTTATTTTTGCTTAAGAATTGTTTTCTTTTTTGCATTCATTATTGAGAAAGTAAAAAAAAAAAAAAAAAAAACTTTCATGCCTCATAGGAGTAGGGACAATCAAGGAATTTTTTTACCAAAAACCCCCACACCCTCAAGCAGTAAACTTTCACTCTCCTTTGGTGATTGTGCACTTCCATCTATGACTGCGGGGGAGTTAAAAGACCCTCTAGGTGAGAAACCCAATTTTTTTGAAGAAACTATTGGGGAAGAATAATAACCCACTTCACTTACCCAAACTATGGCTGAAAACATGAATAATGAGGTTTTCCCCATCAACAAAACCAATGGAGAGGCTAGAATGAAGAATATAAGCCTTATTTCCCTTCCACACTTCCATGGCTTAACCTCTGAGGATATTGACACCTTCATGTTTGAAATTGTTGTTGTTTGTAGGACCTATGACTATGCCTCTGATGAATAGAAGCTGAAGTTGTTCCCCTCTACCCTTAAAGATGCATCCTTGCACTGGTTTATGGGTCTGACTAGGGGCATCATCACTACCTAGGCCCAAATGAAACAGGCCTTCAATAGAAAGTACAGGGACCACTGTAGGTCCAAAGAAACCAACAAAGAAATATTTAGGATGACTGATGGACCCAATGAATCCCTAGAGGACTATGGGGAGATATTTCAACTCAATTATAGGAGGGCCAACTGTACCCTTGATTCTAAGTCACTCAATCTAGTTCTTCTCTGAGGGATCAAGGAGAATATGTTGGAAACCCTCAACATGTTATCTGGAGGAGATATCTATCAATTACCCTATGATGACATCAAAAATGTATTCAAGAATCACTATAGAGCTGCTAGGAAAAAGGGTAGGGCTAGTCAAGGCTTGATTAGTTCCTCTCCCTCCACCACATCCATCAAGAATGAGATAGGGAGCATGTTGGAGGATTTCAAGAGTGAAATGTTGCATACCTTTACATTGAAAATGGATACCATGAAAATAAAAATAAAACAAGAGGAATCAAGGAGGGCACTAGCTATTGTTTTCCTTAGAGGCCCTGAAATACATCCTAGGAATGAATTCCCATTGAATGTCATAGAAGTTTTCCTAGTCTGTGAAGAAAATAATGCAATATAAAATTCCCCTCTTTGTTAGACCTAAAAGTTGTATACCAAGGGGTAGCAAGTAGGTCAGAGAAAATTTGCTTCATTAATCAAAGAAGGCCTTAAGGACCTCGACCACATCAAAAGGACATGTAAAGTGCACATTACTCTTATTACAATCCAAATCAGAATGCACCTTTCTAGCCTTGGTACCCTTCGACTCATCCATCATGGTACACACCTCCTTCTTGGCCTTATGCTCCTCCATACCCTCCTCAACATGTCAACCATCCTTTTCAGCCCTATCCTCCCCAATCTTCTCAATGGGGCAACCCATCACAAGGGTGGAGGCCTCAAGCCAACTAGCCTCTTGATTTACTATGTAAACCATATTTCACTAATCATACTCCACCTAAGAAATCGAAAATGCTTTCTCAACCCAATCCAAACCCGAAAAAAAGAAAGCACAACAAGTGTACAGTGGGGAGACATCTTATCCTGCTTATGCTATGGAAATCTAGGAGATCAACCTTCAATATTGTTATAGACATTTTTGTGCCTTACAGCATGAAGCATGAAATGTCCATAATCTAAGGGATCCAAAGTCCCTAAACATGTTGTTCCTACCCCTAGAGGAACAAGGCCAACAAACCACAGCAATTCAGACAAGTTCTCCACTGAAATTACTCAAAAACAAGCCAATTCTGGATCATGTCAACTGCTCCACTGAGCATCTGCGCTGAATGTCAACTGCTCCACTATCCACCTGCGTTGAATGTCAACTCCAACAAAGGCTACCTGCGCTGAGCGAGTTTGGACAAGTGGAAGGCTCATTCCTCAATGTGTCAATGCCCAGGAAGCTTCCAAAATGACACTTGGATCAGGGAATTCGACTGGTGATGAGTAAGAGGTTCCAAATCTCCAAGTGGAAGCAAGAACCTCCAAGTGGACTCAAGAACTGAAGAAGGAGAGGACACTAGTCAGTTTCATACCAGCCTCAAGCTGACTCATCCTCTCTCCAAACATCTATATATGGATCTCTCTCCCATGAGATCTAGAGGCTGGAATTTTGTGAATGCAAAGAATTGCTGTTGGTTTGAGTTTAGAACTATTGGGTGATTTGCTTTGAAGGAGGTGAAGAGGAGATTTCTTTCTGCTGGGAAGGTGATGCTGGATTGGGCCTCTTATGGTTGTATCACTTCCTGAACTTTACTTCTTCCATTAATAAAGCCATTTGAGTTTCTTCTATATGCATGTATCTCAATGATGTCTTGTTATACTTGTGTATTTAGTTTATTCTAATCCTTAAACTAGTTATGAATGTATGCTTCTTGTAGTTTCCCTCTCTTGTCATTTTGCAGGATCTTGGTGTAGCTGGGCCAGTAAAAGAGCAAAGAGCTGGGAGCAAGCAGCAAGGAGATAGATTGGATCAACCATTGGCGGAAGACATCGGTTAGTGGATCTCTTTCTTCCCCTTTTACATTTCATAAAGAAGAAATCTTAGATAGCTTTGCTTTGCTTGTTGCTGAGGTACTATCACCCTTAGAGTGGGATAGGGTCATTCCGTATTGGATAATTTTCCCAACAACAAATTGGAGACTCCGCTGGGGATCGTATCTTGTTGGTTTGTTTGTGTTTTTGCTATTCATTTCATAAACATAGGGAGTACCGAATCGAACTGTATTTGGATTCTTTCAAATGCAAAGTAGAGGGCAGCTACTCTAGCTCAGTTTTTTGGGCCTGTTTATGATTTGAAGAGCTGATCCACAAGTACTCTGAATAGCTCTTAGTGATAGCTTTTCATCCTCCTTTGAATCATCCCTTAGTGTGTACTTGATTGCTAGCTTTGATTTGGCCAAAAACTGTGATTTTAACTGCAAACCGTAGCTCAAAACCCCGGAACATTCTCGTTCTGGTTTCAGCGCAGACCTAGTGAAGAGGTTCTGCATTTCAACGCAGGTCCCGTGAAGGCTACCTGCGCTGAATGTCAAAACCTCTGTGTTACACCTGCGCTGAAACAGTCTTTGCCTTGTGCAACTGTGGTTCCCTGTGTCTTTTGCTCAGTTTTCATCCCTGTTTTTGCAGCCTGTTATCAGTCAATGTACCTATCTGAAACCACCTTTCTTTGCCTCTATTCCGCCTCGGTTGTATAAAGAAACTGTATTTGTTCTTTGTGTATTTCTTACATCATTTGCAGTTTCCCATTACGAAAGTGAACTAGTCTTGCTGTGACCTCTTAGATCTAGACCTGTCATAAGTGTCGTTTTGATCTTAGGAGTTAGTTTGTTTGCTGTTCACAGCTGATTGAGCTTTTGCTTTCGTCATATGGTTTGAATTTATGCATTTCTAGTGTCGAAACAAGTAAATCATAAGGTGTCTTTTGATTTTGGACAAAAAGCTTGTTTGTTTTCACTTGAAATCGAATTCAAAATTATACAACAGCTTTCTTTTTATAAGCATCAATATTAAGAAAGAGAAAAGAAATACCTGCATTGTGCATTTGCATTTTGACAGCTTGCATGTTGATTTAGGAAAAAGTGCATTAGTGTGTGCTCTATGATCTGTGTGAAAAGATGATGTCTTTCTTTTCCCTCAGTAGTTAAGATTTTCATATGTTGAAATGATTGAAAAAGCTTTCTTCTCATCTTTAGACTGCATTTAGGAGTTGTACCATACATCTCGTGGTGATCCATAAAGGCAAACTGCTAAACAAGATCAACCTAAAATAAATTGAATGAACATAACAACGCTTTGAAACATAATGCAAACACATAGAGGTCTAAGCTAGAGACGTGTTCCGACGTCGTTAAACGTGATATCTTACCGTTGAGTGGTTAGGTGATTCCTCCACGGTGAAACGATAAGTATCAATACGGACTTGTGCTCCCACGTACCGTCGCGTATATATTGGGAGACCCCTATAGGAATAAATCCTTTATCCATAGGAAGCCGTGTCGGCTGCCCTACTGATCGCAATGCAGTGAACACAGCATTCACGAAGATCGACCACCCGTACCGTAAAACGTATTCTGTGGTTTTGCGAAATGTTTGGCACACCCTCTGCCTAGAACTCCAGAGCAGTTTCTTTTGGCCTTTTTCAGACTCTATAACAGAAAAAGTCCATCCGAGCATTTGTCACTTCGGGCTCGTTAAAACATCGAAGGAGACTAGAGTCATCTTTAGCTTTTTCTTGACTCTTAAAAAGTGAAAAAGCAAGTTGTGTCTAAAGCGTCGTTATAAAATTTATTTTAAGCGGAACATAATCACCTCCTATTCCTGTGTTGATCTTTAGGTTGAGAACATGGAACACACCAACCAAGGAATTCCCCATGATGGAAATCCTAGTCCTTTCTCCTCTTGGGGAGATGTTGGTGCGCCCCACATGGCCACATTGTCGCTTCCAGGACTGACAATTGGCCTGCCAGTCTGGCTATTCTCAACCAGTGTAGTTCAGAACACCACGGTTCCTGAACAGTTGAGTCAATAGTTAGATCAGTCTAGAGCTGCCCACCAGCCTTCTACTTCCTATAACTCTTCCTCCAATCCTTCCTCTTCGCAAGGTAGAGCCGGCAAAAGCCAAGCTCCCAAAGAGAAGAAGGAGAAGAAGAAGAGAGAGAAGAAGCAGAAGGAGCCAAAGGCGACTGGGGGCAAGCAAAAGGCATCGGACAAAAATCCACACACAGCACAGACCGGGCCTAAATCGCCATGTGTCATATGTAGAGGAGACCACTTCCATAGAGATTGTCCCTGTATTCCCTGGATACTAAGGGACTGGTCCCCTCGTTTGCACAATTCGGGAGCATCAACCTCTGATAGCCATGTTGAATGCTTACCGACAACCAGCGAAAGTGAAGGTTCAAGACAAAGAGGGGGAGCAAGATCCCCCTGCAGACTGTGTGAGGGCGATCACGCCATCCACCGTTGTCCCTTCTTAGACGAAGCGAAGAGAGTTTTGGAAGATCGTCCAGTTTCACCGTTACGACTTCCTCCTGGATATAATAAACTTGTGCCAAGTCCTTCGTTGGTTGAGAATACATTTGGCCCGCTCAAGTGGTCAGCTGAAGCGTCAATCGTTGAAAATGAACCCACTGAATCCAGACCGGACGAAAGTCCAAAGGTCGAAACGGCAGTTGACCTGGTTCTGCCTTCAGAGGTTTCATCTTCAAATGGCACCGTCACTGAAGATTCATCTTCGAATGACACCCTCACTGAAGAGAATAAGGAAGACACCATCCAGATTCTTTTCATCAACACAGACTCTGATGAGCATCAGGGCAATGCGCCCATTCCTTTATCGCAGGAAGGAACTTCGTCAGGGTCATATCCGGCCGTGTATTCGGTCCAACCACCAAGCAACCTGGTTGTGTCCTTTGATTGGAACCAACTAGGCAGACCCCGGTTGCCAGCCAGTATACCATTCAGAATTATAGTCCAAATATACAGAATGGTAATGGTTGGCACTATCATTGATGAAGGGGCATCTGTGAGTATCCTTTCCTCTGTTGCTTGGAAAGCACTGGGTTCCCCAGCGCTTCTGCCTGAGATAAGAAATCTCTCGGGCTTTGATAAAGGAACCAGTCGACCATTAGGGATCCTCCCCAATGTGCCCATTACATTGAAAGGGAAGGCCGTTCAAATGAACGTGATGGTCGTTCAAGGACCCTTGGATTATAACCTACTCCTTGGACGAGACTATATATATTGCATGGGAGCAGTAGTCTCCTCACTCTTTAGAGTAATGTGTTTTCCACACGAAGGAAGGATGGTCAAGCTTGTAGACCAACTTTCATTTCCGGGATCACGCATCGCAAATAGTCACATACCAACCCTGAATGGTCTATTCAATCAAGAAATGTCTCTGCCCCCAGTCCTTCTTCCCGATGAGTGCGAGTGATTCGGAAAATAGGACTGGAACCCAGGGGGCATGCATCCTGGCCTGCTTCGGGCAGAGAAAACCCTGGGTATAAGGTAGGTTTCCGCGGGAGAATATGACTAGTCCGTACCCCGTCCGTCTAGGAAGAGGGGTTGTTCTAGAACAAGATTCTTTTGTCAAAGTTATGTGTTTGATGCAACGTGTCACTCACCTTTGTCTATTTCGGTAGACACCGCCAAGGAATGTTCTATTTAATCTACTAATGGAACAATCTTTGGGTATCCTGAAAGAGGTAGGCCTCGCGCGGTAAAACATTTGTTTTGGCGTAAAAGAAAGAGGTAACCTTGAAACTCTGTTTTATACCTGGGGGCATGCAAACCTTTTGGAGTGCAAGCAAGGAGCGGTTATTTATCTGCTTTTTGGATTAGTCGTAGCCGAACTTGCATAAAGAAAGGATGTGGGGCAAAAATCTAAAAGTTGTCGTTTTTATAGGAGACATTCTTATCTTATGACTGGTATAAACGAGCAGTTTTAGCAAAGTTCATGCTCGTTAAAAAATAAACGCAAATATTGAGCAGTTTTAGCACGAGTTCATGCTCGTTAAAAAGTAAATGCACTTGTGAGCAAGCTTCCCCCTAGAGTTCAAGCTCATCCAGAAAAAATGAACCGGTAAATAACCATTGTGATCTTAAATTCATCAGCCATAAAAGCCTTGGTCGTGTTTGCACCGTCACCTCCACTTCTCATTTGGCCGATCATTCATCTCCATTTGATTGTTTACCTATTTTTAGGAACAGCTGCGAAGAGTGATTTCACCTAGCCATCCTTGTGACACTGCCGTGATTGGAAAATTCCAACCTGTACCTGGAATCTGCTGCTATCCCTGTTTATCACTCGTTCCTCAAAATACGAGTCTTCTTTGAGCTCTTTTCATCTAACTCATAAAAAATGAAAAGTTTGCCGAGTTTTGGCCTTCCAGCTCGTTAAAGCGACCGGAAGAGATATCCCTCCTCTAGATTTTAATCTTTTTGGACCTGAGGGATTATTGCACAAAAAGATCGAGCGCTTGTCTAGTTCGGCTCGATAAAACTATCGAACATTCATCCCTTCTGTATTGTTTTATACTTTTTCGGACTTAAGGGATTAGATGACAAAAAAGGACCTTTGGAGTTAACTTTACGTACCTTTTCAGACTCTCTAAAAATGAAAAGGACCGAGTTGTCTTTGTCGCTAGACTTGTTAAATGCATTAAATAGCGACAAACTTGTCTTTAGACGAGAACGAGTTTCCCTATCGCTAGGATCGTTAAAACATAGCAATGGGCTTGCCTGAAGGGCAGGTTATAGAACAAGCATATGTTATCCTCCTCAAGCTTGACAAAAATAAAGAGGTACTGGTCAGAAATGACTGGGGAAAAATTGGGAGAAACTCAAAGCTTTGATGGTAGCAAGTCGCTCTTGAACATGACACTTTTCCTCCGTACCACATCGGGTTGGGTTGTTTCATTCACCGGTCACATCACCATGGTCTCGCCATACCATCCACATTTGGGGTAATGCTACCGATCCATCGTATCAGTGTCATTATATGTTCAAGAGATGTTGTTCAGAAAGAGTCAACCGTGTCCCATCCACTGCCATACATCATCTTTCATCCTTTCATGACCGCCACCCTGAATCATATGTCACAGATCATTTTCACCTTCATCACAATCATTAGCTCCGTTCCGTGTCACTGATGTGGGATTCATTAAGGCCCTCCTGTGACGGATTGCTTCTTGTCGACATCAGCTCATTATCCAAGAAGTCAATCTAGGAACACCCCCCTCAGTACTTTAAAGCTTGCATGCCTCAATGGCAAGTTTCTCACTTCCGGCGACAGGTATACATCAATGACCTTCGACCGAAAGATTTTGCGTGGTGTTCGACGCCAAGTCCTCTATTCACACCACGTGAATTGTACTGCAGTACCTTGAGGGTCATCATCATTATTGGTGATTCCTCTCGCGCTTGTTAACAGTTTACATCATTGACTGGTAATCAAGCGATGTCTTTCCATGTTCGACTCCAAAAAATTCTCACATGGATCGACTTGTACTTAGAGTGAAGATCGAAAGAGTTTGAAGACCCCGGATCTAGTTTCATCCATCCGGGCTGCGATATATATTCAGGAAATAAAGACATTGACATGTGCAGCAGATGATCATCCTACTCAAAGGATGATAATTTCATCAGAAAATTATCAGTCTACCATCAGACGATTGTCTGTTCTATGTACAGAAAAATGTATTTATAAAGTTGAGCATGGGAATGCCCGCCTCAGCTAGATCATGAAAGCAGTATGAAAAATAATGTATTGTATTGTATCTTATTACAGGTCACCTCCTAGCAATTGGATGAACTTCGGATCCTCCTGATAAAGCATTTCTCCTGATAAACGGCCTCATACTTTAGGGGGCAATTGTTATAGACATTTTTGTGCCTTACAGCATGAAGCATGAAATGTCCATAATCTAAGGGATCCAAAGTCCCTAAACATGTTGTTCCTACCCCTAGAGGAACAAGGCCAACAAACCACAGCAATTCAGACAAGTTCTCCACTGAAATTACTCAAAAACAAGCCAATTCTGGATCATGTCAACTGCTCCACTGAGCATCTGCGCTGAATGTCAACTGCTCCACTGTCCACCTGCATTGAATGTCAACTCCAACAAAGGCTACCTGCGCTGAGCGAGTTTGGACAAGTGGAAGGCTCATTCCTCAATGTGTCAATGCCAAGGAAGCTTCCAAAATGACACTTGGATCAGGGAATTCGACTGGTGATGAGTAAGAGGTTCCAAATCTCCAAGTGGAAGCAAGAACCTCCAAGTGGACTCAAGAACTGAAGAAGGAGAGGACACTAGTCAGTTTCATACCAGCCTCAAGCTGACTCATCCTTTCTCCAAACATCTATATATGGATCTCTCTCCCATGAGATCTAGAGGCTGGAATTTTGTGAATGCAAAGAATTTCTGTTGGTTTGAGTTTAGAACTATTGGGTGATTTGCTTTGAAGGAGGTGAAGAGGAGATTTCTTTCTGCTGGGAAGGTGATGCTGGATTGGGCCTCTTATGGTTGTATCACTTCGTGAACTTTACTTCTTCCATTAATAAAGACATTTGATTTTCTTCTATATGCATGTATCTCAATGATGTCTTGTTATACTTGTGTATTTAGTTTATTCTAATCCTTAAACTAGTTATGAATGTATGCTTCTTGTAGTTTCCCTCTCTTGTCATTTTGCAGGATCTCGGTGTAGCTGGGCGAGTAAAAGAGCAAAGAGCTGGGACCAAGCAGCAAGGAGATAGATTGGATCAACCATTAGCGGAAGACATCGGTTAGTGGATCTCTTTCTTCCCCTTTTACATTTCATAAAGAAGAAATCTTAGATAGCTTTTCTTTGCTTGTTGCTGAGGTACTATCACCCTTAGAGTGGGATAGGGTCATTCCGTATTGGATACTTTTCCCAACAACAAATATGGGAGAGTGCTCCCAGATAATCATCCACCTTCTCCACCTAAATAGCTTGAAGAATAGAAGGAAGATATTTCTCCTCAAGTTAGTCCAACTCCCTTTCCTGAAAGGTTGATCCACCCTAGCCAGCACACCTCAGAAGAGGTTGAACTTCTGGGAGAATTGAAGAATTTGTGTGTTAAGATACCCCTTCTCCAGGCCATTAAATATGTTCCAATATATAATAATATTATCAAGGAAAAATGTTTCAAAAATCCTGGGAGAAGAAAAAGAGACACCCCCACCATCAATGTTGTTGGGAAACTATCTAATCTGATGCTTGGGAGGGTGATCTTCCCAAAATACCTAGACCCTAGTAGCCTAGTAGTGGATGTGCACATTGATGGCATTATGGTCCCTAATACCCTGATTGATCTTGGGGCTGCAATCAATGTGATGAATAGGGAAACCATGTTAAAGCTCAATCTCCAAGGGGCTTTGAGGAAGACCACCACAATGCTGCAACTTGCAGACATATCCATAATAGCTCTTGAGGGAATTGTTGAATATATTATGGTCTCCATTGACTCCTAGGAGTATCCTACTAATTTCCTAGTTCTCTAGCCCAAAACCAAGTTTAATGGATATCCTCTCATCTTAGGAAGAACTCTGTTGGCCACTATTGATGCCTACATTATTTGTAGGGCTGGGAACATGACTATCAAGAATGGAAATTTATCAAAACAACTTGTGTTGTGTCCTCCTACTTAACCTTCTATTGAACATGATCTACCCATATTGTTAGATGATGAGGAATAGGATGAATTATATCATACAACCACATACACAGCCTCGACTCTAGATACAATTATAGGAGGGGGACAACTTGATGAAGATGACCTTATTAACCATATCGTTCAGAATCAACCTCCCACTACCATACCATTTGATGAGTTGATGAAATAATCTGGGACTATTCCTTAGATTAACTTATTCTCTATTGAATCAATTCCAGAACATGTCAATATTATAGAGTTTGGCCCATCCAGAACTTTAAATATCAACCCCTCTCTCTCAAAAAAATAGGAAGAAAAATTGTGTAATGTACTAAAACAACACCTGGATTTTTTTTCTTGTGATTATAAGGAAATGAAAGGTGTGAATCCCTCATTTTTTACTCACCATATATACATCAAGAAGGTATGCAAGCCTGTGCACCAACTCTAGAGAAGGATGAACTCAGATCTTAAGGACATTGTGAAAGAAGAATTACAAAAGCTATTGGATGTAGGGTTCATATACCCCATTTCAGATAGTGAGTGGGTGTCACCTCTTGTTTTAGTTCCCAAGAAGAATGGGAAGTGGAGAATCTGTGTTGATTATTGGGAACTTAACAAGGCTACAAATAAGGACCATTTTCCTTTTCCCTTCATTGACCAAGTCCTAGATGGCCTTGCAGGGAAGAAATTATTCTCCTTCCTGGATGGATTTAGTGGATACAACAAAATCTATATCATCCTTGAAGACCAAGATAATACCACATTTACATGTCCTTGGGGTACCTCTTCCTATAGAGTTGTTCCATTCGGTCTGTGCCATTGCCCTACTAGTTTTCAGAGGGCGGTTTTGAGTATTTTGTTGAACTTGTTCATGACATTGTTGAAACATACATGGATGATTTCACTCCTTATGAATGTGACTTCCATGAAGCTCTCTCCTATCTATGTAAAGTCTTGAAGATATGTATCGAATTGAATCTCTCATTGAGCCCTGAGAAATGTGAATTCTTTATGAATGAAGGGACTGTCCTTGGCCATCCCATATCCAAGGAAGGGATACAAGTTGACCCAAACAAGATATCCATCATCAAAAGGGTCCCTACCCCTCAAAAGCAAAGAGATGTCAAAAGTTTCTTGGGATTTGTTGGGTATTATAGAAGGTTCATCAAAGATTTTAGTAAAATGGCCTCACATTTGTTTGGATTACTCGCAAAGGATTTAGATTTTTGTTGGAAAAGAAACTTTCAAGAGACCCTTGAAGTGTTGAAAGAAAAGTTGACCACTGCAACCATTCTTAGGGGGGCCAACTAGCATTGCCTTTCTATATCCACACTAATACATCACATAAAGTTGTGGGGGAAGCCTTAGGAAAAGTAGAAGATAACTTGACTTATGGTATCTATTTCATTATTAAGAATCTATCTAAAGTTGATTTAAATTACACTGTCACTAAAAAATAAATCTTAGTTGTAGTACATTCTTTAAACAAATTTAGGCACTATATCATTGGGTATCAAACTTTTTTTCATGATGATCATGCAACCATTAGGTATTTGATGAATAAGCCTAATGTCAATGTCATGATAATTAGATGGTCGTTATAGTTACAACAATTTGATTTGACAATTATTGGCAAACCAGGAAAAGAAAATGTGGTTGCATATTTCTTGCCAAGATTAACCTTACCTACATATAATGAGGAGGTGGTGGATGATCAGCTTCTATATGAACACTTCTTTTCCATATCAATGCTTTCTCCTTGGTTTTATGACATAACCAACTAATTGGTTATTGGGAGGTTCCCTCCTAATATGCCATCCAAGGAGAAAAGAAAAATTGTAAGGAAAAGTGCTCCTTTCACTTGGACTGGGGATAATATTTTCAAATTGGGACCAAATCAAATCTTGAGGAGATGTGTAAGGGAAGAAGAGGACTTTGACATCCTCTCAGTATGCCATGATGGACCTTGTGGGGGTCATTTTTCTACTAAGAGGACAACCTTTAAAGTTTTACAGGTTGGTTACTATTGGCCCACTTTACATCAAGATGTAAGGAGATACACCACCATATGTGATGAATGCCAAAGGATGGGAAAGCCCACACCCAGAGATGAAATTCCATTACAACCTCAAGTGGCCTTAGAGCCATTTGAAAAGTGGGGCATGGATTTTATTTGGGACAATTGATCCACCATCGAGGCAAAATAAGTACATCATTGTGTGCACTGATTACTTGACAAAGTGGGATGAGACAAAGGAAGTTAAAGAACCAAGGTGTCTTATTTTTTAAGAAAAAAACATCTTCTACATGTTTGGGTATACAAGGGAGGTAGTCATCGATTAAGGAGAACAATTCACATCAAATATGATTGAAGATATCATGAGGCAACACCACATCAAGAACAAAACATCTACTACCTATCACCGTCAAGAAAATGGGCAGGTGGAAGTCACCAATAGAGCATTAGAGAACATTCTTACAAAGTCTGTTAGCAAAAACAGAAAGGATTTGGTAGATAGACTTGTGGAAGCTACTTGGGCCTACAATGCCACTTAGAAGACCACCATTGGATTCAATCCCTTTGAGTTGATCTATGGGAAGAAGGACCTATTGTCTATTGAATTTGAGTATAATACCTTAAGAATGGAAGCTCAATTAGACTTGGATCTCAATTCAGCACAACAGGAAAGGTTGCTTCAAATCAATGTTCTAGATGAATTTAGAATGTAAGATCTCCTACACACTGAGGTAATCCAACTATAGAGGAATATTTGGCATGAAAAGAACATCAGAGAAATGACTTTCCAAGAAGGAGATTGGGCCCTGTTATATGATTCCAGATTTAAGGATTTCAAGGGGAAGTTGATGACAAGATGGATGGGTCCCTATCTAGTAGAGAAGTGTCATGAGAATGGGTTTGTCCAAATTATAACCATTGATGAGGAAGGGATTACCTTACTTTTCAATGGTCATAGGTTAAAACTGTAAAAGAAACCTCTATCCAAGGACGACCTTGTCAGTTCATTCAACAAAGACTTAAATGTGATTCCTTAGTTTGTAAGCTTGCCAGAGAAGATGGCATGCCTTTCCTCACAATTTACAAGTAAGAGAATATCAATCTCCTTAAAGGCTAAGGAATGCATTGGAGAGAACACATTGTATAAGAGATTCATGTAGAGTGATGAGCACTAGTATTGCATCAGGGATGCTGCAACTCTTGAGGCTACCAACTTTAATTCATCAACTTGGGGTTCGTACAAACTTGGAGGTGATAGTTCTGTATACACAAATAGATGTAATGGGTCCACTCTTTGTCACTACTGAGATGGGGCGATATACCACTAGGGTTTCTCAATCCAAACTTCTATTGATTAGAAGAACTCTAATTACCAATTTAGAGAGGATAATTTTACCCTAATTGAGAGAATTAAAATGCTACTTACTGCAGTAATGAAATTTTGAAAGAAATGCCTACAAAACAACATAACTAATTTAGCTATTTGTTAACACACCTTGCTTACAAAATAAATCTAATTTAACACATGTGAGGTATTAACTAGTATAAGCATGAAGTCTGATCTAAACAAGAACTTAACTATTGTGTGCATGAATAAATACAAAGTTTTTTTCTCTTTATCTTTTTGTTTGAAAAATGTAAATTCTAACCCTTCTTGGTTGCATGGCAAGTGAGATAGGTGTCGAGGGAGATGAGTGAAATGGTTCATATGGCTTGGAAGGAAAGCAAGGGTATACTCCTAGCTTTAGTGATGTTTTGTCACAATTCGTGCTCAAAACATGCCACTACAGGTTTTCCTATAGGATGTCTACGGGATGTTCTAGTTCACCTACAAGATCCCCCATTTTCCTACAAGAGTAGGTTAAAATAATAGGGAGTGGTTTAGAAGGTGGGATGGAGCTTGAAAAAGGTGAGAAAGGAGGGAATAAGGCAAGGGAGTGGTAGGCACTCACTCAAAACTCAAACCAAAACTTTACGATGGTTGGATTTGCTCAATATGCATGGCAAGTTTTCATTGTAAAACGATAATTCGAATTGAGACCTTAGTTGCTTCTGGAGATCATGGGTGGATATGGTTTAGTTGAGCCTGATGATATGAGGTCTTACTTCAATGTCGAAACTCCTACAACATATACATCATTGTTGGCATTTATCCATAAATTCGTCTCAAAACAAGAAGGGTTTACTTAAATAGAAGAAAATAGAATTTTCATCATTTATTTGCCAAGTTCATGCATGGGAATGCTTGAAACCATTATGAAAGAAACATGAAATCAATGTAAGACCTAAGATATCAGAAATGTCAATTGCAACCTATCTTCTAAAACTGAAATATGATGACCTAATTAGCAAGAAAACCCTAAATTACACAAAGAGCTAGAATTTTTTCTTTTTGGGTTGCATGAGAAGTATTCCTCAAACCATGATCCCTGAAAGGGATCAATGAGGTGAAAACCACTTATTGTCATCCTTTTTTTGGATATATTCTCATCACTACAATGCTACTATCATAATTATTCACAAATGGAAGAAGAGTACATTGATGACCTCAAGTTGGATGAAAATGGCAACTCATTGTTGAAAAATGAAGAAGAGTAGAAAAGGTGAAACTCTGGTGGCTGGGAGAAATAAATCATTGTTTACCAAAGCTAATTCGCTTTTGGAGCTCACCATCCCCACGAGAGAGCCACATTATAACTCTTTTTGGTGATAGTAAATTGGTTATTTTTGGGGTAGCGGAGAAGGGGAAGGGAATTATTTGAATGATGTTCATATTTTGGACCTAAAGTAGATCAAATGGATTTCCCTTGATGTGAAGGCAAATCTGTCTACTCGCAGGGACAACCATACTACAGTTGCTATTGAAAACAGGCTTGTGGTGGAGATTGTGGAGACCATTACTTAGGAGAAGTTGATATTTTGGTTCTTAATACCTTAACTTGGTCCAAAGTAAGTTCAACATTTTTCTCTTGCCATTTTGACAAGTAATCCCTTTTGTTTGATATGTGGGAATCTTTGAACCCTAACTCCACATTAACAATGTATAATAACCCACTTGAACACAGGGTGAACTTCATGAGATTTTAGCTTCGGACCTTTGCATTGAAAAGTCAATGTCTGTGTCAATAGGGCATGTGTTAATCTCCCACAGAGTAAGCTCAACTTAACTCTTCAGCACAACTACTCTTATGTCATAGTTTTATCAATTATTATAAGAAAGGTTCTAGGATTTTTTTACCAAATCTTAAATCTTTTTTACAAGCTTGTGATATTCTTTTCCTTTTGAAAATTTGGAGAAATTTTTATGTCTGGTCTACTCAAATGGAAAGTTCTCTAAATAAATAACCAACTGCACATGCCCACATGTTGCTAGGGGTTATTAATTGAAACCTTGCACATTGCTATTAGGATTGGCTATCCTATACTGTCTATCCATACAATCTGTTGTGTCATATTCCACATAGTAGAGTGCCAAACTATAAATCAATACTGTACATGATATTCTGGATAGTAGAGTGCCAAAATATGATCCATTCAATTTTTCATATTCCACATAGTAGAGTGCCAAACTATAAATCAATATTAGTTTATAGTAAAATTGAAGCCATTTCCTACCAAAAGAAAATCATTCATGCTTTTCATAAATATACCTAATTTGACGCCAACACATAATAAGAAATTCCTCTACTTTTCTTGGTGGAAACTTATATTTTTTTATGGCAGAGGCCTACATGGTATTTGTGCCAAACTTTAATTCTTTGAACATTCAATATTCTGATGTTTTTATGAATACCTTGTGAATTTTTGCTCAATCTCTTGAAAATAAATCCACCCATCCCAATACAAATCTAGGTGGAATAACATCCTACTGTGGAATATCATCTTTTGGTGTCTTTTATCAGTTCCCCAAAATGTACATTTTCATTTGGATCTCCATTGTGTTGTTATCTGAAAATCTACCAGAGGATGTCAAAAGAACTATGATTGTTTTGTCATGATTTCAAGTCCATTCAATGCATATCAGTGGAAATATGTATTTTGTTTATCTAGACTCTAAAGTATGAGATTTCAAATCTAATGATTTCCCCAAAAGGCACTTTTTGATGTGAATTGAACTTGATTGAAAGAGGTGTATAATTTTTTTCCCTGGAAACTTACTAAAGCCCATAATATGATATTCTATAATGCTTCGGTAAAAGCTTCAACCTTCTATTTCCTGTAAATGAACAAGTTGAATATACTTGTTATGTAATAGCTAGTTGTAGAAGGGCCATGTTCACCAAGAGTGTGTGTTGGACATGCAACTATTAGCATTGACTACAAGGTAATCATTCCTACATCCTCTTACAAATCCATTTTTTTTCTTCATAAACTAGGATAATCCTGAAAAGATTCTATCCATGGCTATGGCTAAAAAATACTTGCTTGCATGAGGACAAGAGAACTTGTGAATTACCAACCTGCAATCATCCAATTTGTCAAATGTTTTCTAGGTATATATTATTGGTGGGGTTGGAGATCGTGCATATTACAATGATGTATGGATGCTTGACACAAATACTTGTTCATGGACTCAACTTGATGTTGGTGGGCAGCAACCCCAAGGTCGTTTTTCTCACAGTGTTATTCTAGCTGACTCAAACATAGCCATTTATGGAGGGTAGGTCCATAAATATGTCTATTATAATGTTCAAATATCTAGTCTGAGCTTATCTCTGTTTCTAGAAATGGATATTATAAGGGTTTTTCTCTTGTTTTGTATAGTTGTGGAGAGGAATGATGCCCTTTAGATGAATTAATTATTTTGCATTTGGGAGAAAAACATCCCAATGGTCGTTGCAATGTTTCCATGTGAAAAATATTTGGAAAACAGTGCAATAATCAAGAGAGACGAAGACCTAATACTTGTTTATGCCAAGGTGGTGATCATGTGGTTTCAATGCTCGAAACTAGAGCTAAGAGCTCTGTAAGGGACACAAAATCTAGTGATGTAAGTCAAAATTCTTAAAAGTAATTTATTGTACATTTTATTATATTTTTATTGCCTATGTAATCTTAGAGTGCCCTTTTTCTTTGTTTGTTTTATTCAAGAGTTTGCAGTACTGACTAGAGCATATTCATGGAAAGAGGATTTGAATATGAAAATACTTCTTGATGTTGAAGAAGATTCCAAGCCATCTTTCTTACAAGATCTAGGTTGGTACAATCGATGTTCTTTATACATGCATCTCTCTAGTTGTCTTTTTCTTCATGATGTTAGATTATCCATCATTGAATCCAAAATATTTTTTTTTATTTGACAGTTTTCCTTCTGTGCTTGGCCAAATCCTTGGGATCTGTTGGAAATTTCTCCATAAGCCACCACAATTTAATGGCTTCCAAAATATTTTGCAGTGTGCACTTCCATGGAACAATGTTGGAAATACCCTCCAACATTTCTCAAAGACTGTCACTATTTATCATTGCAACTCTTAAAACAAACTCATAGAACAAAATATTAGGAACTTAGATCAAGCACAACCTTCCAATCATTGAAATATATTAGGCATCTCACCTGTCAACCTTTATTAGGTTTGGATTTGTGTCATGTTCTAAAGCTCTGGATCCCACCCTTGAAACCCTCCAACAACTTCCTCTTACAGGTTGTAGTCCTATCAATACATAGATTCCTAGAAAGTTTTGGAAAACATGATTTGATACCATGTTAAGTAAATTTTGCACTCAAAGATTAACCCTAAAATCTAGGTAACTTTAAAATATTGACTCCTATCAAAACTAAAACTTGAGAATTTGCAAACACATATTGCAGAAAATAATGATAGAGATACACAAATATGAACTCTCAATCACATCTCTATTGAACACAAGAAAATGAGAATACACTACCATAACTCAAAACCAAAAACTTGCTAACCAACATAGTGTTTCACTCTACATCTTCATTATAGACTAGGAAAAAGAGGGAAGATACAATGTAACTAAACACATGAAAGAAGCTCTTGGTCTGATTGTGTCAAACCCTAACCTTAGTTTGGACACTAGTGCACCCTAATTCCATGGATAAGAGTGCCAATAGAAGTGCTATTGTTTGTGCCTCCTACAAATCTATTCCCTCATCTTCTCATGCAAGTGCCTCGGTTTGCCTAGGGACCTATGCACTTATCTGATAGCTATGTTGCCATGATTTTCAAGAGAGGGGAATAGTGGGAATGGAGGGATGAATCCTTGGGAGATTTAGAGCTCAACCCAAAAATTTTCATGGGACAATGGGACAGGGATGCATTGTTAGGCCCCTATAATACTAGTAACTCCCCCATTGCTATTGTCATTGTATCCCTTATTGTTATTATTGTGCCCCTATTATCCATATATTGTTATTAGTATGCCCCAAAGAAACCCACTATTGTTATTTTTGTGCCCTTATGTTATTACTGTTATGTCGGCTTGATTATATTGTCACCCCTTAGACTCCTATATATAGAAGGGAGGTTTAGTCATTTGTATCATCCAAGAATTGTTCATTTGTTAATGTAAAGGAGGTTGCCCCCTCGAAGAGGCTAAATTCTAAGGTTTTCATCTATCTTTTCTATTTTTTTGTGAGCTGGTTTCCTAACATTTGGTATCAGAGACTTGGATTCTAAGGTTTCACTGCTCCAAATAGGTCATCGTGGAATTTTCGCTATAACATTTTTTTCTGTGACGTTTCAGAGGCTACAAAAAAAACCCATTTGATATCAAATCGTTCTAAACTTCGGATCCAAATTTCAGAGCTTGTATCGCTATATTTGAGGAGATATGATCTAAGGATGTTAGGGTTCTTGCAGATCCCGAATTACATTCCAAACAGGTGACCAGGGGAAAATCGTCATAACTTTTGCTTTGACCATTATATTGAAATTTTGTAAGAATTTTCAGAAAGAGGACGGCCTGTAGTTTTTTTTGTATCATTTTCAGGTACTAAGGTCAAAACAGTGACACGTGGCACGTCATACAAGTTTTCTCTACTAAACTAGTCTATAATCAGGTCACCGTGGGAGAGTTGGCATAACAATTCCTTGGAGAATCCAATCTTGATCAAACTTGTGGGGTTAGAAAGAGAAATCAAAGGGCTACCACAAGATGTGATTTCATATATTCAAGATCTGCAGTTACAAAGATACAAGAGATTCAATATCGAGTTCTTACAATGTGAAACAAAGGTGTGTAGTTTTTTTTTTAATTTTGCATAAGATTGGTTTGAAGAATTATTAGCATTAATTAATGCCCCGAAGAGAGAAAATGGAAACACCTAGTAAGAAACCTGAAAGCTCTAGCATGAATTGTGAAGAAGAGAAATAAATGCAACATGATATATCAAAATTATGAGACCAAGTACAACAAATTTCACTCTCACTAAAGGTAAATGAAGCCAAGATGAATGGCATGGAAGTTAATATGAATGGCACGCAAGTTAAGATGGACGGTGTGAAAGCTAATATGAATGGCATGCAAGTTAAGACGGATGATGTGGAAGCTAAGATGGATGGCGTGGAAGCTAAGATGGATGGCGTGGAAGCTAAGATGAATGGCATGGATGATAAGATGGAAGAATTGAAGATAAATTTGAATAAGTTGCTACAAGAAATGGTCACTAATGGTGAAAGGGTAGTAAAGGAAACTCATGATGAGAACAAAAGAAATGTTAATCATGATTTCATAGATTCTAATGTTGGATTGAAGACCTAACATGTTCCAAAAATCGATATGAGGAAGTTTGATGGCAAGGATCCCGGAACATGGATACTACAGATGGAGCAATTTTTTGATCTCCATAATGTGCAAAACACACAAAAGGTATGTATTGCAACTTTATATTTGAAATCAAATCAGTTTGTATGGTATTGATGGCTTTTCTTTTGTAAACAAATTTTCACTAGGGCAATTTTTATAGAAGAAATGATAACACATTATAAGGAAACAAAAAGAAACACCTTTTTTAGCCAATTGATAAATCTAAAAAAAAAGGGTTCAATGGTGGAGCACATTGAGGAATTCCAAAAATTGAACATAAGGGTAAAATATATTCCAGAGGAACATAGGATTGATGTGTTCATAGGGACTTTAAAGGATAATATCCAACATGAGGTTTGCCTTTGGGAACCTGATTCATTGGAGAAGGCATTAAGGTTAGAAAGAAAAAAGGAAAGAAAAATTATGGCAACTAGGAAGCCTACCACTCACAACTATAAAGATGGAAGTGTTGTTTCCCCTAGCCTTCCAAAACCTACAAGGTTGACACTACAACAACTGGAAGAAAAAAGAGCAAAAGGGCTTTGTTACAGTTGTGATAGCAAATACACTAAAGGTCGTAAGTGTGCTGAGAAGAAATTATTCTACATAGATTGTGAAGAGTAGGAAGAAAAGGAACAATAAATGTCAAAATAAGAGGATATAATCCAGGAACAAACCCTAGATAAAGAAGAAATGAATCCGACCATATCTTGTAATGCATTGGCTAGAATTACAACTCAAACTATCAAGATTGAAGGACATATCAAGAAGAAAAAGGTAATAGTGTTGATTGATTCGGGAATACCCATAATTTTATTCATTGTAAGATAGAAAAGGTATTGAATTGCTTCCTATATCCAGCACCAGAGTGTCAAGTGATGGTTGCAAGTGGAGGGACCATAAATTGCTCTCGAAAGTGCCATAATATCAAGCTATCCATGGGAGAATATGTATTGAATAGCCCAATGCTTTCCATTATAATGGGTGGTGCTGATGTTGTACTAGGAGTCCAATGTCTACTATCCTTGGGTACAATAGCTTTTAATTTTCAAGAACTTTTCATGAAATTTTGTGCAGAAGGAAAGGAAGTTGAATTAAGGGGTATTGCAGGGAAACCAAGAAAGATAATCAACTCTAACAGTGTGACAAAGCTTCTAAATAAGGAACAACGAGGTGTAATTGCACAATTATGTTCATTAGAGGTTCCCACATCGAAATCATCTATTTCTCTAGATCTCCAAAAAGTATTTGACAATCATTACAAGGTATTTGAGACTCCCAAAGGTCTCCCACCTATTCGTGATCATGATAATGCTAGTCTTTTGATTCCAGGAAGTGTTCCTCCAAACATCACGCCGTACAGATATCCCTATGCCTAAAAGAGTGAAATTGAACATATGGTTTTAGAAATGCTAGAGGCTGGTATAATTCAACCTAGTCAAAGTTCTTTCTCTGCTCCATTAGTATTGGTGCACAAGAAGGATGGATCATGACGTATGTGTCCGGATTATAGGGAGCTCAACAAGATCACTATTAAAGATAAATTTCCCATTCTTATCATTGATGAATTATTGGATGAATTGCATGGATAAATTTACTTCACCAAGTTGGATCTTTGTTCAGGATATCATCAAATCAGAGTGAAGACTGAAGACATTCCAAAAACAGCATTTAGAACTCATGAGGGTCATTATGAATTTTTGGTCATGCCTTTTGGCCTTATCAATGCACCTTCTACATTTGAAGGTTTGATGAATTCCATTTTCAAACCCTTCCTTAGAAAATTTGTGTTAGTATTAAATGCTTTTTAGAACAAAGATTATCCTCTGAAGAGCAAAAGAATGGTTCACAAAGATGTTGGATTATGACTTTGAAATCATCTACAAAAAAGGGAAGCAAAATGTTGTGGCAGATGCACTCTCAACAAAGGATGAGGATATGGAAGCATTGTTGTGTGCCATTTCTATTACCCAACCGGATTGGATAAATGAAGCAAGGGAGGAATGGAAGAATGACGAAGAAGTGTGGGCACTCATTCAAAAGTTAGAACAAGATCCCAATACATATGATACATTTAGCTAGAAAAAATGATTTGTTATGGTACAAAGATCGCTTATACCTATGTAAGAATTCCCAACTCAAACAAAAGATTCTTATGGAATTGCACACTATTCCCTTACGAGGGCACTCAGGATTTTTAAAAACTTACCACAGTTTTTTTTTGGATGGCTTTAAATCGGATATTCAAAAGTTTGTGGCGGAATGTTTGGTTTGCAAACAAAATAAAGTTGAAACAATTAAGACCCTAGGTCTATTACAACCTTTATCCATTCTAAGCCAACGTTAGAGGGAGGTTTCAATGGATTTTATCATAGGTTTACCCAAGTCCAAAGGAAACTGTGTTATCATGGTGGTAGTTGACAAACTTACCAAGTATGCACACTTTTGTGCATTATCAAATTCATTTAAAGCCAATACAGTTTCTACTGCATTTATGGAAACAATTCAAAAGATACATGGAAACCCAAAGATTATTGTAAGTGACAGAGATCCCATTTTCACTTGAAATTTTTGGACATAATTATTTTCTTGTCTCGGTACTCAGTTAGCTCATAGCTCATCTTATCATCCTCAATCTGATGGGAAAACTGAGATAGTAAACAAATGTTTGGAAGGATATCTTCGTTGCTTTGTATCTGATAAACAGACACAATTGATCAAATGGTTGCCTTTGGCTGAATGGTGGTATAACACTTCCTTCCATACTGCAACAAAGTGACCCCATTTATGGCACTTTATGGATATCATCCACCATCTATCACATCATATTTAAGAGAAAATTATAAGGTTCAAGTAGTGGAACATCACATCAAGCATCAACAACAAGTTCTCCAACTCTTAAAGGATAACCTCACGTTGGCACATAATCGAATGAAACAACAGGCAGATCAACATCGCAACGAAATAAGTTTTGATGTAGGTGACTTGGTATTCCTACAGATACAACCATATAAACAAATGTCCCTCAAGCAAGCTGGTGAGCACCAGTATTGCAGCAATAATGCTACAACTCTTGGGCTGCCTACTTTACTCTTATCAACCCGATAGTTCGTAACAAACTTGGAAGCGTCGGTGTTGTATGCACAAGTACTAGTTCTCACTGTAGGTTGTCACTTGGTCAGTTGATGCAAGATCACTAGGAGCTCAAGCCAACTTCTATGGATTCCAGAAGAAGCTCTATATGTGATGAAAGGAAAGAAAGATTACTCTACAGATGCTATTCTAACTGCAGAAAGGAGAAAGATTAAAATGTAAAGCAAACCTAGTAAACCCTAATTAACCAACTAATTCTACTTTTGCAGAAAGCACTATGAAAACCATGAAAGGAATGCCATTACCTACTCAAGGAAGTAAACATCTAACTATGCTATTTCTGGAAGTAAATAAGAAAAAAACATATTTTTGGATTTTTATGTATTTTTATGTGAATTTGACATGCATGTAATTTATTGTGTGTGAGTGTGGCAGCGAATAGGTGGCGTTGAAGGGCGGTTTTGGAACTTGAGAAGATGTAGGATGGTGTGGATGGGTTCTAGGAGGTCTCAAGTGGCCTTCTGGAGGCTTTTCCCACACTCGGCCTTCAAAAGAAAGCCTACAGGAAAATCTATAGGAGGACACAAGAAATCTACAGGAGGAAAACAGGGAAACTACAGGAGGCCTACAGGAGGAGGCCGAGAGCAGTTTTCACTGTTTTGAGGGTGTGAGAGTGGGTGAGAAAGGTGGATGAAGGTTGGAATGAGGTGTTAGGGTGCCTAATGTCTACCATGAATCGCCAGGAGAGAGAAAGATGATTGGGTTTTCTCATGGAGAGAGGAAGAAGTTCTATGGAAAAATGCAGGAAACTAGGTAGATCATGTTCTAGCAGGGGTTGGGCAGGAGGATATAGGATTACCTACTTGGAAATGTGCCCATTCTTTATGGTCATGTTCCCTGCTCGACAGCTGATGTAGGCATTAGCTGTAGCCAACTAGGGTTTTCCCAGAATGAGAGGATACCCAGTGAGTTTTGCCTTTGGCTGGAGAACTAAGAAATCAACAAGGTACTCCCAAGAATCAATGGAGACCATCACATCTTCCACAATTCCCTCAGGGGTCACTGTGGAGTGGTCTGCTAGCTGTAGAACTATTGTGGTCTTCCTCAAGGAGCCCTAGAGGTTAAGTTTGAGCATTGTGTCCTTTGTCATCACATTAATGGCAACTCCCAGATCAATCAAGGTATGTTGGATCATTGTGCCATTGATGTGGACATCAACTACTGGGCTTCTAGGGTCCAAATATTTTGGACAAATTACCTGCCCCAACATTAGGTCAGACAATTGCCTATGACAATGATGGTTGGGGCATCTCTCTTGATCCTTCCTGGATGCCTAAAGCACTTATATTTGATCAAACTATTGTAGATAGGCACATCTATTAGAGAAGTGGTATCTTTACACATAAGTGTTTCAATTCTCCCAGGAGTTCAGTCTCTTCTGGGGTAGGCTGAACTTTCACAGATAGTCTCTCAGGAAAGGGTGGATTTGCTTTAGGTTCGCTTTCCTCTTTATCTTCCTCAACCTCCCTGGGTGGAGGCTAGCTATTTGGGAGGACTTTCCCAGATCTCAAGTTAATTTCTTGAATCTCCACAACATAAGTTGGGCATGATGGTTCCCCACTATACACTTGTTGAGCTTGTCTGTTGTTCGGGTTCAGATTTGGTTGGGTAGGCATTTGGGGTTGCTTTGGTGGAGCAGAAGGTAACGGTTGTGGTTGGGAAAGTGGTGGAGGCAAAAGAGTGGGAAGAGAGTTGTATTGGGGCCTCCACCCCTGATGAGATGCATTCCACTGAGGTTGTGGCTAAGCATAGGATTGAAATGAATGGGTGGCTGGTTGGGCATGATATTGAGATGTGAAGGACCAAGGAGGAGGCATGGACCAGGAAGGATGAGCAGGAGGGCCCTAAGAAGGTATGGAGGTGACTTGGTTGGGGTTGTAGTATGCCTGAGATGTCCCTTGCATCCCCTACTAGTATGGTCTAGGTCCATGCGGCCTTCTTTGGTTTATGTAGTAGAGCTGTTCAGTGACTCCCTCAGCCCCTTGATATACAACTTTAAGTCTGGGCAAGGAAGGGCACTTATCTGTAGAATGATTTTCTTCACAGACTGAACAAACCTCTATAGAGTTCAATGGGCATTCATTCCTAGGATGCCTCCTGGTGCATCTAGGGAAAAAAATGGCCAAAGCCCTCTCTGCTTCCTCTTGTTTTCTTTTGATATGTAAGGTATCCATTTGCATGGCAAGAGTCTGCAGCATCTCACTCTTGAAGTCTTCCAACATGTTTCCAATTTCTCCTTTAATGGATGAGTTGGAGGAAGAGGTACTGGCTATGGGTTGACTCCCCCTACCTTTCTTTCTAGCTGCTCTAGAATGGTTTCTAAAAATAGTCTTTATGTCCTCATAGGATAGTTGGTAGATGTCTCCCCTGGCCAGTAGATGGAGGGTGTCTAAAATATCTTCCCGAATTCCCCTGAGCAGGACCAACTTCAGAGACTCAGGGTCAAGTGTACACCCGACCCTTTTGTAACTGAGCTGGAACCTCTCTTCATAGTCTTCCAGGGACTCATCACTTCCTATGGTCATTTAGAAGATTTCTTGTTTAGTATCTTTTTACCTACAATAGCCTCGATACTTGTTGTTAAAGGCTTGCTGCATCTGAACCCAAGTTGTGATGCTATTGCCAGGTAATCCCATGAACCAACGCAATGCTGCATCCTTGAAAGTAGAAGGGAACAGTTTCAACTTTTGCTCATCTTCTGCATAGTCATAATTTCGACAGATGATAGCAAACTCAAATAAGAAGGTGTCAGGATCTTCTGTAGTTAGACCATGGAAATGAGGTAGGGTGGAAAGGCTTATATTCTTCATTTTGGTGTCCCCATTGGTCTCTCGAATGGGAAAGGTACCATATATTCTCTCTCCATTCCCCCTAGCATTTCTGTTTTTAGCCACTGGCTCCAAAGGAATGTTTTCTTCTTCTTCTTCTTCCCCTATAGGTTCTTCAAATATGTTTGGTTGTTCACCTAAGGATTCTTCCTAATCGCAGCCACCGAAGAAGAGAGAAGGTTGGCTGTGTGAAGTAGTGGAGGTGTTGGGCAAAAATTTTCCTAAGTTATCTCTATTCCTACAAGGCATGAAAGTAAATCTTTTTGGTTGGTTTTTGTTTCTTTTTTCCCCACATTGATAGTACCTGCAGAAACTAAAATTGATTGAACAAAACAAATTGCAACTAGCTGAAATGAACTTGCTGAATAGAAATTTGTAGAATTGAAGAGGAAAGCAAGGAAATGCAGAACTGAAGGAAAAGGAATGACTAGTCTACTTTTGCTTAAATGAAATTTGCAGAATTGAAGAGGAAAGCAAGGAAATGAAAAACTTGAAAGAAGAGAATTGACTACTCTACTTTTGCTGAAATAAACTATGAGCAGAATGTTGCAAGAAGTAATAGAAGAAAGCAGTAATCACATAATACTTTGATGCTTCCCGGGAAATGGCACCAAAAATTGGTGAGCACCAGTATTGCAAAAATAATGCTACAACTCCTTGGCTGCCTACTTTACTCTTATCAACCCGGTAGTTTGTAACAAACTAGGAAGCGTCGGTGCTGTATGCACAAGTACTAGTTCTCACTATAGATTGTCACTTGGTCAGCCGGCCCAAGATCACTAGGAGCTCAAGCCAACTTCTATGGATTCTAGAAGAAGCTCTATATGTGATGAAAGGAAAGAAAGATTACTCTACAGATGTTATTCTAACTGCAGAAAGGAGAAAGACTGAAATGTAAAGCAAACCTAGTAAACCCTAATTAACCAACTAATTCTACTTTTGTAGAAAGCACTATGAAAACCATGAAAGGAATTCCATTACCTACTCAAGGAAGTAAGAACATCTAAATATGCTATTTCTAGAAGTAAATAAGCAAAAAACATATTTTTGGATTTTTATGTATTTTTATGTGAATTTGACATGCATGTAATTTATTGTGTGTGAGTGTGGCAGTGAATAGGTGGTGTTGAAGGGTGGTTTTGGGACTTGAGAGGATGTAGGATGGTGTGGATGGGTCCTAGGAGGTCTCAGGTGGCCTTCTGGAGGCTTTTCCCACACTCAACCTTCAAAAGAAAGCCTATAGGAAAATCTACAGGAGGACACAGGAAATCTACAGGAGGAAAACAGGGAAACTACAGGAGGCCTACAGGAGGAGGCCGAGAGCAGTTTTCACTGTTTTGAGGGTGTGAGAGTGGGTGAAAAAGGTGGATGAAGGTTGGAATGAGGTGTTAGGGCACCTAAGGTCTACCATGAATCACCAGGAGAGAGAAAGATGATTGGGTTTGCTCAAGGAGAGAGGAAGAAGTTCTATGGAAAAATGCAGGAAACTAGGGCAGAATTGAGGTGAGATTTGGGAGACCTGTAGGGCATGGATCAGATGGAGGGTGTGATTGCTAATAATTTGGCCTACTGCTGGAAGAGATCTTATGCATAGAAACTGACAGTCATCCAAGGAAATCAAGCGACAAGTGAAATGAATGCATTCAGGAAAAATAGAGTTTTGCATAAAATGGTCTAAACTATGATCTATGAAAGGAAATGCTAAGAAATGTTGTAGGAAAAGAAAGAATGAAAGAAGAATATTGCAAATCAGGAAGTGAGCATGATGAAGAAGATCTAAAGCAAAGCAAAGCTGGACTATTAACCTACTAAAAAGCTACAAACACTAGAAGTCCTATGAAGGAGGAAAATCTGTGTTTTTGGGGAAGCAACAGAGTCTTTTCATCAAATCATGGTCCTAGAGGGAAGAAGAGAGGCCAAGGCACAATTTCTAGCCTTTTGAATCTTTTCTGGTCACTACTTAACCTGCTACAGAAAGCACAAATGGAAGCAAACTACTAAATCATCAAAATCATCCTATTCTTAACCATAAAAGAAATATGTCTAACAACAAACTAATCTACAAACTAAAAAAAAGCATACAAATACAAGTAAAGAGGAGCTTGGATACTTGGATTGGGCCCTAACCCAAGAGCTTCAGCCCTCTGAGGTAACTCAATGCTAGCTCAAAAAGGATTCCATCTTTATTATCAAAAAATAGCAAGTTTACATGAAACTGTCACACAAAAATAAGCTCGAAATTTGATCAGAGTTTACATAAGCAAAAATCAGACCCTAGTGAGGCCCTAGGCCTCTCTACTCATACAAATGAAGCTACCAATAGCTTCCTTAAAATCAAGGAGGCTTGGTTCCCAAAACTCGAGATAATCATCAGTCATCCTCCACTTGCTCGGCTGCCTTCTAGTGCATGATTCAGTTGCTTGTACTCTGAGCTGAATGAAGGGGAATTCGAAGTGAGGAGTAATAAATTAGGGGGGGGTTCCCTCATATAATTCCTCTCCTCTTTCCACCTCGAGTTATTGCTGCCATTTGTCCACTGGATCCTTGACTTTGACCTCGAAATCCATCAATAATCTGCATTAAATACATGCTAGACCACATGGCACAATAACTAACTCAACTCACTCTATAAGCATAAATATAATAAAAAAAATCATATAATAAGCTAAGAGAATGGTTGATTTGACTAGGTTAGGAGGTAAAATGAGGCCATATAATTACCCATTTATGAGGCTTATCACAAGCTAAGAAGGATAATAAATTATCACCAAAGTATTATGGTCCATACAAGGTGTTGCAAAAGATTGGTACTATGGCATATAAACTGGAGCTTCCTGCAGCTTCCCGAGTGCACCCAGTTTTCCATGTTTCATGTTTAAAGAAGGTTATAGGTGACAAGCTCCTAGTTCAAACAATATTGTCAGAACTTGACAAGGAAGGAAAAATCGTATTGGAATCGAAAGCAGTCACAGAATTAAGAACTTGACAGCAATGAAATCGATCAATTTTGGAGTATCTCATCAAGTGGAAGAACTTATCCGTTGAAGATTCCACGTGGGAGGATGAGAATTTTATACAGAAGCATCTAGAACTACTCAAGCATTGAGGATAATTGTTTTCGGAAGGAGAGTGGCATGTTAGGCCCCTATAATACTAGTGACTCCCCCATTACTATTGTGATTGTATCCCTTATTGTTATTATTGTGCCCCTATTGTCCCCATATTGTTATTAGTATGCCCCAAAGAAACCCACTATTTTTATTTTTGTGCCTTTATGTTATTACTGTTATGTTGGCTTGATTATATTGTGACCCCTTAGACTCATATATATAGAAGGGAGGTTTAGTCATTTGTATCATCCAAGAATTATTCATTTGTGTACTGTAAAGGAGGTTGCCCCCTCGAAGAGGCTGAATTCTAAGGCATTCATCTATCTTTTCTATCTTTTTGTGAGCTAGTTTCCTAAAATGCATCCCTAGGATGGCTAGAGTGCACCCACAAAATTTTAAGGGAATGGTGGGTTGAGGATGGAAATAATATACATTATATTAAAAAATATTTAAACTTAGAATTCACCATAAACATTGTAGTTTCTTGTAAGCATGCCAGGCTATACCATATATACTATAGTGTCATGCACAACCCTTACACTTGATTTAAATATTCAACTCATTTAATCACCAGTCAACCCCTATGTTTGTGGCATTGTTACATGTGATGATACAAAATATAGGTTTGTTTTGTGTCTATCTTGTTCTTTGATTTTCCATGTGGAAATCCATTTTTTGAAGGCCAATATAGGATCTTACAGTGCATGCAGAAGATAGGAAAAACAAGCTCATTGTTAATGAAGTGGACTTACCAGTGGCTTAGAGGTCACAACTGAGAAGTATCTATTTTGTCAAATTCATCCAGAGCTTGCATGTGCCATTGTCCATTTGCCTATGACAAACCACCTAGGCTCAACAAACCATGATATATTATTACAATATAGTAGAATGAATGCATTAACATGCAGACCTCCACTAATATAAATTCCATTTTTTATCACACCAATAACCAAAACTATGATTTATCATTGTGCAGTATCATGGAACCAATGATTATGGAATTAACATAACATCACACCTCATGAAGACTTAGTCAACTCTATTAGCTTGGAGAACTTTCCAGGTTATGAACCTGGGTCATCATCATAACAAATGCTCCAAGTTACCACAAGGCTACAGTTTGATGAATGAAAACTTGCGTGTATCTTAGTCAACTCTATTAGCTTGGAGAACTTTCCAGGTTATGAACCTGGGTTATCATCACAACAAATGCTCCAAGCTACCACAAGGCTACAGTTTGATGAATGAAAACTAGCGTGTATGTCTTCACTGTAGGATATTTTTTAATTTTTCCTTCTTCAATTTGTATATTAGTGCTTCGACTTCCTTTGGCTCCCACCAATGGCATGCCTTTCTAATGCTTATCAATTCATAAAATTTGTGGAATCGGCTAGAACAATAAGTTAATTATCTAAGTTCCTTCTATTTCTAAACGATACTCTAAATTCCTTTTTCTAAATGAGTTAGAATTTTTATTTTTTACTTTTTTTTTTTAATTGCAAACCAGAGACACATGTTAAAAAAAGTTAGCATCTACAATGAGATGTAAGAAAAAAAAACCCAAGACATTTTGATGACATATTGACAATATGATTTAAGGCATTCTTTGACAATATATAACGAAATAATTATAGTAACATGGTTCATTTAGCTCATATAATCACTTCACAAAGTCAAATGCAGGCCATACGGAAATAGAAGAAATGTTGCCGAAAATCTGATTTTATTTTAATCTGGAAACGCTCAAGCTTCAACAGAAAATTCATGTGTACTAGGAACCCTAATGCTCTCTTTTCATATCCCTTGTTTAGGGTCTATTCCATGTTCATGTTCCTATTTATCGATATGGATTGAGAGGTTCAAATTATACTCAAGCCTCTTGTCTAGCAAATATTTTAGAGATCGATAAATAAGGCATCTAAACAATCATCATCCTACTAAATGGTTAGGAAGATATGTGCCATTAGTAGATGTAAGCAATGAATTTCCACAGGTAATCCACATACTAATTATGCCAATCAAAGATAAAAAACACACACCAGATATCCAAACATTACCTTATAATGTTAATTTCTTCATACAAGGATATAATTCAGGGTTATGCTTATAGCTTGCTCCACTTAAAATCACCAATAATTGCCACATGAATAATATCCATCCTTGAAATGATGGTAACCTCACAATGATTTTTCGAGAAACAATATTGGAAATTAACTTAGGTGTAGAGTGACAATCACCACATACTTAGAGGTTCTTGATAATTCGAATGGTTTTTCTAGGAGATGTGTTTAACAAACCAAATTAAATGGCAAGCTTCTCACTATTCTAGAAAAAAAAAATCTCCTTCTCCTCCTTCATATCATTTAGTACAAACCTCCTATTAAGAAGACACCCAACTACCTTCATCTCCCAAGATAAAATTGAATAGATTTCCTTTGTTTTTGGTCCATGTGATTTGTTTATTGCAAGGAAAACATGTATTTGTCTATTGATCTCAATCCAACTGCATCGTGGAGTATTGTTTAGGCCCCTATATTTCATAATTTTTGGTACCCTTTCAATGTTAATCCACCTCCCAGCTGCAACATAAATATTTGAGAGAAGCACGTAAGGGGACAGATTGTTAGGGTCTAGCTCAAAAAGACATTTTTCCATGCATTATTCTATGTTCATACTATTATGTAGTTTACACGAATCAAGCAAACAACTCCATACAATTGCATCAGGTTTTATTGGCATTTTATTGATAAAGTATTGCACTTCATACAAACACCTGGCTCGACCAAGAAGGTCAAACATACATATATATAGTGCTCCATTGCAGGTTTGATATGAAAATTTTCTCTCATAGTGAAAATTTGCATGGCTGCATGCAGATAAAACACTAAGGTCAAATGATTCAGGTTCATCCCATAATGGTTCATTTTTTCAAAGCGTTTTAGGGCCTCCTTGCCCTCGTCATGCATTTTGTATCCTACAATCATTGCATTACATGAGACTATATCTCGTTGAGGCAATTTCTCAAATAATCCAACTTTTTTATGAATGCACCCACATTTTGCATACATTTCTATCAAGGAATTCACCCCCATGACATCAAACATGAATCCATTTCTACTTATTTTATCATGGATCTTCTTACCCTATTCCAAAACTTCTAAATTGACACATACCAGAAGAATACTAACAAAAGTTTTTAAGTCTGACTTCATACCTACCGATTGAATTTGTTAAAAAAGATCCAAGGATTATGCACCATTCCCATTCTATGCAAATCCTATTATCAATGCATTCCATGAGACTACATTCACATCAAGCATTTCCTTAAAGAGTTCCAAGGCTTCCTGAACAAGCCCATTATGTGTGTAACATGTAATCATTGCATTCTATGACATGAGGTCTCTATGATGCATTTTGCCAAATAATTACCATGACTTGCCTATCATACATATCAAAAGTGCAGTCATCACCACAACATCAAATCTAAAATCCACTTTGAATTATTTCTTGATGGATTTCCATACCCTACTCCAAGCCAACACAAGTTGGAAGAATACTAACACAAGTTTTTGAATAAGCTCTTATGCCCATCAATTTCATTTCAAAAGATAGCTTCACGGCTTCCTTACAATGCCCATTCTATGTAAATCATGCAATCATGGCATTCCATGAGACCACATTCCATTGAGTCATTTCCTTAAAGAATTTTAGGGCTTCATAAATGAGTTGATTATATGCATATCCTGCAAGCATGGTTATCTGTGAGATAACATTTTGTTAATGCATTTTGTTAAACAATTCACGTGCCTTCCATATACTTCCACATTTTGCATACATGTCTATGAGGGAGTTTTCTACAGCCACATCATACAGAAACCCATTTCTAATTATTTCTTCATGGATCTCCACACCCAGTTCTAGGGATTCCATGTTACTACAATATGGAAGAATGTTGGCAAAGGTGAAGGTCTCTGACATTTGTCAATGCCATTGAGGTTGTCTCAACCCCTGATGGGTTGATACCAATGAGGGCTCTATCTATTTAGCCTCTTGTGGATGGCTATGCACTCTCTGGCATAGCTCTAGAGACAATCTATAGAATTAATATAGGAGGTACTAAGATCGATTCTAGGAATGATAGTTTGTGAAGAGTTTGGGAGACTGTTAAGAAGAATTTGAAGATAAAAACTACTACTAAGAGTGCTTCTATTAATCCCAAATTTATCAAATACAACTCTCTTTTTAGTGTAGCTATTTCTCATAACATGGTCTATGCAACAACAAAGGAAATGTTTGTGGGTGCATCCTGTACTGTAAACCCAAAATTTCAACATTTCCTGGACTTTTAGTGTGGACTCTATTCTCACATATTTTGTTTAGATGCATTTATGTGATATTGGTAGCTGAGCAATATATCTATTGATTTACAGTTCCTATATCAATGGCAAATCTACATTAGCGAAATTTGGTATGTCTAGCAAGGAAAGGGGCTTAGATGTGTCTGTTTATTGAGACTTTTTGCCAACACTTCAGTTGGGGCAAAGTTGGTCCAAATCCAAGTTGGGTCGGAAAGTCCTCTGTATGATAATACCAATGTTAATGCTATACTAAATGGGTTGGAAATAATGAAGATAAGCAGTCTTGTTAGAAGTATGGATGAGCCCTATCCTGTTCATGGAAATATTCCTATGAACACTAAAGGAAAAAATGGGAAGATGGGACCTATTATTGGATCAATTGTTGGAGCTTTTGCTCCACTGGGACTACTAGAAACAAGGTATTTCATGTATATCCACCCAAAATCAAAGTGAAAACACACCCCTCCAACCTGGTTGCCTCTTCCTTTTCATGGTGGGAATTCAGAAACTATGGCCAACAAAGTTTCCCCAAGTTCCCACAAGAGTGGTACTGGTAGCTATGTTTCGTCTGCACCTTCAAGCATGGACCAATTATTTACATTTGCAGAGATACAATAATCCACCAACAACTTTGATGAACATTTGATACTCTGCATGGGAATTTTTTGTAAAGTTTATAAAGGTGAACTAGAAGATGGGACCAAAGTTGCAGTTCAACAGATTATCCCACATCTAAGTAAGGTCTCACAGAATTCCAAATAGAAATTGAGATGTTGTCTAAAGTTCAACACCACCATCTTGTTTTTTTGATTGGATACTGCGAGGAACGCCGTGAAACTTTTTTGATCTATGAATACATGGTCAATGGGCCTCCAAGGAGTCATTTGCATGGGACAGATATTCCATCTTTGTCCTAGAAACAAAGGCTTGAAATATGTATAGGGGTGGAAAGAGGCCTCCATTACCTTCATACTGCGGTAGCACAGGGGATTATTCACCATGATGTGAAGAAGAAAAATATTTTGTTGGATGATAACCTTCTTGATAAGGTGGCAAGTTTTGGTCTGTCAAAAACTAGACATACATTAGACTAGACACTTGTGAGAACTATAGTGAAATGTAGTTTTGGATACCTTGATCTCGAGTATTTCTGAAGGAAGCAACTCACTAAGAATTTTGATGTCTATTCTTTTGGTGTGATGCTCATGGAGTTTTTCTATGCTAGGCCTGCGATAAATATTTCTATTGCAAGAGAGAAATTCAACATTACGGAGTGGGCAATGCACTAGTAGAAAAGAGGAATGCTTGACTAGCTAATTGATCCTCATCTTGTGGATACAATAAATCATGGCTCCTTGCGAAATTTTGGAGAGACAATAAGAAGTGTTTGGCAGAGCAAGATATTGATAGGCCTATTGTTGGGTTGTGTTATATTCTTTCCACGACTATCCCATGTAGTCAAATGGGGGGTTAGAAGGGGGGCGTATCCCCCCCTTCGTTGTGACGATTGCGTAGCGAGGAGGTTCACAGGGGGTTTGAGAGGTGCAGGTAACCCCACTCTATGGGGTCCAGGGCAGTGCCCCAGAAAATTTTGTTTTTGGACCCTATATTAGGTTGGGCGGACCTACCTATGGTTTTGTGCATGATTTTTGCACATGGTTTTAGACGCGATGGTTTTCGGTCCACGGTATTGGATGCTTCGGCATGTATAAATATGTATTGTAACATTGAAAGGAACATAATGAAAAATCAAGCTGGTAGTCCCGGTTTTGGGATCCAAGAGAAAATCTCTGTGTATATGTTTTTTATGTGTTATGCTCTCGCATTGTTTATTTTCTGTGTTTTAGAATTCGTATGCAGGTAATTTCTGTACGAGGTTAAAACCTACATTTGAAATCAGAGCTGTTTTGGCTTCAAGGGGACATCTTTGTTGCTGAGGAGTTTCACTCAGGCCTGTGGTAGACCCTGTTCAGTGAGAGATCTGCGAGATCAATTCTGGTGGTGAAAGAAGATGGCGAGCAGCGGAAAGATAGATTTCGAGAAATTTAATGGTCAGAGTTTTGAGTATGGAAACTTAAGATGGAAGATCTGTTGGTGGATAAAGATCAGTGGATTGTGGTAGATCTAGGTACTAAACCAACAAGAGTGTCTAATGAAGAATGGAAGAAGTTGGATTGGAAGGAAAAGAGCACAATACGATTATGTGTCTAGGATTCAGTATTGCTGAATGTATCAGGGGGAAGCTACGGCGAAGGCTTTGTGGGAAAAGTTAGGGACTTTGTACCAATCTAAGTCTCTGGTGAATAAATTGTTCCTATGAAAAAAATTGTATAACATGAAGATGAAAGATGGAGACTCGGTGACAGAACATTTGAACGCATTTAATACTATGGTAAGTCAGTTATTATCTATGGATATTAAAATTTCGGATGAAGATAAGTGCATAAGTTTTTTGTGTTCTATACCAGATTTGTGGGATAGTCTGGTTATTGCAATAGGTAGCAATGCAACTGCCTTGCAGTTTGATGAAATAGTCTCATCCTTGCTGACAAAGGAGATGATATGGAAAAATATGGAGAGCTAGAATGGTGATACTTTGTCTATATGAGGACAATCCCAGAATAGAAACAAAAATAATTCATCAAGTGGGAGATCTAAATCTAGAAGGAGATCTAAATCTCTAAGAAAACCTGTAAAGGTGGTGTGTTAGAAATGTAGAAAGGAAGGGCACTACAAAAGGGACTATAAATCTAAAGCTCCTGATAAAGGAAAGGGATCTGATGATGCTCCTTCTCTAGAGGAGAAAACCACCTCAGATGAAGGTGGGTATGTGTACTTGGCTTCTTCAAGTACTCATGTACATCATGAGGCATGGTTGATTGACTCAGGTGCATCCTTTCACTTCACTCCCCATAGAGAGTGGTTCTGTGAGTATGAGAAATACAATGGTGGTGATGTCTTCTTAGGGGATGATAGGAAGGCTAGAATCATTGGTCATGGAAAAGTAAAGTTGAAGTTGCAAGGTGGAAGGATTAGAACACTTTCGGGTGTTCTGCATATTCCTGCGTTGGCCAAAAATATGATTTCTGTAAGCAAGTTAGATGATGCAGGTGTAAAAACAGTGTTCGACAAGGATACCTGCAAGATGGTTCGGGGAACATTGGTATTGATGCAAGGAGTTCGGATTGGAACTCTGTATAAGCTACAAGGTAGCACTGTTGTTAATGGGTGCAACAACTTCGTGGTTCCTGAAAGTGGAGCAGAAAATCTAGTGGTCTCTGGAGAGAAGACCATGCTGTGGCATCAAAGGCTTGGACATATTGGAGAGAAGAGCCTTCCAATACTTCATGGTAAAGGTATGGTAGAAGGTATGTGTAATATCTCTCTAGATTTTAATTTCTGTGAAAATTGTGTATATGGGAAGCAGAATCAGGTGATTTTCCCCTCTGATGGTAAGAGGGCGTAACATATATTAGAACTTGTGCACAGTGATGTGTTTGGACCTGTGAAGGTTCCATCACCGGGTAAGTCTGTGTACTATGTATCATTTATAGATGACTTCTCAAGGAATACATGGATATATTTCTTTAAGAAGAAATCTAAAGTCTTTGACAGGTTTAAACAATTTAAAGATCTGGTGGAAAAAATAATGTAAACTTTGAAACGGGAACTATAAACTCAAAACGAGAACTCTGGCCAAAAAACCCTGAAAAAACATCAAAAACAGTGCTAAAAACGAAAAGAGTTGATGCTGGAATAACACCTTTTTTTTCTAGGGTAAATTTTCAACATGTTTTAAAAATGGAGGTGAAAACCAATTTTTTGTGCAAAAAGTGTCCAAAAACACCCTCAAAACGAAGTGTTGATGTTCGAATAACATTTTTTTTTCCCAATGGTAATTTTTGTGCAAAAGACACCCTCAAAACAAAAAGTGTTGATGCTGGGATAACAAATTTTTTTTCAAGGGAAAAATTTCAACATTTCGAAATAATAGTGTAAATATTTTATCATGACCCCGAAAAACATTAAAATTTCAAAAAAATAATGAAAACATAAAATAAAAATGAAACATTAAAAAAACTAAAACAATGAAAAAACACAAAACAAAAAAAAAGTGAAAAAAAAAAAAAACAAAACATAAATAAAAGTATCTACTAAAAACAAAACATAAAATAAAAATAAAAAAACAAAAAAAATCAATCATAAAAATGTAAAATACAAAAAACAAATTAACCTATAAAATATAAGAATTAAAAAACTAGAAAAAAAAAATTATAAATTATAAACAAATAAATAGTAAAAAAGACATATTTTAAAAAAATGGTTAAAAAAAAAAAAAAACACAAATATATAAACCATAAAAAAATTTGGGAAAAGAAAAAAAAAACACATTAAAAAAAACTACAAAATTAAGTAGGTAAAAATAGAAAAATTAACAAAAAACTAAAAAAAAATTGAAAATTAAAAGCAAAATAAATTTAAAAAAAAATGGAAAATTAACACAAAGATATTAAAAACTAGTGAAATTAAGATTAAAATGTTGATTACTTAAAAAAATAAATGTAAAAATATATATATAAAAGACGAAATAAATAAAAAATGTTTAAAAAAAAATATTTCATAAACCATAAAAGAATTTTGAAAAAAAAAAACAAAATTAAAAAATTTATCTATATAAAATTAAGTAAGTAAAAATAGAAAGATTAAAAAAAAACATTAACAAAAACTAGGAAAAAAAAAAAAAAAAACAAACAAACAAACTAGATTAAACAAAAATAGAAAATTAACAAATAAATAAATAAAATTAAAAACTAGTAAAATTAATATTAAAAACATTTAGAAAAAAACTTAAAAAACAAAAATAAGTAGTTGAATTGAGGCTTCTGGGATTCATAATAGTTGAAAGAATAACTTCGGCGTAAATCGCATGTAGACAGACATTTGTCGACGCGTTTCGAACCAACTAGTGTGGTTCATCGTCAGGACAACTTGTCCTGACGATGAACCACACTAGTTGGTTCAAAACGCGTCAACAAATGTCTGTCTACATGCGATTTACGCCGAAGTTATTCTTTCAAACAAAAATAAGCTCAAATTAATAATAATAATAATAATTTAAAAATATGTCTTTTCCAATTAAAAATAAAAATTAAAAAACATTTTAAACTTATAAAAAATTGTGTTTTTGATTTTAAAATAATAATAATAATAATAATAATAATAATTTCTTTTTATTAAATTTTCATTATTTATTTAAAAACAAATCAATAAACAAATTTTAAATATAATTTTTTTTAAACAAAATTTTGTTTTTTTATTTAAAAAAAATTATTAAACAATTTTTATTTTTATTTTTTAATTTTGTTTTTAATATAAAAACAATAATAATAATAATAATAATAATAATAATAAATAAATTGTTAATTCCCACAACCACGGCACCACTAGGCGGCAGGCGAGCTGTTGGGCGATTCTCAGAATCGCCCAATGGCCCGCCCGCTGCCCTGTGGTGGCGCGACCGTGGGTGGAGGGGCTGCATGAATCGCCCAACGGCTCGCTCGCCACCTGGTGGTGGTGCAGCAGTGGGCATTAACATTTAATATATATATATATATATATATATATATATATATATATATATATATATATATATTAAAATTGTTTAATAAATTTTTTTTTAAATAAAAAAACAAAATTTTGTTTAAAAAAACAAAAAATTATATTTAAAATTTGTTTATTGATTTGTTTTTAAATAAATAATGAAAATTTAATATATATATATATATATATATTTTAAATCAAAACACATTTTTTTTTATAAGTTTAAAATGTTGTTGTTGTTTTTTTTTTCTTTTTCAATTGGAAAAGACATTTTTAAAATTTTCATATTTTTTAGTTTTTTTTTTTAATATAATTTGAGCTTATTTTTGTTTTTTCTAATTGTTTTTAATGTTAATTTTACTAGTTTTAAATATTTTTTTGGTTAATTGTCTATTTTTGTTTAATCTAGTTTGTTTTTAATTTTTTTTTTCCTAGTTTTTGTTAATTTTTTTTTTAATCTTTCTATTTTTACTTGCTTAACTTTATACATACATACATATATATATATATATATATATATATATATATATATATATATATATATATATATTGTTTTGTTTTTTTGTTTTTTTCCAAATTCTTTTATGGTTTATGAGATAAATTTGTTTTTTTAACATATTTTATTTTTTTTGTTTGTCTTTTTTTATGTATATTTTTATATTTGTTTTTTTTAACTAATCAACATTAAAAAGAATAAAAATAAAACAACTTGAAAATTCGTTAAGTAATCATAATTTTAAAAAAAAATTGAACATAATAAATTTTAAAGTGTGAAAAATAAGTCCTCTAAAAAAAAAGTATGTTGCATCAACATGTTGCATCTACACGTTTAAAAATCAATATGAAAATCACTAACATTTAAAAACAAATATTTATATTTGATACATAAGAAAATTTAAAGTGTCAAAAATATGCTTCGAAAAAAAAGAAATGTATTCTGCATCACCACTTTTCAAAATCGGGTCACATTTTTACTACCCCTATGAAATGGGTAATCATATCGATCATTTAAAGTGCCAAAAACTATGCTCTAAAAAAAATGTGTGTTCTACATCGCCCCTTTTCAAAATCGGGTCAATTTATTTCTATCTCTACGAAACGGGTAATAGTATCTGTTCCGGTTTCAAAGTTTACGTTGTTAAATCCAGACAGAGAAGAAGATAAAGGTGTTGAGGATGGATAACGATGGAGAGTTTTGTCGTAAGGAATTTGAATAATTCTGTAAGAAGTGTGGTATAGCACAGTAGAAGACTACTCCATACACACCTAAGCAAAATGGAGTTGTAGAAAGAATGAACAAGACATTGATGGAAAGGGAAAGAAGCATGCTCACCGGTTCCGGATTAGGACAGGAATTTTGGGTAGAGGCGGTGGAGACAACATGTTACCTGGTCAACAGATCACCTTCATCAACATTGGAGGATAAGATTCTACAAGAGGTATGGACTAGTAAGAAACCCTCTCTTTCACATCTGAGGGTAGTTGGATGTGATGCATATGTACATGTTCCAAAGGAGAAATGAACCAAGTTGGATAGTAAATATGAAAATTGCATCTTTATTGGGTATAAGGATGGTTTAAAGGGTTATAAGCTTTGGAACCTAGTAACAAGGAAGTTTGTGTACAACTGAGATGTGGTGTTCAGAGAGGTAAAATATGTTATTAAACATGAATTCCAGCCAGAGGAACCCGAGAAGATAGAGTTTGAGCTTAAGGAGGAAGAATAAGACTCTACAACAGAGGAGGAATCAGAATATGACGAGCCACAAACTCCGAGTGTGAGAAGATCAGTTCAAGAAAGAAGGCAGCCAAAAAGGTGTAGTCCATCTACTTTCTATTCAAAGTTTTCTTTATCTGTTACTGATGATGATCCCATAACTGTGAAGGAAGCAGTAGATTCAGAGGATGGAAAACTATGGAAAGAGGCCATGGTTGATGAAATGGCATCTTTGCACAAAAATGAGGCTTCGGATCTGGTGGAGTTATCGACTGGAAGGAAACCCATTGGCAACAAATGGGTGTTAAAAAAGAAGACAAATGCAGAAGGATAGGTGGAAAAATACAAAGCTCGGTTGGTAGCAAAATATTATTCCCATGTGTCGGGAATTGATTTTGGTGATATTTTTTCTCCTGATGCCAAGGTAACTTCTATTAGATTACTTTTATCTGTTATTGTTGCTTTTTATTTTGAGGTAGAACAGATGGATGTGAAGACAACATTTCTTCACAGGGATCTGGAAGAGGAAATCTACATGAAGAAACCTGAAGGCTTTGCGGTGAAGGGTAAGAAAGAACTGGTCTGCAAGTTAAAGAAGTCTCTGTATGGGTTATAACAGTCACCAAGGATGTGGTATCAAAAATTTGATACATTTATATGGGGACTTGGCTTCACCAGAAGCAAAGCAAATCACTATGTGTATTTTAAATTAATTGGTGACCGTGTTATTTATTTGGTCTTGTATGTGGATGATATGTTGCTGGTTGGAAATGAAAAATAAATTATCCAGGATTTGAAGACCCAATTGTCCTCCAGATTTGATATAAAAGATCTTGGTGCTGCAAACTATATTTTGGGCATGGAAATGAAAAGAGACCAGGAAAAAAGGAAGCTCTAGTTAAACCAGAGGAAGTATGTCGAGACAATATTGTAGAGGTTTAATATGTAGGATAGTAAACCGGTGAAGGTTCCTATTCTTGTAGGTGTGAATTTATCTGCTGAACAATGTCCCAAGACACAAAAAGAGGAAGAGGACATGTCCCATGTTACATATGCAAGTGCAGTCGGTAGCCTGATGTATGCAATGGTCTATACTAGACCAAAAATTGCACATGCAGTGGGAGTATTGAGCAGGTTTATGTCAAAACCAAGGAAGGAGCACTGGAGAGCTGTGAAGCGAGTTTTCAGGTATTTGCGTGGCACTAGTGATTATTGTTTGTGCTACCAAGGAAGACTAGGATTGGACAGAGTGTTGGATATTCATGGCTTTTTTGATGCAGACTGGGCTGGAGATCTAGATCAGAGAAGATCTACGAGTGGGTATGTGTTTAACCTATTTGGAGGTACAACCAGTTGGATGAGTAAGAAACAATCTGTAGTGGCACTATCAAATACAAAGGCAGAATACATGGCATCCACTCATGCAAGTAAGGAAGCAGTTTGGTTCTGGAGTTTGTGTTCAAGTATGGGGTTAGTACAAGGAGCTATAAGGATAGACTGTGACAGCCAAAGTGCAATTTTCTTGGCAAAGAACCCTACATATCATTCAAAGACAAAGCACATTGATGCTCAGTATCACTTTGTGAGGGATATGATGGAAGACAAAAAGGTGTTGCTAGTAAAGGTGGACACTTTGAAGAATACTGCAGATGCAGAAAAAATCTGTGAGCTCTGAGAAGTTCTCTTGGTGTAGAGAAACAATGGGCATTGCAGGGCTGGATAAATGACTAAGCTCTATTGTGGCCCCCTGTGGAAAGAAAACAACAAGTGGAAGAATGTTGGGTTGTTTTATATTCTTTCCACGACTAGCCCACGTAGTTAACCAGGTGGTTAGAGGGGAGGTGAAGCCCCCACTTTGTTGTGTCGATTGCACAGCAGGGGGGTCACAGGGGTTTGAGGGGTGCAGGTAACCCCCCTCTATGGGGTCTAGGGCAGTGCCCTAGAAAATTTTGTTTTTTGACCCTATATTAGGTTGGGCGGACCTACCTATAGTTTTGTGCATGATTTTCGCACATGGTTTTGGACACGATGGTTTTCGATCCATGGTATTGGGTGCTTCGGCATGTATAAATATGATTGTAACATTGAAATGAACATAATGAAAAATCAAGCTAGTAGTCCTGGTTTTGGGATCCAGGGGAAAATCTCTGTGTGTATGTGTTTTATGTGTTATTTTCTTGCATTGTTTATTTTCTGCGTTTTAGAATTCGTGTGTAGGTAATTTCTGTATGGGGTTAAAACCTACACCTGTTATGGGGGATGTGATATGGAACTTGGAGTATGCCTTTGAATGATCTGTTAGAGTGAATAATTGTATCCTTACCTAGTGCAATCCTTCCATTTGGTGATAGAGTATAGAATTCAATAGAATCACAGTCATAAGATTAACAATTTTGGGAGACATCATTGAAGGTTCTTGAGTGCTATGTAATGGGGTGACTAAACTAGATTATAATTGTTCCCATTGCATGCTTAGAAGCAATTATTTGGGTTTCAAATGGATGTTATATATCAAGCAAGTATAAAATTGGGTATGGAGAACAATTTTTTATTTGATGTCTTCAAATGCTTATTGATATATTTGATTCCATTTGAGAACTATGTTTGATTGTACTCAAAATTTGGTTTGGAAAAGGTGACACGAAAGGCAACCAAGGTGAATTTATTGTAGAAGTTTGCACATGCCAAGAAAATTTTGTGGCTTAAGAATGTTGCTTGGGTAGGTTGTGATTAATCTATATATTCTTTGGGTTGATGCAAACTTTTGTGTCCTCAAAATTGTATCCAAGGTAGTGAATGCCCTTTATTAAGAAGAAACATTTTTCCAAATTTGTGGAGTTTGAATTGCCACAAATTTTATGAGAATTGCACAATATGTTGAAGGTGCTCATCCCATGTTTTGTTGAAGATTGTCATTGAAGTAACCCATGATGAATGTCATTTACAAATATTCATATAGACGATCATTTTCATTGAATGTAGTTTTCCAAACATCTGAAGGTCAACCAGAGCTTAATGATACCCAAACTTCAGATCAATTTTGGGTAAGTACTTTGTGCTTCTCGACAAATCCCAAAGGTAATGTGTGCAAATGAATAACAATTCTTTACATTGATTTTCTTCAAGGTCAAATTATCATGCAAAGGAACCATGTGTTGTCTTTCTGTGCCATGAGAATAACGGGGCTTCTATAGGGGGAACTACTCAAGATGAGGTATCTTTTATGTATCTGTGTTTAGATTTGACACTTGATATTCGTGTTTTCTATGATGGATTTACAATATATTGGTTAATTTGGAAATGGATATCTAAGGATATATCAACTGAATGTTGAACGTGTTAGTCTAGAAGAACACTGATAGGGTCCTTGTTAGTGTATTCCTATAAAGTCACATTGTGTTGCTTCCACTGCATAGATTACGTGATGAATGACAATTGGGTCTCTGCCATGGTATTTGTGTGACTTGCAGTAAGATAATCAACAAGTTGAACTTTTGCAAATGATAGGTTAAATTGCATCATCGTTTAGAACAAATTAAAGATACCTCAACATTTGAGATTACCTTGGGATCTATGTAGAGTTGATTTGCAATGTTTGGGATTGTGCTTTGAGGTCACAACTTGTACCTTCTAGGGTGCTTTGACATGAAGATTTTTCCATGCAAAAAATCATAGCTATCTAGTGGGGTCACAAAATAGGGGGGTCTTAATACTTGAATTCCTCGATGTTACACTAAAATATGCATTGCTATGTCATCAATAGTTCCTTACACAGATTCAACAAACTAGTGGTGTACGATTGCAAGTGCATTGTTGTGACTAGGTTGAGTCACTTGAAAGTGGCCATATAAATCATAATCTTTAAACATCAATTATCCATTATTTTATTGTGGATTTTAGAGAATTTTCATATAGTGAAAATTATGAGTGGAAGAAGCACTATTTTTCTTCCTCTGTGTTAGCGAGATTTATTGTCCCTGGACTTGTTTATGTAACCAATAAAATTGTTCCTAACCCTAAATCTATCAAACACCATGAACGATCAAATAAATCAAGGTACAAAAACTTGAATGAATATTTGTATCTTGAGGGATTTGATTCCTCTATAATTTGTCTAGACCCTGCATAAAATGGATTTGGATGTTTATTTATTAGTTTATAAAGGTGACTCAAATGATGCATCACTTCTATTGGGAAAGAGGAATTATGGGTATGTTAGGTCCCTATAATACTGGTGTATTCCCTCATTTTTATTGGTAGTGTAGCCCCCTTATTGTTATTGTTGTGCCCATGTAGTCCCCATATTGTTATTATTGTGCCCCATAGAAGCCCACTATTGTTATTTTTATGCCTTTACATTATTATTTTTATGTCAGCTCTGATTATATTGTAACCCCTTAGACTCCTATATATAGAAATTAGATTTTTTCATTTGAATCATCAAAGAATTTTTCATTTGTGTAATGTAAAGGAGGTTTCTCCCTCGAAGAGGCTAATTTTGAAGTCATTGATCTATCTCTTCTTCTATTTTGTGAGATGATTACATAACATTTGGTATCAGAGCTTTGGGATTCTAGGGTTTCGCTTCTTCAAACAGGTCATTTTGGCATTTTCACTAAAAAAAATTCTACAAGGCTTTAGAAGCTGAAATTTTTATTACGTGGAGCCAAAATCTTGGTGAATTTTTTATTAACATTTCAGATCTTGGTTCGTTATAGTTTTGAAGATATGATCTGAGGAAGTTAGGGTTTTTGAAGACTCCAGAATTTTGTCTCAAGCAGGTTACCTAGGGAAAATTGTCATAACTTTCGTTTCAGACATCAGATTTGAATTCTGTGAAAAGTGGTTGAAAGTGCATGGACTGTAGTATTTCATGTAGCAATTTTAGAATTGAAGCTTGGAAAAATGACACGTGGAATCATGTAAAACTTGGATCTACTGAAACAATCCATAATCAGGTCTTCGTGAGAGATTTGGCATAAATATTTCTTGAAGAATTCATTCATGATCAGACTTATTGGGGTCAAAAAGAAGACTCGGACAGATACAATAGGAAGAAATTTCAAGACTTGGAGATCTGAAATTATATATTTACAATCATTTGAATATCGAGCTCCTAAAATAAAGAAAATGGTGTGTATTTGTAAAACAAATTGCATAACTTTTGTTTGAAAAAATTGTTTGAAGTGATTCAAAGGGTGTAGTGATCTAGGTGGATATTGGTGGCCACCTACTAATTCCATTTGGAGCCCTACCAGTGCTTCTTTCAGTTTTTCAGTTTCCTTAATTATAGCATAGCTTACTATTTTTAGTAGTTTTTCGGGTCCTAAACTTTTGGAGCTGTTTTGAGGCCCTAAACGGTGTTTTTTGGGAAATCTACCGCCAGCGATTTGTCTTTCGAAAAATCATTTTTTCCGTCATAGTCCTTGGAGAGATCTTTCCAATGGGCTATCATGCGCGTCAAACTGAGATAATATGACCAATTTGCAACCCCGGGAAGTTGGCTGTCCAACTCACCCCAACGGGGCCCACAAACTCTTGGTGTTACATCTCCTCGAGTTAGGGTTTTGGTTGTTTAGGGTTTTCTCTTATTGTTCAATAATAAAAAGGCCCTTGAGCCTCATTGTAAGATAGTTCAGAGGCATGTATCCACCACATCTCTGCTCAAAGATAAGCTACCATCGCCCTAGCTGGTTTATTTCTATTACTGTTTGTAAGCATATTTCAGTATTTTACATTAATGAAATGAAGTATTATTTCTGCTGCATATCTGTGTTTATGGTTATCTTTGTAATTTGTTGTGTTCCTGTTTAAGTTTGGATTAGTAGTGGCATTTTCTTCCCCCCTTAGGAAGCAATGGTCCCCATTGTGTTGAGTTCCTCCATGAGATGAGGGAACTTCTACTGAACTTGGTCCCTAGTGAGCCATTTTCCCTGGTGAAGGAGTTGGCCTGCTTTGACAACTCGATACAGTTGGATATTCTGCTGGCGAGTGTGCTTGATCTGTGTGTCCATGATCCAATCAGTTGCAGCTTGTTCCATGCAATCTAGATTTAACTCTGTGGGTGTGAGTTGTTCTGCAATGTCGGACGTGTCTAGTAATGGTGGAAAGTATGGCCGAAGGCGGTCCACATTGAACACTGGGTGGAGGCCAAGGAATGGGGGAATGCTGAGCTCAAAAGCATTGTCTCCCATAGCCTTGGTAATGGTGTAAGGACCATATCGGAGTGGTCTGAGTTTTCAATAGGCTCCGGTAAGGCGTTCCTTTTGCAAATGCAACCAGACTTTGTCGCCCATCTAAAACTTGTGTGGCACCCGATGTTGATCATGTCGCTGCTTGTACTTAGCATTTGATTTCTCTAGAATTTCATGGACCTGCTGGCGAATATGTTGGATCTGCTCAATGAAGTTGTTTGCCTTATCTGTTTCAGACTAGACATGAGTAGAATCTGGGTGAGTAGCTGCAAATGGCATGGCCACATCGATGGCACATAGTGGCTGGAATCCCAAGCCCACCTGAAAAGGGTTGTGGCCAGTCGAGCTGTGGAGAGCCCGGTTGTAGCTGTGCTGAACATAGGGGAGGCTCTCATCCCATGTGTGTGGATGCTTGGAGTTGTACATGCACAGAATGTGTACAATCGTCTTGTTGACAACCTCTGTCTGGCCATCAGTTTGAGGATGGAAGGCTATGGACTTAGTGAGTTTGGTGTCCAGCATCGACCAGAGACTGGACCAAAATGTACTAAGGAACCTGCTGTCCTTATCTGAGATGATAGACTGTGGGATCCCAAAGTGTACCCACACTCGTTCAAAGAAGAGTTTAGCAATGGCTTCTGTTGTGATATTCTTCTTGCATGCCGCCATAATGGCCATCTTTGAGAACTTGTTGACGACCACAAAAACACAGTCATTTCCATGCTTAGTGGAAGGAAGGCCTAACATGTAATCCATGGAGATGGATTCCCAAGGTCGACTAGGGGTAAGAAGCGGGGTATAGAGGCCTTGCTTCTTGATGGTCGGTTTGGCAATGGCGCAGGCAGTGCATGATCTGATGTACTTCCCAACATCCTGTCGAAGATTTGGCCAATAGAAATACTTCTGCAGTACTACCACCATTTTTTCGACCCCAAAATGCCCAACAGCCCGATTGTAGTGTGCTTCCCAAATCATCTTGGCACGCTCACTTGAAGGAACACAAAGGTGACCCAGGTGGCATAACAGGCCGTCCTGGAGGTGAAAATTTGGAACATGCTGACCCTTCAAGAGGGTCTGGTATGTGTGGCTGAATTCTGGGTCGCTTTTGTAGAGCAGTGGCCAATCAGAAGTCTTGTGCCCACAAGAGTTGAGCACGGTGGTTAACGCCATGATCGGTGGTCGACTGAGGCAATCTACTACATTATTGGTGCTACCCTTCTTATACTTGATATTCAAATGGAACTGTTGTAGGTATGTGGACCACTTCTGATGGCGATCATTCTACAATTTCCCTTGGGTTTGTATGAACTGCAGAGGTTGGTGGTCTGTGTGGATGACCATTTCCTTCCCCAAAATGTAATGCTTCCATTGTCGGCAGGCCTACACAATGGAATACATCTCTTTATCATAAGTGGGATACTTCCAGACTATGTCTGAAAGTGTTTCACTGTGATATGCCACTGGATGCCCATGTTGAGTAAGGACTACCCCAATAGCATAGTCAGAGGCATCTGTCTCGACCTCAAATGGTTGTTGTAAATCTGGTAACGTGAGCACTGGTGCCGTGCAGAGGCGATCTTTCAACTCTATGAATGCCTTCTGTTGAGATTCAAACCAAAAGAATTTCGCTTTCGCTCCTCCCTTGGTGACTTGACTCAAAGGCCAAGTGATATGAGAAAACCCCAAGACGAACCTGCGGTAGAAGTTGGCAAGACCTAGAAAGCTGCGGAGCTCTGTCAGAGTGGTTGGAGATGGCCAATCCTGAATGACTTGGATCTTGGCTGGATCCACATGCACCCCCTATTCATCAATAATGTATCCCAGATACTAAACCTCGATCATGCCAAAAATGCATTTCTCCAAATTGGCACATAGCTTGTGTTGTTGCAGTGTTTGGAGAACCTGTCAGATGTGGTGGAGGTGCTCTTCCCAACTCTGGCTAAAGATCAGAATGTCATCCAAGTATACCACTACAAATGAGTTGGTGAATGGCCGCAAGATGTAATCCGTTAGCCTCATGAAGGTTGCAGGAGCATTCGTCAATCCAAAAGGCATAACCAACCATTCGAAAAGGCCCTCCTTGGCTTTGAAGGCAGTCTTCCACACATCAGAGGGTTCGATTGGTACCTGGTGATATCCTGACTTCAGATCGATCTTGCTGAAATATTTTGCCCCCTTTAATTGGTCCAGGAGGTCATCAATCCGCGGGATCGGGTACCTATTATGGACAGTGATCTTGCTCAGTGCCTGATAGTCAATACAGAGTCTCCAAGTCCCATCCTTCTTTTGTACCAACACAATTGGGCTCCCACAAGGCAATGAACTCAGACGGATGTGACCTTTCTACAGCAGCTCCTAAATATGCCTCTTGATTTCATCGTTCTCCAGAACAGAGCACCGATAAATTGGTCCATTGGGTAGCGGCACACCTGGGGTCACATCGATGGAGTGCTTGACCTGACAGTGCAGAGGAACCCCTGCAGGGGAGGTGAAGATGTCATCATACTCCTCCACGACCTTGTCCATCTGTAGTTGTCATGCGGAGGGGCCCTCTCTGGAGACTATGGCCACCGTCTTCTTCTTTCCTTGAGGGCGTATCATCAGGAAAACAAATTTCCCAGTTTTGGAAATGAGCTTACTGCATTGTTTTGTAGTAATCAAAGAGATGGCAGTAGGCGGTGCTACCTCTGGTATCCTGTACAACTTATTTCCCAATGTAATAATAATAGCACGGGGCCTTGATTCATACGCAACATGTTGCTTCCACAAGTATGGTTGTCCTAATAATACATCACAAACTTCAAGGGGAGAAATGTCACACAATACCTCATCCGTGAAAGGCTTGATGTTGTATGGAAGGCGACACTATTGGCTCACGCGAAGATCCCATCATTGGTGAAGCCACCCGATAATGTACGGTTGTGGATGTGCTGTGGTCAGTAAGCCCAACCGCTTCATGACCTCTACCGAAATGAGGTTGTTTTGGCTCCCGCTATCGACAATGAACTGTAGCGGGGAGCCCTTTACCCACATTTGGGAGTGGAAGAGACGCTCCTCCTCCTCTGAATCTTCGGGTTCATTTTTCTGGATCTTGGCAATAGCAACAGTGGCGTTGGGATCCGCATCAATGATCTACTTCCCTTTGTTGTTCTCCTTGTCGGGTTCTGAATCAAAGTGGGAACATGCATCTGATTCTGAAACCTTTAGCTCAGCCACCAGTGACTGCTTGGCCCGACATTCACTTGTGTTGTGAGTGGAGCTCTTATGGAACTCACACCATTTTCCCGTGTCCTTTTTCGGCTTCGCAGCACTGTTCTTTGCTTGCAGCTTTGGCGGGTTGTCTTGGGCTGCCCTGCCTTGAATTTGTCCTTTGTTCTATGCTTTAGGGGCTCCTTTCCCTTGCTTCAGATTCGTAGATCCAAAGTCTCGCTTCTTTTATTTAAACTTTTGCTCGACCTTGACGGTATATCGGTATGTTGTGCCGAGCGAGGAGATGTTCAGGAATTCTATTTCTTCCTGGATGTACTTGTGTAGGTAGCCATGGTATTTAAGTGTCAAATTATGCTCCGAATCCTTGATACCTAACTTTGTGCGAAGGGTATGGAAAATATTGGTGAACTCCGACACATCTTGGTCCCTTCCCTGCCGTAGCGTGGTCCACTTTATGTATTCATCCTCATAGCTTCCAACAAGGTAGTACTACTCCTTAATGGCATCTCGAAATGAATTCTAGGTGGGTGTGGCTGAAAATAGTGACCCAGTATTTTCATCCTTCTACTCGCAGTAGGTTTCCCACCAGTCCTTGACATGGGGGCCTGCTTTGAGAACAGCGAAAACAATCTTCTCCCGACTTGAAAATTCATGAACAGAAAAATAACCCTCTAGCAGATTTAACCATTCATCTATGGCATCTGCGTCTATCTGACCCTCGAATATGGGGATTTCAAAATTAACTTGTACCTTAAAGGGCGTGGTGTTTCCTGAGTAGCTACTGGAAGCCGATGCTTCGCTTCTGGGTAGCCACTGAAGGATCTGGGCAAAGTTGTCCATCATCGCGTTCCGTTGTCGCTCGAGGGCTTCTTCGAGCAAGATTTTGATAGGATCTCCTGCCCCCTCGTCTTTCTTCTCATCCTCCATGGGAGGCCGTCGGGATTTGCGCGGCTGGTCTTGCAAAGGTTCGACCAGTTCAAGCCCTAACTCCTTATATCCCGACCTCGTTGGGGACGTGCAAAGAAAAACAAAGAAAAAGCAGACCGCTCTGATACCACTAATCCAAAATTAAAAAGGAATGCAACAAATTATAGAGATAACCATAAACACAAATATGCAGTGGAAATAATACTTCATTTCATTAATGTAAAATACTGAAATATGCTTACAAACAATAATGGAAATAAACTAGCTAGGGCGATAGTAGCTTATCTCTGAGCAGAGATGTGGTGGCTACATGCCTCTGAACTGTCTTAAAATGAGGCTCAAGGGCCTTTTTATTATTGAACAATAAGAGAAAACCCTAAACAACCAAAACCCTAACCCGAGGAGATGTAACACCAAGAGTTTGTGGGCCCCGTTGGGGTGAGTTGGACAGCCAACTTCTCGGGGTCACGAATTGGTCATATTATCTATGTTAGATGCGCATGATAGCCCATTGGAAAGATCTCTCCGAGGACTACGATGGAAAAGATGATTTTTTGTCAGAAAAATCGTTGGCGGTAGATTTCCTAAAAAAAATCATTTAGGGCCTCAAAACGGCTCTGGAAGTTTAGGAGTCGAAAAACTGCTAAAAATAGTAAACTATGCTATAATTAAGGAAACTGAAAAACTGAAAGAAGCACTGGTAGGGCTCCAAATAGAATTAGCGGGTGGCCACCAATATCCACCTGGATCATGTAGTGAGGCATAAATATCATTGTTTTATTTAAAAATTTATTGAAGAAATAAAATGGAAACGCCTAGCAACAAACTACAAATATCTACTATGATGCATGAAGAAGAAGAAGAAATGCAACAGGATATATCAAAATTACGAGACCAAGTGAAAAAAAATTCGCTATTGCAAAGAGTAACCAAAAATGAAGTGGAAGATAAGATGGATGGTTTGAAGAATGGTTTAAAATCATACATGGAAGTTTTGGAAGCTAATATGGATGGTATAGAAGCAAAAATGAAAGGCAACATGGAAGATTTGAAGAATGGTTTAAAAGCAGACATGGAAGGGTTGAAGGAGGGTTTGAAAAAGTTGCTACAAGAAATGCTTCCTAATGGCGAAAACGTATTATATGAAACTCATGATGAGAACAAAATAAATGTTAATCATGATTTCATAGAATCTAACATTAGATTTAAGACCCTGTTAACGATGTTGGACCCGCCAACATGTCAGGGGATCTCCTCAGTAAGTAGTCCCAACTAGACCTCAGACCATTTGGTGTAGGAGTCCTAGCAGTGGGTCGTATGTTATCACTTTGCAGAGAAAAATAAGGTATCCCTGTTGGTAGCAAGGGTGTGACAGGCGCAACAAGCCAAGGAAGTTGTATGAATGGTTCTATCACACGGAGAGTGAGGTGAGAGCGCCCCTTGGAAACCTGTGTAAACACGTAGCTTGAAAGGGAACACACAAGCAAAGATACATCACAAGCTGGAAGGAAGGTGAACCAACAATCTAAAGTGATGGTTAAACCAACATCACATTTTAGTAAGATTCATAAATACATATACGGAAAGAGTCCATAAATACATGCATAAGAAAACAGATACATATATCATTAGAGTAAATAAGTTAATTGAAATACAATAACAACATATGCATGAAATGTGTTGGCTCTGTTATATTAAGAAGTGAAAGTTCCAATCATACAGTACAACCATGACCAACCACTAGTCCCGATAGCGAAATGTTACAGTCACTGTTGCTTGATCCTCCAAAGAGATGTACTAACTTTGTACTGTGGAGAAGCCAAGGCTCATTACAATACTCTCCAATATTTCTCTAAGATACTCCTATTGGAAGCTTGGCTGACCAAAAGCCTCTACAATGAGTTATGAGGGACTATATATAGAAAAGTGTGGGGTGACCCTTGACATTCCCCTTTGTGACTGTTCATCTACCCTCATGACTCTTCATCTACTCTATGATTGTTAAATTCAACTATCAACACTTGAACTTCCACTTGATAAGACGTTACATAAAATATACACATGTACCCATGTGAGACAAAACAGGCTTGAGAAAGCCATGCAACACATCACTACAACTCGAAAAACTATGGGAAGACCAGCTCTTTGGCATCCTCATGATGGTCGATGGTGGCAAACTAATGCCATGCCCGTTAGTCCATGATGGTGTCCGTGTACTCTGTGGTGACATATTTCTGGAAACGAACTCTTGCCTTCGTTGCAGCTGGGTACTTTGCTCTCGCTCCCCTGTCCAACTCATCTAATAGCATGTGCATCATTTTCTTGAGTGCCCATAAACATACTGATGCATGGTGTCTACAATGATCACCAAGTTTGCATTGGTGGCTATGCGCATCAACTCGTCAAAGTACGCGTCAAGCTCCAGTCAAACTTGTGCCTTTGTCTTTGCCACGGTGAGTGTCTCAATAGATGGGATCACATGTGCATGCACAGCAATGTCCATACTCCTAAATACCCATGCGTGGGAAGCCTGAAAACTAGTGATGAACTGCAGGATATCTTCATAACTTTCAGTATCTGACTTTGAATGCGTGCCTTCAGCTCGATCGCTCTGGGCTTCATCATCTTAGGCAAGTGTAAAAGGGCTCCCTTGTATCTCATTTTCCATGTTTTCATGTAGTCAATAAAAGTATGTAAGTTTGACAAGATATGTGCTCTCCTAGCACATCTCTGCTACCAAACGTTGAGATGGAAAACTGCCTTATACATGGTACCAAACTTGGAATACAACACCCGCATGACTGTCTCAAGGGATAGTACTTCATCCAGTATCACCTTCTTCAACTTTTCTCTGGCAGATGCTATAATCAATTCTCCTCCTTGCTTGGTCATCTGTAACTCCTTAGCCATTCGCTCATTCTTTTCTATCAAGAAGTGAACACTCGAGCTAGTGGCTTCGACATATGCTCTGGTAGAATCAGCCAATGTTGCTGGATTCTTGTGCACGTCAAACACGATCACTCGTTCCTCAAACTGCATAGGATATGTGCGGTCATCCGGAGTACACACTCTGCGTGATTGCAAAACTTTATGCTGTGACTCATTGAATGATATGTTGTGCATCTCTCCTTCTGGATTATCTCCAAGAATCTCAGTATCTCCTTGGTCACTTGGGACTTGCTCTACTTCTAGATCCAATGAATTTGGTGGGTTGACCTCTTGAAGGTGAGGCATGAGGTTGATGTCTTTCTCTAACTCTTGCTGCACCATATCTGTATCCATCTACTCAAGTGCTTGTCAATCTCTTGAGTGAATTCCTGCTCCTGTGACTGCTCACCCTGTCTGCTTTGTGCCAGTTGTTCGGATGAGTCTACTACCTATATGGGCATAGTTTCATCTATATGTACATGTTGCACCTGCTACTATACATATTATTGATGTGCTTCCTTCTCCTTTTTGCGTAGCTCTTGTTCCTTCCAGAGTTGCTCCTTCAACTCATGCAACTCCTTCATTGTTTCCTCCATCCTCTATTTTTCTCTCTACCTTTGTGTTTTCCTCCTATCATGATGTTACCTCTTCACCTCTATTGCCAAAGCTTATTTCTACACAAGTGGGTCTGCTCTAAACTTCCAGCTTTGTTCTACCTCCACGTTGTCGAAAATATTTCTCTTGCCTTTGTCGCATGCTAGTATGTTTACCTCTGCTAGTGGTGGTGGTGGTGCTCTCATGGATGTTGCTTCACACTATTTTGCTAACCATTCCACAATGATGATGATGGATTCATTGGGCCTAGAGAAGATATGAAAATATCTCCATGGGTCTTCCTCCACCCAATGACATGCCTCGTGGATCCACTAGAACTGTACTCTCACACAATGATCTTTCAAAAAACAATGTGAGTAATACGGATTGAAGCTTCGAATGTCAAAAGGATATTTCTTGATCTCCTCTATTTCAGTAGCTGCATGCTTGATATTTTGTATCTCATACAAACCGATCCACAATAGAAGGGTGGGCCAAGGTGCCATATTCTTCTGGTGCAGCCTAGCTGATAGACTTGTTGAGATGTGGTATGATACTTCTTGCATGACGATTTTTTCCATGGAAAACTTTGACAAAACATGCAAAGGCTTCTTTGCACTGTATATCTATATGAAGGTGTCGAACGATGAGGCATACCAATCGCTATGTCGATCAGTGGCTCCATTGCTTTCGTCCGACATGCAAGGTGGATCCTGCTCAAATATCTTCTTATACACTAGGGTGACAAAATGATCTGACAATTATGTGATAACTCCTCTGAAGCAGCATTCGGAAAAATGCTTACAATAAGTATTGACAGAGGTTTCCACTGATGTCCATGCCCACTCCATGCCCGGGAACTCCTGACAGGCACAGATGGCATCCAAGATGTAGGTGTACATGTAGATTTCTGCTTGCTAACCTTTGGACGACTGTCGACCTCCTATTACCTTTTCCTTCATCCTGTGAGCCAACATGTTAGACTAGTTGCATTCTTTTCCTTCACTGGCCAGTTGATGCAACACAATCACCCAACTCTGCGGGAAGGTCTCAGTGCTCTCTTGGCCATACAAGCGACATGCAAAGATAAGCAAGTATTGATACGCCTTCCACAGTATCTTCGTATTGTAAATCTGGTTGGGTGTCATCCTAAATTTGGCTAGCTCCATCACCTAGTTCTTCAATACATCCCTGAAGTTGACATTGTTGTTGGGTATGTTGAAGGGTTTCTCCATGGTGATCACTAGCTTCGGAAAGTGGTACATCTGTTGATAATCCTGTGCCGTGAAGGTAGCAATCTCTGCCCTGCTGACATTGCTCAATGTCATCGTCTTGGGATCAATGTGGGAGACGATCCAATGTATCATGTTCACGCATGGGAATGTGGAATACCTGCATGCAATCCAGTACAAGTCGGACTTGTGAATGTTCACATACATTTGGCTGTCTTCGAGATCTTCCCCACATGTGTCTGAGAATGCATCATTGAACTCTTCCCATTTCAGCTTGATGTCTTTGTCTACGAATAGTTTGGTGTCCTCATAGATTAGAAAACTCATAGAGACTCGCTCAATTGTTGCTCCAGTTGCACTTCCATCGGTGCCCTTTGATCCTACTCTCTTGGAGGCCATTGATCTTTAACTGCTGAGAGATAGATGAACACCTGCTATATCTGGAGACATGGCGACATGCATGGCAAGAAATATGTTAGCTAAAACCAAAGAAAACTTGAGGGATGACATGCAACATACCTTGGAAGTTGCTCGAAAGGATTGCACAATTTTCATTGGGAGGCCAAGAGACTGACCACTGAAACTGCGAAAAAGGAAATTCAGACTATCAAGAGGTTGGTTGACTGCTGGAATTGCACAGTGCATAATCCAGATTGGCTTGTTGGGTGCTGAGATTGCGCAATGCGTAATTTCAGCTGGAAAGTGATGCAAGCCCAGTGACTGCATTACGCAATTTTCTAGGTTAGCAGTCACTGCCTCTCAAAATTGTGCAAGGAAAGACTGAAGGGCAGTGACTGGCCAAAATTGCACATTTTATGAGAGGAAGGCAGAGCATTCTGTTGGCCCTCAGTTTTGGTCTATTTTTTCTTAAGGAAACTTACTTAATCCTTATATTTTCCATCCATTTTCCATCACATCCATCTCATTTTGATGTATTTTATGCATATTCAGATATTTAATTTTATTTTTGCAATTTCTAGAAGTTTTTATGAAAATTGAGTTTCAAGTGCAATTTTGGATAGAGTCAGAAATTCCCGTAATAACTATGTGGATGAAGTATTTGTAGGACACTTGGACTCGAGCTGGATGCATGAATGAAAATCTTGGGAACTAGGACTGAACTAATTCCACTTGGTTCGGTCAAAACAAGCTTTATTAGGCACGATCAAGGCTAGTCAAACATGACTAGTCACCCAAAAAATCCCTAGGAAATAGGTAAGTTTTATGATTTCATAGGATTGTCCATATTTCTAGTGATAGATTGGATGGATTTGACTTAGACAGATGGATATGAATAGATATGATTGTTAGAGAGACATTAGATCATTTTGTTTCATAATCTTCTATTTAAGCTAAGACTTTGAAGGCTTATGATATGTAATTTTTGTATAACTTTATGCTGAGACATTTGGATTTTGGAGATTAATTTGAAGAACCTATTCTACTTTCATTTTTTTGTTCATTGATGTGGATGAGTGACTGAATTTTTAGCATTTGATAGAAACCTCAAGTGTGCAAGGCAAGGGTGGAGGGTCCCCACTCCAAGCTAAGTACACTTCATTGTTAGATTGGCTTAATTTTCATGAACTAGTTACTTTAGAATTCATTTACTTTCTTTGTTCCAGATTTTCTTACGAATTAATGTGTGATGATTTATATTATTGGTGAATCTTCCTTCTATTGAATTAATAGATCAAAACTAGAATTAATCTTTGTTATATGCAAGCAATTTTTATGTACTTTTAGTTTTCCAATGATAGCATAATGATGAATGGATTGTGATGAAAAATACCCAAAGATCTCTTAAGTTAATAGTCTCCTTCATTGTTTATTTATGCATCTTAATCTATTGTTAATTCATTATTTCTGATTTCTATTCATTGAGTGATAATTGAGAGAGAGGGACACAAATGGATCTCTTAAGTTAAGTGCCACTTCATCTTTCATACATTGCAAAAGTGAGTTAGAAATTGTTAATATAGGCTTATATTTGTAATATGTACTTCTTTAGTCTTCAAAATTCATCTTCTAAGTTTGGCTATACTTGATATCCATACACTATGGGCTTGCCTCCAAGTTTTACAAACTTGGATTGATAATGAATGCTTATGTTAATTTGTGTTAATAAATTAGCTCAACATTTTGGCGCCATTGCCGGGGAGGCAATTATCAGCATAGTCAAATAGAAAGATAAACAAAAACACTAAAAATTTGATAAAACAAAAATTAAAAAATTAGTTAAGATATATTTCTTTTGGTTATGTTTCTTTATGCCTAGAAATAGAGATCCTCAAGGTAGATTTATTAAACAAAACCCCCCGTCAATAGAAGTAGGACCATCAAAGCTAACAACACTAGTTGCTAGTAAGCCAACAATTGAGGAATTGGAAGAAAAACAAAGAAAAAGACAAAGATTAACTTTAATTCAAAGGAAAACTTTGTTAGCCTGGGAGGTGAAAAGAAAGCAAACTTCAACAACAGCACCTACTTCAGGAAAACAAAAAGAAATTGTTAAAGAAAAGCAGTCCATTTTTGAATCCATAGATCAACCCATTTTTGAAAAACTTGAGCCTCAAGTTGACATTGAGACAATTGAAGCCATGGTAGAAGAGGGACATGGATCTGTTATTCTTACTTCTGAACAAAGACTTGAATATGAAAGACAAAAAAGACATTGAGACAATTGAAGCCATGGTAGAAGAGGGACATGGATCTGTTATTCTTACTTCTGAACAAAGACTTGAATATGAAAGACAAAAAAGAGTGTGGAGAAGACACAGAGAGGAAGAGGCAAAATGAGAAAATGATAGGAAAGGAGAAGAGGATAGGAAAATACAAGAATATGGTGGTGATTAGGAAACTACTTTTGGCTTTCCAATATTGGATACAAGTGCAGTAGTAGGAGAAGATGTAAAAATGAAAAATATTCCACCTTCTGTATTGCCAAATTTTTATGGAATGTCAACAGAAGATCCTGATTCCTTTATGTTTGAATTTGATATCTTGTGTAGAACTTATGGATACACCGATGACATACACAAACTTTGTCTCTTTCCTGCTACATTGAAAGTAGCAGCCTTAAAATGGTTCATGGGTTTAGGAGAGCAAACAATAGTTTCTTGGGATGAAATGAAATCAATATTTCTTAAAAAATATAAAGCCTACTATAGGCCTAGGGACTCGAAAGAGGATGTTTTTAGAATGACACAACAAGAAGACAAGAGTCTAGAAGAATACTTAGAAAGATTTGCATATAATCTACAAAAATCTAAACAACACTCTCTAAACCAAGACACCATTCGAACAATCTTTCTCAAAGGTATAAGAGATGAATACCTTGACATTCTGAATGTAATGGGCAAGGGTGATATTTCAAACTTGCCATTTAATGAAATTGTAGAATTATGTCAAAAATATTCTAGAGGAAGATCAAAAACTGGAAGGAGAGATGTTAGTTCAAAAGCAGCAAAATCAGCAGCAGGAGGAGTAACAAGAGTAGAGATAGGAAGCTTGCTAGAAAACTTCAAAACTGATCTCCTAAGTACATTAGGGACACAAGTAGATGTTCTAAAAGCAAACAAAAAGAAATAAGAACAAGAACAAATTTTAGCAATCTTTTGTCCCAAATGTAGAAAGAAACATGCATTAAGAGAATGTCCTTTGGATAGTGTTCAGGTGTGTGGTCTTTGTACAGAAAATCATTCAAAAAAAAACTTTCTAAGGCTGAAGGAATTGCAAATGAATCCAATGGAAGAAGTGAAAGAATAGAAGGTTTCTATTATGTGGCACCGAGAAGACCTTGGCAACCAAGGATTCCTCAACAAAATCTACAACAATTCCCTCAACAAAACTATCAGTATCCACCTCAAAATTCTTGGAATACTCCAATGCCATGGCAAGCTTGGCCCCCACAACAATATCAAAACCAATTTGCACAAGGTTGGAGATGATATGGTTATGGAAATCAGCCACCCCAACAATATCAACAGTGGTTTCCATACCAACGATACCAGCAATATCCACAATCCATGCCATTTCCGCAACAGAATTTTTCATATCCATTGTCCATGCCATTTCCGCAAAAGAATTCTCCACCACTACTAACACAACCACAGTAGTTACAACTACCATAAAACTAGCCGAGACCAACTCAACTACCAGCCCAGCCAGTGGCAAATCCAAACAATAAAATGGATGAACCTGCATACAATGTTGAAGAAGAAACATATTTTCCAATATTCTATTCTTCCCATAAATGATGTCCATTTAAGGTCTGGAAAGGTGCTTAAAAAGGATTCTCCTCCAATCATAGAAGAACCTAATGAGGAAGGAGAACAACCTAAAACATCACATTCAGAAAAACAAATTCAGAAAGGAAAAACTATTATAACTCAAACACCACCCTATCCTGAGAGGTTAGTAGAGCAGCAAATTGAAATGAATCTTCCTGAATTTGACATTTTGGATGAGTTAAAAAATTCTTATGTAAAAATTCCTTTATTGAAAGCAATCAAAGAAATACCAATATATGCTAAAACAATAAAGGAATTATGCATCAAGAAAACTAGTAAAAAGAAGAAGGATCCTACTACGATCCAAGTCATTGGAAAATTAGCAAGCCTTATGTCTACAAAAATAGTAGTAGACAAATATATTAATTCTGGTATCCCTATGGTTACTATTTCAATAAATAATTTCTCAGTTACAAACAAATTGATAGATTTGGGAGCTGCTATAAACGTAATGACTATGGAGACAATGAAGTATCTGCATTTAAACAACATTAGATCTACTTCTACAATCCTAGAGTTAGCAGATAGATCAAAAGTTGTACCAGAAGGAGTACTAGAAGATATTATAGTCTCTTTGGATTCATGGGAGTATCTTGTTGACTTCCTTATCTTGCAGCCAAAAGCAAATTTGGGAGGACATCCTCTAATCTTAGGCAGACCATGGTTAGCCACTATAGATGCCTTTATAGGGTGTAGATCTGGAAGTATGATTATTGCACATGGAGACGAGATGAAACACATTACACTTTATTCTCCTGCACAATCACCTTCTTTAGAATCAATGCTTGAAGAACAACAACAAAAACAAACCAAATCAATTCTAAGTATCAATCAAGTCTTTGATCGTAGAGAGGAGGAAGAGAATGAAGATCTAATGGATATTTTCATCTTAGAACCAAATATTTCAAAGCAGCTTAGAGAGATTCAATATGAAGCTGCAAGTAATATTTTGAATCAGTGTTTTTAGGAAACTTGTACAATCCAATCCTTGCAAGAATACTTTACAAACATTTTTCCTATAAACACAATTACCAATTCAACAACAAAAACAATTGAGATATATCCAAGAAAACATTTGAAGATTGGTAACCATTTGCAATTGTCACAAGAACAAGAAGTAATAGCATTATTACAAAAATATTCAAAAGCTTTTGCCTGGGATTATACAGATATGCCAAGAATTCATCCCAACACATGCATTCACCACATCTATACAGATGAACAGATTAAACCAGTTAGACAACCACAAAGATGAATGAATCCCATGATGAAAGAAATAGTGAAGGAGGAACTGCAGAAACTACTTAAAGTTGTGTTCATCTATCCTATTTCAAATAGTTAATGGGTTTCTCCATTGGTAATTGTACCAAAGAAAAACGGGAAGTGGAAAATATGTGTGGATTACCAGGAATTGAACAAAGCAACATTAAAAGATCATTTTCTGCTACCATTCATTGACCAGGTTCTAGACTCATTAGGTGGGAAGAAATTTTTCTCTTTCCTAGATGGGTTTAGTGGGCATAATCAAATTAGAATAAAAACAGAAGACCAGGACAAAGCAATATTTACCTGCCCATGGGGAACCTATGCATATAATGTTTTTCCATTTGGATTATGTAACGCACCTGCCACTTTCCAAATGGCAGTGCTTGCAATATTTGCTAATCTAATCCATGAATGTGTAGAAGTCTATATGGATGATTTCACAGTATATGGAAACACATATGACGATTGCTTAAAAAATCTTGAGAAAGTTTTAAAATGATGCATAGAGACAAATTTTTCCCTGAGTAATGAAATTGCTACATGATGTTAATCGAAGGGATAGTTTTGGGACACCATATTTCCTCATCAGGAATTAAGGTGGATCCAGCTAAAATACAAGTCATTGTGAATTTAATGCCACCTACAACTCAAAAGGAGGTAAGAAGTTTCTTGGGTTATGCAGGCTACTATAGGCGATTTATAGAAAACTTTAGCAAAATAGCATAGCCTCTATTCAAGTTACTAGCAAAGGATGTTGAATTCCAATGGACAAATCATTGTCAAAATGCATTTCAGAAATTGAAGGAAAAATTATCAATTTCACCCATTCCTCATGGACCAAACTGGTCTTTTCCATTTCATATTTCAACGAATGCATCTGATACTGCTATAGGTGCATCGCTTGGACAGAAGGAAAACCTGTTCAATTATGCTATATACTTCATAAGCAAAAACTTAACACCAGCAGAATTGAACTACATAGTCACAGAAAAAGAAATGTTAGTTGTAGTACATGCAGTGAACAAATTCAGGCATTACATAACATGATACCAAGTATTCATTCATATAGACCATTCAACAATCAAATACTTAATGAACAAATCAATCACAAATGGAAGAATAACAAGATGGTTACTTTTAATGTAATAATTTAACATTACAATTCAAGATCGACCAAGGAAAGACAATCAAGTGGCTGATTTTCTTTCAAAATTACATACACCCAATGATCCAAATCTTGTTGCAGATAACTTTCCGGATGAACATTTGTTTGCAATAGCAGTAAAAACACCATGGTTTGTAGACATAGCAAACTATCTATCCTCTGGAAAATTTCCAACTCAATTTACAAAGAAACAAAAATGAAAGATCATTAGAGAAAGTTCTAGATATAGTTGGGTAAATGGTGATTTGGTTTATACTAGTTTAGGTTTAATAATAAGAAAATGTGTGAGAGAAGATGAAATATTAGAAATCTTGAAAGCATGTCATGATGAACCGTGTGGTGGTCATTTTGCAGAAAAGAGAACAGCCTATAAGGTGCTGCAATTGGGCTACTACAGGCCAGCAGTCTTCAAAGAATCCAAGGCTTTTGTCAAGAGATGTGATAGTTGCCAAAGAATAGGGAGACCAATAGTATCAGATGAGATGCCACTTAAACCACAAGTTCTCATAGAACCATTCAAGCAATGGACTCTAGATTTTGTGGGACAAATAAATCCACCATCAAATGGAAAGAAGTACATCTTGGTATGTACAGAGTATGTAACTAAATGTGTGGAAGCAAAAGCAGTCACAAAGGCAACAGAAAATACAGTGGTCACCTTCCTCTTTGAGGAAATATTTGTGAGATTTGGCATGCCTAGACAGATTGTAACTGATTAGGGAGCACAGTTTACTTCAAAACTTGTTCGGGATCTTACGGAAAAGTATAAGATAAAGCACCGGAAATCAACACCATATCATCCTTAGGCAAACGGACAAGTGGAAGCAACAAATAAAGTCCTAGAAAATATAATGACAAAAACAATACAGATGAATAGGAAGGACTGGTCAGAAAAGTTAAGAGATGCACTATGGGCATACAGAATAACATGGAAAAACACAACTGGGTTTAGTCCATACCAGTTAGTGTATGGAAAAGAAGTCTTACTGCCCATAGAATTTCAGATACACACATTTAAGTTGGCAACAGAACTAGGACTAGAACTGTCTGAAGCACATCAGCAGCAGATAATGGAATTAAATCAATTGGATGAACATCAACAATAGATAATAGAACACACAACATTGGTGCAGCAACAAAGAATGAAATGGCACGACAGATTCATCAAGAACAAAACATTCAACAAAGGAGACTGGGCATTACTGTTTGACTCCAAATTCAAAGATTTCAAGGCCAAGTTCACAACACATTGGTTAGGGCCATATGAGATAGAAGAAATCTTTGACAATGGAGCTGTTCAAATCAAAACAATTGACCAAGAATCAACATCATTTTTTGTAAATGGACATCGGCTTAAAGTATACAATAAGCCTATCAACAAGGAAGAATTTATGAAGCAACTGACACAAGAGACAGATCTGGAAGTAATGGAACAACACAGCCATGTACTTTCTAGTACTCCAGAAGAATAAAAAAACAATAATAATAATAATAAAAAAAAAAAAAATTGCTAGTGAAGACCAGGCAACTGGCACCAAGCAAACAGAAATTCATAGAGGAAAACCAACTCGTTTTGGACTGTATGAATTCAGAACTTCTTGTTCTACTTTTACAACAGATTTGTTTTGCAGAAAAACCTCCAAAGAAAAATGACTTGAGGACAAGTCTTCCCATCAGCAAGGGGTAAGGTCGCAAAGGGAACTTAGTTGCGCAGCTGAATTAATGACGGAACTTGTATTGTTGGTAGTTGGGACCTGAAATATTTTTGAAATCAATTGCAAAGGGACCTAAAATGTTAGCAAAAACATGTATATATTGCATAAAAATGCACATGACAGTTGGGACCTGAGTTATTATGAATCAATTGCAGAGGGACCTAAACGAACCAGAATCAATGAAGGATGCTAGAACAGAAGGCGGAAATAAATTCTATGTTTCAGTCTATCTAAGACATTTGATTAGAAGACATCATCCAATATTATCAGGGAAGTACAAGTATTGTGAGTACAAAATTTTGCTCTTGCAAATTCAATTTTTTTTAGAAATTTTTAGAGCTTGTTAAAATTAAGTTAGTACCTGAATGCATATTCATTACATTACCTTCATCCTATACCCATTATCTTATACCTAATCCTATGTACATCCTACATTTATATTCTACATTTATCCTATACCTAATCCTATGTACATCCTACATTTATATTCTATATTCCATTCATATATTTCATATTCATTCCATAACCCTAAGTATTTTTCCTCAAAGCAAAAGGGATCAAAATGAGGACTTAATAAAGTCGAAACTTGCACCACCATATAAAACATTAGTATTATGGAGTTAATTTTAAACATGACCGAAAGTGGTCATTTTAAAATTAAAGAGATATATTGCAATACATATGGAATAGGCACATTATGAGAAATAATCAAATCAACCAAATCGAAATGATTTATGTATTGAACCTATCATGGCGCATAAAGAAGTAATACTATTGGCAATGCAATGTGATGGTAATACGATATGATGGTGTAAGGTTATCATGGCAAGCCTGGTGGTAATACAATGCAAACTCAAGTGATGAATGTTTGAAGGGACAGCCGTAGGAAATGGTGAAGGTGGAAGGTGAAATGTGATGAGACCATGATTCATGCAATTAACGTGGCAATCAAAACAATGCATAACAAATATAAACCAGTACTCAGAAAGAAAATATGATGGTATATATGTCAGTCAAAGTCAAGCCACGACAGCGTTGTGGGTTGGTATGCAGGACACCCACGATGGATTGGAGGATGGCCATGAATGCATCAGATATGAGCTAAGGTATATGGGCGGAGATATAATGAATGAACCTAAGCTATAATCATAATAAAAAAATGAATTCAAATGCGAAAATGATGAACCATACAAATAATTGCAAGCGGTTCCATTCCTATCGAAATAATTTCGATTTAGGCATGCAATATAGTTTGATGGTATGTGCACGACATTCCGGTCAAAGGGACGGCCACGAGGGCATTATGCAATGAAATTTGTACACGACATTCCGGTCAGAGGACGGTATACCAAACAACAAAATGGTCAAATTCATTTTAAATAATAGAGACAAGCCCTGTGCATTTAACAGTGAAGAGCTCCGCCATTTTTGAAGCCACAGACCTCAGAACTATGAATTTTCTTGCCATCATAGCCGTTGAGGCTCAGAGAGGACGGTGGATGTTGTAAGCCATTGGCATACATTTGAGTGAGGAAAAAAAACAATTTGACAGAGAAAACAAACCGAGGAAAGGGAGAAAGAGATATAGCATTGAGGAACTAGAGAAATAAGAAGGATAAGCTGAGAAGACTGATGGAGGAGGTGGAGTCAGTTAGCGAAAATCTCGTGAAGAGAAAAGGTAAGTGCAAAATCCAATTCATTTCCCTTATATGTGATGGATATTTTAGAGGAAATATCGGGATTTTCACCTAGATATGGATCGTCTGTCATTTATTTAAAAATATATTTGTGCCATAAGTCATCAAATAAGGGTGCTTAATAGTGGGAAACAATATGAAACGCAGGATAACTGGGCCAAGAAACAAGGGAATCATGACACTCCAACGCAGTCAGGTAAATCGATTTTGATCCTCCATGAAATTGCTGAGTTTGTTAATAAAACGAAATGTTTATATAGTAAGTTTAAATTCACAGACAGTGGGCTTGATTACACAAGTAATGAACTGTGACATAGCTTCAAGTTAACATATGATTTGTTAACGTAGGATAGAAAAAAAAAATCAAAACAAATCTTGGCTGACAGATCAGATTTTCCACGAAATTCTGAAATAGAGTGTCTTATTGAAGTTTGATTGCATGTTGAATAATGAAACAAGAAGTTTAAGTGTAGTTTGAAAACGTGTAGTTTCTGAAAAACACATAGTTCGTCGAGCTTAAAACTACACTTGTGTTTTCAATTACATAAACATGTGTTTTTATGATCAGACAGTGTGACAGAAGAATGAGTTTCAGTTTGATTGCATAAAGGAATTGATCAACGAAAACAGAGTATAGGGTTTATAGTTGAATGTGTGAAACAAATTCATTGATTATCAGCAGTGAAGTGTTGTATATTGGTTATTGCATGTTGATTGTATAAAAAGTGAAGTAAAAATGTATACACAGTGGCCTCAATTCAACAATCAGTGAATGAAGAAGTGACTCTAATTTGATGTCATAAGAATATGTTAAGAAAAACGAAAATCAAAGGGAGGAATTAAGATATGATTTTGTTTATATATATATATATATATATATATATATATATATATATATATATATATATATATATATATATATATATTTCTTTTCCAAAACAGAGTTCAATTTCTTTCTTACAGAGGTGTGTATAAAGATGGATATTTGGTTTGCATGAACAGAGCAGAGTGTTGATAAACAGGGACAGTATTGCTACAGAGAGAGAGACAGGGATTAAAATAGACTGGTTGACTGTTCATCAAGGGAAAGGTAAGCCTCCTATAAACTGAACCAGAAAGGATTTTTATGCATAAATGTTTGTTATTTGTCATTATTAAAAAAAAAATGAAGTTAATGACAGTAGAAGGATATATTCACTGGTTCACAGAAAATATGACTACCAGGATAGAGCCAAAATTTCAAATAGAGAACTGGAGGAAGGAAACAGTAGAAAAGTTGTATCAGGCAGGGCTCATAGGATTCCTACAAAGATTTAATGGCCACAGTGAGGGTATAACAAGGGAATTTGTGAATAATTATACTCATGAGAAAACAAGAGTAGGAAACCTAACCATTCTGGTTACTCAGGAATATATTTCCCAAGCATTAGACCTTCCAATGATAGGAGAAAATTATCACAAAGGTCTACATTTCAAGGAGAAAGCGTGGACTTTCTTCCTGGAGAAAAACAGAAAGGGAACCTTTGATAGAGCTAAAGGTATACCCAAGGAGTGGTTCAATGAGCCATGGGGAGAACTAGTCTTGATCATCCAAAAAATTTTCACTTGTGATAGGGGATACAATGTGACATATTTGCATCATATTAGACTCCTTCAACACATCAAAGGGGAGGTCAAGATAAACTTACCGTATTTTTTTTTTCGAAGTCTCATTAAGATGGTAGAAGCAGTAAAAAATGAAAACAAACCAAAAGAACAATAAGTTTATCATCAAGGGTTGATAGAAATTTTGGTAGAATATCAAATAAAAACTCAGGGGATGATTTGGAGAGAGTTTTTGAACCAAAACTAGTACGAGGAGTAGGTCATGGAGGAACAAAAAAAGTAGAGCAGGAGACCAAGGGCATTGTGAGTTCACCATTTTATCCCAGAACCAGATCTAAGAAGCAAAACAACACAATCATGATTGAAACATAAACATCTATCATGTCCATTCCTAGCAGGTTTAGGAACAAGAGCCCAATTGAAACAAGTAGCAGGGACTAGGAAGTGCAAATTGTGGAAACATGTTCTACAGAGAAACATGCAGAGGATATTATTGAGAAAGGATCTCTAGAGAAAGATTCTTATTTTGATGATGTGGCAGCAACATCATTTGTGAAAAACACACAGGAACTTGAAAGGGAATTGCACTCGAGCAAAATTAGAGAATTAACAGATCAAATAGAAATAATTAAGATTCTGGAAAAACACTTGAAGAATGAAAACAAGGAAAATAAGAAGAATAATGCAAAGTTGGTTAAGGAAATGAAAAATTAACTGAAGAAATAGGGAAATTAAAGAGAAAGAATGATCTAATTTGCAAGCAGGCATTTAAGTGGCTTAAGGAAAAGAACATGTGGAAAAATAAATATGAAAAACAAAAGGTTAAGGCTACTTTGTACAGAGAAGAACATAACACAGGGATGGACTATTTGTTAAAGGTAGCATAGCAAGAGGCATCAAAGTTTGGAACATCATGCACATCAGGGGTAAGAAGATCCAAAAGGAAGCAACAAGCATGAGGGCATGCTTGAAGATCAGCAAGGGGAAGATGTTTGCCCTCAGTTTTGGTCTATTTTTGCGTAAGAAAACTTACTTAATCCTTATATTTTCCATCCATTTTCCATCACATCCATCTCATTTTGATGTATTTTTCGCATATTCAGGTATTTAATTCAAATTTTGCAATTTCTAAATTTTTTTATGAAAATTGAGTTTCAAATGCAATTTTGGACAGAATCATAAATTCCCATAATAGCTATGTGGATGACATATTTGCAGGACACTTTGGCTCGAGCTGGATGCATGAATGGAAAGCTTGGGAACTAGGACTAAACTAATTCCACTTGGTTCGGTCAAAACAGGCTTTATTAGGCCTAGTCAAGGCTGGTCAAACATGACTAGTCACCCAGAAAATCCCTAGGAAATAGGGCATCTTTATGATTTCATGGGATTGTCCATATTTCTAGTGATAAATTGGATGGTTTCGACTTAGATAGATGGATATGAATAGATATGATTTTTTGAGAGACTTTATATCAGTTTGTTTCATAATCTTCTATTTAAGCTAAGACTTTGAAGGCTTATGATATGTAATTTTTGTATAACTTTATGCTGAGACATTTGGATTTTGGAGATTAATTTGAAGAACCTATTCTACTTTCATTTTTTTTTCATTGATGTGGATGAGTGACTGAAGTTTCAACATTTGATAGAAACCTCAAGTGTACAAGGCAAGGGTGGAGGACCCCCACTCCAAGCTTAGTACACTTCATTGTTAGATTAGCTTAATTTTCATGAACTAGTTACTTTAGAATCCATTTACTTTCTTTGTTTCAGATTTTCTTATGAATTAATGTGTGATGATTTATGTTATTGGTGAATCTTAGTTTGTTTATCACTTTAATAAGAAGGGACAACAAATTGTTCAAGTTGAATTCTCCTTCGATTGAATTAATAGATCAAAACTAGAATTCATCTTTGTTACATGCAAGCAGTTTTTATGTACTTTCAGTTTTCCAATGATAGCATAATGATGAATGAATTGTGATGAAAAATACACAAAGATCTCTTAAGTTAAGAGTCTCCTTCATTGTTTATTTATCCATCTTAAACTATTGTTAATTCATTATTTATGATTTCTATTCATTGAGTGATAATTGAGAGAGAGGAACACAAATGGATCTCTTAAGTTAAGAGCCACTTCATCTTTCATACAATGTAAAAGTGAGTTAGAAATTGTTAATATAGGCTTATATTTGTAATATGTACTTCTTTAGTTCTTCAAAATTCATCTTCTAAGATTGGCTATACTTGATATCCATACACTGTGGACTTGCCTCCAAGTTTTACAAACCTGGATTGATAATGAATACTTGTGTTAATTTGTGTTAATAAATTAGCTCAACACCTTCCATCTCATAATTGCACAATGTTGTCTTGGTGAGGCAGAGTCCAAGCCAAGGTTTCCGAAACCCGCCAACGGGCAACTGAAAGCAAATGAAGATGTGAATGCATGGCGATACTAATTGTAAGAAGGAGTGAATGATCATGCATGCAAACAATGAATGCAAGATTTAGAAAATGGAACAACATGCATGTTTATCCTACATTAATTATCAATCCAGGTACGATTTTCTATTTCAAGAGGGTACTCAGTCTGAGGCAGCAATTTAATCCAGGAGTAATGTTTTTCAATTTGCAGTACAGTGCTTCAAATACAAGAGTAAATGGAGGCTTGAAATAAAACCTACTTGCAATTAAAAGAAACTCAATGCTCTGGAGCTAAATCATTCACTCAGGAAATTAACAACAATTATCAGTCAAGGATGTAGTAGCAATAACTCTTTCCTTTGTCAACTGATGTAAATGAAATCAAACATAAACAAGATCCTCAATCTGAGAACTCAGACAGTAATAGCCAATGTTCTTTACAGTTGTTGATCTCACACTCCACACTAAAGCGACTGATTAGAAATGACAAGGAATTAAATCAACAATGCTGCTAATAGAAATGGAATAAATATGCTACTGTAACAATGCTAAAAGAAAAACCAAATACTTGTAGAAAAGAAATGAACAGCAATTCTATTTAGTATAAATGAAAGTCATTTTACTGGAATGAATAGTGAAGCTTTATGATTGAAATGAACAGCATAAAAATATACTTTATAGAGAGTTAATCTTATTATGATGAAAAGGAATGGCAACATGATTCAGTTACAACATATACAATGAAACCATTCATAAACTCTTGAAACAAGGAACAATAAAGCAATGCGATTCAAATAAATGGAAATCAAACCAAACCATCAGACGACTGCAATTGTAACATAATGGTACAGATAGAAAGTGGATCCACCAAGGCCTAGCCCTTAGCCACTAGTGAAGCACTACCAGACTACTTCAGTATAAAAGAATGGAACATCAACTGACTTATCTATTAATCATATATGAAAATGTTTACAGGCAATCGTACTCTATTTTAATCAACGAGAGTCGATGATCAAAGTGAAGATACAACAATGAGTGAAGATACGAGAGTCCCTTTTATAGGCCAGACGGATAAAACAATAAATATCAGATAGACTTTGAAACAACGATCCCTTAAGATCAAGAGATCCTGAGGGATCCACTCCATCTTCTAACTCCAGTCAACCCTTTGTCTTTTTGCATTGATGCTGTGATTTTCCATTCTTATCCTTAGCTGTGCGCTCCGATCTTGATCTGCTTGTCTGGATACGGCTTCCTGGTGAAGGAACAATAGTTACTCTATTTTGTCTTTTCCTTCAAAATGGTAGTTTTCCATTTCTTCTATTTCCTGCATGGAAAAAGACAATAATTAACTAATTTGCAATAATCAATAACTCCCTAGTTTTCACTATAATTCTTTGATATATTACCATCTTAGAATATAGAGTGATGGTTAAAGAAAAAGATAAGGAAATAAATGGAAAATTCATACCTTTTCCATAGCTCAACACACCCCCTGCTTACCCTTTTTCATGGCCTCATCAAAACCATGTAATTTGCATGCAAAGCAGTCAAGGAATAGGCTAAAGAGGGATTGTCATGAAGTGGTCTAAAACCATGATTTGTAGCTAAAATTTCAAATATGGTCCTTGTGTGTCCTTTAGGAAATTCATATATGGCCTTATACCCTTCTGCAAGATACCAGACAATAGGGCTTTGAAACCTACAACCGAGCTAATACGGGTCTTCCCTCAAGACGAGGTTACTATAGGTAACCAGGCGATCTGCAGCTAACTTAAAGTTTTTGTAGTTGAACATATCTTTGTCCTGAATATTCCGATTGGAAGTCTTCCATCTGAATTTAGCTGTTGCTAAGGAATTGTCTTTGATAGAGAGGAAATATTCTACCCCTTGCTGGACAATTTCTTTGTGGATGGGTCCCAAGGTCTGGATCACTCCCTCCTTTTTCATTAGGCTTTTATGTTTAGCCAGCAGTTGCAATGGGTTTTTCAGTTCACCCCTAACCCAAATATCTAACCCATTTTCTTGTCTCTGAAAAGTGTTACGGGCCTTGAGCCACTTTAACTGATTAACAACAAATGAAATAAATGCTTGAAATTGTACATCACCCACAAAAGGACTGGGATTCTTCTTCATTTCCTCCTCCAGTATAAAATTATGTAAATAAAACTCACAGAGTAATTTTTGAACTTTTACTCCATAGTGTTTATAGCAGTTTATAAAATCATCAACAGTTTTTAATTCTATAGGTTTCCCTGCCTTAACAGCCTTAATTTTTAACTGTAAATATCTTTCTAACAGAAATAAAGCATAGTTTTTGGTAGGTGACCTACATGCTAGAACATCTGTATATAAAGAACAGAGAGTATCCATTTGACTCCTGACTATTTTCAGTTTGTTCTTTACCTCTTCAACTTTTTCTTCTGCCCTTCGATATTTATCGAAGGCTTCGTTCTCTGATGCATTGATGTTCCTTAATTGTTGTTGTAATTCTTGGTATTTCTTCTGAGGAACAGTCTCTTCCTCAAGCTTCTCTATAGTCCACTGAGCTTGTGCCAGATCCTCTTGGAGTTTTGTTATACCAGGGTTGTTGTTCATCAAAACATCTTTGGGTTGAAGATCTATCTGGGTACTCTTATCACAATTCCGAGTGCCTATATTATGTGTCTCATTATCATGGAATGGAGTGCATTAAGTATGTGTTGCTTGCTGTTCCTTATCATTTTGAATAAATATGGGCTCGTTTTGAGTCTCTGTGGCCCTTGTATCATGAGTTCTGTTTGGATAGCTGCATCCACTATTTTCAGGGTTCTTCTTGAGATTTTCCCTTTTTTCAGTGTCCTTATCTTTCGTCTCAGTTGTTTCACTAAATTTTGCAGCTTTTGTTGTTCCTTTCACAGCCTCTTAATTTCACTCTTCTTTTTCTTAGGAGGAACACCTGTTTCCTTAACTGTTTCTATTCTTTCTAGGCTTGGCTGCTCAGCTGGATTTTGTTCTTCAAGGGTTGTGCCTTTGCCTTGGCTAGTTTCCATATCCTCTGTTTGGAGCATCTCTTCAGTGTTCGCATTATCCTGACTAGGTTCCTCTGGAGAGGTAACCCTAGCTTGGTCTGCCACTTCCTGAGTGGCTTCTGCTCCTGCTTCTTCCTCATCATTTATTTCCTCTGATGTATTCTTGCTGTGGGCAGAGTGTTCCTGTGATTTCTCTGCCTTAGTATTGAGGTTGAGTGGACTTTGGGGCTGAATATACTCACTCATATTGGCCAAAATCTAATCCAATTCATCCTCTTGCAATGGGTTTTCTGGTGGACTTGCACTGTGGGTTAAGGGAAGTTCCGCTTCCTCCCTCTCTTCTTCACTAGTGTGCTTAGTTTCTTCCTCCAATTCTAATTCTTGGTTATCTCCACCTTCGGGTTGAGAGGGTTACTTGTTTCCAAAACTATGTAATTCTAAGGGTTGGTTGCTGCTACCCTGGAGGTTCTCAAACATTCCCCTGCCTATTCTTAATCTGGAGGAGTGTCTGCATTTTTGAGGTCTGTTCGCTATGCTAGTGGTTCTTTTTCTTTTTGAGGCAGGTAAAGCTAGTCCCACGTCTATAGAAAACACCAATTCTTCCCAACTAGTTTGTTGTTGATCAAGGCTATAACTTACAATCAATTGATTTAAACAATGGTGGCTCATTACAGTACCTATATGATAGGATTTCTTTATGCTTTGAGCAGCATCATGCAGCAAAAAATTTAGATATGCAGGTAAATTTACGACACATTTCTATTTTAGTACTGATAGTAATTTGAGGTGGCGTGGTCTTACCACAACCTTTCTCCCGTCGCATGTAATGTAGCTCTGTACTACTCTAGCTAGTTCCATCCATGGTTCTCCCAGAGATGAAGGCTGGAATCCTTTTCCTTTAACGATCAGGTTCTGTCCCTCGTCCAGAAAGGTGGCCATGACATCTTGATGTCTCAATTTCTTATGTGTCCAAATGGGTCCAACTGCTGGTAGTCCAAATACCTCTATAATTACTGTATCTGTCACTGTTATTCACCTTCCTCTTACTATGGAATGATCATCCTACAAATTCTACAAAAATTCGATAGCCACAGTTTCATGGGGCTGCTGTAGTCATGTAAAATAGGTGATCCATCCTGCTCTTACCAAAATTTCTCGTGCAGCGTCAGAAATTGTTAGTACCTATGGCTCGTTGTGTACTGATCGAGCTCCCATTTCATTTAAGTTTTGCACACTGTTAATTTTACACAGCAATACACAGAGATAACAATGGAATAGCAAACTATTCATATCGGATAATATCCCTTTTTTAACATCAATACCATTAAAACTTGCTATTAAGGGATCTGATGCAATCTAGTACCTCCAAATAGGAAACTAACATGTATGCAGGAGTATTTTGGAAGTCACCTGCGCCCCCCTAAAATATGATAGGTCATCCTCAACTGATTAGATGGAGGAGTAGTGTACCAGACAACAATTATATATTATAAAAAAGGAAAAGTGTACATATTCATGACAAGATCACAAAAGTATCGAGTTGCTGAAATCGAGGCTTATGATGAAAATCATGAATAGATATGGAGATGCTATGGAGTGATGTGAAAAAGGGAAAAGGACAGCTGACATAGGTAAAATTCTTATGTGGTCCTTATTCCACTTAAACCATTATGATTGATTTTTTAAACGATATTTCATGCATAAAAGGTTCAAAAGGAATTTGGGAACATAACCTCTTTTGAAATAAAGATAAAGAAATAAGAAAAGGGTTTATAATTACTATTGGTGTTGAAAAATATGACTCCAATACCATCAGCAGAGCTCTATTGCCCACAGGTGTTTATAACCTTGACAAAGTTGCTTTTTCACCCTTTGGAACCATAATCCTTTATGTATGCCTAGGAAAGTGCTTTGTGATGTCATAATGGACGTCATTGTGCTGTCTTGGTAACCAATTTAATCACAATGTCATTCACCAGGAAGGAGTGAAAGGTGGGCAGGCTAGCTCGTGATAAGACCTCCTATTCCAAGGACTCTTATTTTTCTGATGTGCCCCTTGGATCATATCCCTGGTGTGGTGGCCATAGTGAGAATGCCACTTCACTACTTCCTTATGATCATGGTAGGCTGGCTCTTGACGAGACCCCCTATCCTCCATCTGACAAATCATAGAGTTGTTAGTAATCATATAGATATATTTTTTCTTTCTTTCCCTTTTCTTTTGTATAGCACTTCCTATATAGAGGATGGCTCAATACTCCTTAAGAGTAGGGATGATGGAAGAAGTCTGAACATCTCAATAGAGGAAAATATGCCCTTATTCTTATTCAATAATAATAATCAAAGAGAATTATGAGAAGTAGGGAAGAACCAACATGATAAAAATAATCAATCAAATTAAGTTTTAGTGAAAATAAAGACAGCAAAGTGATATAGATAGTTGTGTCATTTCCTTTTTCTTATCAATACAAAGCAATCTCTTTAAAGATGACAATTTTTCTTTGATTTGCTTATTTCAGTAACCTCTAATTTTTGTGTCCTTGCATAAATTTGTATCTTTTCCTTTAAAGGATAATGAAGAGTGAAACATTATTCACAAAAAATCCCAAAAAAATGTTGTTCTTTAAGAGAAACATCGAAAAATGCACTCAAAAAATGTTGTTCCATAGATGAAACAACCGTTGTTCCTTAAGCGGAACAGCAAGTAAAGCAAGTGCAAAATAAAGTGTTAATCCTTAAATGGAATAGCCTAAAAACACTCCAAATCGAAACTGTTGTTCCTTAGAAGGAATGGCAGAAAGTAAAAAAAATAGTGAAACTGTTGTTCCTTTAAAAGGAACAACAGCTGTTCCTTAAGAGGAATAGCGCAAATGTAAGCAGGTAATATTGTTGTTCCTTAAATGGAACGGTTGTTGTTCCTTAAGAGGAACAACAACTGTTCATTTAATGGAACAGCTAAAAAAAATACACCCGATTTACTATTCCTTAAGAGAAACGGTTGTTGTTCCTTAAGAGGAACAACAGCTGTTCCTTAAGAGGAGCTGCTAAGGAACAACAGTTGTTCCTTAAATGGAATAGAAAAAATATGAACACGCAGAGTTGTTGTTCCTTAAGAGGGATGGCTAATGTTCCTTAAGAGGAACAACAATTGTTCCTTAAGAGGAATAGTAAAAAAATAGAGACACGCGAAGTGTTGTTCCTTAAGAGGAACAACAGCTATTCCTTAACAGGAATAGCAAAAGTGGAAACGTGCGAAAATGTTGTTCCTTTAGAGGGACGACTGCTATTCCTTAAGAAGAACAACAGTTGTTCCTTAAGAGGAACAACGAAAATACAATCATGTAGAAGTGTTGTTCCTTAAGAGGAACAACAAAAATACAAACATGTAGAAGTGTTGTTCCTTAAGAGGAACAACAAACAAATATAACCATGCAAGATCATTGTTCCTTAAGAGGAACGACTATTGCTCCTTAAGAGGAACAGTAGATTTTCCTTAAGAGGAACAACACAAAAATGAAATAAAGAAATCTTATGCTGCTCCTTAAATGGAACGATTAAGGAACAACAATTGTTCCTTAAATGGAACAGCAGTAAAAATCTGTACAAAAAAATAGTTTGTATAAGCAAAATTAAAGAGAAAAGTTTATGTACAAAATTCAGAAACAAAGGAATTGTTCACTAAATTAATGCTCAGGAAGGGTTATCTTCCTCAGCAAGAATCTGCATAGTGGAATCTTCCCGTAATTGTTGGTAAAAGGATTTTTGAGTAAGCGGTTTGTGATAAAGTCACACTCGATGACCATTTGCTTTAAAAGAATGTCCAGATCCATTAATGGTAGCCAATGTAATGGTGTCATTGTCATGCACTTTCTATATCTCATAAGGTCCAAGCCATCGTGTCTAGAGTTTTCCAGGGAAATCCTAAAACCTGGAATCGTATAGGAGTGCCCAATCTCCTTCGTGGAAGATTTTCTTTTTAATAAGGGCATCATGCCATTTTGCTCTCTGTTGTTGAATTAATGCAGTGTGTTGAAGAGCTAAGAGCCTGATTTCATCTAACTCATTGATTTGCTGTAATCTATTAGTCTGGGCCTCATTTAAATTCAAACCCACCTCCTACGCTGTTCTTAATGTTTGAATTTCGAATTTGATTGGAAAGATGGGTTCTTTTCCAAATACTAATTGATATGGTGAATACCCGATGGTGTTTCTCCACGTTGTTCGGTATGCCCACAAGGCTTCCGACAATCTTGAAGCCCAGTCATGTCTATGTGATGCAACTATTTTTGTAAGTATTGCCTCAATCACCTTATTAGTGCTTTCTACTTGGCCATTTTCCTGTGGGTGGTATGGGGTTGTAATTTTGTGCAGAATGTGGTAATTTTTTAATGTTGCAGTGATTTTATTACCTACAAATTGTGGTCCTCCATCTGTAATTATGTCCCTCGGGAGGCCATATCACACAAATAGTTGGAAAAGAAAATGTATTACTGAATCTTCTATAGCTCTTGGGAGTGCCTCTGCTTCAACCCATTTGGTAACATACTCTGTTGCAACTAGTATGTATGTTTTCTGATTTGATGATGGGTTAATAGGACCAATAAAATCGAGCACCCATCACTCAAATGGTTCGATTACTAACTGCGGGTTCAGAGGCATTTCATCAGATTGTCCAGGGCGTCTCGCCCTCTGGAAACTATCACAGGCTTGAACAAACTTTTTAACATCTTTAAAAATAGTGGGGCAGTAATAGCCTGTTTGTAAAACTTTGTGTCCGGTCCTACGATCTGCAAAATTTCCGCCACACGGACCATCGTGGCATGCTTTCAAAATGTCAAATATTTCATCTTCTCAGATGCATCTTCTGATGTGCATATCTGCCCCTGTATGAAATAAGTAGCCCCCAATCTAAGAGAATTGGGTACTGCGCTGCACTATCTGTTTTCGTTCATTAGGCGTTAAATGCTTGGGTAATTTGCCTACTGCTAAGTAATTTGCAACATTGGCATACCATGGTGTTCTGACAGTAATAGCAAACAAATGTTCATCTGGAAATTGATCTTCGACTGCTGCTACATCCACTGGCTTTGGCATTCGTGAGAGAAAATCAGCTACAGGATTCTCTTTTCCAGGTCGATCCTTAATTGTGATGTCAAATTCCTGCAAGAGAATCAACCATCTTGTCACTCTTCCATTTGTAACAGGTTTATTTGCTAAATATTTTATGGCAAAGTGATATGTATATAAAACTACAGGATACCCAGTTATATAATGTCTAAATTTATTTACAGCATGTATTACAGCTAAAAATTCTTTTTCAGTCACAGTATAGTTTAATTCAGCAGGAGATAGATTCTTGCTAATATAATAAATTGCATATGGCTTTTTATCTTCTTCCTGCCCAAGAACTGCTCTGATTGTTGTGTTTGAAGCATCAGATGAAATTTGGAATGGCAAATCCCAATTTGGGCCCCTTAGCACTGGGGTTGTCGATACAAGCTTTTTTAGATCCTCAAAAGCACGGTCACACTTATCTGTCCAAATGAAATCAACATTCCCTGTTAGTGCATATAAAGGTGCAACAATTTGAGAAAAATGCTCTATAAATCTTCTATAATAACCTAAAAATCCCAGAAAACTGCGTACCTCTGTTTGTGTGGTAGGAGTAGGTATTAACAAAATTATCTGAATTTTAGCCAGATCTACCTGTATTCCAGCTGCTGAGATATAATGACCTAAGATGAGTCCCTCGGTCATCATCATATGACACTTTTCATGGCTCAAGTAGAGCCTGGTGGCAATGCATCTTTGCAGCACCTTTTCCAATGTTTGTAATGCTGGCTCAAAATCATCTCCATAAGGTGTGAAATCATCCATATATACTTTGAGCCCTTCATTTATTAAATCTGAAAAAATGCTGAGGATAGCTCTTTGAAATGTGGCAGGGGCATTGCATAATCCAAAGGGTAAGACTCTGTAAGCAAATGTTCCCCAAGGACAGGTAAAAGTAGTTTTATCCTGATCTTCAAGGGAAATCTGAATCTAATTGTATCCACTGAAGCCATCTAGGAAAGAAAAGAATTTCTTTCCTGCTAATGTGTCTAATACCTAATCAATGAATGGAAGGGGGAAGTGGTCTTTCTGGGTTGATTTGTTCAATTCTCTATAGTCTACACATATCCACCACTTTCCATTCTTCTTTGGCACCACTACTAGTGGAGAGACCCACTTGCTGTCAAATATTGGGTAAATAAAGTTTACATCTAAAAGTTTTTGTAATTCAGCTTTCACAATATCTTTAAGATGAGGGTTTAATCTTCGTTGGGGTTGGTGAACGGGTCTAGCATCCTTTTCTATATAAATGTGGTGTGTACACAACTGGGGATCAATTCCTTTCATGTTAGGATAATCCCATGCAAAAGCTTCCTTATATTTTCTCAGTAGTTGGACCAGCTTTTCTTCTTATTCAGTAGTCAGATTTTTGTTAATGTTCAAAGTTTTTCCTGGCTCAATTTCTATAGTTTTGCTGTTGTAAATAGAGGTAGTAGGTATTGATTGATCATGAGTGTCTTTCAGGAGATATTCTTCTACATCATTATCAAATTCTGCCTCAATCATGTGACATTGTAAATGGGAGACGGCTTCTGGTTGGTTAATGAAGATGTTAATGGTGTCGTCCTCTATTTGGTCTTTAAATTCGAGGGCATCTTCTACGGTTAATGGTGATCTAACATTTTCCGTCAGGTATGATACATGTTGTTTTTTTGTTTTGATTATCATTAAACTTGGCTGGGTTGGAGGGTATAAGGCTAAATTCTTGACATTACTCCCTCTTCCTATAGTCATGCTGCCTTGTCAACATCCAATGTAAGCATCAGCAGTTGCTAGCCAAGGTCTACCTAGAATTAAAGGGTGTCCATCTAGTCGATTTTTGGGATTAATAATCAGAAAGTCTACAGGGTGTTCACAGGAGTCTACAGATACCATTACATCATGTAGTGTGCCTTCTGCTTTGACTACCGATCAGTCATCCAACTCCAATAAGGTTGTGGTTGGATCTAATGATATAATGCCAAGCTTTTAACAAGTGGTGGTTGTTAAAATATTGATTACAGCTCCTAAATCAACTAAGGCATTTGGGAAGGAGCATCCATTGATTTGCACCGTAACTATAAGATTCTCTGGGTCCTCATATTTTACAGGTGCTTCTCTTCTTGATAGTAAGTCAAATACGGTGCCGACTACTTGGACAGTTGGGTTAGTTTTTATTCTCCTCTTTGGCCTTTTTATACATAATTCTTTGATGGTTTTTGCGTAAATTGGGATATCTTGGATAACTTGGAGGAGTGGAATTTTTATATACAAATTTTTTAGTTCTCCCAGAAGATCAAAATTAGGATGTTATATTGAGCGAGGTATGATTAGTCGTTCTGGGAATGGAGGAGAAGAGGTGGTTTCTTGTTCATGAGTTTGTTGTCTAACCACATTCTCTTCTCGTAGTGTTTGTTCTAAAGGTAACGAATTTTCAACTTGAGCAGTTTTGTCTCCCTCTGTTTCTATTAAGCGCCCAGATCTTAATTGAATGCCATTTCACTCCCTTAACTCGGTTTCTAGTTCTGGTCCTTCGATTATTTGAACAGACTAAACCGGTCTATTGTTGGAGTTCGAGTTGGGTTAGGCCAGGAGTTGCGGTCTTAAGTTTGTCTAGGGATTTTGTTGCAATGTATAAGGTGCTGTCAGTGTAGGTTGAGGGAGAGGAATCATTCCAGCTGGCTGATTCATTTGTCTTTGCCAGGTTTGACTCTACGAGGTGGAGGGTGACCATTGTGTTGGATATGCATTGTTTTGCCAAGATGGTGGGCAGTAAGGAAAGTTTGGCCAATTGGTTTGATTTGTTTGATTTGGCCATGATGATATGGGAAATGGTTGTTGTGACCAGCTGGGGAAAGGAGGTTGATTCTACCACATTCCATTATATTGTTGAGCATTATACTAAGGATATTGAAAAGAAGATGATGGATCAACAAGCATACCTGTTTGTCATGGCTGCCACTAGCAGCATTGATTGAGTAGGTAAACCGATTCTATTTCTTCTTCTGCTTCCTTGTAAACTACTTTCAATCCTAGGAGTGAGGGGTGGCTTTCTGTGGAGTGATCTTTCTTGCAGATGGCACAGAATTGGACTGTATCTAGCAGGCACTCTTTGTGGTTATGTTTCTTTCTGCATCTAGGGCAGAATATTGCCAAATTCTGCTCTGCTTCTGCTTGCTTTTGTTTAGCTTGCATGATGTCAAATTGTGTTGTCAGAGCCTAGAATATCAGTTTTGAAATCTTCTAGTAGATTGTCGATTTCTACGCGGATTATACCTCCACCGGGAACCTTGCTATCCTTTGTGATCATGTCACATTCTACTGGCTTTAGTCTTGTGCTGCCTCTTGAACTCCTGATACATAAATCAATGATGTCAACAAAATTTTCCTGATATATGTCACCTTTGCCCATAATGTTTAATGTTTCAACCCATTTTTCTTTCATCCCTTTAATTAATGTAGTTTTTAACACATTGTCAAGCAAGAGTAAAGATGCATAAGGAGATATCTGAAGATTGTATTGAAAGCGTTCTACATATTCCTCCAGTGTTTCATTAGGTCTTGCTATCATTTGAAATATTTCATCCTTTAATTCTCTGGACCTACAATAATCCTGATATTTCTTTAGAAAAGCACCTTTCATCTGATCCCATTCATTTATAACACCTCCACCTAACCCCATAAACCATCATAAATCTGCTCTTTTAATGTGGAGGGAAATAGTTTTAGTTTTTGGGGATCGGTGGTATAGTCATACCCCCACCATAATACATTGAATTCAAACAGAAATGCACCTAGATCTTCCCATGTTAGGCCATAAAATGTAGGAGTATGCTGGAGAGGAATGGCCTTCATAGGTGCATTAACTGCAGTGTCCACAATGGGATATTGCAGTGTAGAGGTTTGAGGTGTTTGTTGGTTCTAGGCCATTTGATCAAATATGTGCCAATATCCTTCTGGGATTTCTAGGGAGTTATTCCTAGGCTGACTAGAAGGAGTAGGAATGACCTTAACAACACATCATTGGTATAGGATAATGAGTGTTCCTTGCTGCACTACTATCTGGGGGGGATCTTGGCTCTTCAGGTTCTTCTGCTTTGTTTTGGATGATCTTGACAGCACTCCCCTTATCTGGGCTGCTGAGTGTTTGAACTATTTTGAGAGGGGATTTTTGCTCTTCTGTTTCCCCTGTTTCTCCTCCTCCTTCGCGGAGATTACTAGAGTTCCCTTCTTGAAAAGAAATTGGGCGAGAATTCTCAATTTCTTGAAAATTTTACTCAGTCTCTTCTATTTTAATGTGCACCCTAGCAAAGGCTACAAATGGTGAACCTGTGGCCCGAAGGGAGCTAGTAGGTTGTCTAGAAGCAACTTTTCTAGGGCCCACTAATGGCTGAGATTCAGCTTGCTTAATGATATCGTCTATGAAGGTTGATCGACCAAGGGTCACTGGTCCCTTAGCTTTGTCAGGTTTGGGTAGCGGTTTTGGATTATTTTCAAGTTTTTTCTTCTTAGTCATACACACAACTCAAATGTTTATTTATACCCCCAAAAAATTAAAAAATCTACTAGAAAGCAGGTGGGGGAGCAGGACTGTTACATGCTCCGTACGCAGGTTCTTACCTTCCATTTTTAATACCCAATTCTCTCCTAGCAGGCACCCATCAGATGCACACTACTTTCTGAAAGAAAAAAAAATGGCTACACTCTCCCCAACAACGGCGCCAAAATGTTGAGTGATAAAAGGTGTCTTTTTAACTCCTATTTATCCTACATTAATTATCAATCCAGGTACAATTTCCTATTTCAATAGTGTACTCAATCTAAGGCGGCAATTTAATCTAGGAGTAAGGTTTTCCAATTCGCAGTACAGTGCTTCAAATACAAGAGTAAACATATGCTTGAAATAAAACCTACTTGCAATTAAAAGAAACTCAATGCTCTGGAACTAAATCATTCACTCAAGAAATTGACAGCAATTATCAGTCAAGGATGCAGTAGCAATAACTCTTTCCTTTGTCAACTGATGTAAATGAAATCAAACATAAACAAGATCCTCAATCTGAGAACTCAGATAGTAATATCCAATGTTATTTACAGTTGTTGATCTCACACTCCACACTAAAGCAACTGATTGGAAATGACAAGGAATTAAATCAACAGTGCTACTAATAGAAATGGAATAAATATGCTATTGTAACAATGCTAAAAGCAAAACCAAATACTTGCAGAAAATAAATGAACAACAATGCTATTTAGTAGAAATGAATAGCAAAGTTAGTTTACTGGAATGAATAGTGAAGCTTTATGATTGAAATGAACAGCATAACAATATAGTTTGCAGAGAGTAATAATCTTATTATGATGAAAAGGAACGGCAACGCGATTCAGTTACAACATATACAATGAAACCATTCATAAACTCTTGAAACAAGGAACAGTAAAGCAATGCGATTCAAATAAACAGAAATCAAACCAAACCATCACACGACTGCGATTGTAACGTAATGGTACAGATAGCAAGTGGATCCACCAAGGCCGGGCCCTTAGCCACTAGTGAAGCACTGCCGGACTACTTCAATATAAAAGAATGGAACAACAACCAACTTATGTATTAATCATATACGAAAATGTTTACAAGAAATCGTACTCTGTTTTAATCAACGAGATTCAATGATCAAAGTGAAGATACAACAGTGAGTTATGAATAACGATAATGAATCATTGACCTCAATATTTACAAGTGTTGTCCCTTTTATAGGCCAGATAGATAAAACAAGAAATATCAGATAGCCTTTGAAACAACGATTCCTCAGGATCAAGAGATCCTGAGGGATCTGCTCCATCTTCTAACTCCAATAAACCCTCTGTCTTTTTGTGCTGATGCTATGATTTTCCATTCTTATCCTTAGCTGTGCACTCCGATCTTGATCTACTTGTCTGGATACGGCTTCCTGGTGAAGGAACAACAGTTACTCAATTTTGTCTTTTCCTTCAAAATGGTAATTTTCCATTTATTCTATTTCGTGCATGGAAAAAGATAATAATTAACTAATTTGCAATAATCAATAACTACCTAGTTTTCACTATAATTCTTTGATATATTACCATCTTAGAATATAAAGGAGTTATGATTAAATAAAAATATAAGGAAATAAATGTCAAATTCATACCTTTTCCATAGCTCAACACATGTGTGTGAAACGAGTCGCCGAATCGATGACCATTCATCCAAAACAGTGTCATTCATGTGATAGCAATGAGATGCTAATGAAAACTAAAACAATGCTTGTACAAGATAACATGCATGCAAACGAAATCAAGCATTCACAAAAATCAAGTAGACAACACTCACACAATCCAAAACACAAAATGCTACATAAATGCTGCAAAAGACAATACCTAGCAATAACTAAGCTGGATGTGCCCAAGACTCTTGGATGTGTTGTGAGATGTCAAAGCTCCATGATCGATGTGAAGAATGAGCTCTGAAGCATCTAATAAATAAATTTGAGGCTCATGACACGCATGACACAAATCTAGGAAAAAGAGACACTTGGAGGAAAGTTTCTAAACCGATCTTTGCGTGTAACCTCCAACTGCTAAAAATAGATCTCTAAAATCTAGGAATTCTTTTGCATGTTTCTTTTTTCTATTTCAAGAAAAAGCAGCCCATGCATGTAGGTCAAGTTTCCTCAGTCCTGGGTGGAACCGATCAACCTAAAGGCACATTAAACAACCTACTTAACTGAGGCAAATTTTTGCGCAATTTCTGGGAGGAAGCTAGGCTGGTTGTCCAGAGGGATTGTGCAATTTCTGGGAGGAAGCTAGGCTGGTTGTCCAGAGGGATTGTGCAATTTCTGGGAGGAGCAGATGATTGCTACCCAGAATTGCGCAATTTTTGGGCTGAGCTGCACTGTTGGGCTAGATTGTGCAATTTTCCAGGGGAAGGTTGTTTGACAAGATTGTACAATTTCTGAGCCCAACAAACTGCCAATCAGATTTGCGTAATTTCTGGAGGGAGGGTTGATTCCCCTCCAGAATTGCGCAATTTTATGAGGGAGCTTCTCATCTAGTAGCTGACCCAAGTCCGGGATGGTAGCCTGTGAGGGAATTGAAGCAAGCTATCATGCATAGGCTAGGAAACTACTGAAAAACAAATGAGGCTCATGTACTTGACAATGCAAGACATGCTACTGAAGATGGTTGGTAGGCAGGCTCCAAAACAAAGCTAAGGAAAAATTTTTGAGGGTGGTTGTAGCTGCTAATACATACCCACCATATTCCAAACATTGATATGCAAAATTTTGATGGCAAGGATCTGGTAACATGGATACTACATATGGAGCAATATTTTGATCTCCACAATGTGCAAAACACACAAAATGTATGCATTGAAACTTTATATTTAGAACCCAATCAATTTTTATGGTATTGGTAGTTTTTTCTCATAAACAAATTGTTACTTGGTCAATTTTTACTGAGGAAATGATAGCACATTATGAGGATACAAAGAGAAACACCTTCTTTAGCCAATTGATAAATCTCAAACAAAAGGGTTCAATGGCGGAGCACATTGAGGACTTCCAAAAATTGAATATAAGGGTAAATGATATTGCAGAGGAACATAGGATTGATGTCTTAGTAGGAACTTTAAAGGATAACATCCAACAAGAGGTTCATCTTTGCGAACCTAATCCATTGGAGAAGGCATCTAGGTTGGAAAGAAAAATTATGGTAACAAGGAAGCCTACCACTCACATCTATAAATATGGAAGTATTGTTGCTCCTCGCCTTACAAAACCTATAAGGTTGACACCACAACAATTGGAAAAGAAAAAGAGAAAAATGGATTTGTTACAGTTGTGATAGAAAATACACTAAAGGTCATAAGTGTGCTAAGAAGAAATTAATTTCCATAGATGGGGAAGAGGAGGAAGAAAAGGAACAAGAAACGTCAAAACAAGAGGATATACACTAGGAACAAGCCCTAGAGAAAGAAGAAATGAATCTGACCATATCTTGTAATGCATTGATGGGAATTACCACTTGTTAACCAGGAAATCCCTTCTATAGGTAGAAGTGATCCCTCTAGTCCAATGTGTGGCTTTAGTAGAAACTATGAAACAAGAAAACTTCCCTAACCTAGATCAGAATGACAAATGAGAAAGGGAGATGGCCTACCTCTCTCCTATGCGCTCGACCTTTGATGATGATCTTGATCCCTTAGCTCCCAGGCTCGCTCCTCGCTATTCCTTGCATCTGAATACCTGCAAGAGAGATCAAAAGACAAAAACAAGAGAGATCATAGAATATGCATTCCAATGTAAGTTACACAATAGATCAAGGAGTATTGTACTAAGAAAACTATCATAGACAAGATTATGGGAAGTAAAACATGCTCGTATTAATGATTATATCAGAGAGGGAAGCATATAATTGATGCCTTGACGTTGAAGGAATCCTTTAGGATGGGTCCAAGTCCAAGCCAAAATTACCAAGCTCTCCTTTCCTCTATCACAAAAATGGTAGCATCTAAGCACAATTGCACAGAATAATGGAAACCAACAATAACCAACCCATTGAGGAAAGTGAAGAATGAATTTATAGTGATGGAGAGGAGGTTAGAGATCCACCAAAGTGGGAATAAGTTCCTTATCCTGAAGGTAAGATCCCTAAAGGTAAGATCAAGGGCTCTAAATGGGAGTACTCGACCATATCTTCATCCAACAACTACCAGCTCGTCATTCTCAAGGCTTTTAGTAAGAGAAGCTTCTACTCCATTTTTGGAGAAACTTCCTTAAGAGGACCAGTGTGGATTTTCCTATCAAAAGTCACACTGCCAACACTAGTCACTAGTTATACAATGTTGGGTTGTGTTATATTCTTTCCACGTAGTTAACAAGGGGTTTGAGGGGTACCCGTAACCCCACTTTATGGGGTCTGGGGCAGTGCCCCGGAAACTTTTGGTTTTGGACCCTATGTTAGGTTGGGCAGACCCACCTATGGTTTTCTGTATTATTTTCGCACATGTTTTTTGGATGCTATGGTTTTCAGTCCATGGTATTGAATGCTTCAGCATGTATAAATATGTATTATAACAGTGAAAGGAACATAATGAAAAATCAAGCTGGTAGTCCCTGTTTTGGGATCCTGGGGAAAATCTCTGTGTATATGTGTTTTATGTGTTATGCTCTCGCATTGTTTATTTTTTGTGTTTTAGAATTCGTATGTAGGTAATTTTTGTATAGGGTTGAAACCTACATTTGGTATCAGAGCAGTTTTTGCTTTAAGGGGATGTCTTTGTTGCTGAGGGGTTTCACTCAGGCCTATGGTAGACCTTGGTCAGTGGGAGATCTGCGAGATCGATTCTGGTGGTGAAAGAAGATGGCGAGTAGTAGAAAGATAGAGATCGAGAAATTTAATGGTCAGAGTTTTGAGTTGTGGAAACTCAAGATGGAGGATTTGTTGGTGGATAACGATCAGTGGATTGTAGTAGATCCGGGTACTAAACCAACGGGAGCGTCCGGTGAAGAATGGAAGAAGTTGGATTGGAAGGCAAAGAGCACAATACAATTGTGTGCCTCAGATTCAGTATTGCTGAATGTATCAGGGGAAGCTACAGCGAAGTCTTTGTGGGACAAGTTAGGGACTTTGTATCAATCTAAGTCTCTGGTGAATAAATTGTTCCTATGGAAAAAGTTGTATAACCTGAGGATGAAAGATGGAAACTCGGTGATAGAGCATCTGAATATATTTAATACTGTGGTAAGTCAATTAGCATCTGTTGATATTAAAATTTCAGATGAAGATAAGTGCATCAGTTTGTTGTGTTCTCTACCAGATTCGGGGGATAGTCTAGTTATTGCAATAGGTAGCAATGCAACTTACTTGCAGTTTGATGAGATAGTCTCATCCTTGCTGACGGATGAGATGAGACGGAAAAATATGGAGAACCAAAATGGTGATGCCTTGTCTGTACGAGGACGGCCCCAGAACAAAAACAAAAGTAAGTCATCGAGTGTGAGATCTAAATCTAGAGGAAGATCTAAATCTACAAGAAAACCTGTAAAGGTGGTGTGCTGGAAATGCGGAAAGGAAGGGCACTACAAAAGGGACTATAAATCTAAAGCTCCTAATAAAGGAAAAGGATCTAATGATGCTCCTTCTGTAGAGGCGAAAACCACCTCAGATGAAGGTGTGGATGTGTACTTGGCTTCTTCAAGTACACATGTAGATCATGAGGCATGGTTGATTGACTCAGGTGCATCCTTTCACTTCACTCCCCATAGAGAGTGGTTCTGTGAGTATGAGAAATACAATGGTGGTGATGTCGTCTTAGCGGATGATAGGAAGGCTAGAATCATTGGTCGCGGAAAAGTAAAGTTGAAGTTGCAAAGTTGAAGGGTTAGAACACTTCCAGGTGTTCTACATATTCCTGCATTGGCCAGAAATCTGATTTCTATAAGCAAGCTGGATGATGCAGGTGTAAAAACAGTGTTCGAGAAGGATACCTGCAAAATGGTTCAGGGAGCACTGGTATTGATGTGGGGAGTTTGGATTGGAACTTTGTACAAGCTGCATGGTAGCATTGTTAATGATGGGTGCAACAATTTTATGATTCCTGAAAGTGGAGCAGAAAACCTAGTGGTCTATGGAGAAAATACCATGATGTGGCATCAAAGGCTTGGATATATTGGAGAGAAGGGCCTTCGAATACTTCATGGTAAAGGTATGGTAGAAGGTATGAGTAATATCTCTCTGGATTTTGATTTCTATGAAAATTGTGTATATGGGAAGTAGAATCGGGTGAGTTTTCCCTCTGGTAGTAAGAAGGAAAAACAGATATTCGAACTTGTGCACAGTGATGTGTTTGGACCTGTGAAGGTTCCATCACTGGGTAAGTCTGTGTACTATGTATCATTTATAGATGACTTCTCAAGGAATACATGGATATATTTCCTTAAGAAGAAATCTGAAGCCTTTGACATGTTTAAAGAATTTAAGCTCTCGTGGAAAATCAGACAGAGAAGAAGATAAAGGTGCTGAGGACAGATAACGATGGAGAGTTTTGCAGCAAGGAATTTGAAGAATTATGTAAGAAGTGTGGTATAACATGACATATGACTACTCCATATACACCTCAGCAAAATGGACTTGCAGAAAGAATGAATAAAAAGTTGATGGAAAGGGAAAGAAGCATGCTCAGTGGTGTCAGGTTAGGACAGGAAGTTGGGGCAGAGGTGGTGGAGACAGCATGTTACCTGGTCAACAGGTCACCTTCACCAACATTGGAGGATAAGACTCCACATGAGGTATGGATTGGTAAGAAACCCTCTCTTTCACATCTGAGGGTATTTGGATGTGATGCATATGTACATGTTCCAAAGGAGAAACAAACCAAGTTGGATAGTAAATCTGAAAAGTGCATATTTATTGGGTATAAGGATAGTTTAAAGGTTTATAAGCTTTGGAATTAAGTCACACGGAAGGTTGTGTACAATGGAGATGTGGTGTTCAGAGAGGTAAAAGATGTTATTAAACATGAATTCCAACCAAAAGAACCTGAGAAGATAGAGTTCGAGCTTAAGGAGGAAGAATCAGACTCTACAGCAGAGGAGGAATTAGAAGATGAAGAGCCACAAACTCTGGGTGTGAGAAGATTAGTTCGAGAAAGAAGGCAGCTAGAAAGGTATAGTCCATCTACTTTCTGTTCAAATTTTACTTTGTCTGTTACTGATGATGATCCCATAACTGTGAAGGAAGCAGTAGATTCAGAGGATGACAAACTCTTGAAAGAGGCCATGGTTGATGAAATGGCATCTTTGCACAAAAATGAGGCTTGGGATCTGGTGGAGTTGCCGGCTGGAAGGAAACCCATTGGCAGAAAATGGGTGTTCAAAAAGAAGACAAATGCAGAAGGAAAAGTGGAGAAATACAAAGCTCGGTTGGTAGCAAAAGGTTATTCCCAAGTGTCGGGAATTGATTTTGGTGATATTTTTTCTCCTATTGCCAAGGTAACTTCTATTAGATTACTTTTATCTATCGCTGCTGCTTTCGATTTTGAGGTAGAATAGATGGATGTGAAGACAAAATTTCTTCACAGGGATTTGGAAGAGGAAATCTACATGAAGAAACCTGAAGGTTTTGTGGTGAAGGGTAAGAAAGAACTGGTATGCAAGTTAAATAAGTCTCTGTATGGGTTAAAACAGTCACCAAGGATGTGGTATCAGAAATTTGATACATTTATACGGGGACTTGGCTTCACCAGAAGCAAAGCAGATCACTATGTGTATTTTAAATTAATTATTGACCGTGTTATTTATTTGGTCTTGTATGTGGATGATATGTTGCTGGTTGGAAATGACAAAGAAATTATCCAGGATTTGAAGACCCAATTGTCCTCCAAATTCGACATGAAAGATCTTGGTGCTGCAAACTATATTTTGGGATGGAAATTAAAAGAGATTGGGCAAAGAGGAAGCTCTGGTTAAACCAGAGGAAGTATGTCGAGACAATACTGCAGAGGTTTAATATGCAGGATAGTAAACTGGTGAAGGTTCCTATTCCTGTAGGTGTGAGGTTATCTGCTGAACAGTGTCCCAAGACACAAGAAGAGGAAGAGGACATGTCCCGTGTTCCATATGCAAGTGCAATCGGTAGCCTGATGTATGCAATGGTCTGTACTAGACCAGACATTGCACATGCAGTGGGAGTATTGAGCAGGTTTATGTCAAAACTAGGGAAGGAGCACTGGACAACAGTGAAGCGAGTTTTCAGGTATTTGCGTGGCACTAGTGATTATGGTTTGTGCTACCAAGGAAGACCAAGATTGGACAGAATGTTGGATATTCGTGGCTTTGTTGATGCAGACTGGGCTGGAGATCTGGATCAAAGAAGATCTACAAGTGGGTATGTGTTTAACCTATTTGGAGGTGCAGTCAGTTGGATGAGTAAGAAACAATCTGTAGTGGCACTATCAACTACAGAGATAGAATACATGACAGCCAATCATGCAAGCAAGGAAGCAGTTTGGTTGCAAAGATTGTGTTCAAGTATGGGGTTAGTACAAGGAGCTATAAGGATAAACTGTGACAACCAAAGTGCAATTTTCTTGGCAAAGAACCCCACATATCATTCAAAGACAAAGCACATTGATGTTCAGTATCACTTTATGAGGGATATGATAGAAGACAAAAAGGTGTTGCTGGTAAAGGTGGACACTTTGAAGAGTACAATAGATGCATTGAAAAAATCTGTGAGCTCTAAGAATTTCTCTTGGTGTAGAGAGACAATGGGCATTTCAGGGCTGGAAAAATGACTAAGCTCTCTTATGGCCCCCTGTGGAAAGAAGAAAACAAGTGGGAGAATGTTGGGTTGTGTTATATTCTTTCCACGTAGTTAACAGGGGTTTGAGTGGTAAAATTTTGGTTTTGGACCCTATGTTATGTTGGGCGGACCCACCTATCGTTTTGTGCATGATTTTAGCACATGTTTTTTGGATGCGATGGTTTTCAGTCCATGGTATTGGACGCGATTGTTTTCAGTCCATGGTATTGGATGCTTCAGCATGTATAAACATGTATTATAACATTGAAAGGAACATAATGAAAAACCAAGATGGTAGTCCCGGTCTTGGGATCCAGGGGAAAATATATGTGTATATGTGTTTTATGTGTTATGCTCTTGCATTATTTATTTTCTATGTTTTAGAATTCTTATGCAGGTAATTTCTGTACAGGGTTAAAACCTACAGACAAAAGGTTACCAGTATGGATTTGCCTACTAAAAGTAGCATTGGTCTTGCAAATTAGGTTTTTTCACAAGTTTTTCCATAATTTCTTCAAGACATTAGTTCTCCATCTCTTCAAGGATGTATTGAGCATATAATTCATGGTGAATGAGTTTACACAACATTTGTTGCTTTACAACATTTGTGACGACAGTGGCACAAAGGATGACACTTCAGGTATAGAGTTTGGAATGTGACAAAATATTGTGTAACAGATGCCCCCTAAAGCATGAAAGCAGAACATGAAGTGATGGTTGAAGTGCTTTATCAGTTAAGGAAAGGAGCTTGGAAGACCACTATCAAGAGACCTGCAAATCAAACATGATACGCTATATACATATGCTTGATAATACATCAGAATAGGCATAAAAATATAATACATGAATCCACGTTATGAATGCAACCATCTATCAAAAAAGGATCATGTCTACAATCATGAATATTCAATAACACCTTGCAACCTGGATTTTAACAAATGAGATCGAATGTCTTCATCTCTATCCTGACCGAAGTACGAATCTAACCATGTGAATAGATGTGCTAACATCGAACATGGTAGAAACCACCTAATTACAGTCAATAATGTAAACCATTAACAAGCATGAGAGAAACCACCAATAATGATGATGGCCCTCAAGGCACACTAGTATAATATACAAGTGTGAATATGTGAGCTGAAGTCGAACACTTTTCGAATCATTTGATTGAAGGCCAACGATGTAAGCCTATCATTAAACACAAAGAAATTTCCATTGAGGCATGCAACCTCCAAGGTACTGAAAGGGCATTTCTAAATCAACTTCTTGGATAATGAGCTGAGGTCGATAGGAAGTGATCCATCAAAGGAGGGCCATAATGTTTCCCACATCATTGACACGAAACATAGTATATCTCAAAATGATAGGAGTGATTCAATATTTTTACAGAGAGGGTCACATAGGTATAAGAGATTTAACTTTTTCAAATAAGACTTCTCATGAACATATCAACAACACGACTCTGGAGTTTGGCAGCACTTGACTCAAAATGGAATTAGAGGTCATGATGACAACAGGGGCGATTGAATCAGAGGCAGATGGATTCCCAAACCTAGGAAGGCAAGTGGCCAAGAGAGGATATCCCAAACCCGACATGAGATGCAGATGACTGTCATGTTCAAGAGTGACATGCTGCCTTTACACAAACTACAAGACATGTTTACTTCCATTTTTCCCCGCTATCGCTAGAGAGTACCTCTTTATTTTTAATCACAAAATTGAAGAGGATACAATATTCTTTTCATATAAGTTCATCCTTCGGTTGAATCCATCCTAGTATTTTTAACGAGCCCTAGGAAAGAGTAGCTTAGTTTGGTCAAGGTGACAAGTCCTGTGTCATTTAAGTTTTACGAGTCCGGCGGAGGGGTATCTCAACATATTTTTCATATTTAGAGAGTTTGAAAAATAGGAAAAAAGGAAACTCCAAAGGTCCCTTTTCATAAATAGTCTCTTGAATCTGAAAAGGTAGAAAACCATATTCAAGAGAACCTCTTAGCCATGTTCGACTAAGGTATTCATTTTTCATAGGTAGTTTATCTCGGTCTGAAAAATGGTTAAACTTATACTGAGTAGAAGTTTTTTCATTTACTTCAACGAGTTCAAAAATACAAGTGGTTGGAAATATTTTCATATTTTGAAAGTCTGAAAAGAGATAAAGGAGGACTCCACCTAGAGGAACAATTGGTATAAAAGGATAACAACTAGTTGCGGTGATGATGGAACTACTCAAAAACATGTAAAGGTCAAGAGGTTGGCTAATAAGACCACTCATCACAAATGTTCCTCAGGTAAGGGTAAAACAACCAAGTGAAAGCATATGATCGGCCAAAGAGATGGTGACAATGAAATGAAAAAACCAAGGCTCATCTAGCAAAACAGGTTGATAAAGATGGAAATCACGAGAGGTAAAGTTAGAATGGTTTAATTTTTACAGAACATTGAAACATGGGAAACTATGCTTGAGTATACTTGAAGATGGTTTCATTTTTTCACAAGATTGAAACATGAGAAAAAACTATGCTTGGATTTGCTTTCATTTTTACACAAGCTTGAAATGGAAACAAACTATGCTTGGATTTGGTTTCATTTTTAAACAAGCTTGAAATAAATATAAACTATGCTTGAGATAAGTTTGCATTCCCGCAACATAATGACTCAATTCGAGGTACGTGCCACCCAAGATTCATTTCATTAACCAAAGCAAAACACTGGTTACGAACAGGTGGATGGATGAGGTTCACTTACAAGATTAAGTGAAAGACTCAACTATGAATTTACGAGATCTACACAAAGACTCAAATTAGAAGGGGATCTATTTCATTTTTTAGCGAGATTGACACATGAAAAGAACCATGCTCATGACACCTTGTCTCATTTTTTAACGAGATTGACACAAGAAAATAACCATGCTCATAGGGACCTATTTCATTTTTTAATGAGGTTGACATAGTAAAAGAACTACCCTCATGACCTTGATCATGAACTATAAGAGACCATGGATTCTAAGAGGTTCTCATCATATGGGAGAACAACACTCTAGAAGGGATACTTGTCAAGGGATCTAATGGAAATATTGGGTTCCAATGTCCCTAGTACATGATGCATGTAAGGACCATTTAGGGAATACGGTTGATTGGGAGATGAATTATGACCAACGAATGATAGCTGATCAATGGTCACAATTCTTCCTTCATGCGGGAAACATAGCACACAAAAGAGAGAAGAGACAAGAGCTCCCATGACATAAACATAGTCATGACAAAGTATTATATTAAAATCTAAAGGGCCTTAGACAATCATCACATCGAGATACAACTTTTCCTCCCAAAGTAATGGGCAACTTAGGAAGAATCCCTAACGGTTGACTAGTTCCTCTGTTGAAAGCTAACAAATTCTGGGTAACGGGCACAAGCTACGGAGAACAAAAATCTTGCCAAGTAGTGGAGGACAAAATACTAACAAACACGCCTTCATCTATAAATGTGCTAGGTACAACCATATTATAAGCCTGCACTGTGATCTGGAATGGCACATAAGAAGGAAGACGATATCCTGCAATCGACTCCAATCAAAGGAAACAACCATACTACTTGGAGGGTGTGCCATGGGAATGGGAGAATTGCCCCCTTACGTTATGGTAACAGGAGGATCATCCCCTTGTACATGGGAATAGGATGATTTCCCTCCAATTCATTAGAATCTGATGAGGTAAGAAGAACTTGAGCAGTATGAGGTACACTCTCTACTTGAAAAGTAGGATCACCTGAAGGTGGAATCGAGTCAAACTTTCTTTCAACCAATGGTTAGTTGAAAATAGACTCATGGGATTCACTTTTAGAGAGAGTGGGATTGACCAGAGATGGGGTCTAATCAATCACTTGATCAACTAGTGGATGATCAAGGTAAACCTTTTGATAACTAGTTGAAAGATGAGGTTGAGAAGTGGTAAGGTTATCCAACACTTTCGAGTCTTCATCTATACAAGGACAAAGGTGAATAGGATGATGCCCTTCACATAACCTACTGGGAAATTTGACTTTTCACTTTTTCCCATGGGTTTTACTATCATTAGTTGAAGTTTTATCACCACACTTGTAAGACCTGTGGACCACACTTGTAAGACCTTGGGAAAATCAAGGAAATCTCTAAGAAGGTGGTCACCCTTGCATAGAATGCAAGGGAATTTCACTTTTCGGGGCTGATTGGAATATTTTTCAACATCAGATGCATCGATAGAAATGACTCCTTGGTTGGCCTTTTGCTTATTTTTCTTCTTCTTAATCTTCCTTTTCTTCTTCTTCTTATTTTTCTTCTTCTTAATCTTACTATTCTTCTTCTTCCTGGTTACTAGCTTGCAGGATGTCATTAGATGAAGAGGAAGAATACCGAATAGGTGAAGAAGGTAAAGGGTCAAATTTAAGATCAACTAGAGGTTGATACTACTCAGGTCGAGGAGAGCCTAGTTGAGGAGCAGTTTGGAGATTTGGAACCATAGGGGTCGAAAATAACCAAACTGGAAAAACAATGGTAAACCCAGGAAGGGACAACATTGCCATATAGGGAGCACCAACATTTCCAAAAGAAGGAAAATGACTAGGATTCCCATCAGAGGGGTTTCCATGGTTGGTAGAATCAGGAACTATTGCCATTAGTCTCAACCTAGGATCTACGAAGGAGTATTTCCATGGGAAGGATATTATTCCACAGTCAATTAATTTTAGAAATTAACAACAAATAAATCAAAAAGAGGATAACTAGGAAAAAGGGTTTACCAAGTATCTGTGAACTGCTATATACACCTTGGCGGAATCAAGCACTTAATGTACAGCGGAGAATCTTCCCAAATGTTGTGTTCGGTGTATTACATCTACAAGGTGGTTGACTCAGTTACCTATGGCTAAAGGATAACAACCTAGTGGAGTCTCCCAACATATATGCAATGGTGCGGGGAGCTGAAGTCCATGTTAGCATTATCTAATGCATAACCATTTGATGAGAGCGTTCCTATATACTTGCCATTCGTGGAGCGCCTCTGATACATCCAAAAGTAGTGGAGAATGATTCTATATACTTTCATATGTGGAATGAGATGTCACCCCTGAGATACAATGTTGGTAGAAAACAAAAGTTGCTAGGTTTAACGACGCCAGAACATGTCTCTAGCCTAGACCTCTAAATCTTCTTCCTTAAGTTCCAAATGCTCCTTAGGTTAATTGAGGTAAATTTTAAGTTTATCTTCAATTAAGTTTCAATTTTAAGGCTCAAAACGATGTCACCTGAAATCCTATGATGAAACTATCATGAGAAAATGATTCTTTCCGTTTCGATGAAAGCTAATCTAGTAAGGGAAGAGATTCAAACAATGATGCAATAATGAAGAATGCAGCAAACAAAGCTTTCCTAACTAGATCTTTCACTTTCACTTTCCAAATGCAATGCCAAAAAGTAAAAATGATTTTCACTTTTCCTAAGATGCACTTATATGAATTATGATTTTCTTTTTCTTTAAATTATTTAATGCAACTAATGCACCATTCAGTTTTCAATTATTGAAAAATGTGATCTATTTCCAATAATTAATTCCAAAAAATAACTTTTCATGCAAGTGATCTAATTCAATTTTAACGAAAAGTAAATTTTTTGAAATGAAAACTAATTCAATGCAAAATCAATTCCTTTAATCAATTCAAAAGAGTAATCATTGTTTAATTAATAGAACAATCAATAATTATCAAGCACACAAGTAGTAAACAAAGATCTCAATCGACTCAAAACTTGAAAAAACTCAATCAAAATCCGATTTTTTACCACTTCAAGAAAGAGACAATCTTTTGCATTCCACAAAGAAATCAAAAGCATACAGATAGAGACTAATGCAAATAAAGCAGAGAAGAGACCTCAGAGACCAGGACACACTAGATTTTTCAGTAGAGACCCTAAAAATTCTCACATTCAAGGACATGCGCTACTTTACATAGGAAAACCCGTGTTGACAGGGTCATCAACGCTACTTTTCATATCAAAACCCGTGCTGGCAACACCACTTTTCATAGATAAAATCGTGTTGGTCTTCAGTGTGGTTATAGTGGAAGACAGGGTTTTTAGCACGACTTTGCATGAAAAACAAGCATTGTCAGTGCAACTGTCACTGATAAAACACATGCTAAGTGAGGAACTTTTAGGAAAAACAATAAAAACTCAGGAAGAAACTCTAGACCTAATACCCTAAGGCACCAGCAATTCAGAGTACAAACTGAAAATCAATCCAAGCACAGGGTCTTTTGATGGTTGGACAAACTTACGAGAAGGAAAAAAATGAAAGGAGGATGAAAAGGGTGTAGGCTTCCATAGTGGAGTCGCCAATTTGTTAACCAACGAATCCCTTCTACGGATAGAAGCAATCCCTCTAGCCCAATGTGTGGGTCTAGTAACAACCCTAAAAAAACAAGAAAACTTCCCTAACCTAGATTAGAGTGATACATGAGAAAGGGAGATGGCCTACCTCTCTCCTATGCTCTCAACCTTTGATGATGATCCCGATCCCTTAGCTCCCAGGCTCGCTCCTCGCTATTCTTTGCATTTGAATACCTGCAAGAGAGATCAAAAGACAACAATAAGAGAGATCATAACATATGCATTCCAATGTAAGTTATACAACAGATCAACGAGTATTGTACTAAGAAAACTATCATAGACAAGATTATCGGAAGTAAAACATGCTTTGTATTAACGATTAAATCAGAGAGGGAAGCATACAACTAGTACCTTGATGTTGAAGGCCTCCTTTAGGATGGTTCCAAGTCCAAGCCAAACTTAACAAGCTCTCCTTTCCTCTCTCACCAAAATGGTGTCATCTAAGAACAATTGAGCTGAAGAATGGAAACCAGCAATGACCAACCCATTGAGGAAAGTGAAGAATAGATTTATAGTGATGGAGAGGAGGTTAGAGATCCACCAAAGGGAGAAGAAGGTCCTTATCCGAAAGGTAATATCCATAAAGGTAGGATCAAGGGCTCTAACTGGGAGTACTTGACCATATCTTCATCCAACAACTACCAACTCACTGTTCTTAAGGCTACTAGTAGGAGAAGCTTCTAGTCCATTTTTGGAGAAACTACCTGAAGAGGACTAGAGTGGATTTTTCTATCAAAAGTCGTGCTGCTAGCGCTAATCAGTAGTTAGACAAAAGGTTACCAACACAGATTTTCCTACTAAAAGTAGTGTCGTTCTTGCAAATTAGGGTTTTCATAAGTTTTTCCAGAATTGCTTCAAGACATTAGTTCTCAATCTCTTCAAGGATGTATTGAGCATATAATTCATGGTGAATTAGTTTACACAACTTTTGTCGCTTTACGACATTTGTGATGACAGTGGAACAAAGGACGACACTTCAGGTATAGAGTTCAGAATGTGACAAAATATTGTGTACCACCACTCCTCAAACTCTCAAGATAGAAGGATATATCAAGAATAAAAGGGTAATAGTGTTGATTGATTCAGGTAGTACCCATAATTTTATTCATTGTAAGATAGCCAAGGAATAGAATTTCTTCCTATATCTAGCACCAAAGTGTCAAGTGATGGTTGCAAATGGAGGAACCATAAATTTCTCTGGAAAGTGCCATAATATCAAGCTATCCATGTGATAATATGTATTGAATATTCCAATTCTTTCCATTCCAATGGGCAGTGTTGATGTTGTACTAGGCACCCAATGGTTACAATCTTTGGGTACGATAGATTTTAATTTTCAATAAATTTTCTTGAATTTTTTTGGAATGAAAGGAAGTTGAATTAAGGGGTATTGTAGGGAAACCAGGAAATATAATCAACTCTAATGGCATGAAAAATCTTCTAAACAGAGAAAAGTGGGGCGTAATTGCACAATTATGTTCACTAGAGGTTCAAACATCAAAAGCATCTATTTCTCCACATCTCCAAAAACACTTGGACAATCATTCTAAGGTTCAAGTAGTGGAGGAACACATCGAGCATCAAAAAAAAGTTCTCCAACTCTTAAAGTATAACCTCACTTTGGCACAGAATAGAATGAAACAACAAGCACATCAACATCGCAATGAAAGAAGTTTTAATGTAGGTGACTGGGTATTTTTATGTCTACATCCATACAAAAAAATGTCCCTCAAGCAAGCTAAGAAGGATAATAAATTCACCAAAGTATTATAGCCCTTACAATTTGTAAAATATTGGTACTATGGCATACAAATTGGAACTTCCTGCATCTTCCCGAGTGCAACTAGTTTTCCATGTTTCATGCTTAAAGAATGTTACAGGTGACAAGCTCCCATTTCAAACAATATTCCATAAAATTGACAAGGAAGGAAAACTCCTATTGGAACCTGAAGCAATAATGGAAACAAGAATTGGATAGCTATGAAATCGATCAATTCCAAAGTATCTCATCAAGTGGAAAGACTTACCCGCTAGACATTCCACATGGGAGGATGAGAATTTTATACAGAAGCATCCAAAACTACTCAAGCGTTGAGGACAACACTTTTTTAAAGGAGAGGGGCATGTCAGGTCCCTATAATACTAGTGTATTCCCTCATTGCTATTGTCAGTGTAGCCCCCTTATTGTTGTTGTTGTGCCCATGTAGTCCCCATATTGTTATTGTTGTGCCCCATAGAAGCCCACTATTATTATTGTTGTGCCCTTACATTATTATTGTTATGTTGACTCTGATTATTTTGTGACCCCTTAGACTCCTATATATAGAAAGGAGGTTTTTTCATTTGAATCATCGAAGAATTGTTCATTTGTGTAATGTAAAAGAGGTTGCCCCCTCGAAGAGGATAATTTTGAAGTCGTTGATCTATCTCTTCTTCTATTTTGTGAGTTGGTTGCATAATAGGGTACTAGCCCTTTTAGTAGAGTTGTTATTTTTTAAATTTTTTTGGAACTGATTTATGGGCTATGTATGATGATTTTAGCATTTCCCATGGGACACATCTATTGTGTATTAGGTTGTAGAATGCACCTATTGGTGTAATGAGAACTAAGATATTGGAAGATTCATGCTTATGACAACATGTTTTCCTTTGTCTTGTGTTGGAAAGTTTGGTTGAATCCGTGCTAGAAGGATTTTGCATGCATGACACTCATCATCTGAGTCCATTCCTAACTTTAGAAAGAACACCATTTACTAGACTACTTTTGCTATTGTTGGCATTGATTGCAATGTGATCCCTAGTTATGATTGGTTGTGGTTGTTGGACTTGTGCAACTTATCATAATTGTGTGATTGATCCTTTAGAACATAATTGCACATGTTGTTGTATTTCTTTTTTGTGTTGGTTACTGGGTGTTCTCTTACCACAATGCAATGAGGTAATCCCAGATATGAGCAAGATCTCATAGAATTTCAGACATAAATTGATATGTGTCTAACGTTCAACACCAACATCTTGTTTATGTGATTGGATATTGTGAGGAATGTTGTGAAATCATTTTGGTTGATGAATACATGGCCAATGGGCCTCTTAGGAGTCATTTGCATGGGATAGATTTTCCATCTCTGTCCTAGAAACAAAGGCTTGAAATATGTATAGGGGTGGCAAGAGGCATACATTACCTTCATACTGGGGCAAAACAAGGGATTATTCACCATGATGTGAAGACAACAAATATTTTGCTAGATGAGAATCTTCTTGCTAAGGTGGGAAGTTTTGGTCTGTAAAAACTAGACATACATTAGACCAGACACTTGTGAGCACTATTGTGAAAGGCAGTTTTGAATACCTTGATCTCAAGTATTTCCAAAGGAAAAAACTCACTCAGAAGTTTGATGTCCATTATTTTGGTGTGGTGCTCATGGACGTTTTCTATGCAAGACCTACAATAAATCCCACTCTTCCAAGAGAGAAAGTCAACATTGCAAAGTGAGAAATGCACTGGAAGAAAAGAGGAATGCTTTACCTTATCATTGATCCTCATCTTGTGGATAAAATAAATCATGGCTCCTTGCGATAGTTTGGACAACAGAGAAGTGTTTGGCCGAGAAAGGTATTGATAGGCCTATTATGGGGGATGTGCTATGGAACTTGGAGTATGCCTTTAAATGATCCATTAGAGTGAAGAATTACCTCCTTACCAAGTATGCAATCATTCCATTTGGTGATAGACTGTAGAATTCAACATAATCACAATCATAATATTAACAATTGTGGGTGAAATCATTTAAGTTTATTGAGTGCTATCTAATGGGGTGACTAAACTATATTAGATTTGTTCCCATTCCATGCTTAGAAGCAAATATTTGGGTTTCAAATGACTGTTGTAAATCAGGCATGTATAAAATTTGGCGTGGAGTACAATTTGTCTTTGAGTTCTTCAAATGCTTATTGATATATTTGATTCCATTTGAGATATATGTTTGATGCTACTCAAAGTTTGGATTGGAAAAGGTGACACAAAAGGAAACCAAGATGAATTTATTTTATAAGTTTTCTCATTCCAAGATTTTTTTTTGGCTTAAGAATGTTGGTTGGGGTAGGTTGTGATTGATCTATATCTTCTCTAGGTTGATGCGAACTCTTATTTCCTCAACAATGTATCCAAGGTAGTGAATTCCCTTTATTGAGAAGAAACATTTTTCCAAATTGGTTGAGTTAGAGTTGCCACGAAATTTATGAGATTTGCACAATATGTTGAAGGTGCATATCCCATGTTTTTTTGAATATTTTCATTGAGGTAATCCATGATGAATTTCATTTCCAACTATCGTATGGACCATCGTTTCCTTGAATGTTGTTTTCCTAACATCTAAAGGTCAACCAAAGCCTAATGATACCCAAAATTTAGATCAATGTTGGTGAAGTACTTTGTGCTTCTCAACAAACCCCAAAGGTAATGTGTGCAATGGAATAAAAGTTCTTTATTTTGATTTTCTTCAAGGTGCAATGATAATTCAAAGGCACCATGTATAGTCTTTTGTTGCCATGAGCAGAATGGAGTGTCTATAGGGTGAACTACTCAAGATGATGCATCCTTTCTGTGTTTGTGCTTAGATTTGGCACTTGATCTTCATGTTTTCTATGATGGATTTGAAATATATTGGTCAATTTCGCAATGGAGCTCTAGGGATATATCAACTGAATGTGGGAAATATTAGTCTAGAAGAACATTGATAGGGTCCTTGTTAGTGTATTCCTCTAAAGTCGCATTGTGCTACTTCTACTACATAGATTACGTGACGAAGGACAGTTGGGCGGTGCCATGGTCTTTGTGTGACTTTTGGGAAGACAATCAACAAGTTGAACTTTTGCAAATGACAACTTAACTTGCATCATTATTTAGCAGAAATTAAAGATACTTCAACATTTAAGATTACCTTGGGATCTCTGTAGAGTTAATCCACAATGTTTAGGATGATCCTTTGATGTCACAACTTGTACCTTTCATGGTGCTTTGACACGAAGAGTTTTCCATGCAACAAATCATAGATATCCAGTGGCGTCACATCATAGGGGACTTTATCCTTGCATTCCTTGATGTTAAACTAAAATATGCATTGTTATGTCATCAATAGTTTCTTACACGGATTCAACAAACCAGTGGTGTAAGATTGCAAGTGCATTGTTTTCACTAGGTTGAGTCACTTGAAAGTGGTCATATAAATCATAATCTTTAAACATCCATTATGCATGATTCCATGGTGGATTGTAGAGCATGTTTGTGTAGTGAAAATTATGAGTGGAACAAGAACTGTTTTTCTTCCTCCATGTTAGAGAGACTGGTTGTCCCTAGACTTGTTTTTGTAACCAATAAAATTGTTCTAAACCTAAATCTATCAAATACCATGAGTGATCAAATAACTTGAGGTGCAAAAACTTGAATAAAGGTTTGTATATTGATGGATTTGAATCCTCTCAACTTTTTCTAGACCCTACATAAGATGGATTTTGAATGTTATTTAGGACTCAAATGATGCATCACTTCTATTAGGAAAGAGGAATTCTAGGTACTAGCTGTTTCATTAGAGCTGTTATTATTTTATTTTTATTTTTGGAAATTATTTATGGGCAATGTATGATGATGTTAACATTTCCCATTAGACACATCTACTGTATATTGGGTTGTAGAATGCACCTCTTAGTTTAATGAGAACTAAGACATTGTAAGATTCATGCTTATGACAACATGTTTTCCTTTGTCTTGTGTTGGACAGTTTGGTTGAATCTATGCTAGAAGGGTTTTGCATGCATGGCACTCATCATTTGAGTCCATCCCGTACTTTAGAAAGAACACCATTTACTAGACTACTTTTGCTATTGTGGGAATTGATTACAGTGTAATCCTTGGTTTTGATTGGTTGTGATTGGTGTCCTCCTGCATCCTATCATAATTGTGTGATTGATTCTTTAGCACATAATTGCACCTATTACTATATTCCCTTTTTGTGTTGGTTACTAGGTGGTCTCTTACCACTTTCCTTAGAACAAAAGTGTTCTTTTTCTTTGTCAGAAAACAATATGCATCCCACTATATTTCTTATTGAAGTAATTGAGCTTGATTTCAATGTAGTGATGTGATCCGCTCCAATACTTGGGGATTTGATTGCATTTGGTCACCTAGCTTTACAAGTAAGCCATTATGTCATATAACTTGTTTATTTAGTCTTGTTTAGACTAGTCATTGCAATGGTGCAATGGTTTCCATTGGGTATACTGAGCCTTGTTGTGATGAAGAGAATTGTAACTGTGCATCAGGTCTAAAAACTTTTACCAAGTTGTTATATGTTCTCCTTGTATGCGCATTATGTGCTATGAGACTCCCACAAACCAAATGTGGTTGTTATTTGTTTTAATGTAGCAAAGGAAATCTTGTTTGTGTCACTAAAGTGGTTGTCTGCAAATAAGGTCTTGACCTTCTACAACCATCCATCCAATGCTTCAATGTTGCTCTTGACTTCAAACTGTAAGATGTTGATTTTCACTTGAACTTTGAGGGTAGTGCGTTCACCAAACAAATCAAATCCAATGTTCAATATCCCCTAATAATAATAATAATAATAGAAATCAATAAATAAATATAATAAAATAGTAATAATAATAACGAATAAATAAATAAATATATAATAATAATAATAATAAAGTAAATGAAATGAAATAATATTAATAGAAATAGAAATAACAGTTAACGAAGAATAGATAAACTAACAATTATCGAAGAGAAAATATATGAATAAATAATTAAAATATCAAAAAAAGAAGAAAAGATAAAATAACAAACAACAAAGAAAATATGTTGAGCAGCTAAGCCTATGGTTGGGTGGAGAGTCGACCCCAAATTCTTTGTTGCGGGTAGCAGTTTTGGATCAACATAATTCAAGCACGTCACAACGCTGTAAAACTCAATAAGAAAACTTCACTCCTCATATACACATTACGGTTTAAATTTGATTGCATATGTTAATGTCTTAGTTGTTATATTTTGCTTAATACTTAATTTATGGGATGTACACATGGAATCATAGCATAGTTTAAACTCTAGGTAATGTTAAACTTAAAAGATTTGTTGTTATTATTCTATACTTTTAATGAAGATATTGATAAACTAGTGGATTTAACGCTCTCAATCAAGATCTAGATATGCTACATTTAGATAAATATAAAATCATATCTATTGAGCTTGAATTCAAGACTAAGTGGGTGCAATAATATACCTTGACAAAAATAATAATACTAGTCTCCAAGGTTTCATTTTACACATAGCCTAGGTTTATAGTGGCAGCCAGTTAGATTTGATCCTGGGTCTGTTCAGGATAACTCTCACCAGTTACCGATTATCCTAGATTTATAAAAGAAGAAGAAGAAGAAGAAGAGCGATTAGGCGTAATTTAATGTTTAATTACAGTAAATCGAAGGCCTGAGGGGTTGAAGGAAGAGATAGAACCACTTCTTTGTGAGATTTGAAGTTCCAATTGTTCATTAAACAAAAGTGGACTTTTTTTTTTTAAATTGCATGAACTCCTTGGGCCAAGAATCGTGTTATTTGTCTAAATCGAAAAGGTTCAATATTGGCCCTTTATACGTATAAATGATTTGGTATATACATAGTTGGAATACAAAATAATTGTTATTAATTATAGTAAATGCTTACTAAGAGATTTAGTACTTAGTTTTCTTTTTAAACAATAGTACCTTGTCATAATACCAATGTCTAGCAGGGGCTCCTCTCACGAGCTTGCTCTTTCTTTGTGTCTCTTCGTATTTCTCTGGTAGCCAACTTCTGATGAACCAGTGATGAACCTACTTGGATCTTTCACACTCTGACGACCTCGACAATAGCATCTACGCCTTCAAATGGCCTTGGTGTCCCTTCGATCTTTTGGTGAACTTCCTGCGAACTTGGGATGAAAGCACAGAGAAACCTTCTACCACAGCGGACACATAAATACACAGAGGTACTCAATAACAGAATGGCATACTCATTTTATTTCAGAATGGAGAAAATTCTTACAGGATGTTCACAGAGCTTTTATAGAAATAGATTCTATACAGAGATAGACTAATCTCGCATTTACCGGACTTTTCACAGCTCAAAATTAAGCAAGTTACTACCGGAAGCTTTTGGCGAGGTATAGGCTCTGTCTCAGAATCAGACTTAACACCCAAACATTTGACTCTTCTAATGGTTCGGCCACTTTAGATTCTTATCAGTGCCGAGCACACTGATACGCAGGCTTCTCAAACCAACTAAGGACTTTGAGTGATTTCTCGTGTTGCAAGCAGATCAGACTAGATGTCCGCAGATGCAAAGCAGGAGAACACCCGACTCAAACACACACAAAAACTCTCCAAATGTCGATGCCCAACAAATGAACCTTACCCTTCTTATATAGGATGAGAGGGGGGGACAAACATTACTGTTGGTCGGACAGAAATGACTAAAAGCTTCAAGAATCATTAATTTTCAGTCTTTATCAGAGCGACGTCCGCACAAATATCCGAGTCCATAAAACAGACCTAATAATTGCTTTCAGGTAACACATGAGATATAGTTTGTAAAGTAGATTCACGTACTTAAAAAAAATCAGACATTATGACTATCTACACAGTGGATACTTTTGTACAAAAAGCCCACGGGAAAAGACTAGATGAGAATATTTACACTGTGGAAGCTTTTAAACAGTAAAGCCCACGGGAACTCTGGTCACAATTAAGCCCTTGTGACTGGTACGTGATCAAAATAGAGTCAGATCAGGGAATCTGTTTCTTTTATAAAGTAGATCATCACATGCCTTTGTATAAATCCTCTGGACTATCATGGGTTTGCCCAGTATGATTTGATGCTAGACTTTGGTTAAGACATACCATTCTAGGTGCTCTCTCATGTATTCCTGGAGGGAATAATTTGTCACGTGAAAAGGATCCCACTCTTGAACGGTCATTTCTTTGATTGTGCTGTATATGCGATGAAAACATTCCCCAATGTTGTACTCAAAGCATCTATAACAGTATTTTCTTTCATATCTTTCATGATATACTGGGTCCATGGCTGTTCTACTGACACCGTAATCTGTCCACCAGTTCTGAAACCATTCACATTGTAGATTTTTCTGGGATGCTGCCATTGTGTTGAATTTCAACTTTGTGTAATGGGTTTCTTCTCTGTCATCTACATTCATGAAGTCCCACCACAGCTTCTTATAATCTGAAAAATCATAAACTGTGTCAGGGAACATTACCTTGGGATCATTTCTGGGCCATCGAGCACATGGTTGGACTTGAGGTTGGTTGATCCATAAATCTCTGGTTCGGTAGATGCAATAATAGCTTTCATAGATTCCTGTGTCACGGCCTCCATGGTGCCAGATACCTCCAATGTCATGAAAATTCGTTTCCAGGGCCCGCCTTACGGTTCCAGCATCTGCTTTTGCTTTGTCATACATCATATCATGGATCCATTTTCTACCCTTTGGGTACACCTTTCTTTCAGGTACATAGTGCTGGAGATCAGTGTGAGGCTGTAAGTTGGCATCAAGGACTTTTGTGTTCCTTAATTGCCATGTGGGTCTCCAGTTGTCTCTATATGTATCCCAGTCTTGATTATCTGGAATAGTTCTCAAGACCTCTTGTTTTTGGTGCTGGTCCCACTCAGTAATAATCATCATGATATGTGCTGTGTTTTGTTCAAGGTATTCCCGCCTGAGAAAGTCAGGAAGACAATTTTCCTTTCCTTTGATGTGCTCAATGGAAAAATAAAAATTTGCAAAGAGTGCCTGCCATCTGGCAAACTTTGCTTCTTTTGGTTTCTCGATGTCCTTGGATAGGACTTTCTTCATTGCTGACGCATCTGTTCTGAGAAGAAAAGGTTTGTTTATTAGATATACTGCAAACTTGTTGATGCAATTCCATGCAGCTTTCACTTCTCTTTCAATAACAGAGTAATTTTGTTCTGCTGGGTTCCATACTCCTGAGGCAAATTGTACTACTTGTTCTTCTTTGCCAATTTTTTGTTTTAGAATCCCTCCCCAGCCTATATCACTGGCGTCGGATTCAACTATCTTGAATGCCTCATCATCTGCTATATATAGTATAGGCAAAGACTTTACCTTTGCTTTGATTTCTTGCACTGCTATAGTATGGGCATCTGACCATTGAGGGGGATTTTTGCCAAGTCGCTTGTTGAGCACTTTCCTGTCACTGGCACAGTCTTGATAAAAGCTGCTTACATAATTTAGGCACCCAAGGAACCTTTGTAGTTGTGTCTTATCTTTTAAGTCATCTGGAAATTTGTCTGCAAAGTCAATGGCATGTTGTTGCAGAGAGATTTGTCCATTAGAGATCTGGTGGCCTAAGAACTTTATAGAAGTCTGGAATACTTCTATTTTCTTTTTGCTAAGTACAAGCCCATTTTTCTTGACCAACTTCATGAAAATATTTACATGCTTGAAGTGATCATCAATATTTTTGGAAAAAATTAAAACATCATCAATATATACAAGTAGCCAATCAAAATATGGCTTAAAAATATCATCCATGACCTTTTGAAACTTTGAAGGAGCATTTTTAATACCAAATGGCATGACATTCCATTCATAGTGCCCTGCAGGAATACTAAAAGCAGTTTTAAACTTATCTTCCTCATTAATGGCAACTTGCCAAAATCCTGCTTTTAAATCAAATTTTGAAAATATTTTGGCTCCTGCAATTCTCCTGATCAAATCTCCTTTATGTGGAATGGGATAAGTATCATCAGCCAAAACTTAATTTAGAGGCTTGTAATTTATCACAAGTCTAGGGATACCTCTAATTTGTTCAGCTCTTTTGTTTACATAGAATCCATAGCAATTCCAGGGGCTAGTGGATTCTCTGATCAACCCTCTGTTGAGCAATTGTTGAATTTCTTTTTGGCATAGTTCTCTGTATTCTTGGCTCATAGGGATTGCTCTTCTTTTACAGTGCTTTCCTATGTATCCTTCTTTATAGGGCAACTTAATGGTATGTTGTTTTCTGTGCCAAAAAGCATTTGGCTCTTCTGAACAACATTTTTCTTCCAGTTTTCCTTTCAGTTCTTGGATTCTTCCTTTGATTTGGGGTAGTTTCAGCTGTTCTTCTACTCTCAATGTGATTTTTGGATCTTTAAGATCTGATAGCAAAGATTCTGCTTTGTCTAATTTCTGCATGGCTTGAACCATTGTAGAAACTCTTGGAGTTGAAACATAAGGAAGCTCAATTCTTTTTCTTCTACCTTTAGATGTGGGTACAGAAATAAAATAACCAGCTCTACTTCCTTTCAACCTGGCTGAGCCATGAGGTTCTACTGCAGCCAAAAAGACATTCCCTAATATACAATCAACAGGGATGTCTGCTATGGCGAACTTCATGTATACACAGTGCGTATCAAAACATAGTGAAGCTCTAGGAATTTCATATTTGAGTTTCTTATTTCCTAGGCCTACAACTTCTCTTTCAGCAGAGACCCAATATTTTGCTGGAACATTTCTGATGTTAAGAATATTAATATCTGCACCAGAATCTAACAATGCGGTCATGGGAAATATCTGGCCTTGGATACAGATTTTTACCTTGACATGATGTTGTTGATATGTGATGGTAAACAATCTCATATCTTGAAAACCAAAATTTGGGTCTACACTTCCCTCAGCAACTTGAATTTCTTGGCTATGGGCTGTTGTGTTCCAAGATTCTTCTCCTTTTTCTTCTTGAATCTCCTTGCCTTTCTTAATTTCTACAATTTGAGCTTTGATTGCAGAAATCTCTGCTTTGAGTTGGTGAATTTCACCACTCACTTCTCCCAAAGTCAGGGATCTTACTTTCCCTGGTTTCTGGTGATGCATCTGGAAAGACTTAGTGTTCCTTTCATAGGATGCATCGACAAACAAAGGTTTCTTACCTGATTCTTTTGAGGCTTTTGATTTAAGCTGATCTGTGAATGCTTCTATCAGGCGGTTCTTCATGGCTCCTTCTTCCATTTTCCTAATATGTGATAAAATCTTCATTTCTACCTCTTCTTCAGCAGATGCCATTAGGACTTTTTCTTTAGGAGGCTTTGTTCTTTCTTCCTCTTCGCTGGAACTGTACAAAAATTCAGAGTCATCTTCATAAAATATATGACATGCACATTCTTCTGAATTAGAGCAAGAACATTCAGATGATTCAGAATCAGTATACTGGCCCATATTAACTTGAAAATCAAGAGAAGATTCCTCTAGTTGGTGCTGCTGGGCCGAGTCTTTGATAATAAGATTTGGGCACCTTTCTGTAGCATGGGTATTTGATTTACATCTCAGGCAAAAGCTTGGGCCTGAATGCTCTTTCTTAACCTGTTTAGCCTTTTGAGCATAAGCAACTGTCTTTTTTCCCTTATTAAGCTTTGATTCTTCTCCTTGGGGACATCTTGAAGCTGTATGCCCAGTCTGGCCACACAACCAGCAAGTAATTTTGTTCCATTTTTCTTGCTTGGATGTATGCAAATGGATGTCAGAAGGAGTATAATAATGGGTTTTGGGGATATATTTGTAGTGGCCCTTCTTTTTATGGCTTTTATCCCTTGTAGAATACTTCCTTTTATTTTTTGGATAATCCCTTCGATTTTTGTAGAAAGTCTCTTTGAATTCTCTTTTGGCCCTTTTCCTAGACTTTCTCTTTTTGACCAATGGGTCATCTATTGTCAGTCCATATTTGCTGCAAATGGACTTTCTATCTGGTAGTCTGGACAGTTTTTCCAAAGACTTATTTACCTTAGAGCTGGTACAAAGACTTACCAGTGTCTTTGTAATAAGGGAATAAATTTCTCCCCATGTATAAGACTCAAAAGGCAACTGGAAAATTTCTTGCAATCTAATATAGTCAACAAATCTAGAGGGTAGAGCAGCTAGATATACCTGCTTCCAGAGCAGGTTTTTGGAATCTTTCACCTCATAGATTCGCTGCATCCAATCTCTATGGAAGTCATCAAATTGAGACATCTTATGACATTTGAGGTTCATCAAAATGACCTCATGTTTGTTGGCAATTTTTGTTTCACATCCACACCAATGTTCTAAAATCATTGATGTTAGTGCACCAATCATATTGCTTATTACAGTACCATCAAGATTATGAATAACATATTCTTTTTCATCCTTGAGAACTTCTGCTTCCATGGTTTCAATAAGTTTAGGAGAAGATTCAGTTTCCCACCATCTGAGAAGAGTACCTGTAAAACATTGGATGATGGTTCTGCAAGCATCTACCTCTGATTTTCCTCTAAGACACATGAGTTTATATTCAGTATACATTAAATCAATCATATGGCGAATTTGGCCAATGCTCATGTTGTCTATGTTCCACTCTCTGTGGGAATCAGGGAAGAAAGTATGAGCTTCAGGCAATTTTCCCTTCCCTTCAATGTCAGGAGCAGAATATCTGGAAAATCTATGTTCAAGAGGCTCATAGATTGGGAGGATTTGTGTTTCCTGAGACTTTTGTTCTTCGGTTTCTGGTTCCCTAAATAAGGAGGCAATACTGATGTGTTCAGACTCATCAATCTTTGAGATGGTTTCTTTGGGGAACAACAGAGGGAATTTTTGTACATTTCTTATTGGATTCTCAATCTTTATATTTCTTTTCACCAAGAAAGAATTTGGAACTGGCTTCTCAACTTTTGTGACCTGCATCCTTTCAAATTTCTCATTTAAGCCAGTAAGGAGTGTCTTAGTTACATCAATATGTCCAACTACGTTTTCTCCTATTTCTTCAATCTTATTTAATGATTCCTTGGTGTAAGAACAAGTCATGCTGGAATCAAACTGTAGATTATTCAAACAAGAATTTACACTATTAAGTGAGGACTGTACAATATCTACCTGCTTCTTTACATCTTCTGCTTTAGCCACATTCATTTCTAGACCCTTAAGAGCAGTATTGGTCCAATTTAACTGTTCACTAGCCTTTTGAATTCTACCATCAATTCCTAAGGCATTATCATCTTTTTGAACCAGGGGAATGGCTTTGGCTGCATTTGTCTTTTCTCCCAAGATGATTCCTTTATATGGGGGAAACGTAGTAGGGGTTTCAACTGTGGATCCATCAATTGCAGTCCATCCATGCTTATCAGTCATACTGCTAGAAGTAGCACCAGTTAAAACATTTATAGGAGCAATTTTATCTTTCCATGAGTAAAAAGATATCCAAACATTATTTACTTCCATATAATGTTTCCAGTCTGTTGCTAACTTTCTTTTCTGATCTGGGGTATATCCTTGGTCAAATTCATCTGCTTGAGGATTTGTATACAAATCCCAATTCAACATTTCTTTCATCCATTTAGAACTGATTTGTGATTTTAAGCATCCATCCATAAGTGCAAAAAACTTGTGCATTTCCATGACTGCAGGCTTTTTACAGTCAGAAGGAATCTGTTTGAATCTGCATTCTGGAATCAGTTCTGATTGCTCAAGTTTCCCCAACCCATACCTTGGCTTTGCTGGTCTCATTAAGCAAATCATCTAAGTAAGCCTAGGGTCTTCTTCTTCCATTGAATGGATCATGAGAACATGATCTGAATCAGGCTCAGGCTCATGTGGGAAAGGAATATCAGAACATTTAGGATTCGGGCATGAGCTGATAGAAGTGGATGGAGGAGCAACACCAGTGCGAGGATTATGGTGCAGATGAACATTCTGTTTGGCTAGGGTCAGCAGATTTACGACATTTGTACAATCTGGACATTTTACTTCTAAAGAAGAAAAATTAACAAGCTGAGCTAATTCGAAAAGCTGTGGATGTTTACAAGAAGAGAAGGATGATGATGAACAGGCGGTATCGACAGTGGAAGGATCTCTGTAGTATTTGGATGTTCTACAAGCAGCGTCTATTCTTCTCCGATCAATAGTTGACCTGCGAGGAAAGGATATGATTGCATTGGAAGTATTTTCAGTTATGTTGGCAGAAGTGATATTTCGGGGAATTTGTGGCCTGGATTAATTTATAACCCAATGTTCAGGGAATTGCAGATCTTCCCATTTTATCAATAGATGTTCAATCTTTTGGTTCTTTGGGTTGGTTTTGACTACCACACTTGATTTGGAATCTCGACTGGGAGTATGACGGATTGCTGGCCATAAAGTGTTGGTATGTCTGAAACAGGCTTTGGTCTGGATGGCTATATTGTTCCTCTTTCTCTTCATATCAAAACCCGTAGTATGGATTTGCAGCTGTAAGATATCTTTAATGGTTTCATCAAACACATATATGGAAAAGTTTGGGAAACAATCAAAATATACAGGGCCATCAGACAAAGGGGCTACAATCCCACCGATTATAGAATCTGTATATCTGTTGTGCATTAAATCTCTAACAGTAGCAAGCACAAATGTTTTTAATCCTTTATGGACCAAAGGATTGATGCCAACCCGAATGCAACCAAGATGCAGATAATTTGTCTTTAACCTTTTTGCTTCTGCTTGTAAGGCCTGAGGATTTAGCAGTGGTATTGTCTGAATACTCTCAGAGTTCTCCTGGACTTGACTAACAGACTCTTTAATGCTAATTCTAGATGCAGCAATTAAATGGAAAGGAGCTAAATCACTATAGACTTTAGAGGGTGTTATATCTGGTAAATCCCATCTTGCAGAAGGCTGAAATTCCTCATAAGTAAGTTCAGCAGAGTTTAAGGTCCTACTTGAACTATTTTCAAACATTTCTTTAAGAGGATTTTCTTCTGGAGGGGAATCATCTTCTTCAAGCTCTCGATATGAAACAGACTTTCTGAATGGCTCCATTCTTACTTAAAACAATATAGATCTGAGTACCAACCTTTAGAACCAGACGTTACTGGCTCTGATACCAATTTCTAGCAGGGGCTCCTGTCACGAGCTTTCTCTTTCTTTGTGTCTCTTCATATGTTATTAATTATAGTAAATTCTTACTAAGAGATTTAGTACTTAGTTTTCTTTTTAAACAATAGTACCTTGTCATTACTTTTGTCATTTTTACACGGTCTTTTCTTTACCTAGAAATTTAGAATGCATCGATGGGACATTCTTTAAGACCAACTCGTTGGAACCAGTGAATTCCTAATGTGAAAAACAATATAACTTCATTCAATTTAGACATGAGAGATAACCACCAAAATGTTTTCTCTCAAAACTAAGATAGAGGAAATCACCTACCCATAATTAGTTCAAACGTTCATGTTTTATTATCTAAATTTAATTATTATAAAATCTTTGGTTTACAAGCTTTTTAAATAAAATATATTTGTATATAACTAGAATATGTTATATTATATATTTACATTTGAAAATTTTCTAAAATTTGTGAACTTTAATGTCCTGAGAATATATATATTGAGAATGAAATATTTTAAGGTTCTATTATTATATCTTATTTATTCAATTAACATATGGTTTTTTTTTCAATGTCATGGGTTGGAATGGTTAATGGTAAATTATGAAGTGTAGAGCCATGGGTAAGATGGCAATAATGCCGGGCTATGATACATATTGCATATGGGGAGCAAGGAAGATCTTATAGAAGATGTTTTAAGGGTTCAAAAATTTAGAGAGAAGATCAGACAAATTCATCTATAGGTACAAGAAGCACTACAAAAGTCGCAGGAGAAGTATAAGGCCAAGCATGATTAACACAGAATAGAGAAATCATTCAAGGTGGGAGACAAAGTATGACTACAGTTGATTAAGGAGAGGTTGTAGGGGTTTGGTAAGAAAATCAAGGCTCTCAGTTATGGTCCCTTTGAGATACTGGAAAAGGTGGGTGATAATGCCTATCGACTCAATTTACCACCATATATGCACTTGTACTCAGTGGTGAATGTAGAGAATTTGAAACTCTATGAGCCTTCAATGCTAGATCAGGAAGAGGAACATGTCCTTCCTTTTATGGAGGATTTGGCACTAAGCGCTCAGGCAAAGTTGACAAAAGATATAGTTTTACAGAACAGGTCCAGAACTACAAGAAAGGGGTAGCATGATCTTTGGCAAATTGGGTTGAAGGGACAACTTCCAGGAAAAGCTAAATGGTAAACAAGAGAGAAGGTGGAGGAAAAATTTCCTCACCTCATTGAGTAAAATATTTTTTGGAAAAAAATCCCCCCAGAATGGAGAGGTGTGATGTAAATTGGATCATTATATTATTTTTCATCCATCTTGATGCATTCGGAGTGGAAAATGTGGAGGAATCATCTCATGGGACCATTTTTACTGGTGGGACCTAGTTTGGAAAAATAGGTTCTGAAACCTCCTGGGAGCATTTTGAGGCTTCAAACAACATTTCTTTTAGGGTAAAAGTTTTCCCCTTAATGACACATCTTTTCATGTTATTCTACACAAGGAGAGATTTCCAACAACACATGAATGATGTTATTCAAAGTCCGTATGAAAAGGTTATGCCACTCAGAAGTTGACCTTCATGTTTTCACACCTATAGTCTAGGAGGATGCCATGTCATGCCACATTATTCATGGAAACTAGTATAGCCACATGTTTTTGATCTAAAAGAAGCTAGAAGAGTCTATTTTGTAACTCTAGTTAAGAATTGATGTAGTCAAACTTAACCACTAGTAGGCTATCAGGTTGTGTTATAACCGGGCCACTAGGAGGAAGAGGCATTTCATTATTTCGAGAGAATTTTGTTCCATAGCTGAGAAAAGATAGCCAGGAGAGATAGGAGGTAGAGAACATAGAGAGGATCTGTGCACTGCAGCATTCCACGGGCCACATGCATTACTTTTTTGTATATGCCACCGAATTTCTAGACAGAGAAAGAGAGAGAAGTGACCTCACCTTCCAGCTGGGTTTTCTCCCGAAAGGGTTTCTCAGAGAGCATACCTTGTGTCTTACGTGTGTGTGAGCTTATTTTTTTTTCTCTACTTTTCTGCTTGATTTACTTTTACATGCATGCACTAATTACAGTAAAATCTATAGATCTAGAAATTAAATAAAACTGTAATAGTGTAGAATCTCATATTTTTAATATAATATTATAAGATATGTTGTGTAGAACTGTCTAATGGAATATCCACGTCAATTTATAGATCATTTCTTGGCTTGTGTTATCTGGATGTGCAGGTTCTAATTTTGTCAATTAGAGCTGGAATTCAAGCATTCAAGATAAATAAGGAGCGAAGCCCATGATGGATTCCAAATAATTCTGTCATCTAGTTTCTTTAAGGAAGGAATTGGGTTTCTTGTCTCTCTATTGCTCTAGGTTAGCCACCAAACCTAGGGGATATACTTTTGTTCGCAATCGTAAATCTCATATAACAATCATGTCCATTCTTTCTACAACTCCATTTTCTCCCAAAAGGGTTTCCCAGAGAGCATATCTTGTGTATTATGTGTGTGTGAGCTTATTTTGTCATTCTCTACTTTTTTTCTTGATTAAATTTTACATGCATGCACTAATTACAGTCAAATCTACATATCTAGAAACTAAATAAAACTGTAATAGTATAGAATCTCAAATTTTAAACATAGTATTATCAAATTTGTTGTGACGGATTGTCCAGTGGAATATCCATGACATTTTACAAATCATTTGGTATCATAGTAGGTTTCTTTGGGTATTTTGTGGAGATTGCAGGGATCTAGGTCGACGGGGTCAAAAATAGTAAAACCCTAATCATGGGCAATGAATCTTTAAATGAACCACGTGATCCTGCAGAGGTGAGGTTTTTGTGGCTTGAACAACAATTCATAGATATAAACCGCAACGTAAACCTCCTAATGGCAGTCGTAGCAATAAGTTGGGGATATTTGGAGAATACGAAGGTTCTAATGCAGAGGACAAATCAGAATGGGGAACAAAAGATCGGGGAGAAATGGAGAACTGGCTGATGAAAGAGCCCAAAAAAGATAGACTTAGTTTGAGTGTCGTGAATCAATCGAAATCCCTATTTAAAGTGGAATAAAAAGTTGATATCAAGTCATACCACAGCGAGATGGACAATTTGAAGTTGAACCACTATTTGCAGCAACTGGAAGTTTATTTCAATATCCATTACATTGAGGAAAGGAAAAAGATCTCATTTGTGTGGCTAAAATGGGAGGGAAATGCACCGACTTGGTGGGAGAGCCACACAGAAACCCTGAGGTTGAAGGGATAACATCAAGTGACTAAGTAGGAGTATTTCAAAACCCTCATTAAGTCATAGTTTTATCCCATTGGGTATGTGGAAGAACAGTGGATCCGGTGGCATTACTTTAGGAAAAAGTCGAGCAAAAGTGTGTAGGAGTACACCACATAATTCAAAAAGATGGATATAATGCTAGGTATCTCTCTAAAGAACCCATATTTACTCCTCAAGTATTTGGGGGGTCTGCACCTCCATCTACGTCAGAAAGTGATGTTGTTCAAGCCCAAAGTGGTGGATAAGGCTTGTGTACAAGCACAATACCTGGAGAACATAGGTGTGAAAAGAGTGTAATCAAGTGGATCAAAGAAAAAGGAGAAAAAAGACGCTTCTAAGGAGGGGAAGAAGAAGAAAAAAGTGGGAAAATATAAAAATATGACAGTCACAACACACTAGTGCAAATATCCTAGGAACCACTCCAACATTGATGGCCATACAAAGGAGAAGTGCTGGAAGTTGCATCCAAAGCTAAACTCAAAGAACACAAGAAAGATAATAAGAAGAAGAATCTCAGGGCCACTGATTCGAGCAACCAAGTTGCAAGAAACTCAGATGTGGATGAGAAGATCGGTTGTACATCAGTGCAAAAGGAGGTGAATTTGAGCATACTTCAGCAATAGTAAGAGAAAGAAATGACAAAACTCTTCCATGTAAAGATACAAGTCAAGAAGATGAAGATTGATGTTTTGTTTGACTTAGGATCACAAGAAAATCTCATTGCAGAAAATCTGGTCAAGAAGTTGGGACTAGAAGTTCCTAACCATCCAAACCCATATCCACTGGGACGGGTACATAAGGATGTAGAGCTGAAGGTTAAAAAAAGTGCAAAATTAGATTTTCTTATGAGTGCTGATTTTATTGATGAAGTAGATGTGGGTGTGGTTCCCCTTTGTGTATGTGGAGTCGTGTTTGGGAGTCCATACATGTAGATGCATGATGCAATATTCATGAGGAGAGCTAACTGGTGCTGACTCATCAAGGATGAAAAATTGTTCATCATCAACGCGCACAAAGGTGAGTCGAAAATTGAACTGGTAAGTGTCAACCAAGCTAAGAAATTGATCAATTCCAGCTAGAAGTATGTTTTATTATTTTTAAGAAAAAGTTAGTATGTAAAGGACTCAATAAGAGGTAAGGCATCCCTAGAGGGGTGTACTAAGAAACAAAACCAACAATTGGAGGAGTTGTTAGAGGCATACAATGACGTGTTCCGAGAGCCTAAAGGGTTACCCCCAAAGAGATAAGTGGAGCATGAGATCCAACTATTGCGAGACTCCCCATCACAAAATATTGGGCTATACAGGCAGTCTATTACAGAAAAAAGTGAGGTGAAGATATAGTTGCAGCAACTGTTGGAACAAGGTGTAATTCAATCGATTACATCAACATGTGGATCACCCATCATCGTTGTGCCAAAGAAGGATGAGACTTGGTGGATGTGTATAGGTTACAGGGCATTGAATAAAATCACACTGAAGAATAGATACCCCCTTGCCCAAGATAGATGATCTGCTAGATCAGTTGTAGCAAGAAAATTATTTCACAAAACTAGACTTCAGGTCTGGATATCACCAAGTTCAAGTTAAAGAAGAAGGTACATAGAGGAACACCTTCAAAACCAAGAAGGGTTTGTATGAGTGGTTAGTTATGCCAATTGGCCTATGTAATGCACCAACTGCATTTATGAGATTAATGAATGATGTACTATGCCCTTTTATAGATTCATTTGTTATTATTTATTTGGATGATGTACTGGTATATAGTGCTACCTGGGAGGAGCATATTTCACATTTGACACAGGTGTTGGAAACATTGAAGAAGAACCAACTGCTAGCAAATATCAAGAAGTGTGAGTTTGCACAATAGTCCTTGGTGTAATCGGGATATGTGATTGGTGGAGGAGAATTGAAGATAGATCCTTCCAAGATGGAGGTCATCATGAAATGGTCGGTTCCTACTAATGCTACTAAGATTAGGAGTTTCATTGGGGCAACACAATACCTAAGGAAATTCAGAGCCTTGTTTTCAACGTTAGCAACACTACTCCATGCCATAACATCAACTGGCAAGAGTTTCTAGTGGGGAAAAGGTCAAAAAAAGGCTTTCAATGAGTTAAAGAAGAAGATCAGTGAAGCACTAGTTCTGACATTACCAAAATTGCAATCCCTTTGAAGTGGAGACAAATGTGAGTGGGTATCTACGGGAGTTGTCTTGATGCAAGGAGGAAGGGTCGTTTACTACCATTCTGAAGTATTTCATGGGGTAGTTCTAAAATACCCTACATATGATAAGGATCTCTGTGCCATGGCACTACAAGTTGTGAAGAAGTGGAAGCACTATCTAATGGGAAATGAGACAATAATCCACATAGATTACCAGTCACTACAGTACCTGCAGGCCCAGAGTAAGCTACAATAGACTAGGAATTACAAGTGGAAGGGGTTTTTACAACAGTTTCATCTGGTGATCAAGTAAAAGAAGGGATGTAAAAACAAGTTGGTTGATATGCTTTCAATACCACCCACATCAAAGATTATAGTTTTGGGGACTCTTATGCACATGGATCCATTCACCCATGATGCATACAGAGAGGCATATTCAAAATATGAGCACTTCATGGAGGTGTATCAACAGTTGTAGAATCAGAGTCATGTTTACACTGGAGACAACATCGTTGACTACCATCTCTAGGATGGGTTAATTTACAGGTTGGATAAGTTATTTGTTCCTAAAGGTGAGAATTTGCAGTTGATTAGAAAGGCTCACACCTCGAAGGTTGCAGGGCACTTTGGTGTAGGGAAGCTCATGGCTAACTACATGTTCATGGTAGTTGACAGGGTCAGCAAGATGTGCGTTCTGATGCCTTGTAAACATACCATCAGTGGACAAGAAGGAGCAAATTTGTTCTTTGGACAGCTCTGGGTGCACTTTGGGATACCAAGGAGCATCATTCCAGAAAAGGACGCAATATTTCTCAGTTCATTTTGGACTACATTATGCGATAATATGGACACAAAGTTGAAGATATCTACAACATTCCATCCACAGAAAAATGGGCAGGAAAAATTAGTCAATAGAACTTTGGTGCAACTTTTGAGGGGATGCAACCAAAAGCATCCAAAGTCCTTGGATGGAAATCTGTTATATATACAACATTCTCATAATAGAGCAATCCATACTTCTATAGGAAAGTCCCCATTTGAGACTTGTTTTAGATATTTTCCACCTTCACCTTTGGATATTGCATATGGCAAGAAAGGAGGAGTGAAGGAAGATCTTACATGAGATGATTTGAAGGCTCAAAAATTTATAGAGAAGATTGAGAAAATCCATCTACAAGTACATGAAACACTACAGAAGTCACATGAGAAGTATAAGGTCAGGCATGATCATCACAGAATAGAGAAACCATTGAAGTTGGGAGACAGAGTATGGCTATAGTTGAACAAGGAGAGGCTGCAGGGACCTAGTAAGAAAATTAAGGCTCTCAGATATGGTCCCTTTGAGATACTAGAAATGGTGGGTGATGATGCCTATCGACTCATTTTACCACCATATATGCACATTTACTCAGTTGTGAATGTAGAGAATTTGAAACTTTATAAGCCTACGATGCTAGATCAGGAAGAGGAACATGTCCTACCTTTTGTGGAGGATTTGGAACCATACGCTCAGGCAGAGTTGATAGAAGATACAGTTTTTTAGATTAGGTCTAGAACTACAAGATAAGGGCAACATGACCTTTGGTAGATTGGGTTGAAGGGACAACTTCTAGGCAAAGCTAAATGGTACACCAGAGAGAATCTGGAGGAAACATTTCCTCACCTCATTCAGTAAAATCTTTTGGGGACCAAAAGCCTTCCAAAATGGGGAGGTGTGATCTGAATTGGATCATTATATTATTTTCCATCCATCTTGATGCATTTGGAGTGGAAAAAGTGGAGGAATCAGCTCATGGGACCATTTTTACTAGTAGGACCCTGTTTGGAAAAACAGGGTGTGAAACCTTCCAGGAGCGTTTTGAGGATTCAAATGAAAAATTTTAGGGTAAAAATTTTCCCCTTAATGGTGCAGCTTCTCATGTTATTCTTCACAAGGAGATATTTCCAACGACACAATAATTGAGTCATTCGGAGTCCGTATGCAAAATTTATGCCACTCAGAAGTTGACCTTCCTGTTTTCACACCTATAGTCCCAGAGGATGCTGCGTCAGGCCCCATTACTCATAGAAAAGGGTCTAGCCACATGTTTGTGATCTAAAAGACTCTAGAAGAGTCTATTTTGTAACTGTAGTTAAGAATTGATGTAGTCAAACTTAACCACTAGTAGGCAATCGGGCTGTGTTATAACTAAGCCACTAGGAGGAAGAGGCATTCCATTTTTTCGAGATAGTTTTGTTCCATAGTTGAGCAAAGATAGCTAGGAGAGATAGGAGGTAGAGAACATAGAGAGGATTTGTGCACTATAGATGCCAATGGGCCACAGGAAATACTTCTTTGTAGCTGCAGCCATATTTCCAAACAAAGAAAGAGAGGGAAGCGACCTCACCTTCCAGCTCAGTTTTCTCCCGAAAGGATTTCCCAAAGAGCATATCTTATGTCTTATGTTTGTGTGAGATTATTTTTTCGTTCTCTACTTTTATACTTGATTTAATTTTTCATGCATGCACTAATTATAGTAAAATATACAGATTTAGAAATTAAATAAAACTGAAATAGTGTATAATCTCGAATTTCTAATATAATATTATCAAATCTGTTGTGACAAAATGTCCAATGGAATATCCATGGAAATTTACAAATCATTTCTTGGCTTGTGTTATCTGACTGTGTAGGTTCTAATTTTGGCAATCATAGCTATAATTGGAGCATTCAAGATAAATAAGGAGTTAAGCCCACGACAGATTCCAGGTAATTCTGTCATATATTTTCTTTAAGGAACGCATTGGGTTCCTTATCTCTCTATTGTTCTAGGTTAGCCACCAAACCTTGGGGAGATACTTTTGTCCGCAATCGTAAATCCCATATAATAGTCCTATTCATTCTTTTTGCAACTCTATTTTTCTGAGGTGTGTATGGAGTAGTCTTCTGTCGTGCTATACCACACTTCTTACAAAACTCTTCAAATTCCCTCTTGCAGAAATCTCCACCATTATCTGTCCTCATCACCTTTATCTTCTTCTATGTCTTATTTTCCACCAAAGCCTTAAATTTTGTAAACCTGTCAAAGACTTCACATTTCTTCCAAAGGAAATATATCCATGTATTGCTTGAGAAGTCATCTATAAACGATACATAATACACAAACTTACCCTTTGACGGAACCAACACATCGCTATGCACAAGATCTAGTATCCCTTTAACCCTCTTAGCACTAGGGGGGAAACACACCCGATTCTGCTTCCCATATACACAATGTTCACATAAATTTAAATCTAGACATACCTTCTACCATACTTTTACCCTGAAGTATTTGAAGGTCCTTCTCTCCAATATCTCCAAGCCTTTGATGCCATAGCATGGTGTTTTCTCGAGAGACCACTAGATTTTCTACTCCACTTTTAGGAACCACAGAAATTTTGCACCCATCAATAACAGTGTTACCCAAAAGCTTGTACAGAGTTCCAATCCGAACTCCTTGTATCAATACCAGTGCTTCCCAAACCATCTTGCAGTTATATTTCTTGAACACAATTTCTACACCTACATCATCCATATTACTTACAGAAATCAAATTTTTGGCCAATGCATGAATATGCAGAACATGTGGAACTTTTCTAATCCTTCCACATTGCAACTTCATCTTGAATTTTCCACATCTAAAGATTCTAGCCATCTTGTCAGCCCCTAAGAAGACAACAACACGATCATATTTGTCATACTTGTAGAACCACTCCCTATTGGGAGGCAAGTGAAAGGATGCACCTGAGTCAATCAACCATGCCTCATGATCTACATGTGTACTTGAAGAAGAAGCCAAGTACACATCCCCACTTTCATTTCAGGTGGTTTTCACCTCTGCAGAAGGAACACCATCAAATCCCTTTCCTTTATCTGGAGCTTTAGATCTACAGTCCTTTTTCAGATGCCCTTCCTTTCCGCATTTCCAGCACACATTTACAGGTTTTCCTGGTGATTTAGATCTCCCTCTAGATTTAGATCTCCCACTTGAGGTTTTATTTTTGTTTCTGTGCTGGGACCGTCCTCATATAGACAAGGAATCTCGATTCTAGCCCTGCACATTTTTCATCTCATCTCCTCCAATAGTAAGGATGAAACTTTTTCATCAAAATTCAAGGTAGTTGTATTGCTACCTATTGCAACAACCAGACTATCCCACGAATCTAGTAGAGAACACAATAAACTGATGCACTTATATTCATCTAAAATTTTAAGATCAACAGACAAGAACTTTCTTACCACAATATTAAAGGCGTTCAAATGCTCTGTCACCGAGTCTCCATTCTTCATCCTCAGGTTATACAATTTTCTTCGTAGGAATAGTTTGTTCACCAAAGACTTAGATTGGTACAAAGTCCATAACTTGTCCCACAAATCCTTCATCGTTTCAACAATACTAAATCTAAGATACACAACTTTATTGTGCTCTTTTCCTTCCGATCCAACTTTGCCCAATATTCATCTAACATTGCCATTGGTTTAATACCTGGATCTACCTTGATCCACTTATCTTTATCCACCAGTAGATCCTCCATCTTGAACTTCCACAACTAAAAACTCTGACCATTAAATTTCTCGATCTCTATCTTCCCATTGCTCACCATCTTCTTTCATCACAAGAATCAATCCTGCATATCTCCCACTAAACAAGGTCTACCACAGGCCCAAGAAAAATTCATTATTAGCAAAGGCGTCCCCTTGAAGCCGAAACAACTATGGTACCAAATGTAGGTTTTAACTTTGTACATAAATTACCTGCAGATGAATTATAAAATAAAAAAATAAAAAATGAGAATATAAAACAAATACACAAATATTTTCCCTTGGATCCCAAAACAAGGACTACCAGACTTATTTTTCATTATGTTCCTTTCAATGATACAATACATATATATACATGTCAAAGCATTCATAAACCCCAATCAGTTAACCCTAGATTTGAACATAATCATAGATTCCTTGACCACATCTACAAAATACCATGGGCATAAAACCATCATGCCCAAAATCATGTGCAAAACCCATTCACAAAACCATAGGTAGATCTTCCCACCTAATATAGGGTCCAAAAAAAAAACCCTCCTTGGGATGCTGCCAAAAAGCCCATGTAGGGGGGCTACCGCCCACCTAAAACCCTCCGACAGTGGGGGATGCCTGGCACAACGAACAGTAGTGGAAATAACACACACCCAACAAATCATACAATGATACCTTCTAAAGAACAAATTGTTCTTGACTCCAAGCTAACAACCAATGTGAAAAATACTTGTTCCAAGGTGATGATAGTGAAATGTCCCACATTTGTATACTATACTTTAATGTTGCTACTAACTGATTTGAGTCCTTTTTCTTATTCATCTTTCTAATTCTATCTTAAAAGTAGTAAATTGTAGCTATATTAAGATATATAACATATCTCAGAGAATCTACTATAGGTTTCTTTCACTCTTCTTGATAGAATTATTAATATATGTATGCAAGCTCACACTAAATATCTCAACAAAATCATAAATCAATCATTGGATTAGGTCATTTGATCCTTCAATGAAGGCTATATGAGACATGAACATTCTTCACTAGTTTTGAAAAGGATAGCGAATCCTATGATGTCACAGAGAGACCAATATCAAAACAAACTACTGAAGATGAGGCATTGCTTACTAAACTTGTTCTTAGCCTCAGACATTGTGATGTTCTTTGATTTCAAAAGGTCCTCATATCATTACATAAATCATTGTATTGAGTTGGTTCTTTCTTGTTGATAGGTCTAAAATACCAATGTCACAAGCTAAAGATTTAAGATTTGAGGAACAAGACTGTAACTGTAGAGTGTTATTAAGTGAAAGTGATAGAGTTCGGCTTCAATTATACCTATGTAAATCTATATAAATAGAATCAAGACCCTGTCCTTAATATGAACTCATAGACTTGAAAGAAGTTTCCAATAATGACCTTGTTGGTGTTGATCTGAGTAAGAGTATACCTTTGTTGTCCATTAATATAGCCGTAGAGATAGACCTATTATTGTTCTTAGAAAGATGCCCTAAACGTAAGGTAATGGATGCTTTAGAACCATGCCAATTCAGTCCAAAAAAGGTAATCGATCCATAGGTCTTATATTATAGTACTATAATGAAGTCCAAGAAAGCCACCTAACCTATGCTTCCTTTGACACCTTCTCAACCACACAGAATTGTAACCAATCCACTTTTAGTTAAGGCCATGCTCTTGAAATGTATTTATTGTTAATTATTTTTGAAGGTCTAGGTCCTACAATAAGGTTATTCCTTATTTTTTATTGAGGATCAAGGTTTCTTCAGAACTTGAGCTAGTTCACACCTACAAGAAGGAGCCCTAATGACAACAAAAAGAAGAGCCTCTTAAATTTTTTATGGCCTAGAACTTAATCATCCACCTCCAATACATTTTTCCCAAGTGAATCCCAATACCACCAACACAAATAAAGAAAAAAAAAATGTTCCTCTCTAAATATGTTTTGTTGTCACCTCAGGAGTCGAAAATTCTAGAGGTTATTTTTGTATAGATATTTCATTTGAAGTCATACTTTGGATGATGGATCATGTGCTCCTTTTATAGTCAATCCTTTCGATGGAATGGGATTCAAAAATGAAATTTGGAGGAGGGATTTCAAATTAAAGTTAAAATTTTATTTACCTTATATCCCAAGCAAAGAAGATTGTCTACCTTGGTGAATGGATTTAGTATTTAATAAATACAAATATCCCTTATAAATTTTATAATAATGTTTAAGGTCCTTCATGAGCTATATTGGCCACAACCTTCACATAAAACTTCTTATGTGTTTTGAATACTAACCTAGCCAATGTAAAGGTGCCACATGACCATCCTTGTGGGGTTTTGTCCCATGAATTGGGGTTGTCAACTTCAAATGTGAATATCTCTCAAACCGGGAGGCCTCTTGGGGCATATAACATACCACCGAAAACATCATGACTTGGAGAATACATTAAGGATGATCTTCAGGAAAAAGTCAATATTTTTCTTCTCCAAAAACCTCTGACAAGTTTTGAGTATGTCCATTAACCAAGGAACCCAAGCCCAAAACATAGACTTTTCGACCATCCAACAATAGAGATTCCAACTTAATATAATCAAGACAAATATAAGAAGTGTTTATTAACTATTTGACATCAACGACTAGTATTCTCTTGCATTTGCACATAGGATTTCACATTTCGCTAAATATTTTTCTCGCACTCTCTAGCTTCAAGATTATGTTGTATTTTTACTCTCACAAGTCTACTATCATTACAAATCACTTTCTCACTCAATATCACACTACAATCTCACTTCTCTATTGGAATGGCATTCTCAAATTATAGTGTCACATCTCTTTCACGCACTACAATCATTGCACCTTTGTTTAGCAAGAACACCTCTGTTCTGGATGGTCACACATCGATATTCTCTCTGTATATATGAATGGAATCAACTACAATATCACATGTTATCATTTCTCTTTGTATATATGTCTATGCTCCAAAACTATGGGACTGCCCATTCACATTATTTTGCTCTCTCTATAGACATTTTCAACTCGCCATATCAAGCTTTCATTATCTCTGTGAACAATGTCAAGACCTCTTTGTGGCTCTCAATATCTTTATCTCTATTACGGTGACATGGTGCAGATTCTATCAGTCATGATGTACTTTATCTTTGATATATGATGCAGATGTTACGTCTCTTTGTGGTACAATGGATGGGACAAACCACGTCTCTCTAAGTTGTGGTGTTTCTTAACGCTATGATGTATGTTATGTCACATTATGTCTCTATGTTGGAATATTATGGTATGTATTTTCATCAATGAGTCTTGGCTCAATTTTCTTGGCATATGATTGTTATAATTAGATTAGCAATATCAAAAAGTTATATCAAGACACCTCTGTAATATAACAATCATGTGTATGGGTTCTTGAAGTTAGATGTACATGTACGTATGGTCCTCTATAGTCTTTGGCATCTCAGTATCACAGTATATATGACATCACAGTTATGGATGGCTTTAAAGTGTTCCAATTGTATAACATCATAGTTATGTATGGGATCCTTGATTGTTCATTAGTAGTAATGGCATCACTGACATCATAGTCACAATTTCTTGACATCTCAGCTACATCTCAAAGCATCTTATGATTGAAAATTATTGTATATGTATCAAAATTAGTATGGATGGTCTCAAATATATATGATGTCTTGTTCCTCTACTTTATGTGTTGCAACCCTTGGCATCACAATTTTCATAGAAGTCATGGCATTTATATGTGGGCACCCTAATATCATTTATTAGAGTAGTTATGGTATTTTTCAAGCATTGTGTAGTAGTATTCATGAGGTGACTTGTTCACAATCGATGTTGTGAACAAGTCATGTAAAATCCTCATATATCTTGATGATGTTTCTATTTTGTATCACTTTGTTGAACATTTAATGAAAATCTAATAGAAGAAGAAGAATTTATATGGGTTTTCACCCTTTGGGGGTTTTTACTTGGTCTCTGACCAAAATCTCGATGTCCTTTATGCATATGTTTCTTCTTATGTTCCTTTATTCCATTAGAATGTTGAAGTTATTTTTATTTCTATATAATTTCTAACAATTTTTAATGTTATGGGATGAATTCAATACATAATTGGTAAATAATGATGTAAATGAAATTATCAAAGCAAAGAACAATGAATCCCTAAGAAAATTAACACAAATCCAATTCTTATTATATTCTCATGGAGAATATGAATTTTTGCAATGATGAGGGCTTGATCCAACGACTAGAACAAAAATACTTTACCAACTAACTATTCTAGAAATAAAAGTTGGTTACTCTACCTATAGTATGTTTAAATCAAATCAGTTCTAGCATTTAGGCCATTTTCTTTTGTATCTTAACTAGGAATAACATCCCCTAGTCTAAAAATTACTACTGCAATTGTTAATAGAAAGCAGTAAAAGAACCTAGGTGGAAGGGTACCTCAGGTTGAGTGCACCATTCCTAGAGATATGGAACTTTAGCCTCATATGTAGGTTTTAGGGTGCAACATGAAAATTCTCAAGGATTGATGAAGGGAGGAATACGCTACCATCTAGAGGTGATTTTATGATAACTGATGTACGGTAACTACTGAGTGCACCATTCCTAAATATATGGAACTTTAGCCTCATATGTAGGTTTTAGGGTGTGGTAACTACTAACAATTGGCAATATCTGCATGTGAGATATTTTATGTCTCTCTTACTGAGAAAATACATCTATGGTTGAGTTACTTGATGTTATATATATCTCTTGTTTGATGTTTTGGAAACAAATATGACTCTGATTTGAAATTGCTACAACATAAACCTTATAGTTTTATGGTACTTCTCTTGATTTTAGAGGTGGATTTTTCCTTGTTTTACGTTAACATAAAAAATATGGAAATTATAAACAAAAAGTATATTTTGTATTCTACTTCCTTTTTAAGACAATAGTGCTTTGAGATATCAAAGTAACTCTTTTTTTAATTCACATAGATTGTGACAATAATTTCATAGAATACTATAAATGATATATTTATTATGGTATGCAGGCTGATTGAGATGAATTGAACGCCTTAGCACAACTAATGACATGGAAAATTATTTTATTTAACATACCATATGGAGGAGAAAAGGGTGGTATTAATTGCAAGCCATGGATTTTAAGTATCGGTCATGGAATTGAAGAATTAGTGAGTTAGAAAGTATTACTCATGTTTTTACTTAGAATATCTATGACTTGATTGGAATCCAAGTAGACATTCCAACACCTAACATGGGAACTAATTCCCAAGACTTTTACATGATTTCTATGTAAAGAGTTATATTTTTTTGTTTGGGATTTAATACATATTTTCTTCATTATCCATTGCGATAACGCCATGCTTACACAGTTGATGTGAATAGATAATGCCTTGGATATTAGATGAATATTCAAAATTCCATGGATACTTATCTGCAATTGTTACTAGGAGACTTGTTGCAAGTATATAGAAATTTATTATGATGGGTAGTACCTAGGTGGATCCCTTGCCAAGGATGATGCAATTGCTAGAGGTTTATGTTTGTAATAGAATCTTATTTGAATGTAAGCCTAGCCACATTAAAAACCCATTTTGCTTACCTTTCTTTGAATTTAGTATTTTCCATAGACTAAAATACATTATTCTTGAATCAAAGCTTATTTATCCTTTTCAAAGTTTTGGAAATGTTAGTTCCTAAGTAGTTGAAATTATCCATGGAAAGTGTGAAAAAATTGTAGAAATACGTGATATTTTAGGAGCTATATAGAACAACAATGGTCTTGACAATCCAACTTCACTTTAATGAAGTGCATAAAGATAACAATATTGTCAAAAGAATTGAAGCGACAAATTGAGTTGATCCCAAAACCCTATTAGTTACCGTGATGTGCTCTTCCCTGTTGCTTTAGGTGGTGTTCAAAATAGGTCAGTATCTATCCAACATCGGTTTCGTGGACTATCTAGAATTTCACATGTCTTTGAAAGTACCCTTTTATTCAACTGCCAATGTAGCATAATCTTTGGTGCTCTGAATAGGTCTGTATCCATCCAACTTAGGTTTCATGCACTACAAGGAAAAAACCTTTTAGCAGAGGTTTTTTCGGAAGCCCTTATCTAAATAGCCCAAACATCTATTTGTAGCGGAGGTCACTAGCAGAGGTGGGTGGGCAAATTTTTTAGTGGGTGTTTTTTGGACAGTGCATCTAAAATCTACAAACACACCAGTGCTTTACTATTCGTACAAGAATCAGTGATAAATATAACATGGTGCACTATGGAAAATTATTTTTTATAACATAAAATAAAATGCGGTTGGCTAAATACCACAATGCACCAGTGCTTGAATCGTCGATAGCACCGATGTATTTCATATAGTCAAACCTCTAGGTGCATACCACTAAAAAGCACCATTGTAGTTGTAAATTTTAGAAAAATGCATTTTCATTTTCCAACAATGCTCTAGTATGGTAAACTTATCAAAATGCTCCAGGGCATCTTCTAAAGCACACTGCTGGGCATTTTTTAATTTCTAAAAAAAGAGCAGTGCAATAGTAAAAACACAACACCTATGCGATACCCGTCTAGAAAAACACTGAGATATTTTGTAATTAAAAAAAACATAGTGATTTTGGATATATCTCGCACTTGTGTTGTTATAGAAACACATTGGACAAGAATTAAATAAAAAAAACCCTCTCGACCATAATTTTCATTTTTACCATCTACAGTGCGGGAGAGCTCTGAAGCACTAGTGCCACTCTTGCCATATAAAAGAACCCTGCTGACGGTGCTTCTCTTGTTGACCATCCTTCCATACCATGGTCACTATCTGGGTTTCCAAAATTTTCAAACCGTGCTAAAATTTGTTTTTCTCCATTACATGTCCACAATCCCTCCTCGACAACCAAATATCCAGCTAATGTCTATGTTTCTTTCTAATTTATTTTTTTAACGAATTAGAATTGTACATAAGGCTAAATTTTCCACTGATTTTGAAAAAAAAATCACTACGCAAGGTGCTCAATATGTTCGGCTCACACTGATAGTGGTGCGCCCTATAAATTTACATGGTGCACCACATTTCGGTGCATGAACATATCACACCTCCTTTGTTGTGATGCATTTGGTAAATGAAAACACATCAAGAAACAAGTGTGTCACACCACTATCAAAAGTTAAATTTGTGAACCAACAATGATGTATCATACTTATGTGCGCACTGATATCGATACGATTATAGTTTAAAGCACATTGGCGCCAATGCATGATCGTGTTTTGAGCGCACCATTTTTTTGTTTTAATTGAAAGTTATGTTTTGATATTTATAAATGCATGTTTAATTTAATAAAAAAAATTGTATTTTATGTATGAAGTTTATGTATTTTATATGTCAATCATGTAGCAAATATGTCAGCACAGGGAGCAACAGGCAGACCAATACAATATGGTCTAAACATGGCAGGCCGGAGAGAGGGAGAGGGATTTATATCCTCCCCTTATTACTATAATGACCTGAGCACTCTTGAGGAATGTAGGCCTACTCAAGTACTATGAGGAGGCTACGTCTTGAAGGCGCACTCTGTCTTATTGGTGCCTCTGATCCACGGATGGAGTGCCCAGGTGCAGGATTTATGTGTCGGTCTTAGGGTATGGTATAGGCCCACTAAGGAGTACATATACTTTATCACTGGCCTATCGAGGAGAGTGGAGTATTTTCCCTAGATCCCTGATGTCCCTCATAGGGTTGCAGATGAGATTCAACTTACCTACACTCAGAGATATGGCGGGCCTCATGTGGTCTATCCATCATATTTTCAGGTCTGTGGTGGACAACTACAAAATTCTTCTTTTTCTACGAAGGCGGTTAGGTGCCTCTCATTATTAGTCAATACCATTGAAAACTCCAATAGTGATGGGAAACGCATTAGTTTCCCTCTTTTCTATTATGTTGATTCTTTGATTTAGGTGCCACGTTGCATCAAATGGTATGCCATTTTTTTGAGGCAGTTTTTCATGGCTTTAGATAGATGTTGTGTGTTGATACATGGGAGGGAGACCTTCCCTTTCATTTTTGATATTTTTTGTGTATTTTTTTTAAGGTTTCTAGAGACAAGGCCTACATTTGATTTTTTCGCTCTTAGGATGCTCACTGAGGCCCATATGGGCATGTGGGGGCAGGTGATGCCCAAGAGGGATCTGTCGATGTATTCAACCAAGATTTCTCTTGAGGCACTAGTGCTATTGGCCAGTGAGGACCATGCATTTTTCGTGTTGGATTTTCCATATGTGGGGATTGATTGGAGAGGGTGTCCCAACATCCTCTTCACAGCAGTTGAGACTCCATATGATAGAGATAATATTAATGTTTTCTTTAAATTAATCTAGTCTCATTTTCTTGTTTTAATGAATTAGAATAAAATTTATTCTAGTATGTTTTTTAACTCGTTTTATTAAATTGTTTAATGAAATTATCTAATTATTTTTGTGTACTATATATTTTGTAAACATCAGCTAATTTGATGGGGACATGCCTCCTCCCCAACAAGAGGATGGAGGAGATGAGGAGATGGGTGAGGCCCAAGAGGGTGAGGCACATTCTCAGGGGGCGTGGTGTCCGGGGCCATAGGACTAGTTTGAAATTTCAAATGGAATACTACAATAGATTAGACGAAGTTTTGGTTCAGCAAGGATTCCACCCTACGAGCCCTCGAGATATCAATGTGGATCTGATGTTCATGGATCTCTATAGGGACTATCTGTGCAATTTGATGTCTCTTATGTGACATATCACTAGAGTTAGTAGGGCACTGATAGCGATGAGGGATGCAAACCGACATCATGCAATGACAGATACATTAGGTGAGGGTGGTGATGATCATGATCATCATCATGAGGGTTGCGATGATGATGATTCTGGTAGTACCACCCCATCAAATCATGGTTGTGATTAGGTTATCAGTGATATAGTGATATTTTCGGTAGTGCACCTCCTCGTCATTCGCATGATGATGAGATATCAGAGCTAGAGGATGTGCCTTATGTTTCTCCTAATAGATCAGAAGAACCACCTCAAAGTTCACTATACTGCATTGAGGGCATAGTAGTTGACCATCCATCATCTTCTACTACAGACCAAGTTGGTAGTACGTCTATTTTATCAGATATTTGATTGCACTTATTTGACTTGATGTAGTTATTTGACTTGTTTGTATATATATATGGCACACTTTTATTTTCATCTTTATGTACTTAATTTATATGTTAGTGTTGATGTGTATACTGTCAGGTCATGTTAGATATGTTCATTTAATGTTGTTGTAGATAGATGTGTATGTGATAGCAGTTACTTGGCATGAGATTTATATTAATTTGAGGATGTGTGTGGTGATGATGTTAGATTACAATGTTTTTTTTGTTTGTTAGATGTGATCATGATGATGATGCCCTATTAGATTAATATATTTATGTGATAGCTAATGACATTTATATGTGCTAGAGGTGTATATAATTAGATGATGGTAGTGAATTCGAATGTGTATCTTAAATAATGATTATGGTTGTTCGATGGTTATCATAATGATGTTTATTTTTATAAAATAATATTTATTATACATTATATATTGGTGAACTTATATCAAAATTGTATATATGAAATTGTGTGAAAAACGAATTACTTTAAAAAAATGCAAAGATATTTTTATAAATTACAATGTTTAGTATGGTTGAAACTATGATTTAAAATTATGATAAATATTTTTCTATTGCTTAGATTATTCATTGATATTCAATCTAACTTAATTAGTAAAACATTTCAATACTCACAAGGAAAAAATAATTAAAGGTAAAGTAATTTAGTTAGTTCTTAATAAGATGAAAATGTATAACTCATTCAATTTTTAATATAAAATATTATTAATAATAAATTATTCAAAAATACAATTTAACTAATTCAATATTGGTTTATAAAATTCAATCTATTGTTAAATTTCAAAAACTTAAGTCACAAGCTTTTATAACCTATGACCTAGATCCATCTTAGCTTTGGATCTACTAAGTGCCAAGAGGGATCAAATCTCTTGAGATGAGAACATCTTTTAGAGTTAAAAGAGATTTGATCCCTCTAGGCGCTTGGTAGATCCAGAGTTAAGATGGATCTAGGATGGTATAATATATATGTAGTTGACATTGAAATATTTTATTTATAGTTCATGTTCTCCACATTAAAATGTTAACATATGCCATCATAATTTTTTCCTATATGTATACATTTAATTATTTTTTTTATTAATATTTTCTAAAATTTCACATATCAAAACCATATTAAACATTGAAAATTTTACAAATATCCCCCATACATTGAGTTAAAAAGCAACTATTAATGGAATAAGAATTCTCTCAATCTTTCTCACTAAAATGAAAATCTAAAAAAAAAACCAATTTAAATTACTTTACTTTTCTCTATATAAAGTATCTATAAAATTATGTTATTTAATATGGACATTGAAATATTTTACTTGTGGTTGAGAGTAAAATATTTTTTGTTATAAATTTATTTTTGTTTTAAATATCACATGTAAATGAACATAGAATGAATTATGCATAATGTAATATCAATAATACTATTTTTAGGCAATTTAAATTTAAATTTTATAGCAACTCTTACCAATTTAAATTAGAAATTTCTCTCTCTGAAGATGAGGATAAAGAAATGTAACATAAGGCTTCATGTGAAGTTACTTGTAGTTGGGGATTTTCTCTATTGAAATTTCTCTTAAAGAGACAAGTACATTTTTTCTAGTAATAAAGATATAACATTTTGATGCTATTTTTGTTATTTATTTGTTATTGTATTGGTTTAAATTTAACTCTTTTTAATAATAAATATGAGTTAAATAATACAAAAATGATAATATATTAGATTTAAACTTTTGACAAATAATATATTTGATTATTTCTTAATGAAAAACTCAAAAATATTAATTTTTCCACATACTTATCATGATATATTCACTAAAATTCATGTTTTTCACATTTATCCTAGCTAATATTACATCATGTTAACAATGATAAAGACATGTCTACTTTAAATAATTTAGTTATAAATATATAAAAAATAGATATTTATTTCACATAATCTAAATAGGAAACAAAAATGCATCACCCAGTTTATTTGAAAGTCAAAAAAATGTCTCTTAATCATCATCACAAATTCACTACTCTTGATATGCTCCTCTCGCAATGCTGCGATCATATTTAAACATATAGTTATCAAATGCACCACACAAATAATATTTAAACACATAGATATAGCTGAGTATGTTCGATAACGTGAATTTCCCGTACAGGTGCTAAAATTTATACGCGCACACCGGTGCACAAGTGTGATGCACCACTGTGGAAAATTAAATTTGTGAACTAACAACAGTGTGTCAAACGTATTTTTTCACTGATTCCAATGAGATTGTGTTTTAAAGCACACCGAATCTAGTGCATGGCATTGTTTTGGGCACATTGATGATTTTTTTTTAATTGAGATTTATGTTTCCATATTAAATAAATACATTTTTCATTTAATAAAAAATATTGTGAATATTACCAATTATATTATAAAATTCCAACAAGACAAATAAAGAAAAAAATATAATTAGCGAACTAATGGAAAAAAAAACATACATCAATAGTACAAATGATGAAATAACACAAGTACATATCACTCTCCATTGTCATCACCTTGATTATCTTCCTTGCTTGGCATGATAACACTGTTGTTCTCAAAAATATGTTTTGATCTAGGGTCGTGTCTTAATACGAACCACCAATCCCTATCCAACACATCTGGGTAAAAAACACCTAGTTGTAGTGTTTTGGGAAAACATAAGGCTCCCTAGCTTCATGCCACATCTTTCTAGAGTTTATAGATATCAACCCACTATTGTGATCTTCCTTTACATTATTCTAATCAAAGGTGTCCCACCACTTGCACCTAAAAATAACACATTGGAATGAAGAGAAGTCCACTTAAATGATCTCTTGTATCTTTCCAACATAACCTAATGTCCCATGCATTAGGTTTTGATCGCAGTGGCTAGCATGACTAGATTGGTCAAACTCAACTTCCACTCCACAGTCTTGTATCATGCATCCATCATCGGCATCCTCCATGTGAAATTGATGTCCATATGCCCACATAGATATTGATCACTACTATAGGCCAAATTGAATAGTTGGTGTTTTGGAGGGAATATGGGTTGACGTCATCCATGTCTATGCTGAGTTGTAGAATTCGTACTTAATCCTCGAATTTTTCAGGCCATGTATCATATATATGCTTCATCGTTATTGAATTTGTTGGGATTCACATAGCACCTGACTCACTTCCGTGTGAGGCATTCCATCCCTGCAACATAGCTAATTCTTTGCAATGAAAGAGTCTTTGAATCTTTGGATTATAGGCATGTCCCTCAATATCTTATGAGGATGACCATGTGATTTACCCATTTTTTTTAATTATGGTACCTGTCATGCCCACATTTTTGACATATCTCTTTGTCTACATATTCTACTCTATATAGAATATAATCATTCAGACATGAATGATATGATATGTACTCAACACCTGACATGTTCAACCATTTATTTTACTCTTCGCAGCTACCTGACAAGACATTATTACTCAGAAGAACCTTATCTTTGAATATCCAATAGTTGACGGGAAATATAATTGTACAATGTCAATATTTAAAATTCATAAAATCGACAATTTTTAAATTTGGTTGTGTAACAAAATATAAGGAACTTGATCAATCATGCAGGTCAATTACCTCAATATTACTAAGAAACATGCATTAGACATGCCAAACTTTTCTTTCACGTTCAACAACAACAACATTGTCCCTAGTTGAGTATACTTTGACTTACCACCAGGTCCAAAGAGAGGAATGGTGGAAGTAGAGTTTAGGCTTTCGAATAAGGTATCAATGATGTGAGCATCATCCCCTAACTCCTCATTCTGTAATGAATATAGCAACATTTCCTCCATTTCAGTCTTATCTCATAAGTAATCATCCATACCAATCTCCATTTGATTTGCTCCATTTCCAACTTGTGATGAAGACCTACGATTGTTGTAGTCATTCCTAATTAGTGAATATGGACGTAGTGGAAATTGAATAGGTGGTTGATTCAACCATTCTTGCATGCTTCCTCTCTGATTATTTCTCTCAATGGAGCCTTCTCTCAAGTTGAAATTTTAGTGGGGTTTTCCAGAAGATGGTAGGTGGGCCGCTCATCATCACTAGAACCCTAATTTCAAAAAATATTGAACGACATTGGTACAATCAATGATATTAGTAAGCACATCAATGTAATTGGTTTGTTGCAATTACATTATACCAAACAATTATTACCATCGTTGATCTAGAATTTTGGCTAGAAGATGCCATGTTCTAATTGGTAGCGTTAAGAGGTTGTCCATTTTCATCTACCAACTTCTTATAGTATGCTACTCCTAATAAGAGCTTCTAACGTTTTTAAATGGAGGAATATTTTTTTCTTCTAAAATCGATTCTGAATCAACTTCCTATAGATTTGGAAACATTTTTATTCAAATTGACATGGATTAAAAAAAAAATAGATAATCGAAATATAAATAAAATCTGAACTTATTGGATATGGAAAGGGAGAACTCTGCAAAGGACTTTGATCCGCAATATGGAATGAGCTAGAATTTGAAGAATTGACCATTTGATATTATTGAGATTTTGTCCCTGCATTTGAGAAAAATCAGAAATAAAAATTTGTGTGCATATCTAAAATTAATCTCGACAACCATATAACCACAATCTGAATTTCAATATAGTTTTCAAACTATTTTTCAAGAATAAGGCGACTTTAAGCAGAAAATATATACTATGAACTACTGCAATTCATGTGGATGCATCCTAAAGTATAATTTGATATTAGTATGCCATTTTATGTGAAATTAAAATTTCAAATAGCTTTTAAACCAACCGGTGCACTTATCAGAACAAATTTCACCAATGTATTTAAAAAATAAACAACACCGAAGCATTCAAATAATACGCACACTAGTTTCCAACATTCCGAAAAAAATAAAAATAAAAATGTTATCGTATTGGTGCTCTTCTATAAAAACACATTGATGCATTTAGAAAAAACATCACTACACACTTGTTTCCTGATTTTAAAAAATAAAAACAAATTCAACCAACTTCGCACTCTTATAACAATTAGAGCGTTGATGCATTTAAATAGAAACCACACCACTACATTAAAAAAAGTAATCACATTGCTTTAGGATTTTGAAAATAAAAATAATAATGTATCGTGTCAGTGCATTGAAAAAATTGGGCGCCCTGAGAAAATCGATGCGCTTGACTATCGAATGCACCGATGTGCGGAGAAATTGAAAGAAAAAAAGGGCGATTTTTTTTCTTTTTTAAAATTAAAAAAATGGACGACAATTAATTTTTCAAAATCTAATTTCATAAAAAAAAATAATAATAAAAATTTATTCAGCATTTCATTATTTTACCCAAAATTTCAAGTGATTGATTTGCAAGAGAGACATACCAACAACACTGTGGAGCAACAGAATAATTTGGAGCAACAAAATTGTTGAGAAGATCAGAAGCTGAAAGGTATGGTGATTCACTCAAAAACCTGCATAGTAAAAATTTTAAATGTTATTGTTTATTTTAATAATAAAAAAGTTTACAATTTTCATTAGCGCTTAATTAAAAGAGAGATCATTTGTAAGAGAGCCGTATTGGGAGCACTGTGGAGTTGAAAAATATTTTGGATCCCCCAAAAGATCATAAGTTGAAAGGTATGGTGATTCACTCAAAATCATAAATAGAAAAAATGTTAAATTTTTTTTAACATATTTTACAATTATTTGAAGATTTATTAACAATTCAAAAAAATTAAGAAAACAAATAAACAAATAATACACACTCACTCATAAAATAAATATCAAACATATAGAAAAACTAGACATGGCGGAAAAGGCATGAGAGACTTTCTTGTAGTCTCTCATTCTCATGAATTTGATTATTAAAATAATGTTTATGATATATATAAATACATGAGGAAGTTGTATCAAGATAGTGCATCTATCTTGAACAAACTTGATAAAGATATTTTCTCAACAAAACACTAATCTAGGAGAACTAGTTGGAGAGAATCTCTCAACCAACTAAGCCTAAACTAACTCCTAACCATGAGGAACAAACTCAATCTAGAAAAGTAGGATTAAATCCTAAATTTCATGATTTTAATTAATTTAATTATTTGGACTTAGAATTTTTTTTAATGTGAGAGTCAGACTAACATTCCCCTCCTCAATGATAAGTCCAAATTAAGAACCAAGAGCCATCTTCCAAGTTCTCATGCTAAAATTGTTGATCCTCAAAAAACATTTACCTGAAAAACTGCCAAAGCTGGATGCTGAAGAAACTGCAATATGAGACCATGAGTCAACTGCATGTCTGATTCATCTCTGAATTTTGCTTGACAACTCGATCACGTGCCAAGCTGCAAAAGGATCCATTTATCCTTTGCTTGCAATCAGCATCCGTGGTCCACTAACAAAATATAGAGAACGCCCACTGGCTGATGACGTTGAAAAACAACTCACTGTGTTTGAAAACTACTCATGGATGACTTTGTTGTTGATCGCCCACTGGCGAATTTGTTGATGCTCACTCGCTGATGAAAATGCCCACTGGCTGCTTTTTTTATGTTGTCAAGACTTTCAGTCTAACAACCATTGTCAATTTCATTGACATTTCCCCCCTTTGTCAGCTGAAAGGAGAGACAATCTTCTTGAAATTATTTCTGAACTCCCCCCCTTCAGGTGTAGGAGTGTTTCACTGGTGTACTCCCCCATTCAACTGCACAAGAGTACCATCTTCATTTTTAATGTTGGCTGAAATATGTGTGAGTGAATTCGATTGTAAAACTTATACAATCTTTTGATCATGGCTGACCAATCCCAGGGATCAATCCATGAATAATCGATCTTCAATCTGCTTGATTGGTGTTGTTTGCTGCATTGTGTTGATGAATGATTTGACTTGCCATAATGGTGACAAAGATGTAGATCAAAACATTGATCTTCCAGATGTCCGGTTCTTTGACAATGAAGGCATTTTGGTTTGACTGAAACTTCAGTCTGTGTGTATTTCTGTTTGTTGTCAACTTTCTTAGAATTAGCCGAAAAAATTAAAATAAATAAATAAATAAATTGTTATCGTATTGGTGCTCTTCTACAAAAACACACTGATGCATTTAGAAAAAACAACATTACTACGCACTTGTTTCTTGATTTTAAAAAATAAAAACAAATTCAACCAACTTCGCACTCTTATAACAATTAGAGCGCTGATGCATTTAAATAGAAACCACACCACTACATTAAAAAAAGTAATCGCACTGCTTTAGGATTCTGAAAATAAAAATAATAATGCATCGTGTCAGTGCATTGAAAAAATTTGGCACCCTGACAAAATCGGTGCACTTGACTATCGAATGCAACGATGTGCGGAGAAATTGAAAGAAAAAAAGCGCCATTTTTTTTTAAATTAAAAAATGGGCGATAATTAATTTTTCAAAATCTAGTTTCATAAAAAAAATAAAAATTAAATAATAAAAATGTATTCACCATTTCATTATTTTACCCAAAATTTCAAGTGAGTGATTTGCAAGAGAGACATACCAACGACACTATGAAGCAGTAGAATACTTTGGAGCAACAGAATTGTTGAGAAGATCAAAAGCTGAAATGTATGGTGATTCACTCAAAAACCTGCATAGTAAAATTTTTGAATGTTATTGTTTATTTTAATAATAAAAAAGTTTACAATTTTCATTAGGGTTTAATTAAAGAGAGATTATTTGTAAGATAGACATATTGGGAGCACTCTGGAGATGAAAAATATTTTGGATCCCCTGAAAGATCAGAAGTTGAAAGGTATGGTGATTCACTCAAAATCATAAATAGAAAAATTATTAAAAAAATAAATTAACATATTTTACAATTTTTTTTAGACTTATTAACAATTCAAAAAAATTAAGAAAACTAATAAACAAATAATACACACTCACTCATAAAATAAATATTAGACATATAGGAAAACCAAACAAGGCAGAAAAGGCATGAGAGACTTTCTTGTAGTCTCTCATTCTCATGAATTTGATTATTAAAATAATGTTTATGATACATATAAATACATGAGGAAGTTGTATCAAGATAGTGCATTTATCTTGAACAAAATTGGTTAAGATATTTTCTCAACAAAACACTAATCTAGGAGAACTAGTTGGAGAAAATCTCTCAACCAACTAAGCCTAAATTGACTCCTAACCATGAGGAACAAACTCGACCTAGAAAGGTAGGATTAAATCCTAACTTTCATGATTTTAATTAATTTAATTATTTGGACTTAGAATTGTTTTTAATGTGGGAGTGAGGCTAACATTAACCCCCTCAATGATAAGTCCAAATTAAGAACCAGAAGCCATCTTCCAAATTCTCATGCTGAAACTGTTGATCCTCAAAAAACATTTGCCTGAAAAACCACCAAAGCTAGATGCTGAATAAACTGCAATATGAAGAGACCATGAGTCAGCTGCATGTCTGATTCATCTTTGAATTTTGCTTGACAACTCCATCACGTGCCAAACTGCAAAAGGATCCATCTATCCTTTGCTTGCAATTAGCATCCCTTGTCCATTGAAAAAATATAGAGAACACCCACTAGCTGATGACGTTGAAAAACAAATCACTGTGTTTGAAAACTACTCATGGCTGACTTTGTTGTTGATCGCCCACTGGCAAATTTGTCGATCGCCCACTGGTGAATTTGTTGATGCTCACTCGCTGATGAAAATGCCCACTGGTTGCTTCGCTGATGTTGTCGAGACTTTCAGTCTGACAACCACTGTCAATTTCATTGACATTTTCCCCCCTTTGTCAGCTGAAAGGAGAGACAATCTTCTTCAAATTATTTCTGAACTCCCCCCCTTCAGGTGTAGGAGTGTTTCACTGGTGTACTCCCCCATTCAACTGCACGAGAGTACCATATTCATTTTTACTGTTGGCTGCAATATGTGTGAGTGAATTCGATTGTAAAACTTATACAATCTTTTGATCGTGGATGACCATTCCCAGGGATCAATCCATGAATAATCGATCTTCAATATGCTTGATTGTTGTTGTTTGCTGCATTGTGTTGATGAATGATTTGACTTGCCACAATGGTGACAAGGATGGAGATCAAAAAACTGATCTTCCAGATGACCGGTTCTTTGACAATGAAGGCATTTTGGTTTGACTGAAACTTCAGTTTGTGTGTATTTCTATTTGTCGTCAACTTTCTTAGAACTAGCCGAAAAAAAAGAAAAAAAAATGTTATCGTATTGGTGCTCTTCTACAAAAACACACTGATGCGTTTAGAAAAAAAAACATCACTACGCACTTGTTCCCTGATTTTAAAAAATAAAAACAAATTCAACCAACTTCGCACTCTTATAACAATTAGAGCACTGATGCATTTAAATAGAAACCACACCACTACGTTAAAAAAAGTAATCACACTGCTTTAGGATTTTGAAAATAAAAATAATAATGTATCGTGTTAGTGCATTGAAAAAATTTGGCACCCTGACATAATCAGTGCGCTTGACTATCGAATGCACCGATGTGTGGAGAAATTGAAAGAAAAAAAGCGCAATTTTTTTTCTTTTTTAAAATTAAAAAATGGGCGACAATTAATTTTTCAAAATCTAATTTCATAAAAAAAGTTAAATAATAACAATTTATTCACCATTTCATTATTTTACCCAAAATTTCAAGTAAGTGATTTGCAAGAGAGACACACCAACGACACTATGGAGCAGCAGAATTGTTGAGAAGATCAGAAGCTGAAAGGTATGGTGATTCACTCAAAAACCTGCAGTGTAAAATTTTTAAATGTTACTGTTTATTTTAATAATAAAAAAGTTTACAATTTTCATTAGGGCTTAATTAAAAGAGAGATCATTTGTAAGAGAGACATATTGGGAGCACTGTGGAGTTGAAAAATATTTTGGATCCCCCGAAAGATCAGAAGTTGAAAGGTATGGTGATTCACTCAAAATCATAAATAGAAAAAATATTCATTTTTTTTAACATATTTTACAATTATTTTTAGATTTCTTAACAATTTAAAAAAAATTAAGAAAACTAATAAACAAATAATACAGACTCACTCAAAATAAATATCCGACATATAGAAAAAACAGACATGGCGGAAAAGGCATGAGAGACTTTCCTATAGTCTATCATTCTCATGAATTTGATTATTAAAATAATCTTTATGATACATATAAATACATGAGGAAGTTGTATCAAGATAGTGCATCTATCTTCAACAAATTTGGTTGAGCTATTTTCTCAACAAAACACTAATCTAGGAGAACTAGTTAGAGAGAATCTCTCAACCAACTAAGCCTAAACTGACTCCTAACCATGAGGAACAAACTCAATCTCGAAAGGTAGGATTAAATCCTAACTTTCATGATTTTAATTAATTTAATTATTTGGACTTAGAATTTTTTTTAATGTGAGAGTGAAGCTAACAAAAAAAAACCTTGTATAATAAAAAATTTACTAAAAATTTTACTAGTAAAATTTTTTACGATCTATTTTCCTATTTAAATTTAATTAAAATTCATATAAAAAATAAAAAAATTCAATACTTACCTTAAACCCTTACTTATTCCTGCAAAATTTTACCTTAAGGTTTAACATCCTCTACCACTTCACAATTAGGGTTTTTCAATTTAGGCTTTTTGGATTAAATGAGTTTGTGTACTTACTAAATATAAGGTATTTGACATGTAAAGTAGGGGAATCAATTATTGAATTAGATTCAAGCCCTATTGCCCCTCTTCTTCTTCTTTTTTTAAATGACTATATTTTCTGCGATGCACCCTCTATAATATAATGCACAGGTTCTCCCTGTGTAATACAATGCACTGTTATATTATAACACTCTCTATTCTATCCAATTTGTTAATCGTTTCTCCTGGTGTAATATAATGCACTGGTCTGCCTCTTCAAAATAACACCATTAAATCATTTTGGTGTGTTTATCCTTACAAACGACACCGTAATAATTTAAAAATAATCTTAAAATTTAATTTTCCATGACAGTTCTGAATAATTAAACACCCATTGTGTTTAGTGTTCTAAATGCATCGGTGCATTTATTCAGACAAATGCACCAATTACTAGAGCTTCTTTGGTTGAATTTTTATTTTTTTATTTGTAAAATATGTTTAATGGTTTATGTATTTAATGGTATAGGTTGTATATTGATAAAAAATGTCTCAGAAGGTCTCAAGTAAAAAAAATATTGATTGACACAATGATAACACATCAAAAAAAGAAGAGAAGACAAGTTTTTTGTAAATTCTTTATAAAATTAATATGCTTGATCTATATGTAATTTAACTAATATGTATTAGTTGGTGTGTGTCATGCAAAGCCACAAAATGAACAAGGTTGGTAAGATTATTTCTATTCTAAGTGAAAAAGAGCGTAAAATCCTGACAGAAATTGTAGAATGATGAATCAAGTGAATGAAAAAATACTATTCAGTATGCATTTTTTTTATTTTCATTAATAATATACTTAAGAATATAAGATAACATGTTTCAAACAATATATTAATTTGTATATGTTTAATGTTCTACAAAGAGAAACAATGAAGGAAAAGATCAATGCCATTCTAAGAAAATAAAAATTATAAAACATGTAAATGATGATGAATTGCTCCTTAGCTTATCTAGAATTTTGTTGAAGGTTAATGAAAGGGGGGAATTTTTTTACAAAAACATGAGGGATCTAGTGGAACGAACGTATAGACGTACTTTCCATTTACAATACAAAAATCAATCCAATGATTCTAAGAACAAAATTATATCCAAACTACAAGAAGTGATTCCAAAGAAATGGTCAATGAGATATGTCATACTTGCAATAGCAAAAACATACAACAATAAAAAAGAATCATTCAAAAGTTATACTCCTAATTGTATAAAATGATTTTCTAGAATTATATTTGTATATTACTACAAACCATTCATTTATTAATATTTATTTTGTTATATTTAGTTTTCATATATCATTATAAAAAAAGTTTATTACTTTTTAGGAAGATTATGAAAATCCCAAATTATCCAAGCACTAATATGTGAAACATTGCCATTAGGAATGTCCAAAAAAAGTGTATTAAGAGATGGTCAAAGAAATTGACATAATTGCATCATAGGAGGAGCCATATCAACAACAATGTGCTTCAAATGTATGTAATCATGATTGAATTTGTACATATAAAAAATAATTTAGCATTAAATATTAATTTTCAAGTATTTTCTTGCAGAAAATAAAACAAGATGGAACTCATTCAACACATAAAATAGGATGACAAGGAAGAAAAGGGTTGAAATTTGTGAGTAATTGTTAATATTTCTTTATAACAACTCAAGGTTTCATTTTTGTATATTTTAAGTTGTTTTACAACAACCATCCTTGAATGTCTTCAAATAGGTGCTAACATACAAAGAAAAGCCATCAGAAGAATTGATTGACATTGGGTTAAATAATGGTTGTGAGTATATGTTGGCATATCAAAAATTAATTGTGGAATTTGTAAGTATCTATGTTGTTTTACTTCTTTGAATTTATAATTAATAGAACAAAAAAATCCTTTATATTAAATCTATGATTTATAATGGGGTTTAAAACATGCAGGAAAAAAAGTATGGAACTACGCCAATAGAACAATTGTTGCAACAAGGTATGAGACTTGGTTTTGAAACCATGTGCATGGTTTATGAGTAACCTTTTTCTATGGTACATTGTTATTTGATTTACATTGATGTATCTTATTTATTTCAATTTTCATTATTCGCATTAATGTAGATACACTCATTACACTTTATTTTTATGTTTGGATATGGAAATGCAAGATCAAGAAGGTGAAAACAACCAATGAAATAAACAAAACATTCCTCCAAATAACCCAATTCATGCAAGTAGCTTGAGCACTAACAACATTTCTAGTGAAGAATGATGATCAATTTGGATATCAATGCAACTTGTTGTATTTTTTGAAATAGTTGTCTGTGAAAATCAAACATTTTGTTTAATGTAATAGACACAATGTTTCAATTGAAAGGCAAGGGGTTACCAATAACAATCCCATTTTGTATGACAAAGAGCCTCTTATTAATATGTAATAAAATACAACTTAATTAATTCTATTGTGTTATCCAATGTCACTGTAAAATGTCACGCCACTGATTAAATATATGGATGATTAAATATTATAATGAAGAGATTTTAAATATGATAATATAACAAATTAATCCAAACATATTATACTAATGCACTAATAAAATTTTAATTTATATGAATATTGTTATAAGATATATGTCGATTTTTCGATGAATAATGGATTTTAAAAATTACAATAATTGCACTATCATAGGTCGATGTTTCCAAAAAAGAGAAAATCTCATTCAAAAAATTGGTGCTTTATTACATAAAAACACATCGGTGCTTTATTTTATATAAAAACACTATAATGACATATTTTTTCTTGCACGGTCCCTTTTCAAAAAATTACAACACCGGTGTGTTTATCTCTTTAAGCATCGATCTTGTTTGAGATTAATTCCCCAATGTATTGTAATTCTTAACACACCACTGCATTAATATAAATAACTTCTTGGTCCTACAAAATATTATTTCTAGCTTGGTGCCTTATGAAAAGTAATAGCATTGATCCTTTTGTATAATTAACGCACTGGGGAATTCATACAAATGATACACATCGGCACTGCAAGTTTAAAAAACAACACCTGCACAATAATTTGTTTTTGTGTGCTCTGGTGTCGTTCCTTACAAGAACGACCCAGGGCTTTTTATCTATTAGCATCGGTGTCATATATATTACACACCAGTATTCTTTGCATCAATGCCTCGATGCTTGAATTTAAGCATGACGCTTGGTGCTTTTATATATTTAGCGCACTAGTGCTACTTGTTCCATTAAGTGCACCACAAAAAAAAAACTTCTATAACCAATAGTCGCCCATATTTTCTCAGTTGTGATGAATTTCCGCTAAAACATCCGCAATCACAAATGAATGTTTTGGTGGATGTCTTTTTTATAAATTTTTTTTAATTTTATAACACTAAAAACTTTTGATATAACCTCTGTTAGAAGGTATTTTCCTTGTAGTGATGGGACTATCTAGAATTTGGAAGTTAATAGGGCTTTGAAAGTATCTTTTTATTCAATTGAAAATGTAGCATAAATCTTTGGTGTTATGAATAGGTCAATATCCATACAACTTAGGTTTCATGGGACTATTTGGCATTTGGAAGTTCATAGGGATTTGAAAGTACCTTTTTATTCATTTGACAATGTAGCATAAATCTTGCTAGAATCTACTGAGCTTAGGTAAGGTTTGTATGTAACTTTACATTAGTAAGCATGTTTATTTATTTTGAAAGGAAAATAAAAGGAAAACAACAGAGGATACACATGATTTTTCTACTTTACCATCCATGATAAGGTATGGGGATTGATGAATGAATCAAATGTCCAATCATATTGTTGTGTTTTTGGTTGCTAGAAAAGCTTCCATAGCCATTTACACAGAAAAATTCCAAGAGTTTAGCTAATCTAAATTTATTAAGGAACACAACAAAATAGACATGCAGCAGGAAAAAATATTCATTTCATTAATATCAAAGCACTCAAAGATGCTTACATACAGAACAAAAATAAACTAGCTCGGGTGATGGTAGCTTATATCTAGGAAGAGATATGGCAGCTACATGCCTCTGAACTGTGTTACAATGAGGCTTGAAGGCCTATTAATTATTAAGAAACAATGGAACCCTAAACATCTAGAAACCTAACCCTAAGAGATGAAGCACCAAAATTGTGGACCCCATTGGGGTAAATTGATACATCAACTTCCCAAGGTCGTAACTTTGGCATACGATCTCCATTTGACCCACACAATACATTGTTAAAAAGATATATCTGAGGAATACAAATTTAGACTGCAATTATTAAGTAAAATCCTACATTTTCCCGTTTTCCAAAAAACATCGTTTAGGGCCTCAAAACGGCTCTGGAAGTTTAGGACCCGAAAAATTGCCAAAAGTGGTAAACTATGCTACAATTAAGGAAACTAAAAAACTGAAAGAAATAATGGTGGAGGTCCAAGTTGAATAGGAAAGTGACCACCAATATCCACCTGTATTAGTACTACCCCCTTAGGAGGAAATGGTCCCCATTGGGTTGAATGCCTCCATGAGATGGGAAAACTTCTGCTAAACTTGGTCCCTGGTGAGCCACTTTCCTTGGTGCATAAGTTGGGTAGCTTTGAAAACCCAATATAGTTGGGTATTCTGTTGGAGAGTGTTCTTGGTCTGTGTATTCATGATCCTATCAGTTGTGGCCTATTCGATACAACTTGGGTTGAGCTCTGTTAGTGTCAGTTGCTCAACAATGTCTGATGTATCCAGCAATGGGGAAAAGTATGGTCGTAATTAGTCCACATTGAATATTGGGTGCAAGCCAAGGAATGGTTAAATGTTGGGCTCGAAATCATTGCCTCTTATAGCCTTGGTGATGGTATAAGGCCCATAGCATAGCGGGTGAAGCTTTCGGTGGGACCCAGTGAGGTACTCCTTCTACAAATGTAACTAAACTTTTCCACCCACCTGGAAATTGTGTGGAACCTGATGTTAATCATGAAATTGTTTGTACTTAGCATTTACTCTATCCAATATGCCATATACCTATTGGAAGATGTTTTGAATGCATTCAATGAAGCTAGTAGCTTTGTCAACTTCAGAATGGACATGAGCCAAAGCTTCTTAAGTAATTGCAAGTGGTATGGAAACATGAATGGGACACAGTGGTTGAAATCCCAATCCTACCAGAAAGGGGCTATGGCCAGTTGAGTGTGCAGGATGTGCATAACCATTCTGTTGATGACCTTTGTTTGCCCATCATTTTGGGGGTGGAATGCCAAAAATGACTAAAGGCTTGACCAAAATGTACTTAGGAACCTGTTGTCCTGATCTAAGATAATGGAGAGTGGGATCCCAAAGTGTAACCATACTCATTAAAAGAAGATTTTGGTAGTGGCTTCTACTTTGATACTCTTCTTGTAGGCTGCTAGAATGGCCATCTTAGAGAATTTGTCGATTACCATGAAAAAACAGTCATTGCCATGCTTGGTAGAAGGGAACCCCGATATGTAATCCATGGAGATAGATTCACAGGGATGGGTAGGAGTAGGAAGAGGAGTATACGTGCCTTGATTCTTGATTGTATGTTTGGCAATTATGCAAGCAGTGAAAGATCTGATGTACTTCCCAACATCTTGTTGAAGGTTTTTCCAATAAAAATACTTATGTGTCACTGCCATTGTTTTCTCTACCCAAAAATGTCTAGCGAATCAACTGTAGTGCACCTCCAAAATCATCTTGGCATGCTATCTTGAAGGAACACAAAGGTTTCTCAGGTGGGACAACAATGTGTCATGGTGGTGAAATTTCAGAGCTTGCTGCCCTTCTAAGAGCATTTGGTTTGTGGTATCGAATTCTAGATCACTCTTTAAACATGTGGCCATTTGGAAGTCTCATATCCACAAGAGTCGAGCACCGTGGTTAATGCCATAACCAGCGGCAGGCTGAGGTAGTTCCTAACATTATTGATGCTACCCTTCTTTTACTCAATGTTCAAATGGAGCTATTGCAGATATGTGGACCATTTCTGATGGTGATCATTCTGTAACTTGTATCTGTGTGTACTGTATGGGTCGGTGGTCTATGTGGATGACCGTTTCCTTCCCCATAATGTAAAGCTTCCATTGTTGGTAGGCCTACATATTAGAATACATCTCTTTTTTATAGGTGGGATACTTTCAGACTATATCTAAAAGTGTCTCACTATTATATGCCACTGAATGCCCCTACTAGGTAAGAATTTCACCAATAACATAGTCAAAGGCATATGTCTTGATTTCAAATGGTTGTTATAGGTATGGTAATGTGAGCACTAGTTCAAAGAATAGGCAATGATTCAACTCGACAAATGCCTTCTGTTGGGATTCATACCAAAAGAAATTTTCTCTCACTCTTCCCTTTGTGACTTGACTCAAAGGCTAAGTGATATGAGAGAATCTCGACACCAACCTGTGATAGAAATTGGGAAGGCCTGAAAAGCTACGAAGCTCTGTTATAGTGGGTGGGAATGGCCAAACCCGTATAACTTGTATCTTGGTTGGGTTCACATGCACACCCCACTCATTTGTGATGTACCCTAGATATTGTACTTGGGTCATACCGAAAGTGCATTTCTCCAAACTGGCACACAAATTGTGTTGTTGCAGGGTTTGGAGGACCTATAGAATATGGTGTAGGTGATCTTCCTAACTCTAGCTGAAGATTAGGATGTCGTCCAAATGCACTACCAAGGACGAGTTAGTGAAGGGCCATAAGATGACATTCATTAGCCTCATGAAGGTTACAGGGGAATCCGTCAACCCGAAAGGCATGACCAACCATTTGAAAAGGCCCTCGGATTTGAAGGTAGTCCTCCACACATCGAAGGGTTCGATTGGTACCTGGTGATAATCAAAATTCAAGTCAATCTTGATGAAATATTTGGCCCCCTTTAGCTGGTTCAGAAGGTCATCAATCCGTGGGACTAGATACATATTCTAGATAATGATCTTATTCAGCGCCAAATAGTCAATAAAAATCATCTGGGTTCCAGCCTTCTTCTGTACTAGCATGATCAGGTTCCTACAAGGTAAGGAACTTGGCTTGATGTTCCCTTTCCGCAAAAACTCCTGAATCAACCTCTTAATTTCATCGTTCTCCAAAAACAAGAGCGTTTGTATATTGGTCCACTGGGTAGCCATGTAGCCGAGGTCAAATCGATGGAGTACTTGGCCTAACAATGTAGGGGTACCCCTATGGGTGAGGTGAATATTTCCCTATACTCTTCCATGACCTTGACCATTTGCTACTATTTTGTAGAGGAGCCATGTCTGGAAGTTGTGGATGTGGCCACAATCTTCCTCTTACTTTGAGGGTGAATCATAAGGAAGACAAATTTCCTGGTCTGGGAGATGATCTTAATGCATTTCTTAGTAGAGATCATAGAAAGGGCGGTAGGTGGTGCTACCTGAGGTATCTTATACAATTTCTGACCCAAAGTAATAATAATAGAATGAGGTATGGATTCATATACAACACAACACTTCCATAGGTATGGCTGACCTAGAAAAACATCATAGACTTATATAGGGGAAAATTGCACAATACCTCGTCTGCAAAAGGCTTTATGTTATAAGGTAGGTAACGCTGTTGGATGACATGAAGATCTTGCCCTTGGTGGATCCACTTGATGGTGTGCGATTGTGGATGCAGTGTTGTTGGCACCAGTAAACTGTACTGGTGAAATTTGTATCCACTGTAAATGATGAACTGCATCGATGATCCTTTACCCACATTTGCGAGTGGAAGAGGAACTCTCCCTCCTATGGATCTTTGAGTTTTTCCTTTTGGAGCTTAGAGGTGTCTACCATTGCAATGGGTTCTACATCAATGATCTACTTACACTTGTCAGTTCCCTTGTCAGGTTTCAGCTTAGAATCATAGCACGCATCCATCTCTGAGTCTTTCAACTCAACCACTAGTGCCTGCTTTGCACAACATTCATTTGTGTTGTTCTCCCGTGAGTTTTATGGAACTCACACCACTTTTTAGTGTTCTTCTTTTCCTTCCAATCACCCTTGGCTTGTAGCTTCGAGGATTTTCACTAGGGGGTCGCGGTCTAGGATCTGCCCTTTTCTCTATGGCTTGGGGGTGCCTTTGCTCCACTTTGGGTTTGCAAATCCAAAGTCTCGCTTCTTTTGCTTGAATTTCTGCTCAATCATGATAGCATATTAGTATGTTGCACCAAGTGAGGAGATGTCCAAGAATTCCATCTCCTCTTAAATGTATTTTTGCAAACAATCACTATACTTGAGGACTGGATGTTTCTCATAATCTTTGATACCCACCTTTGTGCTTAGGGTATGGAAAATATTTTTCAACTTATGAACATACTGATCGCTCTATTTTCGTAGCATGTTCCATTGTATGTACTTGTTGGCATAGCTCCCAACAGGGTAGTATTATTCCTTGATGGCATCTCAAAAAGAATTCCAAGTGGGTGCAACCAAGAACAGTAAGGGTTCCCTCTCAGCGTTCTACTCACAATAGGTTTCCCACCAGTCCTTGACGTGGGGGTCAACTTTAAGGAGTGCAAAAGTAATATTTTCGCTATTGGAAAAATCATGAGCTAAAAAATATCCTTCCACTATAATTTAACCATTTATCTATGGAATTTGCATCTATTTGGCCTTTTAAAGTGGGGATTTCAAATTTTACTTGTACCTTAAAGGGAGTGGCACCTCTATAGTGGTTGTCAAATGAAGATGCATCACCTTTGGGCATCTGCCAAAGGATCTGGGCAAAGTTATCCATCATTGTGTTCCTTTTTTACTCGAGGGATTATTCGAGAAATATTTTGAAAGGATATCTTGCTCCCTCCTCTTTCTTATCTTCTTCCATGGGGGGCCATTGGCATCGGCGAGGCTATTCTTGCAAAGGTTCAGCCAGTTCGAGCCCTAACTCCTTATAGCCCAAACTCATTGGGGACATGCACAAAAAGATAGAGAAAGAGTAGACTATTCTGATACCGTTGATCTAGACTTACACAGGAAGGAAATAGAATACAAATATAAACATAAACACCGATATGTAGTAGGAATAAATCTTCATTTCATTAATATCAAAGAATTGAAATACACTTACATACAGAATGAAAATAAACTAGCTCGGGTGATGGTAGCTTATCTTTGAGAAGAGATGTGGTAGCTACATGCCTCTGAACTATGTTACAATGAGGCTCGAAGTCCTATTTATTATCGAGAAATAATGGAAAGCCCTAAACATCCACTAACTTAACCTTATGTGACGAAGCACCAAAGTTGTGGGCCCCGTTGGGGTAAATTGGTACATCAACTTCCTAGGGTCATAATTTTGGCATACGATCTTCCTTTGACATGTACGATACCTCATTAGAAATATCTATCCAAGGACTAAAAATTTCAAATGCAGATATTAATTAGGGCCTCATATTTTACCATTTTCCAAAAAACTTCGTTTAGGGCCTCAAAACGGCTATGGAAGTTGAGGACCCGAAAAATTTCCAAAAATAGTAAATTGTGCTACAATTAGGGAAACTAAAAAACTAGAAGAAACAATGGTGGGGGTCCAAGTGGAATATATGAGTGGCCACCAATATCCATCTAGATCATTAATCATGTTTGAATCTTTTCACTAGTACAAAATGACTAATTAGTTACTAAAAAAATGACTAAATTTTGCATATAAACAACTATTTTTCAGTCAGTGACCAATAGTGGATAATTTACAATATCTTATAATGCAACCATATGTTAGTCACTTTTTGTTAGGGTCCAACCCTAACCCCCTTATTTATGTAATAGAATCGAGTAATAGTTATAGTTAAGTAAAGAGTCAATAAAGCCCATATTAATAATTGTAAGTGGTTAACCCGCATTTAATGAAGGGACCACAGTTAGTTGCAAATGGGCCATGGTATTAGATAGATGGTATTAATAAGAACCATGGTATTGCCCCATGGTATTGCATGTGTGAATCCTATATAAAGGATAGATACTCCCCTCGCGGAGCATCGTGTCTTATTTTGTAATTGAGCTCAACTCTATTGGAGGTTGGCCCCTCGAAGAGGCAAGTGAACATTGCTTTCTGAATAATATAATACTTGCTGTTATTTCTCATTGTTCTATGTTCTGGGTATATTTCTTCACATATTTGGTATTTTGGTGTTGTCTTGCAGGTTAAGAGCATAACAAGTGGTATCAGAGAACTTTCTAGGGCCGGTGGGATCTCCAATTTTTAGCAAAAAAAAATTTGGCTAGAGATGTGTTCCGGCGTCTTTAAACCACGGGATCTATCATTGAGTGCATAAACCTGTGGATTTGGGGATTTATGCACGCAGGAAATCCAAGAGGTGGTTACGCTTGTTGGACTCCCTTGTAACCCTTGTGGGTACCCCTTCGAGTAGTAGCACATTAGATAGAACCACGCACGGACTGTCTTCCAAGTACCCTCTGGGTATATCGAAAGCCCCCTAGATCCCTTGAAACCTCACCATAGATAAACCGTCGGCTGTCTTGTTGCTATAGTACACCAAGAACAGCACTCAGAGAGATTACTCACACGTACAATAGGGTAGTCGAGTTGTACGACTAAGGGTATGGTTGATCGTCCTTAGTTAGTGCCCTGAAAAATTGGGCCGAGTACTACTGTTAGACCCTTATGTATATTGCGATCTATAACACCTGACACTCCTGGAGACCATAGTTCCCTTCTCTATCTCTAGATCACGCATAATCTTTGCCAGATCAGATCTCGTAGGGGGGGTTTTGTCGCAGCAGCAGCAATCAGTTCCACCATTCAAATCTATAAGATCAACCATTCAGATCCATCAGATCCGCAACAGCAATCAGTCCCATCGTTCAGATCTATCAAATCAGCCATTCAAATCTCTCAGATCCGCCATCTAGATCTAGCAGTTTGGGCTCTGTAACCATTGCATCAGCAACAATCAGTTCCACCATTCAGATCTATCAGATCAACCATTTAGATCTCTCAGATCCATCAAATCCACCATTCAGATCTGACTAATTGTGTGGGTTCCTATACCTGGGCGTGATTTTTGCAGGACTTTGGGTAGCATTGACATTTCTGGGATTCGGCTACTACAGTATTTCTAAGCAAGGAGTAAAACTCCGTTCAGAGTAAAAAAAAAAAACAATAAAACAAAACAAATCTGAGACCCCCTTGGGTGCTTATTGGTGACTTAGCCCATAAGAATCAGGTCAACAAGCTGAGCAAGGTGGTACCATTCAATTGTTAGTGCCAAAAATTTCGGGCGGTCCCAAATTTCATGTACATCGAATCGGTGCATGGTACAAACTAGAGCTCAAGTTATGACCAATGAGAGGATTGACAGCCTTGAATCACAATTGAAAGATGTCATATTGTAGTTGTAGAACTTAAATGAAACACTCTCTAAGGGCAAGGTGGCAGAACGCGCGGAGGCATATATTGGCAATGAAAACACTGAGGGCGAGTCTAGCCAGTCTCTTCACCTCTTTGGCACCCACCAACAATCCATCCGCGACCACCCAAGCTAGATATGTATAAATTTGATGGCTCTCACTCGGCAGCATGGATAGCACAAATGGAGCAATATTTCACCCTGAATTACATCCTGGATGATGCGAATCAGCTTAGTGTGGGTATCATGTACTTGGACAATGAAAGATGGCAATGGTGGCAATGGCATCAATGTTGCTATGGAAGGCCCTTGACTTGGCAGACATTCAAAAAATCTCTTATGGATCGCTTTGACCATGAATCTGATTTTTTGGGTTGTCTCACTAAGCTCCGACAGACAAGAACAGTGAATGAATATATTACAGCCTTTAAATCCTTAGCTTTCTGCACCGAAGGTCTACATGATGAGTTCTATGTGGAATGTTTTGTCAGTGGTCTCAAAGAAGCCATACAAGCCCACGTCCAACTGCACCACCCTAGCTCATGGTTGCATGCTTGCAAGATAGCTCGTGAAGTAGAACATGCATTAGCGGCTCAGTCCAATCGCCCAAATTTCATCACCAAGGGTCACCCCACACAGGCTCAAAGCACCACCCAAATACTAAAGGTTCAAAAGGTGTCACTAGAAAAAATGGCAGAACGAAGAAAGCAAGGATTGTGTTACTACTGTGATGAGAAATGCTCCCCCGGGCATAAATGCAAGGAGCCCAAATTCTTTCAAATTGATGCTACTGATAACAGTTCATCGAAGGAAGCCCCACTACTTGAGGAACCAGAGGAGGAAGAAGAGGACAACTAGCAGGACAATGTACTTGAAGAACCAATTATCTCGCTGCATGCTTTGGCACGGATTTCTTCTCCCCAAACTCTCAAAATTAGAGGTTTTATTAAACATTGCCTAGTAGTAGTCTTGATTGACAGTGGCAGTACACATAATTCTATCCATAAAAGAGTTGCAGAAGCAGTGCATTGTTTTGTTCGAGCAATTTCTAACTTCCAGGTCCAAATTGTTGATGGGGGGACAATGAAATGTGAAGGCCGCTGTGAAAATGTCAAACTTCAAAAGGGGGATTATCAACTAAAGACCCACATGTTTTCCATACACATGGGAGGGTGCGACATTATCCTAGGTGCTGAATGGCTTCGCACACTTGTCCCAATCACAATGGATTTCCAGGACTTATATATGAGCTTTAAGCAAAACAACCACACACATACCCTCCGCGAACTCTGAGCAGGAGCTCCCTCTATCATCAGCTCACATCGGATGGAAAAATTGTTAAAAATGGGCCACCATGGAGTTATAGCCCAATTTAATGCCATCGAGGCCTTCGAACTCAATTCTCTTCATATTCATCCTGAGATGCAACAGATCTTAAACAACCATCTGCCAGTCTTTGACAAGCCTCATGAGCTTCCACCCTTGAGAGGGGAACATGATCATAGCATTACTTTGGTCCCAAGGGACCAACCACCAAATGTGCACCCATATAGATATCCGTTTGCCCAAAAGAATGAAATTGAAAAAATAATCAAGGAACTCTTGGAAGCAGGCGTCATTCGTCCCAGCATTAGTCCTTATTCATCGCTGGTGGTCATGGTGCTCAAGAAAGATGGGGAATGGCATATGTGTCCACACTTCAGGGCCCTTAATAAGTTGACGGTCAAAGATAAATTTCCCATCCTGGTTGTCGATGATTTGCTGGATGAACTAAATGGGGCTCAATTATTTACTAAATTCGACCTTCACTTGGGCTACCACCAAATTCGTATGAAAGAAGTAGACATTCCAAAGACTGCTTTCTGAACTCATGAAGGCCATTATGAGTTCCTGGTCATGCCATTTGCTATTTGTAATGCCCCATCCACTTTTTAGAGCCTTATGAACCACCTGCTCAAACCATATCTCAGAAAATTTGTCCTTGTTTTCTTTGATGACATCCTCATCTACAGTCGCACCTGGGCCACACATATTCAACATGTAGATATGCTCTTGCAACTACTCCACAAGCATAAATTATTTGTCAAGATGTCCAAGTACTCTTTTGGCATGGAATAAGTTGAGTATTTGGGCCACATTGTGGGTCATGAAGGTGTCAAGGTGGACCCCAAAAAGATCCAGGAAATGCAAGATTCGCCTCAACTAAAGACCTTGAAGAGCTTGAGAGGATTTTTGGGTCTCATAGGCTACTATCGCAAATTTTTCCACAATTATGGTCGCATTTCTAGGCCCCTAACTCAACTCCTCAAGAAAAATTCATTCCTCTGGAATGATGAAGCACAACAGGCCTTTACAGCTCTCAAACATGCCATGTGTTCCACTCCAGTATTAGCACTACCCAACTTCACTAAATCTTTTATGATTGAATGTGATCCTTCTGGTACGGGTATTGGGATAGTCTTAATCCAGGAAGGTTGACCCTTGGCCTTCACGAGCCAACAACTAAGTGGGAAGAATCTGGGACAACCTACCTATGAGAAGGAGATGATGGCCATCTTACATGCAGTAGATACCTGGCGACCATACTTATTGGGGCAACGTTTCCAAATATGCACAGACCATCAAAGCCTTAAATATTTTTTTGGAGCAATGCCTATCCTCACCACAACAAAATAAATGGCTCGCCAAAATGCTGGGATATGATTATGAGATAATTTACAAGAAAGGGCATGAAAATATTGTAGCAGATGCGTTATCCCGCAAATTTGAGGAGGAAAGTACCCTGCTCGCAATTTCCTTCCCATTCTAGAATGGATTGAAGAGGCTCACAAGGAATGGTTTTCACATCCCTAGTTCTCCCAACTCATTAATCAATTGCAGATGGATCCAAATTCCACAGCGGGCTACTCATGGCAGGATGAGATTCTTCGCTACAAGGACAGAGTCGTAATATCACCAACATCCACCCTCAAAAGCCGCATTTTGGCAGAGTTGCACTCATCTCCCACTGCAGGACATTCAGGCTTTCAGAACACATATGCTTGCACTCAAAGATCATTTTTTTGGACAGGCATGAAAAAGGACATTCTTACTTTTGTAGCTGAATGTAACATCTGTCAGTGCCACAAACGTGAAACAGTCAAAGCCCTAGGCACATTACAGCCATTGCCCATCCCGGCCTCAATTTGGACAGAGGTTTCTATGGATTTCATTACGGGTCTTCCAAAGTCTAGAAACAAGTCAATCATCATGGTGGTTGTGGACAGACTTTCTAAGTATGTTCATTTGGTGCCCTACCCAACCCTTTTACACCGACTTTGGTCGCTCAATCTTGCATGGATCAGATCTTCAAATTGCATGGCATGCCCACTTCCATTATGTCTGATCGTGACCTGATCTTCACCAATAACTTTTGGTAGGAACTCTTCTGGCTACAAGGTACCCAACTACAACTCAGTACTTCCTATCATCCACAAACTGATGGTCAAACTGAGGCAGTCAACAAATTTATGAAGACCTACCTTAGGTGTTTCACTTCAGAAAAGCAACATCTTTGGCTATAGTGGTTACCTCTAGCTGAATGGTGGTATAACACCAACTATCATGCCACCACCAAAATGACTCCATATGAAGTAGTTTATGGTCAACTACCTCCTTCCCCTACTTCTTATATCAAGGGATGCTCGAAGGTACAAGCAGTGGATCAACTCCTACAGAACCGCACAACCATGTTGGCCCACCTTAGAGAGAATCTTCATCAAGCCCAAAACCACATGAAGCAACAGGCAAATCAACATCGCTCAGAAAACCAATTTCAAGAAGGGGATCAGGTATTTTTGAGGCTGCAACCATATAAGCAAAAATCACTCAAAGACAACGGTTGTCAGAAATTATCTCCAAAATTCTATGGACAGTATCAAGTACTTCAGCGCATTGGAGAAGTCGCCTACACGCTAGCTTTGCCACCCATTGCAAAAATCTATCCAGTCTTCCATGTCTCATGCCTCAAGAAACTGATTGGGAACAATTGCAGAATTCAAACCAGTCTACCTGAAATGGATGAAGAAGGGTCAATCTGGCTCCAACCTGAACAGGTTCTTGACACACGAGAATGGCACCTGCATGGCTGCACGATCAAGAAAGTCCTCGTCAAGTGGAAAGACATCTCTCTGGAAGATGCAACCTGGGAACCAGCCACTATTCTTCAGCAGTTTCCGCAACTTCAGCCTTGAGAACAAGGATATTCTTATGGAGGAGGGAACGTTAGGGTCCAACCCTAACCCCCTTATTTATGTAATGGGATCGAGTAACAGTTATAGTTAAGTAAAGAGTCAATAAAGCCCATATTAATAATTGTAAGTGGTTAACCCGCATTTAATGAAGGGACCATAGTTAGTTGCAAATGGGCCATGGTATTATATAGATGGTATTGATAAGGACCATGGTATTGCCCCATGGTATTGCATGTATGAATCCTATATAAAGGATAGAGACTCCCCTCGAGAAGCATCATGTCTTATTTTGTAATTGAGCTCAACTCTATTGGGGGTTGCCCCCTCTAAGAGGCAAGTGAACATTGCTTTCTGAATAATATAATACTTGTTGTTATTTCTCATTGTTCTATGTTCTGGGTATATTTCTTCGCATATTTGGTATCTGGTATCGTCTTGCAGGTTAAGAGCATAACATTTTTAGCATAGTCATTAATGGGTTGTCTCAATTTTATCGTCTAGTAGTATATCTAGTCATAAATTTGGTCATTAATGTAGTCATTTATTGCCACAATTAATGACCAAATACACAACAAAATATATTACTATATGACCACTCGAGAAAACCAATTAATGACCAAAATGTTAGTCGTGCTATAAGATACTAAAAATTGGCTACTAATAGTCATATATATGCAAATTTTTGTCATCGTTTGAAACCAATTAATGACCAAGAAAATATGACTAAATTCCAGTCGTGTTATAAGATACTATAAACTAGCTACTACTTGTCGTATATATGGAAAATGTAGTCATCATTTGTAATCACAAATTTATCATTTACAATAATAATTAAATTTTTTTGGCAGTTCCATATTCACTATATAAAAGATTGATTTAGTAGTTTATATTCATTTCATTTACTTTCATTAATAATCATCATCAACAACTAATTTAGTCATTGTATATTTATTTTATTTGTATTCATCATTAATCAATATAAACTACTAATTTAGTAGTTTTAGACTGATTTTATGTGTTTTTTATTAATCAACATAAATTAATTAATATGGTTTTGCAACTAAATTTAAAAAAAATGCCATACAATATGCATGTTCATCTAATATGAAAACACAAAGTTATGTATGTTAATTACAATATTAAAAAATATCAAATACAACTATAAATAATTTCAACCACAAATTATATTATATGAAATGTCAAATATTATAATATGAGTTTCCAACTTTATATTGGTTGGACTACAATTTACACATGAAATATTGTCTCATCATTTCAAAACATTATCATTGTGTTACCAAGGCATTGCAAGTGAATTCACCAACTCATAAAATTTGACCATCAGTCTGTATGTGTGTGTCTCATGTTAGCCTCACTCTCATGTGATGAAAACAATTATAAGTCCAAAACAATTAAATTAATTAAAATCAAGAAAGTTGGATTTAATCCTACCTTTCTAGATTGAGTTTGTTCCTCATGGTTAGGAGTCAGTTTAGGCTTAGTTGGTTGAGATATTCTCTCCAACTAATTAGGCTCCTAGATTAGTGTTTGTTTGAAAGATTTTCTCAACCATAGTGTCCAATATAGACGTACTATCTTGAGACAAACTTCCTCGTGTATTTATTTGTACTATTATCATTATTTGCAGATTACATTGAGAGTGTGAGGAATATAATACAGTGAGGCTCTTAGGCCTTTTCTGCCATGTCTGATTTGTGTATATGTTTGTTGTTTATTTTATTAATGTTTTATTAGTTGATTGAATTCCCTTCATGTGGTATCAGAGCAAGCAAGGTTTAGATCAGTTTATTTTCTTATTGCTTGAGGACTGGCTGGGATTCAGCATCATTGGGAAATTACATGAGAGTAGCTGTGTGATTGGAAGAAGTGACCATCATGGGTTTATCACAGGACAGGCGCTATAATTCAGGCCTGTCCAATGGTTGAAGTTCTGCAGTATAATGTTCATGTAAAGGGATGCACGAGTGAAATATCTATGCCTGTACCATGATCAGTAAGTGACTAGCATGTCAGAGAATATTTTTTTATGCTTCTTGAGATGTTTTGTTGTTCAGCCTAAAAAAAATCTATTTCAATTTTATCCAATCCCATAGCCATGGTACGCTCAATCTCTGTAAAATTCCATCAATTGCGTAGTGGAGAACCTACGTAGTCACATGCCCATTCCTTGCTGCTCCTGAGAGATCTGCATCCGTGTTAATTCTAGTCTCTACAAAGCCACCACTAATTATGTTCAGGGCATTTTCTTAGCTCAAACAAGAATTATGATGTTTGTTTGTCATGGTGCTACTCGGGCATAAGGGTTGTAGAAAAATGAACTAAGCGCTATTTTTTTTTATGTGTAGTAGTTTTTTACCTCAATGTGCAGAGAGACACGTGGATCTTGGCATATAGATATTTTTTTTTTTGCAGACTTGCAGACTTACATTGCATTTGAAGGTTCTTAATTTGATAGAACACGAGTTGAACGGAGTAAATATACGAGTTGGATTAACTGGAGCACTGCATTTTATGGATGGATCACCTCAAGCTTTTCGACAGTTGCATCATCTTGTTTCTCAAGCTCCAACAATGTTTAGAGACCAGTGTGAATGAACCAACATGAAAGTGTTGACTATGCTTAGACAGGACCTGCGTGAAAGTTAATATCATGTAGGTTTTTTGCTACTGCGTGGATTTCTGCAACATGAATGTATGGTTGAATCAGTGTCGAGGAAGTGACGACATTTAAAAAAACCCATGTTGAGCCACTTCTCAACATTCATATTATTTTTTAAAGCTTGAAACATTCATATTATTGTTTAAAAGGGACTTGCCTAAAGGTATGCACCAAAACAAAAAAAATTACAAACGTTTTCATACATATGGTGAATAGTATTCAAATGCATTTTCCCATTATTCACTTATGGTGAATGTTTAAAAGAAAAAGTTTAATTCACTTCTTTCAAAGTGATTTAAAAAATCAAGGAGAGATAAGTAGTATTTGTAATTTTTTTTTGGGTAACTTATATTTTGTAATATTTGTGGAGAAATAAGGTAATTTTTAAGAGAGGTGCATTAAAATTCTTATTTTGGAGAGATAAGGTGTGATTCTGTGGAGTGATAAGGTGAAATTATTTTTTTGTAATTTTGGAGCAATAAGTGTTTTGTATTTGGAGTGATAAGTAAAATATTTTTAGAAAAAGTTATTGTTGTAATCCAAAGTAATATTTTACTTTGAGAGAGATTGAGTTGAACATCTAATTTTTGAAGACAATTTGCTTCTACGGAGTTCTGGAACTTTGAGAAGTTTCAATCAAGATGTTGTAAAGATGAAAGGTTGATGTACTCAAATACTTAATAAAGACATATTTTTTGTGGTGTTAAAGTGTCCTAGATCTGCCTGAAACTGAATAAAGGGATATTAGGTACACCTTGTGTAGTGATTGATTGTGCATGTTTTTGTGTCTAGTTTTGACACTACAAATCTCTTATCTAAAACACAAAGAGTCTAAAGCAAGTGAATGAAACAAGCACATTAATCAAAGCACCTGAAATTAAGAAGCTGCAACGAGCATTCAATCAAGCACAAACAATCACATACATTTGCACAACTACAACACATAATTAAAGTTGGCAACATCAGCATTCAACATCAACAAGAAATTCAACATCATTCACTCAAGGCAAATCGAGTTAATGAAGCTGAAAACTCAAGCATTCCAAGGAAAATTCTACATCAACATTCAATGACAATTATTCATTGTATAACTTGAAAATAAATTTTTTGTAAGTCAACTTGTAATCAAAGTCAAATTGAGTTGAATTGTAAGGGTGCATTCTCGGTTGAACCCGACACCCAAGCTTTGAATTGATAGGGAATCAATTAAACCAAGTGAATCCATTGTTTTTTTAACTGAGTCATTCAAATCATTGTAAGCATTTCTCTTGGGTGCATTTTCGATAGTATTCGACACCCTTCTTTTGATCAATCAAGAGTGTGAGTTCAAGCAAGTGCAAAGTTCACAACATCAAGCGAGCCTGAAACTGAGCGAGTTCAACTTTAACGAAAGCAAATATTCAAACAACAATCAAGCCTGTTCATATCTACAACAAGTGAGTGTGAGTTCAAGCAAGCAAGCTCAAGCATTCAAGCGAGCGAGTTCTAAAAATCCAACAAGTATTAAAAGCAAGTGAGCGTGAGTTCCAATAATTTCACATGGAAAAAAGCATTCAGTTGTTAAATATTCTTAACAATTTGATCCTCTCAATTGCTGAAGACATGGTGCAAATCAGCAAAGCAACTCTTGTTGATATTTCAATGAATCTCCAACAGGCACATGAAACAATTGAGTTCCTTCAAGTGGAGTCACAACTTCAAAGAGATGAGTTGCACCAGAAGAGTGTTGCTTCCACATCATTCAACCATACAAATGAAGATAAAGATGTTGATTCCAAATGACTAATCCAAACAAATTCAAGTGTAGAAGTTGTTCATGCTAAAATTGAACTTGCTTCTTCCAAACCAATCATCAAGTTGTGGGAAGAACTCCAAAATAACAAAAATCGACGAGTATTAGGATATGACAAAGATGAAAAATACTTGCATATCCCAGATTATCGTAAGTCGATCAAGTTCATCACTGCAAGATTTCTTGATCAAATAACATCAACAAGCCATGAGAAAGTTGAAGACAAACCCACATGCAAACGTTGTCAAAGAAAAGGTCACATGGAAGATCACTATTTTGATCTCCATCCTTGTCACCATTGTGGCAAGCAGAATCACTCATCAGAGAAATGTTGCAAACAAGACCAACCTGCCAGATTAAAGATCAATTATGCATGGATTGATCTTTGGGAATGGTTGTTGGAAATAATACTGAGAGGGGGGGGGGGGTGAATCAGTATTATCACATTAATAAAACTTTTTCATTTCCATAATCAGATTCATATATTCTACTTCCACAACTTCTTATGATTAAGTTAATTGATCTTCAATGAGTGCATTAGAACATTATCAACCATATTATCAGATAACAGATGCAGTAATAGAGAATAGATCATCACACATAAGGCACACACATGAACACCATGATATAAGGTGGAAACCCAATGCAGGAGAAAAACCACCTGCTGCAAGTCATCTCAATCTTCTTCTTAATAAGAAAATCCTTTTACAATATTTGTACTGGTGCAGTCTTATACCAGTACGGGAGCTACAACCCCCTTTGCTCTTGTACTAGCCGATCCATTTACTAGTACGCAGGCTGCTACCTGCTACAATGCTCCAACGATCTCCCTTAGCTTTTGTACTAGCTTAGATACTAGTACATAGGCACTGGCCTACAATCTTCTCTCCTCCAGGTACCACGTTTCATCAATTTTCAGACTGGATACACTGAAGCACAACACATAATCTGAAAGGCCACTTTTCATCCAATTTTCATACTGGACCCAACAACAACATTGAAGCTCATAATCAAACAACCTTTTGAATCACCCAATCACCAGATCCATACATATACAATGATATTATGAGAGTTATCAACCAGATCTAGTACATAAAGATAAGTCATTAATCATGTTGTTATCTGAACTCAATACCAGTAACCAAACATCAATTATGCACCCAAAACCCTGCAGAATAGTCAAAGGCAGTTAAAACAAATTTTAAGCAGGGATCGCAACTTCACTGGTATAGATCTGCGGATATCTATACTACCTCCGCACCTGCGCCTTCTGTGGCGCCGCGACCACCGCACCTGCGCCTTCTGTGGCACCTCCGCACTGCACCTTCTGTGGCGCCTCTGTGGCGTCTCCACACTGCGCCTTCTGTGGCGCCTCCGCACTGCACCTTCTGTGGCGCCTCCGCACTGCGCCTTCTGTGGCGTCCCAGCACTGCGCCTTCTGTGGCGCCTCCGCACTGCGCCTTCTGTGGCGCCTCTGTGGCATCTCTGCACTGTGCCTTCTGTGGCGCCTCTGCACTGCGCCTTCTGTGGCGCCTCCGCACTGCGCCTTCTGTGGCGCCTCCGCACTGCGCCTTCTGTGGCGCCTCCGCACTGCGCCTTATGTGGCGCCTCCGCACTGCGTCTTCTGGGGCGCCTCTGTGGCGTCTCCGCACTGCGCCTTCTGTGGCGCCTCCACACTGCGCCTTCTGTGGCGTCTCCGCACTGCGCCTTCTGTGGCGCCTCCGCACTGCGCCTTCTGTGGTGCCTCTGCACTGCGCCTTCTGTAGCGTCTCCGCACTACGCCTTCTGTGGCGCCTCCGCACTTCCGCAGCTGCAGCGCTCGAGAGATCACCCTTCACAGATTCGCTTTCAACTTCACTTTCATAGATCAAACTTTCAAAACAATAACCCAATATTTCAGATCTTAAGATATTCAATTGTTCAGATGATGCTTTGCCAAATGATCTCCATCCTCTTATATAGTCTTAGGCCTTCCACAATACCACGGTCCAAAACCATAGTAACACAATACCATCAACTCAATACTAGGGATCAACACGTCTGTCGAGATACCATGGTCCAAAAACATAGGCTCAAATACCAAGGACTAACCACCATGGACCAAAGGTAAGTTCTCCAACATATACACGCTTTTCCTTGCATGAAAGTGCGTGAGATCAACACTTCTGACGAGGTACCATGGTCCAAAACCATAGGTTCAAATACCAAGGACTAACTACCATGGACCAAAGGTAAGTTCTCCAACATATACACACTTTTGACGAGGTACCATGGTCCAAAACCATAGGTTCAAATACCAAGGACTAACTATCATGGACCAAAGGTAAGTTCTCCAACATATACACACTTTTGACGAGGTACCATGGTCCAAAACCATAGGTTCAAATACCAAGGACTAACTACCATGGACCAAAGGTAAGTTCTCCAACATGAAAGTGCGTGAACTTTTTCTCTACATGAAATAAACTTTTCTCTGCATAAAAGTGCGTGAACTTTTCTCTACATGAAATAAACTTTTCTCTGCATAAAAGTGTGTGAACGTTTCTCTACATGAAATAAACTTTTCTCTGCATATAAGTGCGTGAAATTTTCTACACTATAATTTATCATCTAAGATGAGTGGGTTGCCATCAAGTACAACATATGTATCATAAAGCCATACCAGAATCATAATGCCAACAATGGTCGTGTTGTGGCCACAACCACCACCCTATTAAAACATGCTCTGGTAGCAAATTTGAATGGGTCCCCTAGAAATTTGATCTTTCACTTCTCCAAATGATAACTCTCTGAATGATCTGTTTTATCCTAGGGATTTTAACTCTTTGCCGAGTCAAATCTTCAATTCTTAATGGTTAAGGCCCCCTTAATAAATCTTTGTCACATGATTCATCTATAACCCTTTATAGCCCTTCATTCATATCCTTCATCGAGACTTTTTCAACCCTCAAAACCTCCCATTGCATCCTTATTTCTATATCAATGCCTTGATAATAGAAATACTATACAACATGCATAACTTACCCTTTTTGCTTATCGCAATCAACACTAATACACAACGCGTACCACAATTCACTAGACCTGACGGCATTATTAACCATAACACATATTTATTTCAGGTCTGGAGCCCATCGCATATCGCAATCGGCAGAGTCCAAGGCTTGTATATAAGGCGCACCGCAATCTACCGGACCCATCGGGATCATTAACCATAATATATATATTTTCGGGTCCGAAGTCCATTGCAAGTCGCAAAGAGCCCGGGGCTTATACATAAGGTGCACTGCGATATACCGGACCCGTCGGGACTATTAAACGCAGCATATACATTTTTTAGGTCTGGCCTATCACTAATCGCAATTGGCAGTCAGGGAAAGTGAAGCCCATGCAATATTCGAAGGGGCGATGAGTGGACCTGGCGATAATTATACGCCTGGGTGCATAATATTTGAAGTCCAGCCTTATGGTCCGACCACGGGTTTTCCCGTGTTTTCCTGTGCATTTCGATAAAGTGTTGTGGTCTGAGGTTTTCAAAGGAAAGTCTTATATGGCAAACCCACTGGCATTATTAACCACGGCACATATATATTTCGGGTCCGTCCAATCGCAAGTCGCAATCGGCAGAGCCCAAAGCTTAAACATAAGGCGCGATGCGATTAATGAACTCGACGATGATTATAGATCTGGGGGTATATTATTTGAAGTCCAATCTTATGGTCTGGCCACGGGTTTTCCTGTGTTTTCCTATGTATTCCGATAAAACGTTGTGGTCAGGGTTTTCAAAGGAAAATCCGATAGGGGTGATGTTGCATGTGATTGCCCGTTGTGATGTGCGATTGCGACTCGATCACATCACAACCTTGGCTGAACTAGGGCCGATTCTTTCACACTCACTCCTTTTGATTTCAATTCGCTTTATCATTTTATAAAGTTTTAATGAGGGCAAGATTTGTTCTTAAGCATTTCTACCATATGTTTCATAATCATAAAACTAATGTTAATTATCTCTACAGGCGAGGAGTGAAAGACGCATGAGTGGATCCGAAGAATTCATATATGCGGGCATGTTCTATTTAAAGGTCCAACCTTGGGCATTCTCGGTCGGGTTTCCACACGTTGCCTGTGTATTCCGAAAGTGAAGTTGTCCTGAGTTTCATCATGAAGAGATGGCACACAGTTATCCTCTTTTAATCAACATCTATTCATTTCCCCAGGAAATGAAGCACTCCAGCAGATATGCCTTCTACATGTCAGCGGTTACACCGATTGTTCTATGTTTGTATATTCTGATTTGCATATTGAAAAGAAAAGGGGAGGTGAAAAGTTAAGGGAAGACCGAGAGTCATTTCCTTCTGTATAAGTATTACCTCTGGAGATGAGAGGTGGACTTTTGATTTATTATGTGAATAAAGAAGACTATTTGGGTCAAGCAGGAGCCTTTTTTTTATGTGTTTGGAATGAGGGTGTTGTTGCTGGCATAAATATAAATGTGTTTTGTTTTGTGCATATTGATAACGATACAGCTTATGATTAGCCTTGGTTATTTGAATGTAATTCTTTATCATAGTTAACTCATGAGCAGTCCCTGATTTGAAACTATGTTAAACATCAGTTGCAAGTTTATTTGTAGGAACAAGAATGTGCATTCCTGTGTGAGCAATTAGATTGCAATTAAGCTTTAATACAGCCTTGTTCATCTGTGAACTCAGTAATTGATTCATTTGGACTTGGAATCTATGCATGATGTTTAATCTCTTTTGTTATGCTCCTACAGGATAGATTAGAATAGTTAGGACTAGCATAAGTAGTTAGAATTAGCATAGATAGGATTTGATACATATAGGTTAGCTGTTTCTTTTGTTGATTTAATTGAAGTCTTCCTTCAAGAAGAAATCTTTCAACACCTATAACAGTTTACAGGACCCTTTAAAACCCATTGGATCTAGCCACTCCAAACGAAAGCAGATCTAATTAAGGCCTGTGATCTGGTTAGTTACCGTTGTTGGCATAACGAATATTGGTCATTATTAAGAATATTTTTGGCGTAAATCACATGTAGAAGACCTTTGTCGACGCGTTTCGAACCAACTAGTGTGGTTCATCGTGTCAACAAATTGTCGCTAGAAGGAGGGCCTGAACCACCGTCCACAACTTTTGAGGATTTCATCTATAAATGTCGCGCATGGATTCAAAAAGATTAATGTATGGATAGTAAAGGTCGAAAATATCATTCCGCCCATTTGGAAGAGCCTCATTTCGAAGAAATAAAGATCCCTCTTAGTCCCATGTCTGAGTCACCCAAAGAAGAGAGACTGTGGGAGTATTCTGTCACTTAGGAACAACTAGTTAGAGTTCTTACTCATGCCTATGCTCACTCCCTATCTCAACTTCCCATCTTTCATTATTTACCTCTGACAACTAAAAGAAAGCCAAGGATCCTTCCCATAAGTGAAGAGACATCTGCAACCCCTTCTCTTGAAAATATTGTGCTAGACTCTTTGCAAAGTATCGACACTCCTTGGGAAGAAATTATTAAGGATTCCCCCTCTGAAGGTAATCCCAGGTTCGATTTGGGAAATCCTAACAAAGAACGCCTCGAAGAAACCTTCAACTAGAACCTCCCTATCCATAATATGGCTAATGTTCCCCTCCGAGTGGGAATCTGCCTGTACCGCCCCCTCTAGGTGGGAACCAGCCTCCACCGCCTCCTCCAGGTGGGAATCAACCTCCACCTTCTCTAGGAGCACTCCCTCCCTAGCTTGCATAGGATGCCATAGTGGTACCTGGGTAGCAACATGCCTTACCCAAGAATGCAGAAAGAGTATTGCCTAAATTTGACCCTAAGCTGGGAGACATTGCTGATAACCATATTCACTCTTTCTTCCTAGCCGTGTGCATGTTGGGAGTAGCCGATGAAGACGTAGTATGTCACTTATTCCCTTTTACTCTAATTGGTGCGGCCTCCACATGGTACTTTAGCTTGAGAACAGGATCGATCACCTCATGGGGCACCTTTCAACAGGCCTTTTTAGACAAGTTTGGTGATGACAAAACACCTGCAGCCTTAGTTTTAGAACTATCCCATTTGAAAATGGACACCAAAGAGAAGGTCAAGGATTTTAACATCCAGTTCAACACTTTTTTCAACAGAATCCCGGCTAACGCTAGACCTACTGATGAGGTGCTCATGGAATTCTACATCACTGCTCTCCCTGTCCCTACAACGATGTGGGTCAAGAGGAGTAATGCACGAACCTTGCAAGGTGCTATCGAGGAAGCAGTAAAAGTTGAGAATGAAATGATTAGTCTCACAACATGTCATCATACGACCGAAGGAAAGAAAGCATCTTAGTCATCCAAGAAGAATAATGGGAGTGATAACAAAGTGACTGAGATCAAAGAAAAGGACACCACAGATGTGGAAGGTTTGCATCGGATCATTAAGAAATTGATGAACACAGTTATCGATATGAAAAGGAATTCTGGAGAGAATACAAATGGGAATGGAGGAGAGTATAACAACAGAAAACCCTTCAGACCTTTCTATCATAAGAAGATAGAAGGTGGTCATGGTCAGCTTGTGTTGCCTGCTCCACCTAATGAAGGGAGTTTAAATATGGAAGAGCTAGCTCTTATTGGATCGCCCCTTACCAAAGAAGAACCTATAGTGGAGCTAGAGCCAAAACAAGAAAATGAGGAAGAATACCAAGTAGAAGAGCCTTTGGACGAGGAATCTCAAATCAATGTACTGTGGGATTTCTATACAAATGAGAACTATGACGACGAAGGAGATAGTACGGCAGAAATCCACACTAATGAAATCCACACACGAAGTAAAGTAGTTCGCCCGTTGAAGGCATCCTCTCCCAAAGTTCTTGTTGAGAAGGGTGGACCTAGTGGTGATTCCAAGGATACTCCAGTTGCAAACTATCCAGAGAAAGATAATACATCTCTGACTGCAACGAAGGCAACTCAAAATGGTAAAACCCCACCTAAGAATGGAAAAACCGGTATGTTTACTCTGCCTTACCCTGTTTATAACATTGATTACAATATTGTGTATGATCTTAAGAAATCTAGGGCTAATATCACATACTTTGATTTGCTAAAATTAACGCAGCAAAGAGATCTACCCTTGAAAGCTATGAATGAGCGGAATTGCAAAACGCCCACCATCCCGAGTAGAAAAACCAAGAAGTTGGTGTCCAGACCTATTAGTACCCCCAGTACATCCCAAACACCATCAGCTATGGAAGCCACTTTATCAAAAATGAATCGAACTCCCCAAGATGTCAGTGCGGCCATGATAGGAAGGAAATCAAAATCCATGACTCCACCTTTTCTTATCACATTTGAAATCTTGAACATGAATGTACACAATTTCTTCGTAGACTCAGGTACCTCGTTCACTGGGATGCCTTACGCTATTGCTAAAAGACTTCATGTGATACCCGAGAAAACTAGGACTCGAATTATGCAATTGGACAGGACAAATGTCAAAGTAATTGGGGAATTGAAAGATGTGTTGATTCAGATGGCTACTAAACCATAATACACACAAGTCATAGACATAGTGGTAGTCGATATTCCCAAGGCTTATGGAATTCTACTTAGTAGGGATTGGTCAAAAAAACTGAATGGATATTTCTCAACTGATTGGTCCCATCTCTTGCTGCCTCATAAGGGAAAAGGTGATATGCTGAGAGTTGATCGAGAAAGATACATGAAATATGTGGCGACCGAAATAAATGGCCCCAATGAACCTGTAATTTTTACCAACTCTATCCTTGGGAATTATAGTTTTGACGTTTGTGCCATCGAAACTTGTTTCAGAGAATTCCATGCAGAGACAGTTGAAGAAACTGTGACAAACACACAGTTGGAAGCTCTCCCCCGTAATCCAACTGATGAATTATACTGTATTATAGTAGATGATAGGACTAATTTCGTGGAAAGCAGTTCAATTGATGTAACATTAAATTCTATATTTTGGACACTCTAGTTTGATGGCTCTAACTTCTTTGAAGGTGTAGGTGTTGGGAGCATTCTCATTGACCCACAAGGGAATCAACACCTGATGGCTAGCCGGTTGGAGTTCACGTGCACCAACAACATGAAAAAATATGAAGGCTTGCTACAGGGCCTGAAAAAGCCATTGATATGAAGGTAAAAAATCTTAAAGTTTTTGGTGACTCACAGATAATTGTGGACCAGGTAAGGAAAAGGATACACTGCAATTCACCACACCTGGTAAGGTACCAACATGAGGTATGGAGCTTAATTGACAATTTTGATTCTTTCAATATCACATACATACCTCGAGGGAAAAATTGAGACGCCGATCTGATGGTTGGTATGGCTGTGAAACTTTTGCCTAATCTTAGATTAAACAAGAATAAATATTATGTTGAATTGATTTTTAGACCATCCGTGCCTGATAACATCTCAAATTGGCAGGTGTTCGAAGGTGATGAACAAATCCTGGAGTTCCTGCATTGCGAAAGGACATTCAAAAATGTGGTCATTGATGAAAAGGAGCATGACAAGCGTATGGATGGGAGTAAAGATGAGGAAAAGGAGCAGCCCAATATAATTCCCAAGTCAGTTGTCAAGATGGAGCACTTGTATGACCTGCATGATAAATTTAAGAAGCCGACTAACTGCAAAATGTATAGCTCATCCATGAAGTATGAGTCGGTCAACCTTGGAACCAAAGAAGACCCAAAAACTATTAATTTGGGCTTGGGGTGCTCTCCACAAGAAAAGGCTACATTTGTTAAGCTATTTAAAGAGTACAAGGACATCCTCACATGGACATATGGCGATTTAAAAACCTTTGATACCAGCATTATGCAGCATGTAATTCCTTTGGAAAGGGAGGCTAAGCGATACCAATAAAAGCTTTGTAAGATGCATTCGAGCCTAAAACCATTGGTGAAGAAAGAATTAAAAAAATGTTGGATCCTCAAACACACCCGCTAGGTAGCCAATCTCATGCCAGTAAAAAAGAAAAATGGAGAAATCAGGCTATGTATCGATTTCAGAAACCTGAACAAAGCATCACAAAAAGATAACTATCATGTCCCTTCTATGAAACACATTCTTCAATGCATTTCTGGGTCTAAAATATTGTCCCTATTAGATGGGTTTTCAGGATATAATCAAGTGTTGGTATCGAATGGGGATCATCTTAAGACAACCTTCAACACTAAATGGGGCACTTACGCATATCGTAAAATGCCTTTTGGACTTATTAATGTGGGTGCCACATTCCAGAGAGCTATGGACATAGCTTTCCAAGGATTGATTAACAGATTAGTAGTAGTGTACATGGATGACATTACTGTGTATTCATATCACAAAAGGGATCATATTTATCACCTGAAACAGATTTTTGAAAGATGCCAAAGATACGGAATATCGTTGAATCCCAAGAAGAGCATCTTCGCAGTTACAGAAGGGAAACTACTGGGTCATATCCTCTCTAAAGAAGGGATTATTATTGATCCTAAAAGAATAGAGACCATCATGAGAATACAACCCCCTGCAAATAAAAGGGCAATGCAATCTTTCTTCGAGAAGATTAATTTTGTTAGGAAATTTGTCTCAAGTTTCACAGAAATAATGCGTCCCATGCAGTTGATGATGAAAAAGACGTTGTGTATAAGTGGAGCAATGCAGCTAAGAAATCATTTCAGCAAATTAAGGAGGCCATCGCAAAAGCTCCTGCGTTGGTCAGCCCCAATTTCGACAAGGAATTCTTCTTGTACACTTTTGCTTCTGATGTTTCATATGCTGCAATCCTCACTCAAAAAAAGGATGATGGAAATGAAGTCCCTATTTCTTATATGAGCTCTAATCTTTAGGGAGTATAACTGAACTACCCAGACGTGGAGAAACAAGGCTTCACGGTTTTTAAAGTCGTAAAACACTTCTGCCCTTATTTCTTAAAGGCCAAGACTAAAGTAATCATTCAACATCCTACTATAACAGCGCTCTTCGTGCAGAAAGAAATGGGTGAACGGAGAGGGAATTGGATAACCACACTTCAAGAATTCGACCTTGATATTAAGCCGTCGAAGATAGTTTGAGGGCAGGGATTGTGTAGGCTAGCAGCAGAAGCCTTGGGAGATAAAGAAAGGGCATCCGAAGAACCAGAAGTGCAAAGCATGCAAAATGCACAAGTAGAATTCAGGGAGGAGCCCCTATGGATTAATGAGACGTTGATGTGTGAGCGTGAAATGTCGGAAGTCTTTTTGGATCCTGAGTTGTGGTATTACGACATACGCTTTTATCTAACATGGGGATTGTGTCCTAAACACATGGATGCATCACAAAGGGGAGTGCTCAAATTGAAATCTAATCAGTATCACTTGGCCAATGACACATTATACAGAAAAAAATATGATGGAATCTGGCTGAGGTGTTTGGAAAAGGATGATGCCAATCATGTCTTTAAAGAAATGCACGACGACCCAGCAGGTGGTCATTATGGTGGATAGAGCACTGCTCACAAAATATTAAGAGATGGATATTATTGGCCCACAGTGTTCAGAGACTCGCATGCCTACGCTCGGAAATGAAAGGTATGTCAAACTACCGCAGGACAAGAAAGAAATCCAGTCGTTCCCCTCAGGCTCGTTATGATTTATCACTCGTTCCAGCAATGGGGCATAGATTTCATAGGCAAGATCACTCTGAACTCTTCACAGCAGCATAAGTATATCCTCACGGGGACCGACTACTTCACCAGATGGACCGAAGCCATCCCACTTTGGAAGGTAAACGAAGACGAGGTAATATTATTTGTTGAGAAATTTATTATCAACAGGTTTGGCATCCCTCTCACTCTCATATTTGACAATGCTTCTTACTTTTCATCACTAAAATTGACTGAATTTTCTATTGATAAATCAATTCACATAAGATATGCATCAAACTATTACCCCCAGGGAAATGGAGTTGCAGAGTCTTCAAATAAAAACCTTATCCACATAATCCGTAAATCTGTTGTTGGCAACCAGAGGAATTGGCACAACACTCTAACAAACGCCCTTTGGGCCGATACGGTCACCCCAAAGGTAGCATTAGGAAACTCCCCATACTTCATCATCTATGAACAAGAAGCCATCCTACCTCCCAACATTACCCTTCCCTCTTTACAGCTCTCCCAAGCTTCAAGAGGGACCCCTTCAGCCTTACTTCAAGAAAGGATCAACCAACTGGTGAGGTTGGAGGAATTGAGAGATAAAGCCAGAAATAAATTTAGAAATCACCAAATGATTGTGAAGAGATGGTTTGATCGCCATCTAGTAGGAGATAAAGATTACCAAGTAGGAGAGCTAGTCCTGAAATGGGACAAGTTGAATGAGCCAAAAGGTAAACACACGAAATTCCAACACTTATGGTTAGGCCCGTTCCAAGTTGAAGAAAAAATTGGTCAGGGAACTTACAGATTGAAAACTTTACAGGGAGAAACTGAAAAACTCCCTGTTAATGGCCAACATCTTAAGAGATACTTCCAGTAGCCACCACATGGTGGTTACCTCCTGAGTAGGTTAGAATTCATTTTTGCTGTTAGCTTAGTTATATTTTCGTCCCTTCCATTCTTGTTGTTTCCGCAAAGTCTATTTTCCTTCTATTTTGAATTTCAGTCCTTTTTAGCCAATTGATTTCGGTCCTCTAGTCTCATTTTCACCTTTTATAACTCTCTTCAGATTGCCCTCATTCGCCACCTTTAGCTTTTGCTTCCCACATTAACCTGCTGATGAGTCTGCTGATATGAAATCCATCGTTACCTTGCAAATCAAACAAACTTTCAATGAGCCCATGAGAACTGGAAAATCAGCGTGGAATTCAAATCGAAGCCACTCATTAGCATCTATTGGGAACTAGGTAGAATCTGTTGATAACCTGGATACCCGGAGCATGTAGGGGCATCTTATAAAACGAAAAAATCTCTAACCACAGCTGGACTGGCATGGTAGAACGCTACATTTTAAAATCCCACTCAGACCTAGCCTACACTTGCCTATAAGGTTTCAATTATTCTCCATTGGTCCCATCCACCACACTAAGTTTCCAATACCTGTCATCTACAAGTAAACCTCCTTTCATGGCCTAAGCTCACTGTCATATACCCTGTGGAAAATCCAATTGTGCTCTAGTCCTTGTGCCTGAAACTGGAAGGACTTATTTAAAATAAAACGAAATGTCGAGTCCTTGTGCCAATCTGGAAGGACAGGTTGTTTGGGAAGCCGGTTGGAGTAGGAACTGTTGCTAGGCTTAGAGTACCGGTTGACACAGCAAGCCCAACCTTGCTTAAGCGGCTTAAAAATATGGCATGATCCATGACTGCACCCCATTCAATCATACAAAAATATAGCATTGAAATTCTTACACAAAGTGCAGATAAACATATATACATCAAGTTTGATGAGCGATAAAAAGCTGAGGTACACACCTAAACAGGTATTGACAGACCAGTGATGGTCCCGAAAGGATTTTTGAAAGTAGAAAATAGATAAAGGAGGGTCAATAAATCCCATAATACTACCATTTGAGAATTCCTATCAAAACCCTATAAGTAAGTAGAAGCTATTTGTTATCCCGCCTGAAGCAATTAATGTTGAAGTGGAACCCATGCCTATCCATCTATGCAGTTTTCATTTCAATTTTATCTTAACACCTTGATGTTCTATTGATCCAAGGTTTATTTGGAAACAAAGATAACTGGTTCGCTCATTGGTTCACCATTTGTTGTGGCCACAACCACCACCCTATTAAAACATGCTCTGGTAGCAAATTTGAATGGGTCCCCTAGAAGTTTGATCTTTCACTTCTTCGAATGATAACTCTCTGAATGATTTGTTTTGTCCCAAGGATTTTAACTCTTTGCCGAGTCAAATCTTCAATTCTTAATGGTTAAGGCCCCCATAATAAATCTCTGTCGCATGATTTATCTATAACTCTTTCTAGCCCTTCATTCATATCCTCCATCGGGACTTTTTCAACCCTCAAAACCTCCCATCGCGTCCTTATTTCTATATCAATGCTTTGATAATAAAAATATTATACAACATGCATAACCTACCCTTTTCGCTTATTGCAATCAACATTGATACACAATGCGCACCATGATTCACTAGACCCAACAACATTATTAGCCATAACACATATTTATGTTGGGTCAAGAGCCCATCGCATATTGCAATCAGCGGAGCCCAAGGCTTGTATATAAGGCGCACCGCGATCTACCGGACCCACCGGGATCATTAACCATAATATATATATTTTCAGGTCCGGAGCCCATCGCAAGTCACAATCGACAAAGCCAGGGGCTTATACATAAGGTGCCCCATGATATACCGGACCTGCCGGGACTATTAAACGCAGCATATACATTTTTTGGGTCCTACCTATCACTAATCACAATTAGTAGTCAACGAAAGTGAACGGGCGATGAACGGACTCGGCGATAATTATACCTCCCAGGTGCATAATATTTGAAGTCCGGCGTTATGGTCCAGCCGCGGGTTTTCCCATGTTTTCCCGTGTATTTCGATAAAGTGTTGTGGTCCGGGTTTTCAAAGGAAAGTCTTATATGGTAGACCCGCCAGCATTATTAATCGTGGCACATACATATTTCGGGTCCAGCCAATCGCAAGTCGCAATCGGCAGAGCCCAAAGCTTAAACATAAGGCATGATGCGATTAACGGACCGGACGATGATTATAGATCTAGGGGTATATTATTTGAAGTCTGGCTACAGGTTTTCCCGTGTTTTCTTGTGTATTCCGATAAAACGTTGTGGTTGGGGTTTTCAAAGGAAAATCCGATAGGGTTGATGTTGCATGTGATTACCCGTTGTGATGTGCAATTAAGACTCAATCGCATCACAACCTTGGCTGAACCAGGGCTGATTCTTTCACACTCACTCCTTTTGATTTCAATTCACTTTATCATTTTATAAAGTTTTAATGAGGGCAAGATTTGTTCTTAAGTGTTTCTACCATATGTTTCATAATCATAAAACTAATGTTAATTATCTCTGTAGGTGAGGAGTAAAAGACGCATGAGCAGATCCGGAGAATTCATATATGCAGGTGTGTTCTGTTTAAAGATCCAGCCTTAGGCATTCTCGGTCGAGTTTCCACGTGTTTCCTGTGTATTCTGAAAATGAAGTTGTCCCGAGTTTCATCATGAAGAGATGACACATAGTTACCCTCTTTTAATCAACATCTATTCATTTCCCCGGGAAATGAAGCGCTCTAGCAGATATGCCTTCTACGTGTCAACGGTTACACCGATTGTTCTACGTTTGTAAATTCTGATTTATATAATGAAAAGAAAAGGGAAGGTGAAAGTTAAGGGAAGACCAAGAGTCATTTCCTTCTGCATAAGTATTACCTCCGAAGATGAGAGGTGGACTTTTTTTTTTGGGTAGAACAACTTTTGATTTATTGTGTGAATAAAGAAGATTGTTTGGGTCAAGAAGGAGCCTTTTTTTTTTATGTGTTTGGAATCAGGGTGTTGTTGCTGGCATAAATATAAATGTGTTTTGTTTTGTGCATATTGATAACGATACAGCTTATGATTAGCCTTGGTTATTTGAATGTAATTCTTTATCATAGTTAACTCATGAGCAATCCCTGATTTGAAACTATGTTAAACATCAGTTGCAAGTTTATTTGTAGGAACGGGAATGTGCATTCATGTGTGAGCAATTAGATTGCAATTAAGCTTTAATATAGCCTCGTTCATCCATGAACTCAGTAATTGATTTATTTGGACGTGGAATCTATGCATGATGTTTAATCTCTTTTGTTATGCTCTTGCAGGATAGATTACAATAGGTAGGACTAGCATAAGTAGTTAGAATTAGCATAGATAGGATTTGATACATATAGGTTAGATGTTCCTTTTGTTGATTTAATTGAAGTCTTCCTTCAAGAAGCAATATTTCAACACCTATAACAGTTTACGGGACCCTTTAAAACTCGTTGGAACTAGCCACTCCAAACGAAAGCAGATCTAATTGAGGCATGTGATTGGGTTAGTTCCCCTTGTTGGCATAGTGAAGAGTCGTTGTGTCAACAAGTCGTCAATAGTAAAATGATTTTATAAGTTTTACAACAAAATTCAATCTCAACTATTGCAGCCAACAGTCAAATGAAGATGGTACTCTCATGCACCTGAAAGTGGGAGTACAACATTGAAACTCTCCTAAACCTGAAGGGGGGGAGTTTAGAATTCAGAATTCAAATGCAGATGATTGTCTCTCCTTTCAGCTGACAAAGGGGGGAAGTAAGGGTGGTTTTTAGACTAAAAGTCTTGACAACATCATCAAAGTCAGCTAGTGGGCATTCATCAACATCAAAGCAGCCAGTGGGCAGTGAACATCAAAGTAGCCAGTGGGTGTTCTCAATATTTTGTCAGTGGACAAAGGATGTTGATTGCAAGCAAAGGACAGATGGATCCTTTTGCAGTTTAGCATGTGATGGAGTTGTCAAGAAAAATTTTAGAGATGACTCAGACTTGCAGCTGACTCATGTTCTCTTCTTATTGGAGTTTTTTCAGCATCCAGCTTTGGCGGTTTTTCAAGCAGCTTTTTTGAGGATCAACAATTTCAGCATGAGAACTTCGAAGATGGTTCATGGTTCTTATTTTGGACTTATCATTGAGGGGGGTAATGTTAGCCTCACTCTCATTTGATGAAAACAATTATAAGTCCAAAACAATTAAATTAATTAAAGTCAAGAAAGTTGGATTTAATCCTACCTTTCTAGATTGAGTTTGTTCCTCATGGTTAGGAGTCAGTTTAGGCTTAGTTGGTTGAGAGATTCTCTCCAACTAGTTTGGCTCCTATATTAGTGTTTGGTTGAGAGATTTTCTCAACCATAGTGTCCAAGATAGACATACTACCTTGAGACAAACTTCCTCATGTATTTATTTTCACTATTATCATTATTTGTAGATTACATTGAGAGCGTGAGGAATATAATCAAGTGAGGCTCTTAGGCCTTTTTTGCCATGTCTTCTGATTTGTGTATATGTTTGTTGTTTATTTTATTAATGTTTTATTAGTTGATTGAATTCCCTTCATGTGGTATTAGAGCAAGCAAGGTTCAGATCAGTTTATTTTTTTATTGCTTGAGGACTAGTTGGGATTTGGCATCATTGGGAAATTGCATGAGTAGCTATGTGATTGGAAGAAGTGACCATCGTGGGTTTATCGCAAGACAGGCGCTATAATTCATACCTGTCCAATGGTTGAAGTTCTGCAATATAACGTTCGTGTAAAGGGATTCATGAGTGAAATATCTCTACCTGTACCATGATCAATAAGTGAGTATTGTGTCAGAGAATATATTTTTGTGTTTTTTGAGACGTTTTATTGTTCAGCGCAAAAAAAAAAAAACTATCTAAATTTTCCCCAATCAATAAGCCATGGGACGCTCAGTCTCTGTAAAATTCCATAAATTTCATAGTGGAGAACCTTCGTAGTCTCATCCCCATTCCTTGTTACTCCTAAGCAATCTAAATCTGTTTTAATTCTAGTCTCTCCAAAGCCACCACTAATTTTGTTCAAGGAATTTTCTTAGCTCATACAAGAATTCTGATGTTTGTTTGTCGTGAAGCTACTTGGGCATAAGGGCTGTAGAAAAATGAACTAAGTACTAATTTTTTAAGTGTGGTAGGTTTTTACCTCAATGTGTAGATAGACATGTGGATCTTGGCATATAGATATTTTTTTTTTTGTGCAGACTTGTAGACTTACATTGAATTTGAAGGTTCTTAATTTGATAGGACACGAGTTGAATAAAGTAAATATATGAGTTGGGTTAACTGGAGCACTGCATTTTATGGATGGATCACCTCAAGCTTTTCGACAGTTGCATCATCTTGTTTCCTAGGCGCCAACAACGTTTAGAGACCAGTGTGAACGAACCAGCATGAAAGTGTTGACTATGCTTGGACATGACCTGTGTGAAAGTTAATATCATGTAGGTTTTTCGCTGCTACGTGGATTTCTGCAAGATGAATGTATGGTTGAAAGATGTCGAGGAAGTGATGACATTTAGAAAAGAAAAACCCCGCGTTGAGCCACTTCTCAACGTTCATATTATTTTTTAAAGCTTGAAACATTCATATTACTGTTTAAAAGGGACTTTCCTAAAGGTATGCACCAAAACAAAAACAAAAAAATTACAAACGTTTTCGTACATATGGTGAATAGTATTCAAATGCATTTTCCCATTATTAGTCCCTGCCATGTGGCATTAGGCAGGGACTATAGTAATCGATCAGGGTGGAGTTAGCATTAATTCGGTCGGTTGTGCTGTGGTTATACGAAGGTTACGAAGGTTTAGATCAAGCTTGTGTACCCTCCCCGCCAGGATGCCGAAAGTCCAATGCTCTGCCATCTTATTTGGCCTCCTCCCGAGGCGGGAGAGGCGAAAGCTTAGCTTAAGGGGAATTAACGGGAATAGTTTGCTGACCGTCAGAGGCATTGGGCGATTAATGCTAGAATTACTTTGCGATGTTTGGGATTTTAATTAGGCGTGTTTAAACTTTTATACATTGCAGCGTATTTGGAGGCAGCTGTTGTGCATGCAGGGGCTGTGTTACATGCACAGCAGCTATGCAGTTTGATGTGGCCGCTTGCTAGATGTTAAGGTAGGGGAGCCAACAGAGACCATCCAGCATGTAACTTTGTTAACAGCAAGTAACCCTGTTAAAACATCGGCTCTGGGCGTCCCGGGGACGGACTGACTCCGAGAGCGGAATGTACTGTAGATATCCCGCCGAAAATGGCGCTTCTGTTGAAGAAAGCTATGGACGGCATGGAGAAGTAGTTCCGAAGCCTCCTCGAGGAGCTGTCGCCAGATTGTCTCGTCCATGACTGCGTGCAATATTGGGGGCAGAGCGCGGTTGCGGAGATGCATGTTCCAGCGATTTATTTCTGTGTTTTTTCCGCTACCTTCTGCTCTCACGTCTTTCACCCTTAGAAATTGACGAACCAAGATCTAACTGCGGAGGAGATGGCGACGTCCCCCGGTGCTTCGATTCCTGTCTGTATCTCTCTGTTCTAGATCTTTCTAATAACCTTTTTTTCGGAAGCATTCCTGTGGCTATTAGCAAGTGTGAGAAGCTGGTGGGGCTGGACTTGAAGAACAATAATCTGAGCAGAAGTATTCCTTCTGAACTTGCAGTAATGCGTGCTCTAGAAATTGTGGATCTCTCTATCGACAATCTCACGGGCACCATTCCAACCAGATTTGGCAGCTCAGCTTCACTGGAAATTTTCAATGTCTCTTATAACGATCTCTTCGGCTCTGTTCCGACCGATGGGATGTTCAGAACAGCCACGGCTGATAGCTTTGCGGGGAATCACGGACTCTGTGGAGGAATCCTGCCCCCTTGCAACCCCATTGATACATACAATGTGTCAGGCATGAGTTTGCCAATGGCGTGGCAAATTATAATGTTGGTTATTATCGGTGGAGGCTTGGTTCTTGTAGCTGGAGGGCGGTTTCTGTACAAACGTTACTATAGCTGTAGCCAGGGCCTCGAGAACGAGGACAGCGACGCCTGGCCATGGAGGCTGACGGCCTTCCAGAGACTCAACTTCACCAGCAGCGAAATCTTGGCTTGCATAAAGGACTCCAACATCATAGGAATGGGAAGCACCGGTACAGTTTACAGGGCCGAGATACCCCGAGGCGAGGGCGTCGTGGGTGCAGGTAACGCGACACTTGGTATCCATGCGGTAGCATGAAGTCCAGCGGTCCAGCTGTGGCGACTTTTATATATTTATATATTCTAATTGTCATATTATTTTATTTAATAATTTTTTATATAACTTTTAATTATTCGTTTTTTCTTTTTATTACTAGCCTGTTTATTACTACGTCCAGTCTCTTTGCTAATCACCATCTACAAATCCCCCAAGTGCCCTTGCAGGTTGGATCGCTAATCCTGCCCCTGTGCCTCATACTTCACTTTCTGCAGGCCCTGTAGGGCTTAGTTCGGCAACAAGTCCAGGTAAGTTGTCTCTGCCTCTGGCTGGGATGCAATCTCATTTCTTCGATTTTATAGCAATGGCATGTTTGTATAGATAGTGATATATGTTTTTTAGTCTTTTTGCTCAGAGTTTTGCAAATACTTTGATATGTAGTGATTAAATAGTCTGTAGACATATTTCATTCTTGACCATAGAACCTTAGTAAAACTCTTGTAAAAATCATTTTTTAGCTGCTATGGTGAAGCGTCCGAGGACCCCTCCAGTCAACACCCCACCAGTAGATTACCAGTCTGTAGATTCTGAACATCTCTTGAAAAGATCAAGGCCAGTTGGTCAGCCAGGCGAGGAGGTATTTGAATAGTATTATTTTTTTTTGAACTTTGTCTCATTCTTCAAATTGAGAGTTTAGCTTTTGTTGTCCCATGTTTAATTTGTCAATTTTTGCACTCAGAAGAGTTAATTTAAACTGATTGGTATCTTTGATGCAAATATGAGTGCTTGGCTGTATTGTTTTCAACATTCGTAGTTAATTTATTAATAAACTTGTTGCAGGTTAGCTATCATGGGACAAATCATCTTCAGTGCCTGTATTCGCAAGATCCCTCCACAAGTAGCTCTGGTGAGGCATTAACGGCAGCAGTAGCATGAATTATTTCGTGAAGCCCTGGCGATGGGGGACCAATCTCCTAGATTCACAGAAAGTATGCAATGACCAAACTTACCGATTCACAAAAGGATGGCTCTTAGTGACTCTACAATATATACTACACAGCTCGATTTCATTAATAAAATGCAATGCTTCTCTTAAATATTCCGCAACATACAAAACACAAATACAATAGTTCACAAAAATGAACAAAATGCTCAAACAGTTACAGTTAAAAGACAGTTTATGGTACTTATGCTACCTATCCCTTATGCTATGTAGCTGGCTGCTATGTAGCTGGCTGGCTTTCTAGCTTTCAGGTTATGGGTCTGGATCGAACAGCTACTAGAGAACACATATCCGTTTATTCCGAATTTTCAGGCAGGCTCAACTTGACGCAGGGACTCGCTGCGTCGCAGCTTCCCTTGTTAAATTATGGTGAATGTTTAAAAGAAAAAGTTTAATTCACTTCTTTCAAAGTGATTTAAAAAATCAAGGAGAGATAAGTATTATTTAAGTAGTATTTGTAATTTTTTTATGTAACTTATATTTTGTAATATTTTTGGATAAATAAGGTAATTTTTAATAGAGGTGCATTAAAATTCTTATTTTGGAGAGATAAGGTGTGATTTTGTGGAGTGATAAGGTGAAATTATTTTTTTGTAATTTTGGAGTGATAAGTGTTTTGTATTTGGAGCGATAAGTAAAATATTTTAGAAAAAGTTATTATTGTAATCCAAAGTAATATTTTATTTTGAGAGAGATTGAGTTGAACATCTAGTTTTTGAAGACAATTTGCTTCTAAGGAGTTCTGGAACTTTGAGAAGTTTCAATGAATATGTTGTAAAGATGAAAGGTTGATGTCCTCAAATACTTAATAAAGACATATTTTTTGTGGTGTTGAAATGTCCTAGATCCGCCCGAAATTGAATAAGGGGGTCTTAGATACACCTTGTGTAATGATTTATTGTGCATGTTTTTGTGTCTAGTTTTGACACTACAAATACCTTATCAAAAACACAAGGAGTCTAAAGAAAGTGAATGAAACAAGCACATTAATTAAAGCATCTGAAATTAAGAAGTTGTAACAAGCATTCAATCAAGCACAAACAATCACATACATTTGCACAACTACAACACATAATTAAAGTTGGCAACATCAGCATTAAACATCAACAAGAAATTCAACATCATTCACTCAAGGAAAATCGAGTTAATGAAGTTGAAAACTCAAGCATTCCAAGGAAAAGTCTACATCAACATTCAACAACAATTATTCATTGTATAACTTGCAAATAAATTTTTTGTAAGTCAACGTGTAATCAAAGTCAAATTGAGTTGAATTGTAAGGCTACATTCTCGGTTGAACCCGACACCTAAGCTTTGAATTGATAAGGAATCAATTAAACCAAGTGAATCCATTGCTTTTTAAACTGAAGCATTCAAATCATTGTAAGTGTTTCTCTTGGGTGCATTTTCAATATTATTCGATAGCCTTCTTTTGATCAATCAAGAGTGTGAGTTCAAGCAAGTGCAAAGTTCACAACATCAAGCGAGCCTGAAACTGAGCGAGTGCAACTTTAACGAAAGAAAATATTCAAACAACGATCAAGCCTATTCATATCTACAACAAGTCAGCGTGAGTTCAAGCAAGCAAGCTCAAGAATTCAAGTGAGCGAGTTCTAAAAGTCCAACAAGTATTAAAAGCAAGCGAGTGTGAGTTCCAACAATTTCACATGGCGAAAAGAATTCAATTATTAAGATTCTTAATAATTTGATCCTCTCAACTGCTAAAGACATGGTGCAAATCAACAAAGCAACTCTTGCTGATATTTCAATGAATCTCCAACAGGCACATGAAACAATTGAGTTCCTTCAAGTGGAGTCACAACTTTTAAGAGATGAGTTTCACTAGAAGAATGTTGCTTCCACATCATTCATCCATACAGATGAAGATAAAGTTGTTGATTCCAAATCACTCATCCAAACAACTTCAAGTGTAGAAGTTGTTCATGCTCAAATTGAACTTGCTTCTTCCAAACCAATCATCAAGTTGTGGGAAGAACTCCAAAGTAACAAAAATCGACGAGGATTAGGATATGACAAAGATGAAAACAACTTGCATATCCCTAATTATTCTAAGCCAATCAATTTCATCAGTGCAGGATTTCTTGATCAAATAACATCAACAATCCATTGGAAAGTTGAAGACAAACCCACATGCAAACATTTTCATAGAAAAGGTCACATGGAAGATCATTGTTTTGATCTCCATCCTTGTCACCATTGTGGCAAGCAGAATCACTCTTCAGAGAAATGCTGCAAACAAGACCAACCTTCCAGATTAAAGATCAATTATGCATGGATTGATCCTTGGGAATGGTCGTCAACAGTAAAACGATATTATAAGTTTTACAATAGAATTCAATCTCAACTATTGCAGCCAACAATCAAATGAATATGGTACTCTCATGCACCTGAAAGTGGGAGTACAACATTGAAACTCTCCTAAACCTGAAGGGGGGGAGTTTAGAATTCAAAAATCAAATGTGGATGATTGTCTCTCCTTTTAGCTGACAAAGGGGGGAATTAACGGTGGTTGTTAGACTGAAAGTCTCAACAACATCATCAAAATCAGCTAGTGGGTGTTCATCAACATCAAAGCAGCCAGTGGGCGATCAACATAAAAGTAGCCAGTGAGCGTTCTCAATATTTTGTCAGTGGATAAAGGATGTTGATTGCAAGCAAAGGACAGATGGATTCTTTTGTAGCTTGGCATGTGATGGAGTTGTCAAGCAAAATTTCATAGATGACTCAGACCTACAGCTGACTCATGTTCTCTTCTGATTGGAGTTTCTTCAGCATCCAACTTTGGCGATTTTTCAGACAGCGTTTTTGAGGATCAACAATTTCAGCATCAGAACTTGGAAGATGGTTCCTGGTCCTTATTTTTGACTTATCATTGAGGGGGAGAAGTTAGCCTCACTCTCATTTGATGAAAACAATTATAAGTCCAAAACAATTAAATTAATTAAAATCAAGAAAGTTGGATTTAATCCTACCTTTCTAGATTGAGATTGTTCCTCATGGGTTAGGAGTTAGTTTAGGCTTAGCTGGTTGAGAGATTCTCTCCAACTAATTAGGCTCCTATATTAGTGTTTGGTTGATAGATTTGCTCAACCATAGTGTCCAAGATAAACGTACTATCTTGAGACAAACTTCCTCATGTATTTATTTGTAGTATTATCATTATTTGCAAATTACATTGAGAGTGTGAGGAAAATAATACAGTGAGGCTCTAAGGCCTTTTCCACCATTTATTAATGTTTTATTAGTTGATTGAATTCCCTTCATGTGGTATCAGGGCAAGAAATGTTTAGATCAGTTAATTTTCTTATTGCTTGAGGACTGGTTGGGATTCAGCATCATTGGGAAATTGCATGAGTAGCTGCATGATTGGAAGAAGTGACCATCGTGGGTTTATCGCAGGAGAGGCGCTATAATTCAGGCCTGTCCAATGGTTGAAGTTCTACAATATAATCTTCATGTAAAGGGATGCATGAGTGAAATATCTCTACCTATACCATGATCAGTAAGTGACTAGTGTGTCAGAGAATATTTTTTTGTGTTTTTTGAGACGTTTTGTTGTTCAGCGCAAAAAAAATCTATTTGAATTTTCTCCAATCCTAGAGCCATGGGATGCTCAGTGTCTGTAAAATTCCATAAATTGTGTAGTGGAGAACCTGCGTAGTCTCATTCCCATTCCTTGCTGCTCCTGAGAGATCTGAATCTGTGTTAATTCTAGTGTCTACAAAACCACCACTAATTATGTTCAAGGCATTTTCCTAGCTCATACAAGAATTCTGATGTTTGTTTGTCGTGGCGCTACTTGGGCATAAGGGCTGTAGAAAAATGAAATAAGCGCCTTTTTTTTTATGTGTGGTATTTGTTTACCTCAATGCGCAGAGAGACACGCAGATCTTGGCATATAGATTATATTTTTGTGCAGACTTGCAGACTTACATTGCATTTGAAGGTTCTTAATTTGATAGAACATGAGTTGAACAGAGTAAATATACGAGTTGGGTTAACTAGAACACTGCATTTTATGGATGGATCACCTCAAGCTTTTTGATAGTTGCATCATCTTGTTTCCCAGGGGCCAACAACGTTTAGAGACTAGTATGAACGAACCAGCATGAAATTATTGACTATGCTTGGACATGACCTGCCTGAAAGTTAATATCATGTAGGTTTTGTGCTGCTACGTGGATTTCTACAAGATGAATGTATGGTTAGACCCATGTCGAGGAAGTGACGACATTTAAAAAAAAAACCCGCGTTGAGCCACTTCTCAATGTTCATATTATTTTTTAAAGCTTGAAACGTTCATATTATTGTTTAAAAGGGACTTGCCCAAAAGTATGCACCAAAACAAAAAAAATTACAAAAGTTTTCATATATATGGTGAATAGTATTCAAATGCATTTTCCCATTATTAACTTATGGTGAATGTTTAAAAGAAAAATTTTAATTCACTTCTTTCAAAGTGATTTTAAAAATCAAGGAGAGATTAGTATTCGTAATTTTTTTTATGTAACTTATATTTTGTATTATTGGTGGATAAATAAGGTAATTTTTAAGAGAGGTGCATTAAAATTCTTATTTTGGAGAGATAAGGTGTGATTTTGTGGAGTGATAAGGTGAAATTATTTTTTTGTAATTTTTGAGCGATAAGTGTTTTGTATTTGGAGTGATAAGTAAAATATTTTTAGAGAAAGTTATTGTTGTAATCCAAAGTAATATTTTACTTTGAGAGAGATTGAGTTGAACATCTAATTTTTGAAGACAATTTTCTTCTAAGGAGTTCTGGAACATTGAGAAGTTTCAACAAAGATGTTGTAAAGATGAAAGGTTGATGTACTCAAATACTTAATAAATACATATTTTTTGTGGTGTTGAGGTGTCCTAGATCTGCCCAAAATTGAATAAGGGGATATTAGGTACACCTTGTGTAGTGATTGATTGTGCATGTTTTTGTGTCTAGTTTTGACACTACAAATATCTTATCTAAAACACAAGGAGTCTAAAGCAAGTGAATCAAACAAGAACATTAATCAAAGCACCTGAAATTAAGAAGCTACAACGAGCATTCAATCAAGCACCAAAAATCACATACATTTGCACAACTACAACACAGAATTAAAGTTGGCAACATCAGCATTCAACATCAACAAGAAATTCAACATCATTCACTCAAGGAAAATCGAGTTAATGAAGCTGAAAACTCAAGCATTCCAAGGAAAAGTCTACATCAACATTCAACGACAATTATTCATTGTATAACTTGCAAATAAATTTTTTGTAAGTCAACTTGTAATCAAAGTCAAATTGAGTTGAATTGTAAGGGTGCATTCTTGGTTGAACCCGACACCCAAGCTTTGAATTGATAGGGAATCAATTAAACCAAGTGAATCCATTGTTTTTTTAACTGAGTCATTCAAATCATTGTAAGAGTTTCTCTTGGGTGCATTTTCGATATTATTCGACACCCTCATTTTGATCAATCAAGAGTGTGAGTTCAAGCAAGTGCAAAGTTCACAACATCAAGTGAGCTTGAAACTGAGTGAGTTCAACTTTAATGAAAGAAAATATTCAAACAACAATCAAGCCTGTTCATATCTACAGCAAGCGAGCGTGAGTTCAAGCAAGCAAGCTCAAACATTCAAGCGAGCGAGTTCTAAAAATCCAACAAGTATTAAAAGCAAGCGAGTGTGAGTTCCAACAATTTCACATGGCGAAAATCATTCGGTTGTTAAAGATTCTTAACAATTTGATCCTCTCAACTGCTGAAGACATGGTGCAAATCAGCAAAGCAACTCTTGCTGATATTTCAATGAATCTCCAGTAGGCACATGAAACAATTGAGTTCCTTCAAGCGGAATCACAACTTCAAAGCTATGAGTTGCACCAGAAGAGTTTTGCTTCCATGTCATTCAACCATACAAATGAAGATAAAGATGTTGATTCCAAATTACTCATCCAAACAACTTCAAGTGTAGAAGTTTTTCATTATCAAATTTAACTTGCTTCTTCGAAACCAATCATCAAGTCATGGGAAGAACTCCAAAGTAACAAAAATCGATGAGGATTAGGATATGACAAAGATGAAAACAACTTGCATATCCCAAATTATTCTAAGCTGATCAAGTTCATCAGTGCAGGATTTCTTGATCAAATAACATCAACAATCTATAAGAAAGTTGAATACAAACCCACGTGCAAACATTGTCAAAGAAAATGTCACATGGAAGATCATTGTTTTGATCTCCATCCTTGTCACCATTGTGGCAAGCAGAATCACTCATCAAAGAAATGTTGCAAACAAGACCAACCTGCCATATTAAAGATCAATTATGCATGGATTGATCCTTGGGAATGGTTGTCAACAGTAAAACGATTGTATAAGTTTTACAATAGAATTCAATCTCAACTATTGCAGCCAACAGTCAAATGAAGATGGTACTCTCATGCACCTGAAAGTGGGAGTACAACAGTGAAACTCTCCTACACCTGAAGGGGGGGAGTTTAGAATTCAGAAATCAAATGCAGATGATTGTCTCTCCTTTCAGCTGACAAAGGGGGGAATTAAGGGTGGTTTTCAGACTAAAAGTCTCGACAACATCATCAAAATCAGCTAGTGGGCATTCATCAACATCAAAGCAGCCAGCGGGCGTTCTCAAAATTTTGTCAGTGGACAAAGGATGTTGATTGCAAGCAAAGGACAGATGGATCCTTTTGCAGCTTGGCATGTGATGGAGTTGTCAAGAAAAATTTCATAGATGACTCGGACTTGCAGCTGACTCATGTTCTCTTCTTATTGGAGTTTTTTCAGCATCCAGCTTTGGCGGGTTTTCAGGCAGCTTTTTTGAGGATCAACAGTTTCAGCATGAGAACTTGGAATATGGTTCATGGTTCCGTATTTTGGGCTTATCATTGAGGGGGGGAATGTTAGCCTCACTCTCATGTGATGAAAACAATTATAAGTCCAAAACAATTAAATTAATTAAAATCAAGAAAGTTGGATTTAATCCTACCTTTCTAGATCGAGTTTGTTCCTCATGGTTAGGAGTTAGTTTAGGATTAGTTGGTTGAGATATTCTCTCAAACTAATTAGCCTCCTAGATTAGTGTTTGGTTGAGAGATTTTCTCAACCATAATGTCCAAGATAGACATACTATCTTGAGACAAACTTCCTCATGTATTTATTTGTACTATTATTATTATTTGCTGATTACATTGAGAGTGTGAGGAATATAATACAGCGAGGCTCTCGGGCATTTTCCACCATGTCTAATTTGTGTATATGTCTTTTGTTTATTTTATTAATGTTTTATTAGTTGAATGAAGTCCCTTCATCTCAGGCAAGATATTGAATTTAAGAGTATCACTAGTTTGGTTCTCTATTGGCTCCAAAATGCCTTCCACTCCACCAAGAGCCTGAATAACATTTGTTCAATAATTATTCATATTCCACAACTTCCCATCATGTCACTGATGAGTCCACCAAAATGGATTTTGTTTCAACACTTGATATTGTTTGAAGTCTGTTCGTACCCTCCAACCTTTGTCATAAGCTAGTGTGTGTCTATCTTTTTGAAAGAGAGTATTAATGCGAGGAATACCTTTGTCCCATGAATCCTGTAATATCCAAGCAGAAGAAGTAAGTGTTGTAAATAGAATAGGTTCAATAATTATAAAGAGAATTCAGTAGAAAGCATACCTCAAGATCCTCAAGAGTTAATCATCTAATATGAGCTTGTGCTTCCTGCCTCTTTAAATCATATTTGGCCCAAACATTTTGAGAGAATGAATTCACTCTCCCAAGGCTGCATAGACCATATTTATATCTCAGCACACAACTTTGAACTTTCACTTTTAAACAAATTCAACTAAAGACAAATTTCCTACACTTACCAATATGTATTGATACAAATTTGGAATAAGTTGATTTTCCTCATGGTTCATACCACTACGGAAGTGTGTAACTCCAACATCTGTTTATAAACTATAACGTAGGTCACTTTGTGGGATTAAAATATGGCCCATAGATAGCATTCCAATCCCTCCAATTTCCTTGGATGTATAGAAGATAACAGGAGGAAACATAATTTACGAAACATAAATTTTCAGAATAATATTCAAATTTAACCAGGAAATTTAAGTTTATTGAGTATTTCCTTTATGCATATTATTTTCCTTTTCCTATGAAAATACACAAGATACCTACTTGGCATCTTGGAGTTCAAACCAATATTTATACGTGTTTGAATTTTATTTTCACATTTGACAAGGAGATCAAGAAGCTCTTGTGTATGCATTGTTGCTTCATGGAAATAGGTTATGAGCTCTGCACCAATCAAAGAAGACAAACTGGTATGTAATAAATGTATAAAATATGAAAATGTATTCAAATTGACAATCTAAAATAGTTTGGAGCATCATGCAAGCAGAGGCATGAAAAACTAGTATAGTTCAGTATGAAATAACTAGAAGCACTTACCTATTAGTGCAGTATTCCATTTGTTTACTATTTTGGTAAAATTTGTTGACCCTGATGACATGAGGATCTGCCTAACACGATTCTCAAACATCTTCATGTGTTCATCATCAACTCGCAAGAAAGCAACAACAATGCACTCTTTAGTCTGCTCATTTTGCAAATTCTAGACTCCATCCTTCGTATTGCTAAATGCTTCTTGAGACATTCTTATCTTTTGTAATATTCAAACTTCAAATCCACACCTACACATAAAAAGTCGTTAATTTTTTTTATCTTTTATCCTTTTGCATAAAACATATAACTTATCAATACATGGAAACAAATAATTTGGGTGGCTAGGGAGGACTTACATGCTGAAAATCAAATTTGGGTTGTATTTACTATAAACAGGGACAAATTTTTCTCCCATTCTGATGTTGTGATACTACAAGGGAATTTGTTCTTTATATCCTAGAAAACTCTCCTCCCAAGATTAACTACAAAATATTCAAGAGACCAAACGGTTGATTGTAGATTTGAGTAAATCAGGTGCCTCGAGATTTTACTAAAAGAAATAAAAACAACAAAACAAGGGAAAAAACACCACTTTAACATCATGTTTCATCAACCTCATGTGAGCATCTCTAGGCTAACACTTTTTGTTGTTGTAACCAACCATGTTTTCATTGTTAGGATCTGGATTTCTGTAAGGTAGCATTGGATAAGATCCCTTGCCTCTTCATGAGTGAATCTAAAAAGAATGTGCACCTTGTCAATATAATGAGAATACAATATTATAGGATGCATCGTCTCCACTTTAATATCTCGATAAGTAATAAATTCATTTGGCATCTGTAGAGGACCAGTTATTTCACTTGCCCGAGTCAAACTAAGGACCAAGAGATCCAAGACCAAAACATAATATTACACAACAAAGGAGGCAAATTGAAGACCTCGAATCAGCCCATATGAATTGGTATGGCTCATATATTTGTATGATAGAACAATGTTGTTTTTTGTAGTGACATAATCAACAATGTTGTGGTCGAGCACCAAATGCAAAGGCCTATAATAATTATTAATTTAGATTCTAGAAAAATAATTGAATTAAAAGAAAGATTTTCAGTACTCACAAACTAACAACATAAAACAAAAAATTACTTGTTTAACATTGTCAGATATATTTTTTCAAAGAACTTTTCAAATTTTGTCTGAATCATCACAACACATTGACCTTCACTAGTATTCCATATATCCTACAAATTATTGATTCCTTGACACCACTTATATACCAAAAGTGGAGGTGGCTCTAAATTTGTAGGTTTGATCCAGTTTGGAAAGAGATGGCATTTGTCACCTTCATACCAAAGATATTGATCAAGATATGCATCTGTAATTTTCTCAAGAGGTTCAATTTCATACACAGGGATCAGATAGCTATACAAGTCCATAAACTCAATGCCCACCTGCAATGTGAAACACAACCAGTTATTAGAAACCTAGGCAGACAACATCTCAACACCATTGATTTAGCATCTGGAAGTGATTAATTATACAACTTACTTCTTTGAAGGCATGTTGTGTAAGCAGATGACATTTGATATGTGATAATGCCTCATGTGGATTATCATATACTTGATCGATAAGACCCAACTCTTCCCTTTGTTGTTGATTTAATCAAACAGCAACACTATAAGATTCTTTCAATCATTCAAGTGCTAGTATTAGGAGTTTGGTATCATGTTTATATGACAATGGTGGAAAAGGAATGGGAGAAAATTTTCTCGATTCTAGCCAATGCACTATAGTGGTATAGATGGCCACAACTTCCTCAGGTGTTACATAGGGGCCATATTTCAAGTAATTATGTTTCTATTCCTGTTAAGAAATCAACATAATTGATTAGTAATTTATAAACCTCTTTGATATTGAACATTACAAATTGTTCCATTCAATATAGTGTAGGGGAAATAAAATCATGCATTCTCTGCTTTCAGCCAAAGACGTGTGAACCTTCCTAGATTTTTCTGACATACTATCTTGTCCACAGTTGCACCATGCCTTATATGTTCACGATTATAATGAGCAACATTAGTCCACCAGTCTTCTTTTGATTTTACATAATGAAGAATCATATTCTCAATTGGCACTAGTAGGCCAGGCACCTGGAGTACCAAAGAAGTTATCTTATTTATAAACTTGAGATATAACAAAGAACATAAATAAAGAAAACAGTCAAATTTGTCATGCTTAATTGAAATCTCTATTACCACATGTACCTTCCAGGGGATGTTTTCCTTCCAACAGTGCCAGGCTTCACTCAAATGTTGCAAAATGGTGTGAGATTTGTTCTTCTTGATGCCCTCTATCACAATATGACCGAGTATGTCAGCAATTAGATAAGACAATCACTAAGAGACTCAGAAATTGCATAACACTAAAACAAAATAGAGGGAGAAACAAGGATGTAGAAACTTCAAAGAAAACAACCAAATTAATCATTACAAAATGAGCTAGGAAGAGGAGAAATAACATGCCCATCAAGGGTTGAACATATATATAATAGATTAAATCAAGCCTATTTACTATTAACATCGAAGTGATTTCAATCTAATTGATACATTCCAAACAACAGAAACATCACTTTCCTGCCAGTTATCACAGAAGGAAAAAATTAAAATCACTTGGCATTGCATCAAGAACATCATGATAGCTGCTCTAAGCTCCAAATCAAAATGACTTTCATCCCTTTATTTCATCGCAGCGTTTGCCACTCCCTTTGAATGACAACCTTCAAACTTTTGTGCAAGTTTCCAAGCCACCTTTCTAGTAGTGGTACTATACCACGTAGGAAAAACAACCATGCTCTCCACATTGGAGCCCAAAATCCACATTCAGGTCCTTTCCCAATAGGCCGAGTGTTAAAGCAATAATAAATCAAATGCTTCAGATCTTTACACATTCGTATTTGCCACATAAGCCAATACTTGTAATGATACATACCAGTCAATTGCCCTACATGTGAAAATGTATATTGTAATCTGTTTGCCAACTAGAAAGCATCTACATTTCCTAGTTAAAATTGGATATTTGCATTAACAACTAGTTTTGTTAGTTACAAAATTTCATGACATAAATGGAAATCATTTCTAAAACATGACTTCTTACGCTCCTTCATTGTGAGTGTCTTCACAGGCTTCAGATTGAAATTGTAATCAAGATGAAAATAATTCAAGTTCTTTCGATGAATAAGAAGATTCAACATATAGTAACCTTGTCTACAAACTTGAAGCCCAACCTCTGCCCAATCTAGCTCAGTTGTCTAGAAAAAATTGGTAGCTTGTAGGGAACAAAACAAGTATTTCTTCTTTTGATCCTTTGGAGGCCTGTGATGAAATTCATTCAACACATAAAATTTTAGGAGCTTATGATAGCTCACACAAACCTTCATTGGATATGTGGGAGGACTGCATGACATGAAACATTCAAGGAATCAAATCCATGGCACATGCAAAACACAACTAAAGAACATGAATATGTGTCATGCATTAGAAAAATGCATACCAGTGTTCCTTGTACCAATCAGAAACAAGAGGAATATCTTTTGCTTGTCACATATGACCTGATCACATATTGAATGGGCATGGAGAAAACAATAATGAAATACTAGAAGTTGTTGTATTTGTGTAAAGTGGTGTATCATGCAACAAAGGTTCCACACCTTCTAGAACAAAAAAATTATTGTATTAATCTTCCTCATAAGTTTTCCTCTCATGACGATTAGTCTTATGGGAATAAATTGGATGAATCAGAGGATCAAAATAAAATGTTGGTAAATATGGATCTTCAGTTTTTATGTACATCACCATGGGACTGTGATATACACAAAGCTTAACTTTCTTAGGCTTGTTGTTGTAGAGATGAGGAAATGCAATTCTATACTCTGTCCGAAGTGGAGAGAGGATAATAAGCTTATTAATATCATTGAATTAATTCTAGTCTTCATCACCCTTCTCCATATCTCGGTACAAAGGCTCAAACTTTGGTCCTCCTATTGTTAAAATAGACATGTCAGTAAAAGTATGAACGTGATTGCAGAAATAATAGTTATGACAAGAGAAAACAAAATAGATGATCAAAGATTGAAACAACAATTTTCTGGGCATAGACTTCATAATACCTAGTATGCACATGTTCAATGTTTTTTCTGTCTAAATTGACTCCATATCAAAGAGATAGAAATAGTTTTTATCACTCAAGTCAAAAAGTATTTGTCCTATGAGACGACGCAAAGTTTCCATGATGGGAAGTGATAACTGCCACCTTCTATAACTAGGCCCATTTATGCTCATTGATGATGATATTTCTGCTCATAAGCCTCTCATGCATGATGATGACACATACTGATGAGTTAGCTTTGAAGAAGGATACATGCAAATTTTGAAAAAAGAAAGGTTTGTTTTAGACTTGTTAATGAAAAAGGATTAGTTGAAAGAAAGGAAAGATTAATAATTAGTCAAAAACAATTCAGACTAGGAGAAAAGACCCAAAAGTGTCCAATTCTCATTTCCAACAAGTTTTGATGAAACTAAGCCCAGAAATAAAGCACTGTGAACAGGTGTAATATTACCCGTGCTACAGATTCTAGATAAAATTAGAGCATGATATTTTCATTCTATAGCATGCACAAAAATCTGAAATAACAACACTCTCCTTTACAGGCCCAACACCCTTTGTGATAACATCATACCAGCATCATAACAATATTTGTTGTAGGTTATCTATGCTCTTAGATAGTAGATATCACAGCCACTTTTTGATAGGACAAGCACCTTTTAAAGACTTCTTTCTAAAGCACTGGATTGAAGATGAAGTGTGCCTTAATCAATTGAGAGGTTGAAAGGGTCCTTTATGGGTTGAAGAAAGAAACATGTGCATAGTAATCATGGGTTGATGAGTACTTACTGAGTTTGGGTTTCACCAAGATTGGTACAAGCATTCAGTCCGCCACCCGGCCAGAAAAACCACAACAACATGCTCTGCCGTCCATCATTGAACCTGCGAGTACACAGTTTACCTACTTAATCCAGGTATTTATCCATTTTGCCCTACAACCCTACAATTTCTGTTTTTCACTAAGAATTCTACCAGCGAAAGCCAAATTTCGATTTAAAAGCAATCTGTAACTACCACAAAAGCCCCCGAAACTGTTATTTAGTCCATTTTTTCCACAGAAAGCCCCAATTCCAGTTTGAATACACAAGAACCAGACATGGAAACTCCCATAGCCCTGAATGTCGTGCCCATTAATACACCCCATAAAGATTTAGATTATCTATCCCTGGCCGACAAAGATTTCCAAATAAAAGATTTATCTAGTGACACAAACCGTCTTCCTGCCTTTTGCCAAGTCAAAGAAAGCTATCTAAACAAGTTTGACATCTTTGGACTGTTGGAATGTAATCTTCCCATGTATTTCCTCCCCTAAATCCATGTTTTCCCAGAAATAATTCATCATTGTTGTGCTAACTATGACCCTGTCCATAGAGCAGTTATGTCCCCATCCCAGACTGTTCTTTTTCCCATAACTGCTAAGTCCATTAATGAAATGATACAGTTCCACTCCACTGAGCCCCTTGCTCCTCTTTCCATGGGTTATCTACTTGAAAAATCATCTCAATTGCCCACATCAGAGATAAATCATATTGCTCAAACCTTCATGCTACCAAAGCACCAGCCTAAAGGTCCACCTCCTTATCTGCAGACTTTTTCCACTGACACTAGCAGACTCATTGTTGAAATGATATCCCTGATCATGGGATTCAATTCCAGTGAATATGTTGATGACATCACCTTAGTTTTAATGTCAATCTTTACTCCAGGACAACCACTTGCTGTCAGATATGACTATGCCACTTTCATTGCCAACAAAATCCATGATCAATTCATAAGTTTGTATAGGGAAGGAGTCTTCAAATATACATCTTTTATATACCATCTTTTGTTGTATCATCAACCAAATAGCTTTTCTTTCCCCATCAGGAAATTGGACTCAAAAGGAAATCGAAGGTCTGTGATTTTTTGGAGTTCTATCTTTCATAAAACCAGTGAGTCCCCTTATACTTATAATGAGTTCATTGAATGGTTTGTACATCCAGCAGCCACTTTATTGATAGGAGTGCCCCCTCCTAGGATCACTGGTGACATGAAGAAGATTCTGCAGCTCTCCAAACAGTACAAGATAGGTGATTGGTACCTATATGAAAATCACAGAGAGATCAGGATGTATGGGTGTGAACTTTGCCCTTTCAAATTGCCTAAATATATGACCATGAGATTATTTGCACTAGAATATTTCAGACAGATCATAAATGCAGAATTAACCCACTTCTGTGACACAAAGAAAAAGGCTCAGCTAAGGATCAAAAACTAGTTAGGCCCTTTTGTCATCAATTCTAGAGATGCCTGGAAAGAAGCTGAAAAGATTTTAGAAGACCACTTTAGATTGAAGAAAAGTTTCTGGTGGGTGCCATATGACCCAAATAGTTTCATAAGTGACAGAAGGGTAAGAAATAGACTGTCAGTTTATATACATCATAAGATCCCAGAAATTGAACAGTTTGCAAATCAGGATATATGGGTAGAAGGGACCCTAGTAGAAGAGATTAGTGAACAGGAAAAGATGGAAAATACTATGAGATATCTTGAGAAAACCCTTGACCTAGATTCTTTTGGGCAGGTATTTTTCAAGCTATCTCAAGGGCCAGAAAAGGGGGCATCCATTGCTAGAACTTCTCAACAACCTCCACCAGAAGTCAACATACCAGCCACAGGCACACATAAAGGAGAGGAAGTAGAGACCACAGAACAGCCCACAATGACAGATCAGCCTAGAAAGTCCAAAGAACAGGGTCAAGTACAAACTCCTCCACCTCAAACCAAAGCAGTGGAAACTCCAGTTTTTCAAACTCCTCTAAATGAGGAAAGAGGCAAAAAGAGGGACAGGGAAACCACTACTCCTGCCAGTAGACCCATGGAACAGCCTGGGACTAAAAGACAAAGATTGAATCCTCTGTCAGAAGAGGAAATGATGAAAGAGACTAGAGACAGCCACAGAGAAGAAAGGGCAGTGAGCCAGCAAACTTCTCCATTGGGAGAAACATCTCTTAGCTCACAGAGGCAAGAACTAGAAAAGCAACACAGTGCAGAAGTATCCTCCGGCAGGCCACAGAGGAAAGAAACTTCAGATATCAAGAAGACATTCATAGAAATAAAAGCCAAGAATGATCCAGTAAGACTGCAAATTTACAATCAGTATTTGAAAATGGCCCCTACAAACCAGCAGAGATTGATGTCAGCTTATGACATTCAAGAAGGCAAGATGATAATGATTTATTTCAAGCCAAATGTGCAACATCCTCAGTCATCAGCAGACAATATCGGGACAAATCTAGTCTTGGAAAAGGATATTAATCCTTTGGATCAGATTGAGCTTCACAAGAAAACTGGGGAGATGGTCTATTCCACATTGGCTGACAAAGCAATGTTGGCCCACAAGCTACAAAATTCCTTGGATAATACAGCTGCTCAACTTCATTTGGAGCCTTCTCCCTAGCCAAGGATAACAGAATCAAATCATTAGAAGAGATTATCATTGGATTGGGACATGATCCCAAAGATGCCAAAGGCATATAGGCTCTAGTCAAGAAGAAGGAAGAGGACATTGCTTCCCTGAGGAAACAGTTCAAGCTACCACCTTCAGGGCATCCTCAGACAGCAGATGTTATACAACAGAAATCAGAAGAAGATATGATGGACCTGCTCCTGAAACTTAATGAAAGATTGAATGATACGGAGCAGGCATTAGAGAAAGCATTGAAGGAAAAGTAGGGAGATTCAACCTCCCATCCTCCTGAAGTAATTCCTACAGGTACATCAACAACAGGCCATTTTGTACTTAGAACAGCATTGGCTCCAAATGTCCCAACAGCCACAGCAGAGGTGATTACAGGTACATCAACAGCAGCAATAGCAACAGGCAGCAGTACTAATATGAGCACTGAAGAATTGATAAAGGCCATGGAAGAAATGAGATTACAAGTCACAGAATTAACATAAGTAAAGGAAAAATTGGCAAAGATAGAAAGTAATTATGATAAATCCAAAATAAGTGTTGTAGAGAAAACAAGGGAGATCAAAGCTTTGGAAGGTAAAGTTAAAACATTAGAACAAGAGCTCACTCTTGACAAGCCCCTGGCAGAAATCAGGAAAATCCTCTGGGCCAACATCATTCAATCTATAAATGATGTGTGGGCATCTATCCAAGTGATTTATGAACAGATTGATTTAGTGAAAGCAGCACATGTAGAAATTCAAAGGAAAAGAGAAGAGTTAGGACAAATGCCTAAACTAGCCAATAGGCTTATACATTTTTTGAATAACAGAAATAAGGAACAATTGGAAGCACTTGGCATCCCAGACAGGACAGACACCATTCTGGAAATCAAAAGGGTGTTAACTAAAAGAACTTTGATGCAGAATTTAGAAAGAAGACGTCAAGATATGCAGGTGGAAATTAATTCTTTCATGGAGAAATTCACAGTTTTGTGGAGTAAAGGGTTACCAAGTCCTTTGGTCAATGACAGGTTAATGAAGCACATTGCTTATCTAGATAAATTGAATAAGTATGTTGGAAATCAAGCTAGCTCATCAATAAGTGCATCAGGAACAAAACCACTTCCCACAGGTCGAGTTCTCTATGACAGCTTGGAGAACTTATTCTATATTGAACATGAGGTAAAACACTTGTTTCAACTCCAGCCTAATTTTTTCAAATATACAAAAACTGATGAGACTCTGAGGAAACTTCAGAAACACAGATTGCCAGAGCAAAAATGGTGGGAAGACATATTGATACTTTTGTAAATTTACTTTTGGTAAAATGTAAATTTTGGGCTTTTACCATAGCAAGCTGAATAAAGATGAAAAGGGGTCAAATAGGTTGAAGTGTATCAGAACAGGTGAAAAGTATTGGTCAAAACAAGGCAGCTAGCACAAAGTTACTAAAGAGGACAGTAGCAAGCCAAATAAAAGGGCCTGCCTCCAGCACATTCAGCGAGAATAGGAACAGCACATCATCAGTTCACCTTTCTCCTATCTTCGAGACTAAGTGTCTCTATTTTTCTGTAAAAATAATTAGTCATCACTAGAATATATCTCACTCTGTTATGAGATATTTTTGTAAATATTTTTTGTATAAATACCCCCTCAATTGGAGTATTGAGGGTGGATTCTTAGACATTGCTGTAATATTGACTATTTTGGAATAAAGTGTTGATTGGACCAACTTTGTGGCTTGCTGGATGAAGAATTGGAGCTAAGGAATTTTCTCAGAATTCTTGAGTCAAACATCAGATCAATAAGTTTATCTATACCTTGTGTTTTATAGTTTTCCTTGTTTAAAATATCATCTATGTTTCACCTCTGAATGATAAATGAAAAAGAATAACTCAGAATTTGCTTAACTGCACTTTGTTTTCAATCATTATTATTCTCAATGTTTTCTTCTGAACTAGTATAAACAGAGAATTCTTGATTGCTCATGTTTCCTAGTTTGTTCATTTTAGTCATTTAATAAAGAATTCTTAATTGCTCTTTATTGATGGTTAGTCATATTCTGCTCATCTAAAGTATGTTAAAGGATTCTTAGTTGCCCTTTAACCCTTTAAGCCCATTCCATCTTTCAGTCTCTAATTGTTCTCTGTTTGACTACCTTGCTCTATTAAACCATCCTTTGTGAAGAAACCAATTCTAGTTAAGCCATTTTCTTTGACTCCATTAGCCCAATGGACTAAGCTACTCAATCTTACCCCTTTGCTATTGAATCTCACCACCCAAATTCAATCAAAACCCCTAAAACTTCACAACTAGCCTAAAACCTTTCAAAAAAAAAACTAAATAACAAAGGGAGAGCCCTCTCTGGATACAGATTGGCTAGAATCTGTATCTAAAAGATTGGTTTGTGGTTACCTCGAATTTACTTTCCCCTTCTTACAACTTCTGGGAAAATCTGAGTGATAACATAGTGGCGACTCCGCTTGGGACTCTGAACATTTTGTTTGTTTCTATTGTTTACTTTATAAACTACAGACGGAGCCTAAAGTTAGCCAAGTAGCCTTTGAAATGCTTTTGCTTTGCAATTGCAGAAGTAAATGAATGTTGCTACAGTCTATCTTCGGTCTAGTTTATGGTTTGAACACCTAGTTTCAAATTTTTGATCAGTTCCTTTTATTTTCCAATAAGTCTTTAAGAAAGTTCCAAATCCCATATCTAAATCTTTTTAAATAAACTGTAAGAAGTTGTTTTTCCTAATCCATTTAAAGAAAAAACCCAAAAATACACCTAGAAACCTGGCTTCAGAAAGGACTCGTTACACCAGAGCTAACCCTGATCCAAATCCACCAAAAGTGTTTGAAAACCCTAATATGATCCCTAGGATTCTTAAGAAGCAAGAAAACCAAGAGAATTCTGCTAGTTCACGGCCTCTACATAGATCAGCATCCTGTCTAGATAAGTGGATTTACCTTGAGGAGGAACCTTTTGATGAGTATTTTGAGACTTCTTTATTTGTAACCTTTTCTGAATCTGCCTTAGCCCGCACGGTTCATGATCCTTCATTCATTGAAAATTTACAATTTGAGGTTGTCACTTCACATCTTGACAGACATTTGCAAAATTCCATTCAATCTGAACTTACCTCTGTAGGAACATCAAACCTTTCTGTTATTACTTCAGCCTCTCCAAGTTCATCTCAACCCCAAGCCACCCCTTCCACCCCTCCATCTACCACTCATATTCATATTGTTATCCCTACTCAACCATCTGTCACATCTACCCCTCTAGCTATGGCAAACAGATACACTCCTCTGCACTTACCTGCCAACCCAGGGGCTATGCCCCAAGACTATCAAATCAAAATCACTCCTTTTGATGGCACTTGCACCTACACAACTCAACAACATACCAAGAAAATGACTGATTATTTTGAGATATATGAAGTTGATGCTGATGATGTTAGAATGAGGATATTTGTTCAAAGTTTAACTAGAGATGTCAGAACATGGTTTAGAGCCCTCCTTGCAAACAGTATTAATGACCTACAAGCTCTTTATCAGACATTCTTGAATAGATGGGAAAAGAAGAAAGACCCTCTCCATATTTTGTCAGAGTATGAAGCCTTGAAGAGGGGAACACAAGAAACTGTACAAGACTACTGTACTAGGTTTAATAATGTTTACAATGCTATCCCTCAAAACCTTAGACCTCCTCCAGATTTGGCATTAATCAAATTCCCTGATGGATTTGATTCAGATATGGCATACCAACTGAGGGAAAGAGCTCCTCGAACCCTAGAAGAAATGCAAAGCATAGCTGTTAGCGTTGAAGCTAACCTAATATCCAAAAGAGCTAGAGCTAGAGCTGAAAGGAGGATACCTTTGAAAGAAGAACCTTCAGCCTTTGAACAAAAACTTGATGCTATTATCAAAGGTATGGAGAGATTAGGAGATAGAGTAGAGACAATCGAAAGGAAATCCCCTTGGGATGGACAACCTAGCAACACTGGGAGAAATCCAAATTTCAGGAAGAACCAAAATCAGAATACTAGGAAGATTGGCCCTGATCAAAATCTTAGGCCCCCTTTCCAAGAAAATTATGCTGAAGCCTCCACTTCTGATGAACCAACAAAAGATACCCAAATCAATTTGATGGGACTCAACAATGGAGAACAAATTTTCTTGACCCAAGATGATCAAGAAGCTTACATTCATAAACAATTCCAAACCTAGTTAGGTGAATCATTTGACTTTAGGGAGGGATATGATACTTCCATTTATGAAGTCCATAAACAATACAATCTAAGGATCAGAAGAATAGATGTCCTGGAAACTAATAAATAGAAAGCCACCAAGCAGCCTAACAAAGGTAAGGCCAATAATATCCCTATACATATTCTTTCAAGAATAGACCCTAACCCAACTATTGAAGATGTGTCAGATAATCAACCCAATAATAGGCAACTTTCCACTTCTATTCCCTCTAAAGGAAACGTGGAAGAACCTCCAGAAGTTGATGTTGAAACAACTTCTGCCCATAACCCCACTCCTGAAAAGGAGAAAAACACAGAGAACACTGATGAAAAAGAGAATCTAGCTGTCCGGAATGCAAGAACTCAGTTTGAAAAGCCCGTTAATCTGGAAGCTGAAGTAGGCAAATTAAAAATAGTTGTTCCACAGTTTGAACGAGCTAAACATGATGTTTATAGAAGCCAAATTAACAAGTCACTCAAAATCTCAATTAATGAAGATTCGGTAACTGTTTTTGATGATCAGCCTAAATTAATTTTTGGCCCTGAAGTGAATGGTAAATCAATAGATGGAGGAGTCCCTCCTTTCTATGTGAGTCTGAACATACATGATAAGATACTTCATAATGCCATGTTTGATTTTGGTGCCTCTCATAACTTAATGCCTAAATCTGTAATGGAGAAATTGGACTTAGACATCACCAGATCATATAAAGACCTCTTTTCCTTTGATTCAAGTCAGGTCAGATGTTTAGGTTTAATCAAAGACTTATGTGTGTCACTAGTTCAATATCCTGCCAAAACAATTCTAATGGACATAGTAGTAGCTGACATTCCACTTAAGTATGGCATGTTATTGTTTAGGTCTTGGGGTGCAAAGCTCCAAAGATCTCTACAACTAGACATGTCTTATGCTACTATTTCAGTATTTGGTCAACCCAAGAAATTGTACAGAGAAACCTTAATGAAGTACGTTGTAAGTAGTCAGGAGAAACCTCAAAATTTCCCTATTTACTCAGTTCACTCTGATATGGACTCTTTCATTCTCTACAATGCTGAAATTGATCCTTCAACTGAATTGGAAGTTTTAGAAGAACCAAAATAAATTGCATATGATAAATCTAGTGTTCAAATACATGAAATTTTTGAAAACCAGGAAACATCAGACACCAAAGAGAAAATAGAAGAAAGAAAAGAACCAAATCTCCCTATTAAACAGATTTCTGAGACTCCTAACACAAATTATGAACATGAGATTCTCTGGCACTTAGAATTTGATGGTTCAGTTAACAAATTAGGAGTAGGAGCAGGAGTCTAGGTGCATAATCTTGAGAACAACCATGCTGAAGGCCATGCCTACAGATTAAACTTTAGATGCACCAATAATATGGCAGAATATGAAGCCCTGTTGCTAGGACTTAAATTGGTTAAGAAATTAGGAGCAATTAGGGTGCCTGTCTTAGGAGATTCTGAGTTAATAGTTCAGCGGATTAAAGGACAATATTCAAGAAATGATCCCAGACTGAAGTATTATAGAGACACAGTGATAGAGATTCTCAACACATTTTTGGAAACTAAGCTTGCCAAGATCCCAAGAAAACACAATTTGAAAGCTCACAGTCTGGCAATGTTTGCTAGCACCTGCAAGTTACCATTTGAACCCAATCATCAGTTCATAGCTGAGATTAGACATAGGCCAACTATACCAGACAATTTAAAAAACTGGCAAGTGTTTGATGGTGATAAGCAGATTAACAATTTCTTAACCTTAGATGAGGAATTTTGTAACATAAACATAGATGTAGATACAGTAAATGAATTTGATCAAACCAACAAGATAGAAACACACATTTCAGCAGAAAGTGCAACTCAAATGCTGCATCCAACAAAATTTACCAAACAGGAAATGCAGGAACTTCAAGAGATGGATATTGATGAAATTGTTGAAGGAGAATCTGAAGTAATCAATTTGAAAGACAATCATTTGCCTCAGGGCTTAACACCTTTGGAAGATCTTTTTTATTTTATTGATATTCCTAAAAAACCAAGATGGAACCCTTAAGAGCAGATATTGAGGATTATAATTTGGGAACTGAGGATGATCCTAAAATAGTAAAGTTATCCAAATCTTTGCCCCCTGACCAAAAACTCAAATATGTTGAGCTAATGAGAGAGTTCTAGGATGTCTTTGCTTGGAGTTATGAAGACTTGAAATCTTATGACACCTCCATAATTCAACACACAATACCTCTGAAGGAAAACCAGAAACCATTCAAGCAAAAGCTTAGGAGAATCAACCCTGTACTTCTGCTCTTAATTGAAAAGGGCATCAAACGAATGTATGTAGCAGGAATAATTGCTCCTATCAGGTTTTCAGAGTGGATGCCTAATTTAGTACCTACTAGGAAGAAAACTGGAGAAATCAGATTATGTGTCGACTTAAGGAATGTTAATAAAGTTTCTCTGAAGGACAATTACCCCTTACCCAAGATGGGTCACATTTTACAGAGGGTGGTAGGAGCCTCTAGGATTTCACTCTTGGATGGGTTCTCAGGCTATAACCAGATTCTGGTTCATCCTGATGACCAGGAAAAGACTGCATTTACAACACCATGGGGTACATTCAAATATGTTAAAATGCCATTCGGACTGAAAAATGCAGGGGCAACCTTTCAGAGGACAATGGACATAGAGTTTGCAAAGGAAATTCATGATTTTCTGGTTATATACCTAGATGACCTGACTATTTTTTCTAAATCAGATCAGCAACACTTGGATCATCTGAAACAAGTATTCTTGAAATGTAGAAAATATGGTATTTCCTTAAATCCTAAGAATTCATTGTTTGGTCTAGAGGAAGGCAAACGTTTAGGCCATATCATCTCCAAAGAAGGTATCAGAATTGATCCTACTAGAATAGAAGCTATTCTGCAGATACCCCACCCCATAAATGTTAAAGAACTTCAAGCTTTCCTAGGAAAGATCAATTTTTTGAGAAGATTCATCTCTAATTTAGCTAAATTAATTAGATTGCTTAATAATATGTTGAAAAAGGATTCTAGTATTAGTTGGACAATTGAAGCCAAGCAAGCTTTTGAGGAAATTAAAATGGCTTTGACTAGAACACCGGTCTTAAAAAATCCAAAGTTTGATAGAGATTTCATAATATTTTCCTTTGCATCAGAACACACCATAACTGTTGTTTTACTACAAAAAGATGACCAGGGATGTGAAAAACCAATAGCCTTTTTTAGTAAAGCACTTAGGGATGCACCACTGAAATACAAAATCATGGAAAAACAGGCCTTTGAACTGGTGAAAGCTATTAAAGACTTTAGAGTTTACATATTGTATTCCCATGTAATAGCCTATGTGCCAAATGCTGTTGTCAAAGACATCTTAACTCAAGATGGAATTGAGAGCAAACGAGGTAAATGGATTGCTGCTATATTGGAATATGATATTGAAATTAGACCTACAAAGCTTATAAAAGGACAGGGATTGGCTAAAATCATGACTGAAACAAACTGTCAAGCCCTAGACATTAATGAATTGGATCATGAACAGGGGATGGCGACTCCACAAATTAGCCAGGCCTTCTTAGATTCACCATGGTATGCTGATATAACTTATGTATTATTAAACTTGCAGGCTCCTCCAGGGTTATCCAGGACAAAGAAAAGATTTTTAAAGTTGAAAGCTACAAAATTATGTATTTTAGATAATGCTTTATTTTGGAAAAATCATGAAGGTATTCTATTGAACTGTTTGATAAAAGAAGAAGCTGACAAGGTTCTCCAAGAATTTCATGCAGGAGACTGTGATAGACACCTTTACTGGAAGGCAACTGCAGACAAGATCCTGAGGGCTGGATTTTATTGGCCAACCTTGTTTACCGATGTAAAGAAATTTGTCACTGCTTGCCACAAATGCCAAATTTTTTAGGGCAAGAGAAAACTACTACCTTTACCCCTGAGACTAATCTCCACAGAAAAACCCTTTCAACAATGGGGCTTGGACTTCATTGGAGAAATCCATCCTCCATCTTCTGGTCAACATAAATGGATTCTCACTGCCACAAATTATTTCACTAAATGGATAGAATCCATTCCCTCTAGACAAGCCAATGATACTGTGATTATAGGATTCTTAGAAACCAATATCTTGTCTAGATTTGGTTGTCCTGAGAAGATCATAACTGATAATGATGTTGCCTTTAAATCTAAGAAAATGATAAGTTTCTGTAATAAATACCATATTGCTCTAGGCCATTCCACAGCTTATTACCCTCAAGGTAATGGTCTAGCTGATTCTTCCAATAAAAGCCTAATTAACATCATTAAAAAACTATTGGAAGAAAACAAGAAAAACTGGCACAAGAAACTTACCAATGCACTATGGGCAGACAGACTTACTACAAATAAATCCATTGGGACTAGTCCTCATGAATTAGTATATGGTATGGAAGTTGTATTTTCTTCATCCTTAGGAGTTCCAGTAATGAAACTACTTCAAGAAGCTCAAGTGGAGCCCAATGATATTCAAAGGAGAATAAATCAGACCATCTATTTGCAGCAGACCAGAGAGGAAGTGTATCATAGATCTCAAGTGGTACAAGAGAAACTTAAGAAAATATTTGATAAAAGAACCAAGGCATAGGACTTCTACATTGGAGAAAAAGTTTTAAGATGGAATTCCAGGAGAGAGGACAAGGGAAAACATGGGAAGTTTGACTTCTTATAGAAAGGACCTTTTGTTATCCATGCTTTACAAGCGAACAATACCTACTATCTTAAAAACTTGGATGACACAGGAACCGAAGAAGGACCAGTTAATGGTCAGATGCTGAAGCATTACTATGATCCCACTTTTTAATATATTCTGATTTTAACATGTAAATACTATATCCTTAGTAATGTCACAGTTTGGATTGGATAGTAACTTGCTAGAGTTGAAGCCCGGAGAGAAGGCCCTAAGCTTCAAAAAGACTACTGTCATACATACAATAAAGCAACTAGCAGAAGGAGATTTCAAAGCACAGTCAAAATCATTTAGAAGGCCATCTGACCTACTATTCTTGACTTTCCACCAGGAAAATCCATCCCCAAGTGGAGCCAATGTTATGCTCCTATACCAATAGGTGTCATATTTCATGATTGACTTGATGAGCTCTGTAATATGTCCACACCTTTCCTGTTGCAAAGGTTTCCATATTGTCAAAAAATCAAAAAATTTAAAAAATGTAAAGAGGGTATACCCTAAAAGAAAAATCAAAGGGTAAAAAGAATAAAATGGTCAAAAAAATGAGAAGAAATGAACCCCAAAAAAAAATAAACCAGGAAAGTGTGCAAGTCTAAATGCCACTACTATTTCATATTCCGTAATAAACAATTGTGTGCAACTTGTTAATCTTATGCCACAATTGATGAAGGGTCAAACTATTCAAACTTGGCTCTTTCATCTTTCAATTGCATGCTGTAGAGATAGAGAATACAATCTGACCAAACTATTTAATCTTAGCAGATAAGTAGATAGGTAGAGTGAATAAAAGGAGCTCAACAGTTTAATCTGAGCCCTTGGATGTAATAAAGTTAGATTTAGATAGACTTCCATATGTAAAAGAAAAAGTGTGATAAGGGTTTGCCAGTCTAAGTGCACCCTAATAAAGAAGAAAAAATGTCAGGCTTAAGTAGGTAGGGTAGGTAGATGATGTTGCAGAAAGATAATTGTGATGAAAAATGCTTCCAAATGTGTTGAGTTTTACTTTTCTCACCAGTGCAAGGCATACATTACACTGGGTGCATTTCAAGCAAGGCAAGGATAAATAACTAACATCCATTCACATTTTCCCCTAAAGATTTCACTAATTCCCCCTAAAGTGTTAAGGACTTTGAAAATTAAAGGGGCTCAGAGCATTTCTCTGACTTCTAGAGGGACCGGACCCTCAGCCCAATGATCTAAAAGCCTAAGTACTCAGAAATCATCCATCCATCATTCATTTCATTTCATAAAGTTTGCCTAAGTAAAACCCTATTTACTTAGGAAAAATGCAAATACTTCTCATATAACCCCTTTTTTCATCCTTAGCCTAAGTTTAAATGTGAAGTTTTAACGTTTTAACTTAGCGCTTGTTCATTATATTTATTCATATTAACTTTTAACAGTTCTTATATAATTCCCATATAAGATTTTCCCTTTCCCATATTATGTAATTAAATAAAATTCCCGCATTACTATATATCCCGACCCGATGGTATATAACCATCATATAAATAAGGATTAATAAGTTTATCTGAAACTTATTAAGAACCTACCCTGCCGCACCACATTGGATTAATTAACCATTCAGGTTAATTAATAACCAACCCCTTAACCAATAAAAATGCCCCCGAGACAATTTAACGTTGTTAATATATCGGTCCCACCGCAAATTAACACCTCGCTCAACTTCATTACCCGTCAACCGTCCGATCTCGGCCTTTACATCCAATGGTTGATGATCATATCGTAACCACCCTTCCTGCCTCGCTTTAAGTCGCGATCGCCTGGCGGTTTTCCGCCCGTACCTTTGCCACGCGTCACTCGCTCCATATGCTCACTTGCCCTCCGTCTGAAACCACCCGACACCAAAATCGGTGTGGGGAAAACCATTTACCACCCTCCATGTGATGACAAAACGTCTAATCACGCTGACGTCACTCGCCCAATAAATGCAAAAAAATACCCGCCAAACCAATTTCCATTAAAAGAGAAATAAAATGTCATTTTCGCTGTAATGCGTTGCGAACTGTTCTTCATGCAAAATAACATTCAGTCGACTATACAAGCGTTCAGTCCGCCACCCAGCCAAAAAGACCACAGCAACGTGCTCTACCATCCATTATTGGGCCTGCGAGTACACAGTTTACCTACTTAATCTAGGTATTTATCCATTTTGCCCTGCAACCCTGCAATTTCCGTTTTTCACTAAGAATTCTACCAGCGAAAGCCAAATTTCGAGTTAAAAGCAGTCTGTAACTACCATAAAAGCCCCCGAAACTATTATTTAGTCCATTTTTTCCACAGAAAGACCCAATTCCAGTTTGAATACACAAGAACCAGACATGGAAACTCCCATAGCCCTGAATGTCGCGCCCATTAATACACCCCATAAAGATTTAGATTATCTATCCCTGGCCGACAAAGATTTCCAAATAAAAGATTTATCTAGTGACACGAACCGTCTTCATGCCTTTTTCCAAGTCAAAGAAAGCTATCTAAACAAGTTTGAAATCTTTGGACTGTTGGAATCTAATCTTCTCATGTATTTCCTCCCCTCAATCCATGTTTTCCCAGAAATAATTCATCATTGTTGTGCTAACTATGACCTTGTCCATAGAGCAGCTATGTCCCCATCCCAGACTATTCTTTTTCCCATAACTGCTAAGTCCATTAATGAAATGATACAGTTCCACTCCACTGAGACCCTTGCTCCTCTTTCCATGGGTTATCTACTTGAAAAAGCATCTCAATTGCCCACATCAGAGATAAATCGTATTGCTCAAACCTTCATGCTACCAAAGCACCAGCCTAAAGGTCCACCTCCTTATCTGCAGACTTTTTTCACTGACACTAGCAGACTCATTGTTGAAATGATATCCCTGATCATGGGATTCAATTCCAGTGAATATGTTGATGACATCACCTTAGTTTTAATGTCAATCTTTACTCCAGGACAACCCCCTACTATCAGATATGACTATGCCACTTTCATTGCCAACAAAATCCATGATCAATTCATAAGTTTGGATAGGGAAGGAGTCTTCAAATATACATCTTTTATATACCATCTTTTGTTGTATCATCAACCAGACAACTTTTCTTTCCCCATCAGGAAATTGGACTCAAAAGGAAATCGAAGGTCTGTGATTTTTTGGAGTTCTATCTTTCATAAAACCAGTGAGTTCCCTTTTACTTATAATGAGTTCATTGACTGGTTTGTACATCCAGCAACCACTTTATTGATAGGAGTGCCCCCTCCTAGGATCACTGGTGACATGAAGAAGATTTTGTAGCTCTCCAAATAGTACAAGATAGGTGATTGGTACCTATATGAAAATCACACAGAGATCAGGATGTATGGGTGTGAACTTTGCCCTTTCAAATTGCCTAAATATATGACCATGAGATTATTTGCACTAGAATATTTCAGACAAATCATAAATGCAGACTTAACCCACTTCTATAACACAAAGAAAAAGGCTCAACTGAGGATCAAAAACCAGTTAGGCCCTTTTGTCATCAATTCTAGGGATGCCTGGCAAGAAGCTGAAAGGTTTTTAGAAGACCACCTTAGATTGAAGAAAAGTTTCTAGTGGGTGCCATATGACCCAAATAGTTTCATAAGTGACAGAAGGGTAAGAAACAGGCTATCAGTTTATATACATCATAAGATCCCAGAAATTGAACAGTTTGAAAATCAGGATGAATGGGTAGAAGGGACCCTAGTAGAAGAGATTAGTGAACAGGAAAAGATGGAAAATACTATGAGAGATCTTGAGAAAACCCTTGACCTGGATTCTTTTGGGCAAGTATTTTTCAAGCTATCTCAAGGGCCAGAAAAGGGGGCATCCATTGCTGGAACTTCTCAACAGCCTCCACCAGAAGTCAACATACCAGCCACAGGCACACCTAAAGGAAAGGAAGTAGAGACCACAGAACAGCCCACAATGACAGATCAGCCTAGAAAGTCCAAAGAATAGGGTCAAGTACCAACTCCTCCACCTCAAACCAAAGCAGTGGAAACTCCAGTTTTGAAAACTCCTCTAAATGAGGAAAGAGGCAAAAAGCGGGATAGGGAAACCACCACTCCTGCCAGTAGACCCATGGAACAGCCTGGGACTAAAAGACAAATATTGAATCCTCTGTCAGAAGAGGAAATGATGAAAGAGACTACAGACAGTCACAGAGAAGAAAGGGCAGTGAGCCAGCAAACTTCTCCATTGGGAGAAACATCTCTTAGCTCACAGAGGCAAGAACTAGAAAAGCAACACAGTGCAGAAGTATCCTCCACCAGGCCACAGAGGAAAGAAACTTCAGATATCAAGAAGACATTCATAGAAATAAAAGCCAAGAATGATCCAGTAAGACTGCAAATTTACAATCAGTATTTGAAAATGGCCCCTACAAACCAGCAGAGATTGATGTCAGCTTATGACATTCAAGAAGGCAAGATGATAATGAGCTATTTCAAGCCAAAGGTGCAACATCCTCAGTCATCAGCAGACTATATCAGGACAAATCTAGAAGTCTTGGCAAAGGATATTAATCCTTTGGATCAGATTGAGCTTCCCAAGCAAACTGGGGAGATGGCCTATTCGACATTGGCTGACAAAGCAATGTTGGCCCACAAGCTACAAAATTCCTTGGATAATACAGCTGCTCAACTTCATTTGGAAAAAGCCTCCTCCCTAGCCAGGGATAACAGAATCAAATCATTAGAAGAGATTATCATTGGATAGGGACATGATCCCAAAGATGCTAAAGGCATACAGGCTCTGATCAAGAAGAAGGAAGAGGACATTGCTACCCTGAGGAAACAGCTGAAGCTACCACCTTCAAGGCATCCTCATACAGCAGATGTTATACAACAGAAATCAGAATAAGATATGATGGACCTGCTCCTGAAACTTAATGAAAGATTGAATGATACAGAGCAGGCATTAGAGAAAGTACTGAAGGAAAAGCAGGGAGAGTCGACCTCCCAGCCTCCTGAAGTATTTCCTACATGTACATCAATAGCAGTCCCTTCTGTACTTAGAATAGCATTGGCTCAAAATGTCCCAACAGCCATAGCAAAGGTGATTACAGGTACATCAACAGCAGCAACAGCTACAGGAAGCAGTACTAATATGAGCACTCAAGAATTGATAAAGGACATGGAAGAAATGAGATTACAAGTCACAGAATTAACACAAGTAAAGGAAAATTTGGCAAAGATAGAAAGTAATTATGATAAATCCAAAATAAGTGTTGTAGAGAAAACAAGGGAGATCAAAGCTTTGGAAGGTAAAGTTAAAAATTAGAACAAGAGCTCACTTTTGACAAGCCCCTGGCAGAAATAAAGAAAATCCTTTGGGCCAACATCATTCAATCTATAAATGATGTGTAGGCATCTATCCAAGTGATTTATGAACAGATTGATTTAGTGAAAGCAGCACATGTAGAAATTCAAAGGACAAGAGCAGAGTTAGGACAAATGCCTGAACTGGCCAATAGGCTTATACATTTTTTGAATAACAGAAATAGGGAACAATTGGAAGCACTTGGCATCCCAAACAGGACAGTCACCATTTTAGAAATCAAAAGGGTGTTAACTAAAAGAACTTTGATGCAGAATTTAGAAAGGAGATGTCAAGATATGCAGGTGGAAATTAATTCTTTCATGGAGAAATTCACAGTTTTGCAGAGTAAAGGTCTACCTAGTCCTTTGGTCAATGACAGGTTAATGAAACACATTGCTTATCTAGATAAATTGAATAAGTATGTTGGAAATCAAGCTAGCTCATCAACAAGTGCATCAGGAACAAAAACACTTCCCACAGGCTGAGTTCTCTATGACAGCTTGGAGAACTTATTCTATATTGAACATGAGGTAAAACACTTGTTTCAACTCCAGCCTAATTTTTTCAGATATACAAAAACTGATGAGACTCTGAGGAAACTTCAGAAACACAGATTGCCAGAGCAAAAATGGTGGGAAGACATATTGATACTTTTGTAAATTTACTTTTGGTAAAATGTAAATTTTGGTATTTTACCATAGCAAGATGAATAAAGATGAAATGGGGTCAAACAGGTCAAAGTGTATCAGAACAAGTGAAAAGTATTGGTCAAAACAAGGCATCCAGCACAAAGTTACTAAAGAGGACAACAGCAAGCCAAATAAGAGGGCCTGCCTCCAGCACATTCAGCGAGAATAGGAACAGCACATCATCAATTCACCTTTCTCCTATCTTCGAGACTAAGTGTCTCTATTTTTCTATAAAAATAATTAGTCATCTCTAGAATATATCTCACTCTGTTATGAGATATGTTTGTAAATATTTTTTGTATAAATACCCCCTCAATTGAAGTATTGAGGGTGGATTCTTAGACATTGCTGTAATATTGACTATTTTGGAATAAAGTGTTGTTTGGACCAACTTTGTGGCTTGCTAGATGAAGAATTGGAGCTAAGGACTTTTCTCAGAATTCTTGAGTCAAACATCAGATCAATAATTTTATCTATACCTTGTGTTTTCCAGTTTTCCTTGTTTAAAATATCATCTATGTTTCACCTCTGAATGATAAATGAAAAAGAATAACTCAGAATTTGCTTAACCGCACTTTGTTTTCAATCATTATTATTCTCAATATTTTCTTATGAACTAGTATAAACAGAGAATTCTTGATTACTCTTATTTCTTGGTTTGTTCATTTTAGTCTTTTAATAAAGAATTATTAATTGCTCTTTATTGATGGTTAGTCATATTCTGTTCATTTAAAGTATGTTAAGGATTCTTTGTTGCCCTTTAACCCTTTAAGCCCATTCCATCTTTTAGTCTCTAATTGTTTTCTGTTTTACTACCTTGCTCTGTTAAACCATCCTTTGTGAAGAAACCAATTCCAGTTAAGCCATTTTCTTTGACTCCATCAGCCCAATGGACTAAGATACTCAGTCTTACCCCTTTTCTATTGAATCTCACCACCCAAATTCAAACAAAACCCCTAAAACTTCACAACTAGCCTAAAACCTTTCAAAAACAAAGCTAAATCACAAATAGAGAGCCCTCTCTGGGTAAAGATTGGCTAGAATCTGTATCTAAAAGATTGGTTTGTGGTTACCTCGGATTTACTTTCCCCTTCTTATAACTGCTGGAAAAATCTGAGTGATAACATGTTCTAATGCTCTAATTGTATGTGAAGGCCATAAACAAGTGTTGGAACAACTTTTCCAATTACTAGAAGGTGTTTTCAATGAAATTGTTGATACAATTTAATTGACATATCATATCATAAAAACATTTTGGTGAAGAGTGATGAGATGCAAATTCAAGTGATGGCAATTGACTTCTTCTAGTTTTTCTAGCATTGGAAACTTGGCCAACCAATGACAACCATGTTGCCATTGATTTAGACAAAATGGTTTCTCTTGCACTAATTGGAGCCTTTGTTAAGAAAGTGGAAATTTTAACAATGAAAGTAATAAACTCATAGTAGTTCTTGGTCCAATTGATAAGGCTATGTGGCCTTATTAGTGTCCTACCATGACAATAAAAATATAGACAGACTATCATACCTTATCTAAATAACTAGTTTCATATCTTATCCATCCATCATTACAACTACACTGGGGAAAATAAATTCAAGGAGAGGGAACTATTAAGTACAAAAAAATAACTATATTCCAGCAATCATAGACTAAATACTATTAAATAATCCCTACTATTTAATAATTCCTACATCATTTCAAAAGAACAATAACATTATGTAAAGTGTTTACCTAGAAAATGGTTAATTCAAGGTTCAATACATTAAGTGTTTCCCAATAAAATGGTTTCCTCGGGGTTTAATTAATTTTGATAAGTTGGGTTTCTAGAAATAAATGTAAATAAGGAAGGAAATCAATAATAATGACAAGTCAGTGAATTCCCACAATGTCCGGTTATGATGAAATAATCCAACTTGTTCTTTAAATAAGAATAATACTAATCAAACTAGATCACCTAGATCGAAAGGTGTGGATTGGGAAATTGATCCTAGCAGAAAAAATGGCAAAATAAATAAATGTCTTACTTTATTCACTTATGGAAAAAGAATATTTAGAAAAACGAATCCTTATTTTAAGATTTCATACTTGGATAGTTTAGATATCAATAAACAAAATTATCATAAGAAATAAACCATCCATTCTGAGTGGTAAAATCAACAAACTTAAGAACATGGTTTATGAGTCCATAAAATAAATCTATCGCATGACTCATGAACAAGATGAATACCAATCAAAGCAAATATCCTAAATCCAAAGGTGTGGACTAGCAAATTAGCCCAATGGTCAAAAAAGGTAAAAGAAACAAATATTTTCGTTTACCTCACCCATGGATGTGGACATAATCTTTCTTGGTGTCAAAAGACTTAAGAATTTTTCTTATGAATCCATAAAGTGAATCTTTCCCAAGTCCTGTGAGCAAGATGATTACCAAATTACCAAGCAAACTACATCTCTTAGACCTAAAAGTGTAGACTAGGAAATGTTTCCATGGGGTTAATGGCAAAACAAACAACTATTTTAGAATACTACACTCTTGAATGTGGACAGAATCTCTCTTGAAAAAGAGGTGAAAAGACATCTAAGGAAGGATAGAAATAAAGGGATTATTTGACACCTGGTAATATATTTAAGTTGAAAGGAATTCTAAGGAGATATGGAGCTAAGGGGATCATTCAACACTTAGGAAGATATTTAAGTTGAAATGAATTTGAGAGTTGGGGCTAAGGGGATTATTCAAATTTGAATTGAACCTAATAAATACAACCAAAAATTAAGGCAAACCAACATGGCATGCTTAAAAGGCTTGAGTTAGCCCTAAAAATGTCTAATGCATAGGAAATTAAATGCTAATGCTTATGATTTATAGAATAAATCACATCCTAACATCATAATTTTGCTAAGAGATTATGTTCAAAGATAGTTCAAGGTGGGTTGACTGAGTTCACTTTGGACATGTCTCAAGAAATTTGCATTTGAAATTGCATAGGCTAGATAATATCAGGAAATTCAACTTTAATGATTAATACTTCAAAGATTAAATAACATTCACAAAGGGCTTGCACCTACATCAAACATGTAAAGGAAGGTTGAGTTTGTTAGTTTTGGACATGTCTCAAGAAATTTGAATTTGAAATTGGATATGCTAGCCAATATCTTCACTATCTTCAAAGTACTTGCACCTGCATCAAAAAGGTCAAGGAAGGATGAATCAATTAGCTATGGATGTGTCTCAAGAAGCTAGAATTTGAAATTGGATAGGGTATCCAATCTCGTGGCTATAAAGGATGATGGTAACCTAAGAAATATTTAACCATTATTAATACTTTCCCATAGTATATCCATATTCTCACTCCCTATTCTTTAAGCTACTAGGATGGAAAAACTCTACAAAGTGCCCAAAACCATCTAAGATGTTGTCGGACTTTACGACACATGATAGTTTTTATAATGGACTAATGCTTTATTGTTAATGTGATGCTAGGAATTTTAAATGGTCAGATGTTCAATGGAAACTATAGACTTACAAGAATTTGTCAATATTTTTTAATTCTTTTTATTTTTTGGTGTGACTACCTAATTAAATATGTATGTTCCTTCTCTGTTATCCTGTCTTCCTATGATGATTATTTTGATTGACAACCCCTCAGTGGGGATAAAGTGGCAACATAACTCAATTCATAAAGGGAAATAGTTCTTATGCTAGATCAATGAACACATAGCTAATTGAATATATGAATTGAAAAGAAGAAATGTACAACACTCAAAACTCCATATATTAACTCAAAACAGGAGCTCACATTTTTTTCTCTCTTACTAACACTCTAAGACTTGTGTAGAGAGAAAACAAGGAATATTCTAGAAAACAGGCCCGAGAAACAAATAAAACTAATAGTTCCACAGTTATTTTCAATGGAGCTTCAACAAATATTGCACCCTTCCACTGACCGGAAAGATTGAAGAAAGAAACAGAAGAAAAAGTTACACACTCTTGAATGTTAAACATCCTCAGCAAGGACATGTAATATCAATGATCGTATCTTTAGAAAGTTTAAAGAATCTACTTGGAAGATGGGTCTAAGTGTGATAGTTGTAATTAGCTACCTTGGAGAAGGGATCAAAATTTAACTCATATTGTGAATACCTGAGAAAAAAAAAACTAAAGCACCGCAAATATCATTAAATTTTGATTTCCACCTAATGGATAGTTCATAAAGAGGCAAAAAGAGCATATAAAGTCTAAAAGTGAAATGCAACTTAGACATGGGATATTTTATAGTTTCCCAAGGAAAGATACAATATGTTTGACAAGCTTGAAATTTAAAATAAATCATCAAAAAATAAACATTTAAAATGTGAAATAATATAAGATTGAAAAACAAGGTAGACACAAGAAAAAATATGAAAAAATGAATAGCATGGATATAGCTCACTTTGAAGCTTGAACTTTGCAGCATAAAGTTTGGTTCTAGTGTTTGATGTAACCATGTTGGGATGGGATCCCTAGGGTAAAATTTTGTCAGTAAAAGTCAATTTTTGTAATAGTTTTTCTAAAATAATGTAAAGTCTCCACGAAATATGGAAGTGGACTACGAAGCTAAGCAAGATTCAAAGGGGCCTTAGCCCCTTTTATGGGTAGGTGATAGGTCAGTTTTTAGAATTACCCATGGTCCACAGGCCATGGTATTGTAATGAAAACGCTATATATAGTTGAGTGATAGCGAGTCTAAGTATCGAATTTTGGAGAGAGAATCATTGTAAGGACAATCTGCTAAGGCAGGAAATGTCTATTTCTAGTACTTAGGTGAAAGAGGAAGGCTCCTGCAAGTGAGTGCGTGGAGACCTTGGTAAGTCCGCAGCTAAGTGCGCGGGCCCCTCCAGCTGAGTGCACAGGGTGGAAAGAGTCTGTAACTGAATGCTAAATCTAATAAAGACTGTTTTGGATCGAATCTATTGCATATGTGCCTTGTTTCTTATCTCTGTTTAAGTTTATGCATCTTCGCTCAATGATCTGTTTTCTATGAATTAAAGTGTATTTTTTGTGTGAAATTGTGGGATCTATAATATTTATGCATGATAAGAGTAATTAACTACCTTCGCAAAGTATTAGATAGATCTGTTGTAATTAACTATTCGGAAAGGGGTAGATCTGCATGAAGGCATATCTAGGGATATGATTTATTGCGCGAAAGCAGTGAATCTGTAACTTTTATGCAAGTTAAGTATGATCGTGTACCTTCACGAAGATCTAAAGGTCATTTCAATAGAGTTGCAGTAGTTGATAGTTGGAAGGAATAGATCTGCACAAAGGTAGGTCTCAACTATAGATCCTCGTGAATACCATAACGCAAGCCTCTAGATGTAGAAACCTGGTTCTAGCATTCCCCAGTACTGCTTCGGGTGAGACTACAGCCTACGCTATGCAGGTTGTTGTTGAAAGGGCCAACAGTTAGGATTTTGTTGGTTGGCACAAATAACTTTAAGCCTGGGTCAGGCCCCCTTGAGCCTTCAAATCCAAGAACTTTGTTGGGAATAGATCCCGGTATTCACGCAGCAGTTCGGCCACCTTATCGATTATTTCTTCGTCCCAAAAGTATCCTATCTTCACTATAAAATGGTGTTGCTTTCAATATATAGTAATTCCATTCGGCCTGAAGAATGTGCCCACAATCTTCTCTAGGGTAGTAATCGTGGTGTTCAAGGAGTTTATTCATAAATTCCTTGAGGTTTATTTTGATGACTAGACTGTGTTCGGATTGGTGAAGCACCATGTTGCAAGTCTACGCCTCATGTTGGATACATGTCGCAGGTACCAGATCGTGTTGAACTTGAAGAAATGTATATTCTGTGTGCCTTTTGGAATTTTTCTCGACCATGTAGTATGCAAGCAGGGATTAATGGTGGACCCTATGAAGATAGTTGTGATTGTGAATTTAGAAGCCCCAGGAATGTAAAGTAGTTACGTGTGACATTGGGGCACAATGGTTATTATAGAAACTTTATCAAGGCTTATGCTCAGATAACTGCATCGATGGAAAAGGTATTGAAGAAAGACACGACGTTTTGTTGGGATGAAGAATGTCAGCACAGTCTAGACGTGCTGAAGGAAAATATGGTGACTGCATCGATTTTGGTGTTCCCAGATTAGAAGAAATAATTTCACGTTCATGTGGATGCCTCTTGCATTACACTAGGTGCGGTATTGACCCAGGCAAGAGAGGGAGAAATTGATCATTTGATAACCTTCACAAGTAGGAAACTGTCAAAGGCTAGAAATAATTACTCCACTACAGAGCGCGAAGGTTGGCGATGGTCTACGCACTGCAAAAGTTTCGACATCATTTGTTGAGCGCACATTTCAAAATGTAGATTGATCACTCCGCTCTCAAGTACCTATTCAACAAGCCTATGTTGGGGGCGAAGATTTGTAGGTGATTGGTGTTGTTTCAAGAATATGGTTTTGAAGTGATTGTGAAGCCCAGACAGTTGAATGCAGGACTATACCATCTTTTCAGGATTGAGATAGGTGAAGAACCAACTAATTTAGATGAAGGATTGTTGGATGTGAAACTCTTTGCTATGCACGTTGGGGATGATCATTTTGCAGATATCATTAAGTTTATGACTACTAGAACAACTCCGGAAGGATATTCTACTCAACAGAAGAAGGAACTGGTGGTCCGCATTGTTGATTTTTCTATTATAGTGTGACATTTGTATAAGATGGGAATAGATTAAATATTGCGATGATATGTTCCAGAGTTTGAGCGCGCTAGTATCCTCGCCAAGGAACATGGAGGACTGGCAGGAGGACACTATGCAGGTCGAGCGACCACACAGACGATCCTACATGCAGGGTTATGGTGACGGTGCATAATGATTCTAAGGCATTTTGTAAAGCATGTGATGCTTGTCAAAGGACGAGAATGCCTTCATGAAGAGATGAACTGCCCTTGAACCCTCAAGTTTCGTTACAAGTATTTGAAAAATTGGAAACTGACTTTGTAGGTCTGATACAACCACTAGGAAGGAAGACATGCATGTGGTACATTATTACTATGACAGAGTACTTAACCAGATGGGCAAAAGCACAACCGGTGAAGGATTGTATTGCTACTACCACTGCAAAGTTCTTATGTGAATACGTATTAATGCAGTTTGGGTTCCCTAAAGTATTGATGAGTGATAGGGGTACGCATTTCCAAAATGAGACAATCAACGTGATGCTCGAAGAATTATAGGTGTACCATCAAAAGAATACGCCCTATCATCCCCAAGCCAATGGTACAGTGGAAGCGTTCAATAAGATCCTAGATAATGCATTGAAAAAGGTTTGTAACACGAAGGGGAACGATTGTGATGTGCACATACCTGTAGTCCTGTAGGCATACAGGACAATGTGCAAGAAGTTGATAGGTCAAACCTTGTTTAGGTTTGTCTATGGGATCAAGGCAATGATTCCCATGGAATATATTTTTCCAAGCCTATGCATTGCAGCTTTGACAAAGATATCAAATTGTGAGACCTTGGAGGAACGACTCACGCAAATGATGGAGTTGGTAGAAGATCGGTTTCTTGCAGGATTTCACCAGTAAGTGCAAAAGGAACGTGAGAAGGCCTAGCATGACAAGCATATTAAGTTGCGCACATTTAAGGTGAACAATTTGGTTCTTCTCTATGATAGTAAGCTCACAAAGTTTCTGGGTAAAATTCAAATGCTTTGGTTGGGACCCTATGTAGTCAAAGAAATCATGAATGGTGGCAAAGTTCAGCTCGCAAAGCTAAATGGCGAAATATTTCCAAGAAAGGTGAATGGAAATCGCTTGAAGTTGTAGACAAAGTATTCTTCCCCTATTTAATGACTATATGGTAGCAGGACAATCCTAGTGCTCCAGGTAGCTGCAAGGGAGAGCAGGAATATAAACTACACTACCCGAAGAAGAGGAAACCACAATACACAGGTTGTGCAATGAACGAAAAAGGCACGCTAGAAGAAGCTGCGATAGAAATAGTTGCGATGGAAGAGTTACGCCATGGGGGTTGGTGTCGCGCATCCAAGTCAAAAACTATCTGTTGAGGTCATTGTTCATGATTGGATAGCAAAAATCTCGTTAGGAGGAGAAGGTAGGTGACATTTATGGCGAAAATATTTGGAGATATGCCACCAAAGATGCATTTATGATAAGAAAATGGAGGGAATGGTCGGATTTGAATTCAAAATCGCCTATAAATCTGGCATGTTGGTCTGCCGAAGAACACTTTGCTTCTTGAAAGATTGGTATAAGCCCTCTTGTTTTTCTCTATGAATCGACACACTTAGGTGGATTTTGTCACAAGCTCGGCATTCGTGACACTGCCTTAGTATAGCCAAAAGCTTCTCCTTGAATAAGTGTTTGTGCTAGCAAGTTCCGAAGCCATTGTCTCTTAAGCAGATACCCCTGAACTTGTGTCAATGGAAGCTACGCCATCGATGCGTATGGAACCAAGGTTGCCTAGGCCAAAGAAATCAACTCCTAAGGAGAAGCAGAAGAAACCCCAACCTGTACCAGTGAGGCAATCACCAAGAAGGAACCCGAAGGTTCGACAGAAGGAAAGGAAGGACAAGGCAAAGTAGCCGGAGGAGCTTGTGGATTTGGAAGAAGAAGAACTCTGCGATGGAGTTAAGGAATTGGATATGGATGAGGGTGAGCCTATCACAAGGCTCCCTACGTATATCCCTCCACAAAAAGGGAAAGCGAAGGTAACCAAGGACCTAGATTCAGGAAAATCCATGGTCTTTACGCCACTATCACCGGAAGAAGTAGTTTTTAAAGGCGCACTCTTAGTGCATATCCCGATGTTAAAGCTAGAAGATTGGGATCTCACCAACCATGAGAGATTTCCTCATTTGGCCACCAACAAATACATGACAAAAATTTACTATGAAGACACTGGGGTCACAAGGCTAGAACTGATGAAATGGGTCAAAGCTGCAAAGCAGGTCGAATTTCTGCATATGTTCTATGTGCTACACTTCCATCGATCAGTTATCAATACTATCTGTGTGCGCTAGTTTCTTGCGCTAATGCATGAAGGGTGTTTGTGGTTAGGCAAACCCATCCCCCTAACAGAGATGTTGATCCATCGAATTACGAAGTTGCCCTATAAAGGGGCGAACCCAGCCAAGAAATTTGGAGGTAAGAGCAAAGAGAAAGAGCTTGCGAATATAATGAAAATTGAGTTTGGGCTTACCAAGAAGTCACACAGATATTCTATCCGCTCTATTACAGATCAAGCAATGCAGTTTTCCACTCAAATTTTAGCCAGGGAGAAAATGATAAAATGTCATGCGGATGAGGTTCTGGTGCCTATAATTTCACTAGTGGCACAGTGCGCAAAGGGGGTGCAGTACAATTGGGAACAATACCTTTCCAAGGAATTCTTAGCCAACTGCCGCGAAGCACAAGAGGAAAATAAGGCATTTCACTATGCTTGGCTCTTGCTGCTGATTGTACTAGTTGCATGGCAACTACTAGAGGATAGCCAATTCGCTCGCAGGATGAAGAATTACCGGAGGCAGTAAAGTTCGCTTCATTGTAGGCAACAAAGGATCTGGAGAGGATCACGGAGTTAAAGCTATTATGGATATTGGTCGAGATGGACCTCCACACAGTCATAAGTTAGAGGCCAAGGTTGTCTCCAACCTTGCTTGGGTAGTTGCGAGCCTTTGCTGAATTCAAGGATGACTTTCATAATGTATTTATCCGAGTGAGGTGAAACCCTAAGAAGATATGTCACAAGTTGTCACACTTAGTTATGGAGGTCGGCGTGCAGGAAATTGTGGGACTATGGCCAGCGGAGTGGCAGGAGCCCACAGATCTTGTAGCAGGTACTAGTAAAGGAGGAGAGAGCTCCTCCATGTAGACAACAGCTGAGCAGAAGAAGAAAGAATAAGAGCAAGTAGTCGCACACGAGAGGGCTGTTCAAAAGAAGAAAGACTTTTCTGCTAAGGCAACTACTGAAAAAGAGCGTGCTGAAAAAGAGCACGCTAAGAAAGAGCGTGCTGAGAAAGAGCACACCGAAAAGGCAGACACAATGGAAGTCAAAGCATCAACTTCCAAGCATACTGAAGAAAATGAATAATCTAAGCAGGAAGGAGGTGGCAGTGACACGTAGAGCACTCCTTTCAGGCTAAAGAAGCAGACCAAGGAGACAACCTCAGGACTTGGGAAAAATCAAAAGTCAAATAAACAAGCACACGCGAATCCCATGGTTTGCGTAGACTACTGCAGCCTCAACAACACCTTCGTACATGATCCATTCCCCACACCCTTTACTGATAAGGTATTAGATAACGTTTTCAAGAATGAAGCATACTCCTTCACAGATGGGTTCTCAGGGTACCATCAAGTCTCGATAACGGATGAGGACAATAAGAATAAGACTTTCACGAGGTCGTATGCATACCACGTCATGTCATTTGGCCTAACGAATGCACCTGTCGTTTTCTCCCGGATTGTCATCGCCGCATTCAGGGATTACATTGACCCATTCCATTAGGTATATATGGATGATTGGACAGTTTACAACCTGTTGAAGAAGCATGCCATCCTACTTAGAGTGATGTTTGATTGTTGTAGATAGTTACAAATCTCCCTAAACCTGAAGAAATGTATCTTTGTAGTTCCATTTGGCACGTTACTGGGTCACATCATTTACAAGGATGGTGTTTGTGTAGACCCTACAAAATTTGCTGCAATTGTAAATATGGATCCATCGGCTAATGTGAATTAGTTTCGATCAACTTTGGGACACACAAGGCATTTTCACAAATTTATCCGCTACTATGCTTCCATCACTGTCCCCATGGTGAAGTTGATTAAGAAGGGAGAAGCATTCAAATGGTTGGAGGATTGTCAAGCAGCATTAAACATCCTGAAGGAAAATATGGTAAGTTCTCCCATCTTAGTATACCTAGATTGGAATAAGAAATTCCATGTACATGTCGACGCATCAAGCATTGCTCTAGGGGCAGTGTTAGCACAACCAGGAGAAGGCAACTTGGACCATCTGATCTACTTTTCCAGTAGGAAGTTGTTGACTGCGAAAAATAACTACACCATGACAGAGAGAGAAGCATTAGCCATGGTGTATTCCTTACAAACATTTCAGCACTATCTACTTGGGGGTCCATTCAAGTTCTTAACAGATCACTTAATATTGAGGTACCTGGTCAATAAGCTAGTATTAGAAGGAAGAATCTGTAGGTGGCTACTGTTGTTCCAAGAGTTTACATTCGAAGTCATCATTAAACCAGGCTGGTTGAATGTGGAACCTGATCACCTCTCAAGACTCGAATCAGGGGAAACTAGATGTCCCTTGATGACCAACTACAGATGTTGATTTGTTCTACATAGAAGCAATACCATATTACTTAGAGGAAATTGCAGCTTTCCTAGCCACAAGGCAATGTCCGGAGGGATATACAATGACGCAGAGGAGATATATGGTGGTGTGAGTGAACGATTATTAGTTGATTATGGGGCATCTATATAAGTTGGGGCTCGACCAAGTGTTTTAGCGATTTCTCATCTAGAACAAAAGGCAAGATGTTCTATGGGAATGCCACTCTAGAGTTGCAGGGTGGCACGTCGGAGGGAAAGCGATGACGAGAAAGGTTCTACAGGTAGGGTTATGGTGGCCTACACTCTACAAGGATTCTAAAGAGTACACCAAGGGGTGTGATGTATGTCAAAGAGTTGGAAAACCATCACATTGTGATGAGTTACTGTTGAGCCGCGAAACCACACTTTTCCTACACATTTTCTTAAACTTTTTCCATCCACCTGAACCTCATAAGCTATCAACATCATTGCATATTGAGTTTAAAAGAGCACATAAAGTGGTTTTCTAACTATGTCTTGTGTTTGCTGTTTGAAATAGATTTTTGCTCATAAGCTGCGGAATCTTGTCACTTTCCGCAGCCAATTCAACTTTCCGCAGCCTTTTTGTTAAACTCTATATTGCAGGTGTCTTTAGGAAAATCGAGCCACATGGGCAAGTTGGAAATGATGTGGACATGGACCGAGTCCTATTGGCTCAATCGAATTCATCAGAGGAGGCCATAGTCAACGGTGGTCAAGCGGTGGTCAACAGAAGAGTCTTATGGTAATAGAATTCTGTTTCTAAGCACGTGAAGACTTGCGTGGCCGTTCCTAGATCTTTGGGGACATATCAACACCTGTGGACTGCTCCATAAGTTGAATCCAACAGCCACCCTCAATAGATTTAATCATCATGGCAGCCATGATGCTAGATCCATGGACATTGTCGTTCCCGTGTCCTCTATCAGCGCAGTTTCTAGGAAATTAGTTATGTAGCCTTATGTTATAAATAATGCGTTCCCATACACATAATAGTTAGTCTTGGTAATGTAATTTTGCTGTTAAGAAAGCCCACTGTGTTGTGACACTGTTTCATTGTTATGACTGCGTTTTGAATATATGAGAAGACTTTGTTTATAAGCACAATTCATGGTTGATAGCTATTGCCTGATGTTGTGTAGAGGGCCCCTGCACACGCCGAGGTTTTGTTTATTTGTTGTATAGTTTCACATTGTGCTTCTTACGTTCATTATGCCATAATTATTCACTTGTATATATTGCATTTCTTATGGTGCTAACGTTTTATTTTTGTCCATGATTTTACATGCTTTACATTGCTGTTAACGCTGATCAGTGTATTTGTTCCAGATTACAGTAGGTAGCCCGAGCATTTGCATATAGTTTCCACAATGACTAATGACATGGAATCAGTCTTGTCTTTCTGCTGATCTATTTTTCTTAGTTTTTAATTCCAGCACTGTTTTGTTTATTTCAGTTCTGTTCATTGACTTTATTAGTTATATTAGATATTAAATTACTCATATCATTGTCAGTTACCTATGAAAGCCATAGCGAGACTAATGGTGAGGGATTGAAGTATGAGTGTGTAATTTGATATTAGTTTATTTTTCTGCAAATTAGATATTAAATTGCTCATGTCATTATCAGTTACCTCCGAAAGCCATAGCGAGACTAATGGTGAAGGATTGAATTATGAGTGTGTAATTTGATATTAGTTTATTTTTCTACAAATTAGATATTAAATTGCTCATGTCATTATTAGTTACCTCCGAAAGCCATAGCGAGACTAATGGTGAGGGATTGAAGTAAGAGTGTGTAATTTGATATTAGTTTATTTTTCTGCAAATTAGATATTAAATTTCTCATGTCATTATCAGTTACCTTCGAAAGCCATAGCGAGTCTAATGGTGAGGGATTGAAGTATGAGTGTGTAATTTGATATTAATTTATTTTTCTGCAAATTAGATATCACATTGCTCAAGTTGTTTATGATTACCTCCAAAAGCCATAGCGAGACTAATGGTGAGGGGTTAGAATATGAATTGACGTAATTTGATTTTAGCTCTACTTTACTTGCAATTTTTGGATTTCTTCGAGTACAGTTTCTTTTGTATTTAGACAGCAGCAGGGATAATGGTTTCATGATCAATAGTTCACTGTTTGTTTGATTAGAATAGTGGCACATTTTCATTTTCTTTTAAGAATTAATTTCATCATTGCATGTTCTAAGATCTTCTGAAGTTTGAAGTTTTGGAAATCATTTTAGAGGACATAATTGCCTTGAATATTTATATCCATACTTGTCTTTTAGAATTTTCATTTCTCATTAGGAGATAAACGAGATAAAAACCCCCAAAAACAAAATAAAAATAAAAAAACGACAAAAGAATAAGAAATAGGTTATCTTGCACATATAGTGCGCCACACTTCAACAGTTTACGACTCCCGGATTGACAATTAATATAGAAATTTAGGACACTCTAAATTGACCAAACATTTTGGCACCGTTGCCGGGGAAGTGTAACTAGGTAGCCAATTTCTTAAAAAAAAAAGAGAGAAAAAAAAATTTTAAGAAGGGAAAAATTGATAACTTCTCAAAGTATGCTCTCCTCTTGCACCTAGTGTGATCTGGAGGATCAGAAAAGAGTGTTGTTGGTTCAATAATTTCTTGAGTATGCTCTCTTCTTGCACCTAGAGTGATCTGGAAGATCAGAAAGAGAATTATTAGCCCGACTTGAAGATAAAAAATAAAAAATGGCATGCATAGAGCAAGAGATTCTAGGGGAAGGTTTATAGCTAGGGCCAAGAGTTCGATTTTTACAACTCCATCTACTTCAAGGCATAGACAAGATACACCTCCATCATCTCCAACTCACACTCCCAGCCTTAGGATTCCTGGAATTCAAGGGGTAGCAGTTGAATTAGGAGACTCTCCCACGCTCTCCATCAAATCTGACTTAGGGAAAGAACCTTTCTTCACTTCTACAGGGGAACATATTGTAATCAAAGAAGTAGAATCACCTGAAGAAGAAGAGGGAGAAATTCCTCCTCGTTCGCCATTAGTAGAAGAACCAGAGGACTCTGAAAACTCTGGGGAAACTATCATGACAGAGGAAGTAGTAAACGGATTTGGAGGAGGAGGTAGAGGTAGAGGTAGAGGAGGAGGAAACAATGGAGGAGGTAGAGGTAAAAATGGGGGAAATAGGGATGGAGATAACTCGTTTGGATTTCCTATAGTTGATGAGGAATCTCGTACAACAATGAAAAACATCTCACCATCTGTCCTCCCAAACTTTTATGGGTTGCGAAGTGAGGATCCTGAAACATTTCTATTTGAGTTTGAAGTCGTGTGCCGAACTTATGACTATATGGAAGACTCTCAAAAACTCAAATTGTTTCCTTCAACATTGAAGGGAGCTGCTTTGAAATGGTTCATGGGATTAGTCACTCAATCTATTAGGACTTGGAATGATATGAAACAAACATTTTTGGATAGATACCTGGACTATTGCATGCCCACCAACCATAAGGATGAGGTATTCAAAATGGTGCAAAAAGAAGATGAAAACTTGGAGGATTTACTTGAAATATTTCAATACAACCTGAAAAGAGCAAAAATGAGTAACTTAGATGAGGAGACCTTGAAATCCCTTCTATTAAAATCCATTAGAGATGAATGGATAGATATTTTAAACATGATGGGAAAGGGAGATATTTCTCAACTTCCACTTCATGACATAGTAGAACTATGTGTCCATCTCTCAAGGGGAAAATCTAAAACAGGAAAAGGGCCTAGAGATCCTTCGCTCATTAGAGAAAACAAATCTACAACTGGATCAGTAAGTAGGGCAGAGATTGGAAATATGCTTGATGAGTTCAAAACCGATATTTTAGGGAGCCTTAGTGAACAACTAGACACCCTTAAAATACAAAACAAGCAGAAAGCAGAAGCTGAAGCTTTGGCCATCTTTTGTCCAAAATGTAGGAAGAAACATGCTCTAAGGGAATTCCCCTTGGATGCAAAAGTTGTAGAAACATGTATGATTTTCTCAGAAAGCCATGAGACCAAGGATTTTCCTTCAATTCCTGGGCTCAAAGCTGTCTTTCAAGAAGATCCAAATTCAATGGAATCTATCTGTTTTGTTTCAAGCAGACCTTGGCAGGGGCAACAAAATCAAGGGTTTAATAACCCTATGAACTTTCAACCCCCACCAAATTGGAATCCTTGGCAACAACCTTGGTCCCAACCTCAAAATCCATATCAATCATGGGTAAAAGGTATGCAAAATCCTTATGGGAGATTTGCTCAATTTTATCAATATCCTCAATCTTTTCAAAATCAAAAAGCCCCGCAACTTCCAAATCAAAATCCACAATTTTCATTGCCATTTCCACAAAAAAAACCTTCTCAACAAAATCCAAATTCTCAACTCTTGCTTCCATTCCAACAAAATACAAATCAACTACCATCCCAGCCATTGCCAAATCCCAATAATAAGAATCCTCAGAATGCTTACATGATAGAAGGACAACAATTTCCTACCTATATGATTGTTCCTCTTAATGATGTACAACTCAGATCTGGTAGAGTTTTAGAAAAACCTTCTATAGATGCTCAAAAGTAAAGTATTTCTGAGGAAGATTCTCTTAAAGCCAATAAAGGTTCTGAAGCATCCCTTCAAAACCCAAACACTCAAAAAGAAAAAGAAAAAGATTCAACCTCCACAACTCCTATAGTTGAGCAACCTGCATCTTCATCCACACCACCTTTCCCTGAAAGATTACAAATTGACAAGGGGGTGGAAAAACAAATCATGTTGCCTGACTATGATTTCCTAGATGAATTAAAGAATGTGTGTATCAAGATTCCCTTGCTACGAGCCATTAAAGAGATTCCTATTCTAGCAAAAACAATAAAGGAGTTGAGTCTCAAAAGACTAGGAAGGAAACCAAGAGATACAAGAAGAATCCACCTGGTAGGAAAAATTGCAGATATCATGATGGGAAAAATTACCATGCAGAAATATGTAGATCCTGGTAGTCCAATTGTCAAAACACATATAAATGGGGTATAAATTCCAAATTTTTTGATTGACTTAGGGGCTACTATCAACATTATGAGTAGACAGACTATGGAACAGCTTAAACTTCCTAATCTTGTTTTTACACCTACCTTACTGCAACTTGCAGATAGATCAATAATCAAACCAGATGGTGTATTAGAAGATATTTCAGTCTCCTTATATTCTTGGGAATATCCAGTAGATTTCATGATTTTGACTCCCAAGAGTAATTTAGGAGGGCACCCACTCATCTTAGGAAGACCTTGGCTAGCCACAGCTGATGCTTTCATTATTTGTAGATCTGGAGATATGTACATTTCTGATGGTAACTCGACAAAGAAGTTCAATTTGTATCCTCCAGCAAAAGCAATTACAGAAGTAGGAAATAATGAATGGGTCGATGATGAGGACACTATACAACCTGTCTTTACCATTCCTAAAATTAGTGAAGATAGTCAAATTCTGAACACATTAGAAAATTTCAAAACATCTTCAGAATATGACCACACACAATTCAAGTTAAATTCTGACATTGAGTATCTATCATCAAGACAAATGTCTCTTTACTCTATGGAAGAGTTCGGTAGTTCTACCATTGAAATTTTTCCAGGTAAAACATTGAATATCAACAAAAACTTGGAAAAATCACAACATGGAGAGCTAACCAAAATCTTGCAAAGACATTCTACTGCATTTGCATGGGAGTATATTGATATGAAAGTTATTGACCCTAAGACTTGCATTCATCACATCTACATTGAAGAAAATAGTAGACCAATCAAACAACCTCATAGAAGGATGAATCCAAACCTTAGGGAGATAGTGAAAGAAGAGCTCCAAAAACTACTCAATGTAAACTTCATTTATCCAATTTCAGATAGCCGATGGGTTTCTCCTTTGGTTATAGTACCTAAAAAGAATGGTAAATGGAGGGTATGCATTGATTACAGGGAATTGAATAAAGCAACTTTGAAGGATCACTTTCCTTTGCCCTTTATCGATCAAGTATTAGACACACTAGCAGGCAAAAAGTACTTTTCATTTTTGGATGGTTTTAGTGGCTATAATCAAATTTAGGTAGCACCTGAAGATCAAGATAAGACCACATTTACCTGTCCATGGGGAACTTTTGCTTATCAAGTGCGTCCTTTTGGATTATGTAATGCACCTGCAACATTCCAAAGAGCAGTACTAGGAATCTTTTTTGATCTAATCCATGATTGCGTAGAGGTTTATATGGATGATTTTACAGTTTATGGTAATTCGTTTGAAGAGGAATTATAGAATTTGGAAAAATTCCTTATAAGATGTAAAGAAACAAACCTTTCATTGAGTCATGAAAAATGCTTTATGATGTTTACTAAAGGTATTGTTTTGGGACATCACATTTCAGGGGATGCGATTAAAGTCGATAGATCAAAAGTTGAAGTCATCTCCAAGTTGCCTATTCCAAATTTTCAAAAAGATGATAGAAGTTTTCTGGGATTTACTGGGTACTATAGAAGATTTATAGAGAACTTCACTAAAATAGCATCTCCACTCTTCAAATTACTTACAAAAGACTGTGAATTCAAATGGGATCCTGATTGCCAATCAGCATTTGAAACTTTGAAGACAAGAATATCTGAAGCACCTATCTTGAGATGACCAAATTGGAAAATTCCTTTCCATATTTCTACAGATGCTTCAGATACAGCTCTAGGAGCTGTGTTGGGACAAAAAGATCTAGTTCCTTATGCCATTTACTATACCAGTAAAAAATTGACTCCCACTGAGTTGAACTATACTGTAACTAAGAAATAGTTCTTAGCTGTTGTTCATGCAATCAATAAGTTTAGACATTATATAACAGGCTATTAAACTTTTATTCATACTGATCATTCTGCGATTAGATATCTAATGAACAAACCTGTTACTCATGGCAGAGTTACAAGGTGGCTCTTACTTTTACAAGAATTCAATATTATTGTGTTGGATAGACCAGGGAAACAGAATACAATAGCTGATTTCTTGTCTAGGATCCAGAATACTAAAGAAGATTCTCCTGTAGAGTATAAGTTTCCGGATGAATATTTATTTGCAGTAACTACTAAGACCCCTTGGTATGCATATATTGCTAACCATTTGGTTACAGGGAAACTACCTCCACATTTATTTCCTAGTGAAAGAAGAAAGATTATTCAAGAGAGTTCAAAATATTCATGGATTTCTAACGAATTGTTTAAAACAGGGCCAGATCTTGTGATCAAAAGATGTGTAAGGGAAGATGAAATGCCTGACATCCTCAAGGCATGTCATGATGAGCCATGCGGCGGACACTTTGCTGACAAAAGGACAGCCTATAAAATCCTCTCTTTAGGATATCATTGGCCTTCCCTCTTCAAATATGCGAAAGAATATGTCAAAAGGTGTGACAGCTGCCAAAGAGTAGGGAAACCGACCCTTTCAAATGAAATGCCATTACAACTGCAGGTACTCATCGAACCCTTTGAAAAATGGGCTTTAGATTTCATTGGACCTATTAATCCACCATCTAAACAAAAGAAGTATATATTGGTATGTACTGATTGTGTCACTAAATGGGCAGAAGCCAATGCATTACTTTCTGCTACTGAAAATTCGGTTGTTAATTTTCTTTATGAGCATATTTTTACTTACTTTGGTGTTCCAAGAGAAATTGTGACAGATCAGGGAAGTCAATTCACATCTAACCTGGTGGAGAAGCTGATGGAAGAATACAAAATCAAGCATAGAAAATCTACTCCTTACCATCCGCAAGCAAATGGCCAAGTGGAGTCTACAAACAAAGTTATTGAAGGCATCATCACCAAAACTATTCATCTACACAGAAGGGATTGGGCAGAAAGGCTTCCTGAAGCCTTATGGGCCTACAGAACTACATGGAGGAATAAAACAGGACATTCTCCCTATGAACTTGTTTATGGGAAAGAAGTCCTGCTCCCCATTGAGTTTCAAGTCAAAACTTTCAAGATGGCAGTTCAGTTGGGGATGGATCTATCAGAAGCCAAAAAGCATAGAATGGAGCAGTTGAATCAGCTAGATGAGATCAGACAAGAAGCAATACTAAGAATTGATCTAGTTCAGTATCAAAGAGCTAAGTGGCATGATAAATACATCAAAGAGAAAAGGTTTCAAGAAGGAGACTGGGCACTGCTATTTGATTCCAAGTTTAAAGACTTCAAAGGTAAATTTCAGACTCATTGGCTTGGGCCATATGAGATTGACAAAGTCTTTAGCAATGGAGCAGTAAGAATCAAAACCATTGATGAATTTCAAACTCTTATTGTGAATGGCCATAGATTAAATGTCTATCATAAGCCACTCTCAAAATAGGAATTTGTCAAAATGTTTCAAGATAGTTCTGCAATAAGGCTGGTGAAGAAGAATCCTTCTTCTCCACCAGCCTAGCCTTTGTTGCTTTCTGTTTTTAAAAAAAATAAAATTGTATAAGCCTGAAAACCAATCACAGACTGGCAGTCTTATACAGAAAATACAGGGCGAAAATCAGAATCCTCTGATGCCCTATATTTTCAAAAAAAAAAAAAAAAATCTCTTTCTTTCCCATTTTCATTTCACTTCACCTCATTTTCATTTCACTCCATTTCATTTTCATTCCACTCCACTTCATTTCATTCCACTCTATTTCATTCACTTCATTTCATTCCACCAATAAAAGTTTTTATGACCATTCATTCAGTCATCATTTATCCATCTTCATTCAGTCAAATGATTGCTGTATCAGTTTCCACAGTTGAAACCAGTTTCTGCAGCCAGAAGTAGTTTCCACAGCTATCACTCTGTTTTTCAAAACCAACAGTCAGATGTTAGTTCTATAATCATGAAATCAAATGCAGGTATGATCGAGGAAATATTATGAAGACATGGGGCATCTAAACACATCAATAAGGAGCATCTGATCAAGGGTTAATGGACAAAAAATGGAAAAAATTCCAAGGTATGAGTAAAAATTTCTTTCAAATAGCAATCAAAGTACATTTTTGCATAGTTATTAAACCATAAGCTCCACTATATGCAATGATTGGCATGATAGTCTCCATAACCATTCCACGACATTCCTCCATGAACCATGCATTTATTTTCCAAATGGTCTTATGATTAGCCTTTGGATTTAATTTGTGTTGGTCGTATGTTAACACTCCACCTGTAATCATGAGGACGTAGTCGATTTGACTACAGCTCTTCTCAGCCGCACAAAATCCGCAGTCGTTTCATAAACATGTTCGCGTCTACTCTGCAGTCACTCAATTTAAAATTCTGCCGGATGCACTTTACTCCCCCTACTGTTCTATTGACATCACAGCTACATTTCCACCTTGCTCACATAAGCATTCGCCCCATTTCACGAATTCACTTCTGCTGCCTGTCCTCTGTTTTCCGCTCACAGTCACTGGTTTTCTCCATCAACTCTGTTCACTCCTATAACCTAGCCATCTCACTTCCACTAAACCCTCCTCATGCAGACAAATTTTAAGAACAGAAGGAAGGATGGGTCTGTTGTTGAGGGCAGAACCGGAAGGGCCCAAGTTTTTGGAAGGATACCCACAAGTGAAAGACTTACTGAAGAAGGCAAGATGGCTACGGTTTATACAAAAATTCAAAGGCTACAATAAGGAGATTACAAAGACCTTTGCGAGGTCTTTTAACGGCCAGGAGGTGGAGATTGGGGACCTTAAGTTCACAATCACCGAGGCATCCATAGCAGCCGCTACAGAACTTCCACAGGAAGGTGAACGTTGGTTCAAGAACAAGAGCTTTGACGAGAAGGCTTGGAGAGTCATACTATGCAATCCAGGTATGGATGTAACTATATTCAAACGAGGAATTCCTGTCCATGCTTTAAAAGAGGAGTGGGCCAGTTTACTGTTAATTATTCAAAAGTTCATTACTTGTGAAGGCCGTTTCGGGTCAATGTATATGTATCATACCCGGTTGTTGATGAACTTTTTAGAAAACCAAACCCTCAATCTGCCCTACTTTTTATTGTTGAGCTTGAAAAAGATGTGCACAACAGTCCAAAAGAATATAGAAGACATAGAACCCCATTTGTATCATCATGGGCTTGTGAGAATTCTAATTGAAGACCAGTTGAAGAAAAAAAGGGACACCTGGGAACGGTTTTTGGTGAGGAACTACTTTCAAGAGCCACCCGAGGTACCTGAAAGCAGTACAGCAAGAAGGAGTAGGAGGAAGGAGACAAGTGTAATAATTCAAGACCCTCCTATTAGCAAAACCAAAGAAGTTAATCAAGAAGAGAGGCTAGAAAGAACCAAGGATAGAAACCAAAGAAAATCAAAAGGGAAACGAGACATAGAAGCTGTATATCAAACTGCAGAGCCTTCTCAAAAAGAAGATCACCAAACACTGTCCGAAAGATTAGCTTATCTTCGAGAACAAGCAGTTGTAGCCAAGAAGAAACGAAAAGGAAAACAGAGTATGGAGGAAGATACTAGTCCACAGCATGTAAGAAGAAGCTCTAGGCTTAAAGGGAAATTAAAGACAGTAAAAACCAAAGGGCCCCACTTTATTCATTTGGGGGAGGAAACCCCAGAAAAGCCTCCAGTAACCTCTCTAACTGTAGCCCACACCATACTTCCATTTCACAACCAGATGTTGACATGAGTCCCTCTCGGCAAAATTTTGAAATCAGTCCTTCTCAACAGGATTTTGGGGTCAGCCCAAGGAAAACTACACCCGAGATAGACCTGAATCAGCAGGAGATGTATGATTATCTAGAATCCTTGGAAAAGGCAGCCACAGGCCCAAGCACTTCATCCACTCAGCCTCACACAGCACAAGAAGCTCTAGTCCAATCGTTGAAACAAGAAGTCTTTGAATTGGAGGTTTTAAATAGACATATTAAAAATGAAAATGAAGCATTAAAGGAGCAAAGCAGATTGGACAAGATCATTCATGACAACACTATGTTACATCTGGGACTGTGGCAGAAAAAGAATAGGAAATTGAAGAAGAAATGCAAGAGGTTGAATACAGCACTTGTCAACCTCAAATTCAGATGCTTGATGAGGAAGCCTAGGATGGTAGTAGTACCAAGGAAGAGGAGAAGAGGACTGGATGTGCTGGCAGAGGTGTTAGAGCACATGGACTAAAGGGAGGATGATCAAAATTTTGGTTGCATGGGGACATGCAACACCTTCGCAGTGGGGGTATGTTGAGCCCCGAAACCACACTTTTCCTACACATTTTCTTAAACTTTTTCCATCCACCTGAACCTCATAAGCTATCAACATCATTGTATATTGAGTTTAAAAGAGAACATAAAGTGGTTTTCTAACTATGTCTTGTGTTTGCTGTTTGAAATAGATTTTTGCTCATAAGCTGCGGAATCTTGTCACTTTCCGCAGCCAGTTCAACTTTCCGCAGCCTTTTTCTTAAACTCTATATTGCAGGTGTCTTCAAGAAAATCGAGCCACATGGGCAAGTTGGAAATGACGTGGACATGGACCGAGTCCTATTGGCTCAGTTGAATTCATCAGAGGAGGCCATAGTCAACGGTGGTCAAGCGGTGGTCAACAGAAGAGTCCTATGGTAACAGAACTCTGTTTCTAAGCACGTGAAGACTTGCGTGGCCGTTCCTAGATCTCTGGGGACATATCAACACCTGTGGAATGCTCCATAAGCTGAATCCAACAGCCACCCTCAATAGATTTAATCATCACGGCAGCCATGATGCTAGATCCATGGACATTGTCGTTCACGTGTCCTCTATCAGCCCAATTTCTAGGAAACTAGTTATGTAGCCTTCTATTATAAATAATGTGTTCCCATATGCATAATAGTTAGTCTTGGTAATGTAATTTTGCTGTTAAGAAAGTCCACTGTGTCGTGACACTGTTTCGTTGTTATGACTCCGTTTTGAATATATGAGAAGACTGTTTATAAGCATAATTCGTGGTTGATAGTTGTTGCCCGAGGTTGTGCAGAGGGCCCCTGCACACGCCGAGGTTTTGTTTATTTTCTATATAGTTTCACATTGTGTTTCTTACGTTCATTATGCCATAATTATTCACTTGTATATATTGCATTTCTTATGGTGCTAACGTTTTATTTTTGTCCATGATTTTACATGATTTACATTGCTGTTAATGCTGATCAGTGTATTTGTTCCAGATTACAGTAGGCAGCCCGGGCATTTGCATATAGTTTCCACAATGATTAATGACATGGAATCAGTCTTGTCTTTCTGCTGATTTATTTTTCTTAGTTTTTAATTCCAGCACTGTTTTGTTTATTTCAGTTCTGTTCATTGGCTTTATTAGTTAGATTAGATATTAAATTACTCATATCATTGTCAGTTACCTCCGAAAGCCATAGCGAGACTAATGGTGAGGGATTGAAGTATGAGTGTGTAATTTGATATTAGTTTATTTTTCTGCAAATTAGATATTAAATTTCTCATGTCATTATCAGTTACCTCCAAAAGCCATAGTGAGACTAATGGTGAGGGATTGAAGTATGAGTGTATAATTTGATATTAGTTTATTTTTCTACAAATTAGATATTAAATTGCTCATGTCATTATCAGTTACCTCCGAAAGTCGTAGCGAGACTAATGGTGAGGGATTGAAGTATGAGTGTGTAATTTGATATTAGTTTATTTTTCTGCAAATTAGATATTAAATTGCTCATGTCATTATCAGTTACCTCCGAAAGCCATAGCAAGACTAATGGTGAGGGATTGAAGTATGAGTGTGTAATTTGATATTAGTTTATTTTTCTGTAAATTAGATATCACATTGCTCAAGTTGTTTATGATTACCTACGAAAGCCATAGCGAGACTAATGGTGAGGGGTCAGAATATGAATTGACGTAATTTGATTTTAGCTCTACTTTACTTGCAATTTTTGGATTTCTTTGAGTACAGTTTCTTTTGTATTTAGACAGCAACAGGGATAATGGTTTCATGATCAATAGTTCACTGTTTGTTTGATTAGAATAGTGGCACATTTTCATTTTCTTTTAAGAATTAATTTCATCATTGCATGTTCTAAGATCTTCTGAAGTTTGAAGTTTTGGAAATCATTTTAGAGGACATAATTGCCTTGAATATTTATATCCATACTTGTCTTTTATAATTTTCATTTCTGATTAGGAGATAAACAAGATAAAAGCCCCCAAAAACAAAATCAAAATCAAAAACGACAAAAGAATGAGAAATAGGTTATCTTGCACATATAGTGCGCCACACTTCAACAGTTTACAACTCCCGGATTGACAATTAATATAGCAATTTAGGACACTCTAAATTGACCAAACAGTTACCACTACATCTGGTACGTGCAGTACAAATATTAGAGAAGTGGCTAGTTGTTATAGACATATTTTGGCACTGCAACCACAATCACATATGTCGATAAACCAAGGGCTCTTAAACCCCTAAAAGTGTTGTTTCGCACCCTAAAGGATCATGGTCAACTGATTACATCATTTCCCAGAAGTTCCACCTGAAAAACCACTTAGAACTGGCCAAAACTAGACCATACAGACTGCTTCATGCTGAGGGTGTGATGCATACTGGCTGCTACACTAGCCAGGTGCGATGCATACTGAAAGAGCCTTCTGTAGGGTGCGATGGTGAGAGTAGCCAAATGGCAGAGGCAGTTTTCTAAGTGGAAACCCAGGGAATCTTCTAGAAACTTCCCCTATGACACTTGCCTCTCTGAATTCGCCTAGGGATGAGTAAGAGATCATGAAATCTCCAAGTGGAACCAAGAACTATCAATGAAATGACACTAATCAAAAACCCAGAAGCTGACTCACCCCTCTGCAAATATCTATAAATGGATCCCTCATCACAGAGATCCAAAGGCTGGAATTTTGTAATTTGTAAGGAAGTGTTGTTGGTTTCTCTTTGAGACATTGCATTGTTGGGTGATCTTGCTTTTCATGAGGTGAAGAGGGATTTCATGCTGGGAGGATGATGTTGGATCAGACTTGTGTATTTGTGAATCTTGCTATTTGTGAATACAATTGTATGGTTAATTTACTTCTGATTCTGCATTGTTTATGGTATTATAGATCTCTATGCTTTGATGGTGTTCTGTTGCTTTGCCTCTACAGGTGTTCTTTAAAGTGGGACAAGTGAGAAAGGAGTGGTTGGCTCTATCAAAGGAGAGAGGAAACAAGCAAGGATCCAAGCGAAAGATTTAGGTTGGTGCTCTCTACTTCTCCCTTATCTATCATACATGAAGGAAAACACAAGTTACTTTGAATTGTTTGTTTCTAAAATAGCTACCCGTCTTAGTGGGACTAATAGATCAAATAGACACTAGTTTTCCCATAAACAAAATGGAGACTCTGCTGGGCACCGAATAGTTTTTTTGTTTGTTACTATTATGTGCTTTATAAACTACAGACGGAGCCTGAAGTTAAGTCAGCTAGCCTTCGAATTGCTTTTTCTATGCAACTGCAAAGTAGATCAACGCTGCTTCAGTCAATCTCCAGGTTGGTTTATGAAAAGAACATCTGACTTGTAAACATCCTAAGTGCCCTTGTGGTAGCTAATTAACCTCATAAGATCATACCCCTATACTTTGTTGTTACTGTCTATCATAGCTCAGCCTAAATCACTGAACTTAGTTGCAAATTTTGAGCAAAAACCAAGCTCATTTTCGTTCCCTGGTCCATCGCACTATCTGTAACTAGCAGCCTAGATGCATCACATCTCCCATGTGTTGTAGGTGAGATGCATCCCTGTTTCCCTTAAGGACAGGTGCAATGATTGAATGATATTGTTTCTGTCTCTAGAATTTGGTTTTTTCCTCCTTGTTTTCAACTCTATTCAGTAGTTTTGCTGCTTATGATCAGTATATCATTGTTGAAACCTTCTTCCTTTACATTATTCAGCCTCCATTGATCAGGAATTGTGAATGTTTTTTATGTATTTTTCATCATTTACAGTCCTCCTTTGCAAAAATTAGCTTAATCGAACTGTCGTCTTTTGATTCAAAAGTGTCACAACTGTCGTTTTGAGTCAAGAAGAAGAGTGTCGTAAAGTCTTCCTCTTCTAGATAGTTGATTTTACTTTTTTCATTGTATTTGATTTGAATTGTCAATATTTGAAGTGTCAAAAATAGTCTTCCATTCGAAATCGAAAGTGTTGTTTTATTCTTCCTTTCATTTTGAAAAGAAATTGTTGAAGTGTCGCTTTGAAGAAAATAGTTCAGATCTATACTTAGTTTTCCTTTTTGGCATTCTCACATTAAGGAAATGGAAAAAAAAATACATGCATGTGCATTTGCATTTAGACTGCATGTGGAAAATGATTTAGGAAAAGTGCATTTAGTGTGTGCTCTCTGCTCTCTGTTGAAAGAATCATACTCTTCTTTCCTTAGTAGCTAGGATTTTCATTGCTAAAAGAAAACAAATGACTGTTTATCATTTTAGATTGCATATTTAGGAATTTTACATCTACATCACGCGGTGAACCTTGAAAGACAAACTTCTAAGAAAGATCAACTCTAAAATAAACCTCAATGAACATAAAAACGCTTTGGAACCTAACGCACAACATATAGAAGTCTAGGCTAGAGACGTGTTTCGGCATCGTAAAACCTGGTAACTATCGTTTTCATCGAAGGTTGGGTGATTCCTCCTCTTTGATACGACAAGTGCCAGTATGGACTTGTGCTCCCCGTACTGTCGAGTATATATTGGGAGACCACAATAGGCTGATATCCCTTATCCTTAGGAAGTTGTGTCTGCCGCCCTATCAATCGCAATGCCCTGAACACAGCATTCGGGAATATTGACGTTAAGTCCTTGGTAATTTCTCTTTAATTTACCACCAAGGTGTATATTGCAGTTTTGTGATTGGTTTGGTAATCCCTCTGTCTAGATTTCCAGAGTAGTCACTTTCGTTCCTTTTCGACTCCTTAAAAGAAAAGGTCCATCTGAGCACTTGTCACTTCAGGCTCATTAAAAATCGAAGGCGACTAGAGTCACCTTTAGCTTTTTCTCGACTCTTAAAAATTGAAAAAGCAAGTTGTGTCAAAGCGTCATAAAACTTATTTAATTCGGAATAACATCCATGTTCCTTCGTTGATCTTAGGTTGAGGTAATGGAGTCCACCAATCAAGGATTTCCCCTTGGGGGAAATCCTAGTCCTTTCTCTTCTTGGGGAGATATTGGTGCTCCTTATATGGCTACATTGTCCCTTCCAGGAATCACAATTGGCCTGCCGGTATGGCTATTCTCAACCTCTGTCGTTCAAAACACCATAATTCCTCAGCAATTGAATCAGCAACTAGATGATACTGGAGTTTCTCCCTCACCTTCTACTTCATTTGTTTCTCCCTCTCCTTCTTCCTCTTCACTTGGTGAAACTAGTGATACTAAAAACCAAGTAACTGAGAAGAAGAAGAAGCCAGTCAAGCAAGGGGGAAACCATGCATCATCCGGCGAAAATCTGCACACCGAACCTTCCAAACCCAAATCTCCATGCATAATTTGCAAAGGAAACCACTTTCATCAAGATTTTCCTTGCATTCCGCGGATCTTGAGAGACTGGTCTCCCCGCTTGCACCACCCGGTGTCATCAACCTCTGTCGATCATGTTGAGAACACACCATCAACTAGTGAAAATGAAGTCAACGGACAAAAAGGAAGATTCAGATTTCCTTGTAGATTGTGTGAAGGCGATCATGCCCTCCACCGTTGTCCTTTTCTGGATGAAGCTAAAAGTGTCTTGGATAACTGTCATGCTTCACCGCAGTGACTTCCACCTAGATACAAGAAAATCTTACCAAGTCCATCACTAGTTGAAAATCCGACTGACATACCTCAGTTGTCGGTCGAAACACCTATCATTGAAGATAAACCCTTTGAGTCCATACCGAAACAAAGTCAACAGGTCAGGACAGCAGCCAACCCAGTCTTGCCTTCAAAAGGTCCACCTTCAGATGATACAGTTTCCAAAGAGAATGAGAACGACACCGTTCAAATTCTTTTTGTTAATACAGAGTCTGATGAACATGGGGGAAATCTACCCATTCCTTTACCACAGGAGGGAAGTTCCCATTTCAAGAGATTCATCCAGCCATTTATTCAGTCCCCCCTCCAAGAAATCTAGTCGTTTCCTTTGATTGGAATCTACTAGCGGGACCCCGCCTTCCATCTAATGTACCATTCCGAATCATAGTACAAGTTTACAGAATGATCATGTCTGGCACTATCATAGATGAAGGGGCTTCCATGAGTATCCTTTCCTCAACTTCTTGGAAAGCGCTTGGTTCACCATCACTTCTGCCTAAGAATCAAAATTTGTCAGGCTTCAACAAAGGAACCAGTTGACCATTAGGGATCCTTCCAAATTTGCCTATAACTTTGAGAAGGAAAACCGTTCATTTGAACGTGATGGTAGTCCAAGGGCCACTAGATTACAATCTACTCCTTGGGCGTGACTACGTTTACAGCATGGGAGCTATTGTTTCCACACTCTTTTGGGTGATGTGTTTCCCGCATGAAGGCAGAATGGTGCAACTTGTCGACCAGCTTTCATTTCCCAGTTCAAACACGGCTATGAGTCAAACACCATCCCTAAATGGTCTCTTTGCACAAGGAATGTCTCTTCAACCTCCAGTTCATCCACCTAATTACCGCAAGTGATTCGGTGGATGTAACGAAGCTTAGGGGCATGCACCCTGGTCTGCTTCAGCAGGCGAACCCTGCTGAAAAGATAGATTTCCTTGTAGGATATATGATTGATCTGAAACACCATTTCCTTGTAGGATTTGAGTATCAATCTTAAACTCGAAGGTTATGTGAGTGGAATCTCACACCATTCACCTTTGTCTATTTAATTGGACAAAGCCAAGGAAGTGTTTTGTCTACTCTGCAGATGAAACAATCTTGCTTAAATGCAAGGACTTCCATACGGTGACCTGGAAACTCTACTTTTCTTTATACCTGGGGGCATGCAAACCTTTTTTATGCAAGTGAAAAGCGACCAGCATAACTCTAACCTTGTAGTATTTTAGATTAACTCTTAGTAACAACCTCTTAGGTTAGGTGATTGGTCTGATCCACCATTCACCTTTGTTGGCAGCATGCAGGCAAAGCAAAGGAAATGTTTTTTCTAAACTATCCTACCTAACCTCAGTGGTTCATTAACTCTTAGTGTATTTAGTTCTGTAGTTGGTCGTTTCTAGCCTGCATACAAAAGGCAATGAGCAAAGTTTCGCATGGGGCAAGCTCACTAAAAAATGAACCTACTAATAAGAGACATCCTTAAAGACAACTGAATTGAGCAATGTTGGCACAAGGTTCAAGCTCATTAAAAAATAAACCCGCCATTGAGCATAGTTTCTAAAGATTCAAGCTCATTAAAAAATGAATCCACCCTTGGTGAATAACCTTTGTGATTGCATTGCTATCAGCCTTTTGAGCCTTGGTTGTGTTCTTACCATCACCTCCACTCTTTTTTCTGATCATACGCTTCCACTTGATTGTTTACCCTTTTGAGGAACAACTGGGACGAGTGATTCTGTTAGCCACCCTTTTTACACTGCCGTGTTTGAGAAGTTCCAAACTTACCAGGAACCAATTGCTACCCGAAAACATCACTCATTCCTCAAAAACAAGTCCCTTTTAAGCTCTTTTTAGACTCGTAAAATATGAAAATATTGCCGAGCTACTGGCCTTTCCAGCTCGTTAAAGTAAGGAGAAGTGCCATCCCTCCTCTACATCTTAATCTTTTGGACTTGAGGGATCATTCCACAAAAATATCAAGCGCTTGTCTTTTTTAGCTCGCTAAAACTATTGAAAATTCATCCCTTTCGTATTATTTTATACTTTTTCGGACTTAAGGGATTATGCCACAAAAAAGGACTATTGGAATTCCCTTTCTGTCACTTTTCAAACTCTCTAAACATGAAAAGGACCGAGTTATCTTTTTCATTAAACTCGTTAAAACAATAGCGACAAACTTGTCCATCCAGACAAGAGCGAGTTTCACTGTCACTAGGCTCGCTAAAACATAGCGACAGGTTTGCCCGAAGGGAAAATTATAGAACAAGCATATGTTATCCTCCTCAAGCTTGACAAAAATAAAGAGGTACTGGTCAACAATGACTAGGGAAAAAGGGAAGAAAACTTGAAGAACTTCATTGGTAGCAGGTCGCTCTTGAACATGACACTTTCACTCCATCACCATGATTGAGTCGGGTTGGGTTATTCCATTCACCGGTCACATCACCATTGGTCCTCTGTACCATCCATTTTTGGGGTTAATGCTACCAATCCATCTTAGTGTCGCTGATATGTTCAAGAGAAGTCATTCAGAGAATTCACCAACCCAGCTAATGCCTCATCCACTGCAATACCTTCACTCTCCATTTTTCATGACCGCCATTCCTGAACCTTGTATCATCAGATCGTTTTCACCTCCACAAAATCATTTGCTTCGTTTCGTGTCGTAGATGTGGGATTCATTAAGGCCCTCCTATGACGGGTCACTTCTTGTCAACATCAACTCATTATCCAAGAAGTTGACTTAGGAACAACCCTTTCAGTACTTTGAAGCTTGCATGCCTCAATGGCAAGTTTCTCACTTCCGGCGACAGGTTTACATCAATGGCCTTCGACCGAAAGATTTTGCGTGGTGTTTGACATCGACTCATATATTCACACCACGTGAATTGTATTGTAGTACCTTGAGGGTCATTATCATTATCAGTGATTCCTCTCACACCTATTAACAGCTTACATCATTGGCTAGTAATCAGGCGATGTCTTTCCATGTTCGACTTCAAAACATCTTTTCACATGGATCGACTTGTACATCGGGCGAAGATTGAACGAGTTTGAAGACCCCGGATCTAGTTTCATCCATCCAAGCTGTAATATATTTAGGAAAATAAAGACATCAAATGTACACCATAGCTGCACAGATGATCATCCAAGCTAAGGGATGATGGCTCTACAAGAATCACCAATCTGCAACAGCAGATGATTGTCTGTCCTATGTACATGAAAATGAATTTATAAATCTAAGCATGGGAATGCCCGCCTCAGCTAGATCATGAAAATAATATGAAGATAATGTATTGTATTGTATTTTATACAGGTCACCTTCCAGTTTGAAAAACCTCGGATCCTCATGATAAAGCATTTCACCCGATATCAGAAGATTTACAACCTCATGCTTTAGGAGGCAACTATTATAGACATATTTGGGCACTGCAACCCCAATCACATATGTCAATAAACCAAGGGCTCTTAAACCCCTAAAAGTGTTGTTTCACACCCTAAAGGATCATGGTCAACTGATTACATCATTTCCTAGAAGTTCCACCTGAAAAACCACTCAGAACTGGCCAAAACTAGACCGTACAGACTGCTCCATGTTGAGGGTGCGATGCATATTGGCTGCTACACTAGCCAAGTGTGATGCATACTGAAAGAGCCTTTTGTAGGGTGCGATGGGTGAGAGTAGACAAATGGCAGAGGCAGTTTTCTAAGTGGAAACCCTAGGAATCTTCTAGAAACTTCCCCTATGACACTTGCCTCTCTGAATTCACCCAGGGATGAGTAAGAGATCATGAAATCTCCAAGTGGAAACAAGAACTATCAGTGAAATGAAACTAATCAAAAACCCAGAAGTTGACTCACCCCTCTGCAAATATCTATAAATTGATCCCTCATCACAGAGATCCAAAGGCTGGAATTTTGTAATTTGTAAGGAAGTGCTGTTGGTTTCTCTTTGAGACATTGCATTGTTGGGTGATATTGATTTTCATGAGGTGAAGAGGGCTTTCATGCTAGGAGGATGATGCTGGATCAGACAGCTGGGTTCTAATCCTCTCTTCTACTTCTACTAGCAATAAAGTTATTTGAGTTTTCCTCCATATACTTGTGTATTTGTGAATCTTGCTATTTGTGAATACAATTGTATGGTTAATGTACTTCTGATTCTGCATTGTTTATGGTATTATAGATCTCTATGCTTTAATGGTGTTATGTTGCTTTGCCTCTACAGGTGTTCTTTAAAGTAGGACAAGTGAGAAAGGATTGGCTGGCTCTATCAAAGGAGAGAGGAAACAAGTAAGGAGCCAAGCGAAAGATTCAGGTTGCTGCTCTCTGCTTCTCTCTTATCTATCATACATAAAGGAAAACACAAGTTACTTTGAATTGTTTGTTTCTAAGATAGCTACCCGTCTTAGGGGGACTAGCAGATCAAATAGAAACTAGTTTTCCCGGAAATAACAGTTGATTTCATTGGTCTGATCAATCTGTTGGCACGTCACTCTTAGGAATGGTACATCATTACAGCAACAGAGTATCTCACAAGATGGGTGGAGGCAGTGCCAGTGAAATATTGTACAACAGACATAGCCACGAGGTTCATTTTTGAAAACATCATATCAAGGTTTGGGTGCCCAAGAAGCCTGACAAGTGACCAGGGAACTCACTTTATAAATGAAACAGTCGTGTCTCTATTGCAGAATTTCCTAGTCCAACACCATAAGAGAAACCCATACCATCCATAGGCTAATGGGATGGTCGAAGCCTTTAACAAGATACTTTAAAAGGGCCTAACGAAGGTATGCTCGGTGAATCGGGATGATTGGGATGAGTGTGTGCCAGCCACGCTATGGGCGTATTGAACAATAATAAAGAGGTCACACAAGAAAACACCCTTCCAATTGGTATATGGACAGGAAGCCATAGTGCTAGTAGAATTCATAGTACTGAGTATCTTCATCGCTTAGGTTACCAAGATGAGAGACAATGCATCATTGTAGAAGCGATTGGAAGAATTGATGGAGCTAGATTAAGCCAGGTTTCTAGCCGAATTCCACCAGTCTGTTGAGCAAAGAAGACAAAAGTCATGGAAAGATAGGCACATTAAGAAAAAATATTTCACAGTCAGACAACAAGTTTTATTATATGATAGCAAGTTTCAGAAGTTTCCAAGCAAGTTTTAGTTGCACTCGTTAGGTCCGTTCACAGTTGAGGAGATCAAGGAGTTTAGAACAGTGAAGCTCACACAACTAGATGGAATATTACTACCAATATGGGTGAATGGCACACACCTGAAGCCTTTCCAATAGACAAACACTCAAATTTATCATTGATTGGGTCTCTCAAAAGGGGTCGTAGGTAGGCTTAAATTGGGTCAGTAGGAGTAGGTCAGTCGAGTAGTCAATCAATTTAATTTATTTATTTTCAACACAATAAACTCCGCATGGTAGATTAGTTGCTACGTATATTCCACCACACTGCAACCAATTATGGTCGGGGAGGTCAATCAAAGTTTTCACAAGTCTTTTCCACCCTACTCAAAGTATTTTCCGAAATGATTAGGAAATAATACAACTATCAGACACATTTCTGTAGGCAATCTTCCCGTTATGGATAGAATTAACTAATAAACGTTTTCCATTATGACATCATTATTACCCATCCACCCCACTTTGTCCTTTTCTATAATACATCATCTAAGCCAGGTACAGATTAGTCAACAGTGGATTAACATGATTGAGTCTGCATAGGGAAATTTGTCGTAGCAATTAGTTAGCGAGTCTAGTTAGAAGAATCGTGTCAAAGTTGGTCTACTTAATTTGCATGGATATGCTGAAAGTTTCAAAATTTCCAACTCAGGTGGTAGAATTGTTCATGTAGAAAATCCTCTAGATTCACAAGCTCATGCAATTTACTAAAGCAAAAGACAAGAATCTACTTCTACTTTCAACCAGCGGAAGCCCATAAAGATCGATGAAAACAATAATCAACAAGAGGAAGATAAATCAATGGCACATAACAAAATAAGTATCCGAAGAAAGCCACAGCTCAAAACCCCACTATTTGTATTGCATATATCAGAAATCCAAGATGAGAATACAATTCTTGTTCTCACAAGAACAATCCCAACAGTCAGTATAATCAATCTCGCATCTCACAAGCAAGCTCAAGCCAAACATTAGCCTCTTTTCATGCTCTCCAAAACCCTATTTTATTGCATCCTTTGTCAAAGAATTTGGATGAATACAATATGCTTTGCTCAACCTTGATCTTAACCTGCACAAGTATTTCCTATCCTCTGCTTGATGACTTCCTTTGGCCAATACTTAGCCAAATTTCCAAGCCTCCAAGCTTCTAATTCTTTGCACAATTATTGAGAGAATTACAACTCAGTAAATCATACAACTACTAGTACATTGTCCCTGCACTCTACTCTCAACTGGGTCTTTCTCAAAATCGACATGCATGAGTTTCTGATGAGGGAATCTTCAGTTAAATGGAGTAGCACTAGTGGATGAATTAGTGCACCAACTAACTGTTAACTCTCTATTAGTTCCACAAACAGTTTGGAACTAATTTAAATGAACTTAACTCAACCAATTGAGTTATCTAATTACAACTCACAATTAAACTCATACTAGACCCCTAAAATTTAGGGAGAACATATACACAATTACAGAAATACTTCCAACTCAAAATTCCTAAGCTAATTTAGTTAAAGTTAATTAACAATTTACAAGTTCCTATGAGAATAGAATTTGATTTTAATTCACAATTTAATTCAAGGACAAATTAAATTGGAATTTATGGATTCTATTTTTAACATTTTGTGTTTCTATTTCCAACACTCCCTCTCAACAAGACAGGAATTCAACTCGATCTCAATTGTGAACCTTTGGAATGTTTTGCATGCAACACTTCTCCCTAGTTTTTTTTCTACAACAACTCCAGAAAAAAAAAAAAAATATCCAACCTGAATCAGTATCATGCATCTGTCATAAAAGTCCCTGACTATTATTGCCTCTGTCTACTGAAAACTCTGGCTTTTTTTTACTCTGCCTTTCTGCACTGTTGTTAACCCTTCTTTGTGCTCTTTAGTCTCTGACTACTTTAGCCTCTATCACTCTGATCTATGACTCCATCAATCACCACTGATACCTCCCACTACTATGTACTTTGGGATCCCATAGCAAGGTATGATCCATGAGATAAAACCTCTCAATGGACCCCACCCAATTTCAGCCCTCTTGGGACTATCACTTCACATTGCCCCAACTCACACCTGGAGGTATGGCTGCATGTGATCCCTCTACCCACCTGGCTTGAAATTTCCCCTTACTGGAGGTCTTTTCATGAGTGGATGCCTCCACTCAGTCTGCTCTTGGCTTCTCCAATTGTGGCTGCTCCACAACTTTCTGAAGCTTCTTCTGAGACTGCTTCTTCTTTGTTTGAGTGGATCTCTCCACTCAGTCTCCTCTCAGCTTCTCTAGTTGTGGCTGCTCCAAAACTTCCTAAAGCTACTTCTAAGGCTTCTTATGAATCTGCATGTTGAAAGGTAATTTACTTTCCCTCTCAACCACCAAGTCTCTAACCTTTTCCTTGCTCCTCAAGGCTTTGCATGCATCTTTAACCTCAATATCATATAGGTTCTTGACCCATGAACCAATCTGTTTCACCTGTCCCATGGTGATGTGTCTAAGGAAAACCTTTCCCTTACTAAAAAGCACATCATAGCCATGGTCTTCCAATATCGCAACTGAAACAATATTCTTCTTTAGTCTTGGAACATACATCACATCTGTGACCCTGAGAGGGGAGCTAAACTCCCTCTGAAAGGTAACCGTACCGATCCCAGTAGCTCTATACCTCTCGTCATCTCCAAACTATATGCTCTTCTTGAGATATTTCTCCTCAAAATCACTAAATAGATTTCTATTCCCTATCATATGGAATGAGGCACCGCTGTCAAGATACCACACGCCTCCCATGACAGTGTCGGACATGCATGCAATGAGAGTGTAATCAAGTTCAAATTGTGAAGATAGAGATTCACCTACTACTGCTATTATCGGCTTCTTCTTGCTTACTTTCTTCTGTGGGAAGTTCTTGACATAGTTCATGTGCTCATGACAATGAAAACACTTTAATTTCATAAATTCCATCTTCTTTCCACCCTCCTTGCCTTGGAACTTCTTTCCCTTGTCATTCTTTCCCATACTCACTAAGGAAAAATCCTCTTCCACTTCCTTGGAAGAGGTCCCATCTCTAGTGTTCCTCCTGATCTCCTCCTACATCAAATCCGACCACAGTCATTCCCAATTTGGCAGCTTCTCCCGACCATTCACAAAGTTTTGATAACTATGCCAACTCTTTGGGAGTCATAGAAGAGCAAGACTCACCATATCATCATCGGTAACAGTGATTCCAACAATTCCAATCTCATCTCGACAATGAGTAAACTTGGTCAAGTAATTCGGAATTGAGTTGCCCACCTCCATCCTGCTTTTTCTAAGTTTATCTTTCAGTGCCAACTTTCTATGGTCACTGCTATTCTTGAAAAGGTCATTCAACGCTTTCCACATAGAATGTGGAGTTTCCTTCCCATGGAGACTTGAGACAATGTGGTCCCGAACTCCCTCAAGGATTATATGCCTCACCTTTGCCACACACTTCTTCCATTCGGCCAGATTCTGAGCATTCGATGCTCATGGCTTAGGAATGTCCTAATAAATGAATTACTTCAAGTCATTATCCTCCAACATGGCCTCCATCATGTCCTTCCAGGCTATATAATTCAAGCTTCCATCCAAGGCATACTCGAGCCGCAAATTGTAGAATGCCATCTGTCGATCCTAAAGTATGAAATGCAAATTCAAATTTCACCTGTAACCCTGAACTCAAAACTTCGAAATCTCCTGTAGTATATTGTTCTCAACTTTGATACCATGTAGAAAATCTTGTAGATTCATAAGCTCATGCAATTTACTAAAGAAAATGACAAGAATCTACTTCTACTTTCAACTGGCGGAAGCCCATAAATATTGATGAAAACAATAATCGACAAGAGGAAGATAAATCAATGGCACATAACACAATAAGTATCTGGGGAAAGACACAACTCAAAACCCCACTATCTGTATTGCATATATCATAAATCCAAGATGAGAATACAATTCTTGTTCTCATAAGAATAATCCCATCACTCGGTATAATCAATCTCCCAACTCACAAGCAATCTCAAGCCAAACCTTAGCCTCTATTGCTACTCTCCAAGACCCTATTTACTTGCGCCCTTGGTCAAAGAATTTGGATGAATAAAATATGCTCTGGTCAACCTTGAGCTTAACCTGTAGAAGTCTTTCCTATCCAACGCCTGATGACTTCTTTTAGCCAATACTTAGCCAAATTTCCAAGCCTCCAAGCTTCTAATTCTTTGCACAATTCTTGAGAGAATTAGCCTGTATTTAAAGGGAATTCCTCATTCATAACAGCGCAATCCAAAATTAGGTCCTTCTCTGATTGCATGTATGATATTTACAACTCAGTAAATCATACAATTGATAGTACATTGTCGCTGCACTCTAGTCTCAATTGGGTCTTTCTCAGGACCGACATGAATGAGTTTCTGATGAGGGAATCTTCAATTAACTGGAGTAGCACTAGTGGATGCATTAGTGCACCACCTGACTATTAACTCTCTATTAGTTCCACAAACAGTTTCGAACTAATTTAACTGAACTTAACTTAGTCAACTGAGTTAACTAATTACAAGTCACAATTAAAATCATATTGGACCCCTAAAATTTAGGGAAAACATATACATGACTACAGAAAGACTTCCAAATCGAAATTCCTAAGCTAATTAAGTTAATTAAACTTAATTAACTATTTACAATTTTTTATGAGAGTAGAATTTGATTTTAATTCATAATTTAATTCAAGGACAAATTAAATTGGAATTTCTGGATTCTATTTTTAAAATTTCTTGTTGTTATTTCCAACAGTTCGAGTCCCAGTTCAAATCTCAGTAACATCACCCAAGCATTCTTTACCAGCCTCCTGTGATTGTTTTTTATGAACAACGTTGCAGAATGATGAAGCCACTCATATCAGTTATCGAAGACAAATTGGATGAGTGAATCGATGTTTTAGAAACGCTATATGGGAAATACAACAAGTCGATGCTGGTAGAAAATGAGCTCTCAAATTTCTTCCTATTCCCAACACTAAAGCGAGAGGTGTAAATAGAAGAAATTACAAAGGAAGATGGCACCAAGGTGATGAAGGCCAAGGTAACATTCCATGGACTTCAACGATCGACATTAATAAATCTGTGAAGTCTACCAGTCTACAAAATGTCTCTGGCTGCAATGTAATGCACCAAACTTCTAGTAATCAAGATGCATGACGTTTTGATTTGGTTAGATAAATAATATCCAATCCATATAGATGACATTTAGTGCCTCACCAGATTATAAGCAACAAGAAATGCAATCTTGACGACGTTTCAAACAGGCGCAAAGAGAGCAAAGAAAGAGGGAGACAATGACTACTACAGCAAGTACAACACCAAGCAAGGTGGCAAGGGCGTAAAGATAGATTTAATCAACAAGGAACATATCATATTCGCCTACTATATCATCATCGGGAAGGTGATGTGGCATTTCTCTAGAAATGAATGTACTTTGGACACTATCTCAGTTGCGGAACATTGTGCCGAAGTGGCTTTGCTCAATTGGTCTATGTTCCTGCTAAATGAATTATTTGAGGCATGCGAGGATGTCTACAGAAGGAGAACTAATTTTATTTTTGGATACCTAATCATGACCTTAGCAATGTGGAAATGGTGCCCTCCCACAAGCAGGGACCTAGTGCAAATCATAGATGACCAACCACTTGCTCTCAAATACATGCTGTGGAGAACATCTGAGGACCCAAGCAGCAAGGAAATCAATGAGGCAGCCTTCAGCAAATGGTACTAGAAGATGTTAGGGACCATAAGGGCAGAGGAAAGGGTTCCCAAGGGGTTTCTTGATGCATACTCACAATACATCTAGTTTGGGGTGACACATGGACAAACTTACCTCAGACCGTAATGTGTCCACCCAGAGACTTTTCAAATGCGGGCGCAGAAGTTTACATTGGCAGTGGAGGCATTCCACACAGAGGTCGGGTCATGGCCAGGGGTTGCCTGTGAAATCAAAGAAGGTCAGTACAAATATTTTTTCGAGGGCATGCTACCACAACCTCTGACAGGAGATGTGGTCGAGGGCAGCAAGAAGAGGATAGTGAAGTAGGAATTGCAGCTAATGGTCTCCCAAATGTATAAGCAGATGAGTTCCCTCAAGCATACCATTACCAGCTTCACAGGTTCATCAGGTATAACCTCCCAATCTGTTAAGTTACAGGGTTTCACAGTTTTTAATCCAATAATCACTACACCCCTAGTTGTGGCTATCCCTCCCCGCATCCCTCATTTCCAATTAAAGCCAGCAATCTCCAAGCCCAGGAAGTCAAAAAGTACCAAGCTGCCCGCTGCCACGAAGAAAAATACCATGAACTTCATGCCCGTTGTTGACCTCACTGACAAAAGACCCCAAACAGTATCGGCCTCCCCAATTGTCGAAGAAACCTTACCTTCTACCTCTATTGTTTCACCCGAGTCATGGGATCCATCCCCTCATACAACTTTGACCTCTGCAACCCTGTGTGACCCGATCCCCCCAGGAACCCGCATAGCCACTTAAGAAATGGAGGCCAACTCAGTCGTTCAGTCCATCATGATGTTCCTCGAAGATGAAGCCCAAACAACATCTATGATATCCCTATTGTTGGAGTCAGGCCCACTGCTGGGTGATGAGCTGGTCGCCACACAACCGCAAGCTACTGATTCAGTCATTATCCCTCCCACCCCTCCATTTTTTGAAACCTCGCCCCATAGCCACTCTGGAAAAATCTATTGCTAGTGGCCAACCCCTACAAATAATTTTCCCAGACCCGTCCACAATGCAGCATGAGAATCTTCAGCACTACTCCTCTACACAGTTGTTCGGGTTCCTTCAACAGGTAGCATAGTGAGTTGAAAAGATCCACAATGAGCTTGTCACTTAGCATGCACAGCAAAAGTAGCAACTCATCACTCTCATGACGGAGCAAGATCAGCTCCAACAGACTAATAAAGAGCTGCAATCTCCAAGCTGCGAGCCCTTTGGCCCATTGTTTCTGATTTAGTTATTGAAGCCCCCAAAAATTTTTCCTTGTGCACATTGGTCTACTGTTGCAACCACATTCAGGTAGCATGCACAGGCCTGATGTTTACCACCAAGGAATTGAATAGGAGTTTAGATGTTGTGAAATCCGTGTTGCATGATTCAACTTCTAGCTACATCAGAGAGATTGAGCATAGACTCACCACTGTTGTCGCACTCAAAGCTTTGCTCACTGATGCCCCAGCAGATGGATACATTCTGATGGAGAAGGTCCATGATTTGTCAGGCAGCTTGACCCTGAATAATCAACCCATCCACCCACTTCAGAAACAATTTCAACAATGCCTCACTAACAACAATAACTGCAGGGATAAAAACCAACGGAAGCAAATTGATGTAGAGATTGGATTTCAGAGATCTGTGGTTTGAGTTTTTTGAATTTTTGACCGGAGAACCCACAGTACTGGAATTTTTACACCAACGTTTCGAATCCCAAATGGGATCCATCATCAGGGTAAGAGAAAGAGGATCGAATATGATAAAAAGAAGAGCCAGAAGGAAGAAATAAATACTAATGAGGGAAAAATATATAAAGGACCAGCACATGTCGGCAAGAGAGAAATTAAAAAGAAACCTAAAATTAATTTTAATAATTATGAATTAATATTCGTTATTTTTATTTATATAATTATGAATTAATATTCATTATTTTTAATTATATAAATTAATATTAATTAATTAATCTTTATAAATTACCATCAAATAATTAATGTTAATAAATTAATATCAATTAAATAATCTTTAAGAATTAACTTTTATATAACAGGAAATTATATTAATATTACTTACTCAATACTAATATTAATTTTAAGCTATATATATTTCACTATATTAATTTTAAACTATATAAATTACACTATATTAATATTAAACTATAAATATTACAATATATATATTACACTATATATATTACACTATATTAATATTAAACTATATAAAACTTTACTATAATAAACTATATTCATATTACCTACTCAACATTAATACTAATATTAAGCTATATATATTACACTATATTAAGCTATATATATATTATACTATATTAATATTAAAACTCTATATATCAACCTATATTCATATTTAAACTATATATATTACAATATATATATTACACTATATTAATATTAGACCATATTAATCTTTACTCTATCGAACTATATTAATATGACTGACTCAAATTAATAACATGAAACCTAATATTTATATCACATTGAATTTTTTTTTTATTTTTTTTTAATCTAATGTTTATGAAACTAACTGTTTTATAAAACAAGATCACTAGAACCTTAATAATAAACTAACCTAGAATCTAACTAGCCTAGAATAATTTTTTTTATTTTTTTTATTTTTATTTTTTTTTTTTTTTATCAATAATGCCTATTCTATAATTAATTTGTTTCAATAAAGCCTATTCTATATTTTCATATGTAGACTTTTATTTTTATTTAGATATATATATTAATCATCTTACCTATTTGACAACTTACCTGGGGCCTGGCATACGCTTCCTGATTTCACTGATCAGTGGAAGCCAACTTTCGCTAATTTCCAAACCGCTGTCTCTGTTCAGATTACAAGGATGCTTTAGGATTTCGAGGGCTTCTCTGATTTTCCGTCTCTGATGCTGCTCTTCTCTTGCGATAATTGATGCGTCTTCTAAGCAGATTTGGTGTTTAGTCTCGAAGTCTGGGTGCAACAGATTGAGGATGAATCAACGAAGGCTAAGAAGAAGATTCATGATCTTGGGCCATCGGTCCATATGCATTTCATTTCTATGTGTGAAGTGTGTGACGACATGGAGAAGCTATGGAGCACCCTGCAAAACATCTGCCCCGATCACCTGAACTCCACCACAGTGGCAGAATTCCTCCAATAGGTCGACTCCATCACAAGAGCCTAGAAAACTGCAGTCGATCATTACAACCACTTCCACAAAGAGACAATTGTTGTGGTACCTAAGTTGGGGCCTTCATTTGAAAAATCATGCCAACGTGAAGCAGAAGTAGCACTGCAAGAAGCAGGACCAGCACAGCCAGAAGTAGAAGTAGCAACCCCTCAAGAAGCAGAATCAGCATAATATCAAGAAATAACAGCAGACGAACCAACAAGAACAACATTAGAGCTAACAATAGCAATGCAGACAGTACCCAGGATAGATTGACTCGAGGACGAGTCAAAGAACTGTGGTTAGGGCCAATTGGGGCCTTCGTTTTGAATTTTGAGCTTTTACCAAAAGAAAAGCAAGGACAGGTGGTGGATACAACTATTGGAGTCGTAGGGCTAATGAACAAGGGAGGGAGCAGGAACTAAGAGTGAACAGGCAGTTGCGGCAAGGTGGCAAATGAGAGCAAGAGCATCCGAGAAAAGGGAGATAGAAGGAAGCTAAGGGCAGAGTCAATAGAGTAGGAGACAAGGGGAATTGGAAATGGGAGTGTGGAGCAAAGGATAAATGGTAGAAGATAGCACGAGGAAGGGGTTGGTCATGAAGCAAGCAAGCAAGGACAGGATCAGGATAGCCTTCCTCAGTTGTGGAAAGGTGTGCCTTATCCTGTATTTTGCTTATGACTGGTCTTGTTGGCTATGCTCTTTATGTATTTGATGATCAAGCTTCGAGCCTTATGTAACATGTTATGTACTCTATTATGTTCAAGTTAATGAAAGAATCAGTCTGGGATCTATAATGTATTTATGTGCTTTATCTGGATTATTTAAAAAAAATAATGAATGACTATAAGCTGGATGGTTTCTCGTAATAACATGAGTAGAATAGCATGGTTGGATAGTGTAGATGATTTATTGTTGTAATTTATTGATTTTTTTTGGCTTGAAATGCCTTGATACTCCATTCTACCCCATCTAACTTCAGTCACGGCATGCCTCAGGTGAGACTCCTCTCCCCTTTGTAAAAGGTGAAAATGTCGGCATTTTTCTAGA